>JAANHX010000511.1:0-600000 GCA_011320135.1 Phytophthora betacei
GTTTGTTGTTGTCTTGCCGCTCCATATAAAATCGTATCCTACGCCCTGTCGACGACACGTCCGCCAGTTAAGTATATCGGATTTTGCTGTCTAAACAACGCTTAGAAAACAATGGTTTACAGCAGTACACATATGAGCTCATTTATTCAATCTAAAACTATCTATCTTTATGGATCAAGTGACAACGTTTATTAGCAGCGTTGTTCTTACGGCCAGTTCTTATAGCCAGCTTCTGTTGTACATGTACTACGATTTGGTAGCTCAGCCATACCTCTCACTCAGATAATGATAATATTTCTACATAGAACAGTTGTAGTTAATAGTTTAGTCATTGTAGCTTGCAGAAATATTAGAACAAGTATTACGTATATTAATAGTATGTCCTCGGAAAGACGCATTCCTACGGTGTACGCTAAGCACCTTGCGCATACTTTAGGGGCTATTTCATTTCAGTAGTATTTCATACTAATAAAAATAAAGCACTTACCGATCTCGACATGAGTCGAACTGTTGTCCAGGACCAGCACCACCGGACGCTTCACGTTGTTGTTTGTAAATACTAGTCAAGCGTCTTCATCCAGAGCTTAAATATACCGGTATTATTTCAAGCGTGTAGATTCCCTCTCGGCGCAGCGTTGTAGACTCCACGTCTTCGTCGTCTGCCCCCATGGCTTCGTGTCTTGTGAAATGAATGGGTTGCGGTTGGCCAGAATCAATACCCTTTTAAAATGAGGAGTCTAAAAACGTGGATTTTATTCAGTTGGTTGTTGAAAAGCGTACACTGAACTGACTGAAATGAGATCAACCAATCCAATTGCGCAATTTTGACTTTAAGCATAACAATTGGCAGAAATTCTGCATCGTGCAAGCAATTGGCATAGCGCACTCCTGGCAAATTACGTTTGCGTTTTCTATTTGATAATTTAACGATGATTCCAGGATTATTGGACGTCATTTAGGCTCCAGGTTTATTAACGCATCTTTATGGGGTCTACTTCACCAGCTATAATTTTCACCTCTCGTGTTTTGTTGTTTGTCTTGCCGCTCCATATAAAATCGTATCCTACGCCCCTGTCGACGACACGTCCGCCAGTAATAGTATCGGATTTTGCTGTCTAAACAACGCTTAGAAAACAATGGTTTACAGCAGTAACACACATATGAGCTCATTTTATTCAATCTAAAACTATCTATCTTTATGGATCAAGTGACAACGTTTATTAGCACGTTGTTCTTACGGCCATTTCTTATAGCCAGCTTCTGTTGTACATGTACTACGATTTGGTAGCTCACCAGCTACCTCTCTCACTCAGATAATGATTAATATTTCTACAATAGAACAGTTGTAGTTAATAGTTTAGTCATTGTAGCTTGCAGAAAATATTAAGAACAAAGTATTACGTATATTAATAGTATGTCCCTCGGAAAGACGCATTCCTACGTGTACGCTAAGCACCTTGCAGCATACTTAGGGGCTATTTCATTTCAGTAGTATTTCATACTAATAAAAATAAAGCACTTACCGATCTCGACATGAGTCGAACTGTTGTCCAGGACCAGCACCACCGGACGCTTCACGTTGTTGTTTGTAAAATACTAGTCAAGCGTCTTCATCCAGAGCTTAAATATACCGGTATTATTTCAAGCGTGTAGATTCCCTCTCGCGCAGCGTTGTAGACTCCACGTCTTCGTCGTCTGCCCCCATGGCTTCGTGTCTTGTGAAATGAATGGGTTGCGGTTGGCCAGAATCAATACCCTTTTAAAAATGAGGAGTCTAAAAACGTGGATTTTATTCAGTTGGTTGTTGAAAAGCGTACACTGAACTGACTGAAATGAGATCAACCAATCCAATTGCGCAATTTTGACTTTAAGCATAACAATTGGCAGAAATTCTGCATCGTGCAAGCAATTGGCATAGCGCACTCAACTGGCAAATTACGTTTGCGTTTTCTATTTGATAATTTAACGATGATTCCAGGATTATTGGACGTCATTTAGGCTCCAGGTTTATTAACGCATCTTTATGGGGTCTACTTCACCAGCTATAATTTTCACCTCTCGTGTTTGTTGTTGTCTTGCCGCTCCATATAAAATCGTATCCTACGCCCCTGTCGACGACACGTCCGCCAGTTAAGTAGTATCGGATTTTGCTGTCTAAACAACGCTTAGAAAACAATGGTTTACAGCAGTAACACATATAGTTCATTTTATTCAATCTAAAACTATCTATCTTTATGATCAAGTGACAACGTTTATTAGCAGCGTTGTTCTTACGGCCAGTTCTTATAGCCAGCTTCTGTTGTACATGTACTACGATTTGGTAGCTCAGCCAGCTACCTCTCACTCAGATAATGATTAATATTTCTACAATAGAACAGTTGTAGTTAATAGTTTAGTCATTGTAGCTTGCAGATATTAAGAACAAAGTATTACGTATATTATAGTATGTCCTCGGAAAGACGCATTCCTACGTGTACGCTAAGCACCTTGCAGCATACTTTAGGGGCTATTTTCATTTCAGTATATTTCATACTAATAAATAAAGCACTTACCGATCTCGACATGAGTCGAACTGTTGTCCAGGACCAGCACCACCGGACGCTTCACGTTGTTGTTTGTAAAATACTAGTCAAGCGTCTTCATCCAGAGCTTAAATATACCGGTATTATTTCAAGCGTGTAGATTCCCTCTCGCGCAGCGTTGTAGACTCCACGTCTTCGTCGTCTGCCCCATGGCTTCGTGTCTTGTGAAATGAATGGTTGCGGTTGGCCAGAATCAAATACCCTTTAAAAATGAGGAGTCTAAAAACGTGGATTTTATTCAGTTGGTTGTTGAAAAGCGTACACTGAACTGACTGAAATGAGATCAACCAATCCAATTGCGCAATTTTGACTTTAAGCATAACAATTGGCAGAAATTCTGCATCGTGCAAGCAATTGGCATAGCGCACTCAACTGGCAAATTACGTTTGCGTTTTCTATTTGATAATTTAACGATGATTCCAGGATTATTGGACGTCATTTAGGCTCCAGGTTTATTAACGCATCTTTATGGGGTCTACTTCACCAGCTATAATTTTCACCTCTCGTTTTTGTTGTTGTCTTGCCGCTCCATATAAAATCGTATCCTACGCCCCTGTCGACGACACGTCCGCCAGTTAAGTAGTATCGGATTTTGCTGTCTAAACAACGCTTAGAAAACAATGGTTTACAGCAGTAACACATATGAGCTCATTTTTTCAATCTAAAACTATCTATCTTTATGGATCAAGTGACAACGTTTATTAGCAGCGTTGTTCTTACGGCCAGTTCTTATAGCCAGCTTCTGTTGTACATGTACTACGATTTGGTAGCTCAGCCAGCTACCTCTCACTCAGATAATGATTAATATTTCTACAATAGAACAGTTAGTTTAATAGTTTAGTCATTGTAGCTTGCAGAAAATATTAAGAACAAAGTATTACGTATATTAATAGTATGTCCTCGGAAAGACGCATTCCTACGTGTACGCTAAGCACCTTGCAGCATACTTTAGGGGCTATTTCATTTCAGTAGTATTTCATACTAATAAAAATAAAGCACTTACCGATCTCGACATGAGTCGAACTGTTGTCCAGGACCAGCACCACCGGACGCTTCACGTTGTTGTTTGTAAAATACTAGTCAAGCGTCTTCATCCAGAGCTTAATATACCGGTATTATTTCAAGCGTGTAGATTCCTCTCGGCGCAGCGTTGTAGACTCCACGTCTTCGTCGTCTGCCCCCATGGCTTCGTGTCTTGTGAAATGAATGGGTTGCGGTTGGCCAGAATCAAATACCCTTTAAAAAATGAGGAGTCTAAAAAACGTGGATTTTATTCAGTTGGTTGTTGAAAAGCGTACACTGAACTGACTGAAATGAGATCAACCAATCCAATTGCGCAATTTTGACTTTAAGCATAACAATTGGCAGAAATTCTGCATCGTGCAAGCAATTGGCATAGCGCACTCAACTGGCAAATTACGTTTGCGTTTTCTATTTGATAATTTAACGATGATTCCAGGATTATTGGACGTCATTTAGGCTCCAGTTTTATTAACGCATCTTTATGGGTCTACTTCACCAGCTATAATTTTCACCTCTCGTGTTGTGTTGTTGTCTTGCCGCTCCATATAAAATCGTATCCTACGCCCCTGTCGACGACACGTCCGCCAGTTAAGTAGTATCGGATTTTGCTGTCTAAACAACGCTTAGAAAACAATGGTTTACAGCAGTAACACATATGAGCTCATTTTATTCAATCTAAAACTATCTATCTTTATGGATCAAGTGACAACGTTTATTAGCAGCGTTGTTCTTACGGCCAGTTCTTATAGCCAGCTTCTGTTGTACATGTACTACGATTTGGTAGCTCAGCCAGCTACCTCTCACTCATAATGATTAATATTTCTACAATAGAACAGTTGTAGTTAATATTTAGTCATTGTAGCTTGCAGAAAATATTTAAACAAAGTATTACGTATATTAATAGTATGTCCTCGGAAAGACGCATTCCTACGTGTACGCTAAGCACCTTGCAGCATACTTTAGGGGCTATTTCATTTCAGTAGTATTTCATACTAATAAAATAAAGCACTTACCGATCTCGACATGAGTCGAACTGTTGTCCAGGACCAGCACCACCGGACGCTTCACGTTGTTGTTTGTAAAATACTAGTCAAGCGTCTTCATCCAGAGCTTAAATATACCGGTATTATTTCAAGCGTGTAGATTCCCTCTCGGCGCAGCGTTGTAGACTCCACGTCTTCGTCGTCTGCCCCATGGCTTCGTGTCTTGTGAAATGAATGGGTTGCGGTTGGCCAGAATCAAATACCCTTTTAAAAATGAGGAGTCTAAAAAACGTGGATTTTATTCAGTTTGTTGTTGAAAAGCGTACACTGAACTGACTGAAATGAGATCAACCATCCAATTGCGCAATTTTGACTTTAAGCATAACAATTGGCAGAAATTCTGCATCGTGCAAGCAATTGGCATAGCGCACTCAACTGGCAATTTACGTTTGCGTTTTCTATTTGATAATTTAACGATGATTCCAGATTATTGGACGTCATTTAGGCTCCAGGTTTATTAACGCATCTTTATGGGGTCTACTTCACCAGCTATAATTTTCACCTCTCGTGTTGTGTTGTTGTCTTGCCGCTCCATATAAAATCGTATCCTACCGCCCCTGTCGACGACACGTCCGCCAGTTAAGTAGTATCGGATTTTGCTGTCTAAACAACGCCTAGAAAACAATGGTTTACAGCAGTAACACATATGAGTTCATTTTATTCAATCTAAAACTATCTACCTTTATGGATCAAGTGACAACGTTTATAGCAGCGTTGTTCTTACGGCCAGTTCTTATAGTCAGCTTCTGTTGTACAGTACTACGATTTGGTAGCTCAGCCAGCTAACCTCTCACTCAGATAATGATTAATATTTCTACAATAGAACAGTTGTAGTTAATAGTTTAGTCATTGTAGCTTGCAGAAAATATTAAGAACAAAGTATTACGTATATTAATAGTATGTCCTCGGAAAGACGCATTCCTACGTGTACGCTAAGCACCTTGCAGCATACTTTAGGGGCTATTTCATTTCAGTAGTATTTCATACTAATAAAAATAAAGCACTTACCCGATCTCGACATGAGTCGAACTGTTGTCCAGACCAGCACCACCGGACGCTTCACGTTGTTGTTTGTAAAATACTAGTCAAGCGTCTTCATCCAGAGCTTAAATATACCGGTATTATTTCAAGCGTGTAGATTCCCTCTCGGCGCAGCGTTGTAGACTCCACGTCTTCGTCGTCTGCCCCCATGGCTTCGTGTCTTGTGAAATGAATGGGTTGCGGTTGGCCAGAATCAAATACCCTTTAAAAAATGAGGAGTCTAAAAAACGTGGATTTTATTCAGTTGGTTGTTGAAAAGCGTACACTGAACTGACTGAAATGAGATCAACCAATCCAATTGCGCAATTTTGACTTTAAGCATAACAATTGGCAGAAATTCTGCATCGTGCAAGCAATTGGCATAGCGCACTCAACTGGCAAATTACGTTTGCGTTTTCTATTTGATAATTTAACGATGATTCCAGGATTATTGGACGTCATTTAGGCTCCAGGTTATTAACGCATCTTTATGGGGTCTACTTCACCAGCTATAATTTTCACCTCTCGTGTTGTGTTGTTGTCTTGCCGCTCCATATAAAATCGTATCCTACGCCCCTGTCGACGACACGTCCGCCAGTTAAGTAGTATCGGATTTTGCTGTCTAAAACAACGCCTAGAAAACAATGGTTTACAGCAGTAACACATATGAGTTCATTTTATTCAATCTAAAACTATCTACCTTTATGGATCAAGTGACAACGTTTATTAGCAGCGTTGTTCTTACGGCCAGTTCTTATAGCCAGCTTCTGTTGTACATGTACTACGATTTGGTAGCTCAGCCAGCTACCTCTCACTCAGATAATGATTAATATTTCTACAATAGAACAGTTGTAGTTAATAGTTTAGTCATTGTAGCTTGCAGAAAATATTAAGAACAAAGTATTACGTATATTAATAGTATGTCCTCGGAAAGACGCATTCCTACGTGTACGCTAAGCACCTTGCAGCATACTTTAGGGGCTATTTCATTTCAGTAGTATTTCATACTAATAAAAATAAAGCACTTACCGATCTCGACATGAGTCGAACTGTTGTCCAGGGACCAGCACCACCGGACGCTTCACGTTGTTGTTTGTAAAATACTAGTCAAGCGTCTTCATCCAGAGCTTAAATATACCGGTATTATTTCAAGCGTGTAGATTCCCTCTCGGCGCAGCGTTGTAGACTCCACGTCTTCGTCGTCTGCCCCCATGGCTTCGTGTCTTGTGAAATGAATGGGTTGCGGTTGGCCAGAATCAAATACCCTTTTAAAATGAGGAGTCTAAAAAACGTGGATTTTATTCAGTTGGTTGTTGAAAAGCGTACACTGAACTGACTGAAATGAGATCAACCAATCCAATTGCGCAATTTTGACTTTAAGCATAACAATTGGCAGAAATTCTGCATCGTGCAAGCAATTGGCATAGCGCACTCAACTGGCAAATTACGTTTGCGTTTTCTATTTGATAATTTAACGATGATTCCAGGATTATTGGACGTCATTTAGGCTCCAGGTTTATTAACGCATCTTTATGGGGTCTACTTCACCAGCTATAATTTTCACCTCTCGTGTTTTGTTGTTGTCTTGCCGCTCCATATAAAATCGTATCCTACGCCCCTGTCGACGACACGTCCGCCAGTTAAGTAGTATCGGATTTTGCTGTCTAAACAACGCCTAGAAAACAATGGTTTACAGCAGTAACACATATGAGTTCATTTTATTCAATCTAAAACTATCTACCTTTATGGATCAAGTGACAACGTTTATTAGCAGCGTTGTTCTTACGGCCAGTTCTTATAGCCAGCTTCTGTTGTACATGTACTACGATTTGGTAGCTCAGCCAGCTACCCTCTCACTCAGATAATGATTAATATTTCTACAATAGAACAGTTGTAGTTAATAGTTTAGTCATTGTAGCTTGCAGAAAATATTAAGAACAAAGTATTACGTATATTAATAGTATGTCCTCGGAAAGACGCATTCCTACGTGTACGCTAAGCACCTTGCAGCATACTTTAGGGGCTATTTCATTTCAGTAGTATTTCATACTAATAAAAATAAAGCACTTACCGATCTCGACATGAGTCGAACTGTTGTCCAGGACCAGCACCACCGGACGCTTCACGTTGTTGTTTGTAAAATACTAGTCAAGCGTCTTCATCCAGAGCTTAAATATACCGGTATTATTTCAAGCGTGTAGATTCCCTCTCGGCGCAGCGTTGTAGACTCCACGTCTTCGTCGTCTGCCCCATGGCTTCGTGTCTTGTGAAATGAATGGGTTGCGGTTGGCCAGAATCAAATACCCTTTTAAAAATGAGGAGTCTAAAAAACGTGGATTTTATTCAGTTGGTTGTTGAAAAGCGTACACTGAACTGACTGAAATGAGATCAACCAATCCAATTGCGCAATTTTGACTTTAAGCATAACAATTGGCAGAAATTCTGCATCGTGCAAGCAATTGGCATAGCGCACTCAACTGGCAAATTACGTTTGCGTTTTCTATTTGATAATTTAACGATGATTCCAGGATTATTGGACGTCATTTAGGCTCCAGGTTTATTAACGCATCTTTATGGGGTCTACTTCACCAGCTATAATTTTCACCTCTCGTGTTGTGTTGTTGTCTTGCCGCTCCATATAAAATCGTATCCTACGCCCCTGTCGACGACACGTCCGCCAGTTAAGTAGTATCGGATTTTGCTGTCTAAACAACGCCTAGAAAACAATGGTTTACAGCAGTAACACATATGAGTTCATTTTATTCAATCTAAAACTATCTACCTTTATGGATCAAGTGACAACGTTTATTAGCAGCGTTGTTCTTACGGCCAGTTCTTATAGTCAGCTTCTGTTGTACATGTACTACGATTTGGTAGCTCAGCCAGCTACCTCTCACTCAGATAATGATTAATATTTCTACAATAGAACAGTTGTAGTTAATAGTTTAGTCATTGTAGCTTGCAGAAAATATTAAGAACAAAGTATTACGTATATTAATAGTATGTCCTCGGAAAGACGCATTCCTACGTGTACGCTAAGCACCTTGCAGCATACTTTAGGGGCTATTTCATTTCAGTAGTATTTCATACTAATAAAAATAAAGCACTTACCGATCTCGACATGAGTCGAACTGTTGTCCAGGACCAGCACCACCGGACGCTTCACGTTGTTGTTTGTAAAATACTAGTCAAGCGTCTTCATCCAGAGCTTAAATATACCGGTATTATTTCAAGCGTGTAGATTCCCTCTCGGCGCAGCGTTTGTAGACTCCACGTCTTCGTCGTCTGCCCCCATGGCTTCGTGTCTTGTGAAATGAATGGGTTGCGGTTGGCCAGAATCAAATACCCTTTTAAAAATGAGGAGTCTAAAAAACGTGGATTTTATTCAGTTGGTTGTTGAAAAGCGTACACTGAACTGACTGAAATGAGATCAACCAATCCAATTGCGCAATTTTGACTTTAAGCATAACAATTGGCAGAAATTCTGCATCGTGCAAGCAATTGGCATAGCGCACTCAACTGGCAAATTACGTTTGCGTTTTCTATTTGATAATTTAACGATGATTCCAGGATTATTGGACGTCATTTAGGCTCCAGGTTTATTAACGCATCTTTATGGGGTCTACTTCACCAGCTATAATTTTCACCTCTCGTGTTGTGTTGTTGTCTTGCCGCTCCATATAAAATCGTATCCTACGCCCCTGTCGACGACACGTCCGCCAGTTAAGTAGTATCGGATTTTGCTGTCTAAACAACGCTTAGAAAACAATGGTTTACAGCAGTAACACATATGAGTTCATTTTATTCAATCTAAAACTATCTACCTTTATGGATCAAGTGACAACGTTTATTAGCAGCGTTGTTCTTACGGCCAGTTCTTATAGCCAGCTTCTGTTGTACATGTACTACGATTTGGTAGCTCAGCCAGCTACCTCTCACTCAGATAATGATTAATATTTCTACAATAGAACAGTTGTAGTTAATAGTTTAGTCATTGTAGCTTGCAGAAAATATTAAGAACAAAGTATTACGTATATTAATAGTATGTCCTCGGAAAGACGCATTCCTACGTGTACGCTAAGCACCTTGCAGCATACTTTAGGGGCTATTTCATTTCAGTAGTATTTCATACTAATAAAAATAAAGCACTTACCGATCTCGACATGAGTCGAACTGTTGTCCAGGACCAGCACCACCGGACGCTTCACGTTGTTGTTTGTAAAATACTAGTCAAGCGTCTTCATCCAGAGCTTAAATATACCGGTATTATTTCAAGCGTGTAGATTCCCTCTCGGCGCAGCGTTGTAGACTCCACGTCTTCGTCGTCTGCCCCATGGCTTCGTGTCTTGTGAAATGAATGGGTTGCGGTTGGCCAGAATCAAATACCCTTTTAAAAATGAGGAGTCTAAAAAACGTGGATTTTATTCAGTTGGTTGTTGAAAAGCGTACACTGAACTGACTGAAATGAGATCAACCAATCCAATTGCGCAATTTTGACTTTAAGCATAACAATTGGCAGAAATTCTGCATCGTGCAAGCAATTGGCATAGCGCACTCAACTGGCAAATTACGTTTGCGTTTTCTATTTGATAATTTAACGATGTTTCCAGGATTATTGGACGTCATTTAGGCTCCAGGTTTATTAACGCATCTTTATGGGGTCTACTTCACCAGCTATAATTTTCACCTCTCGTGTTTTGTTGTTGTCTTGCCGCTCCATATAAAATCGTATCCTACGCCCCTGTCGACGACACGTCCGCCAGTTAAGTAGTATCGGATTTTGCTGTCTAAACAACGCCTAGAAAACAATGGTTTACAGCAGTAACACATATGAGTTCATTTTATTCAATCTAAAACTATCTACCTTTATGGATCAAGTGACAACGTTTATTAGCAGCGTTGTTCTTACGGCCAGTTCTTATAGCCAGCTTCTGTTGTACATGTACTACGATTTGGTAGCTCAGCCAGCTACTTCTCACTCAGATAATGATTAATATTTCTACAATAGAACAGTTGTAGTTAATAGTTTAGTCATTGTAGCTTGCAGAAAATATTAAGAACAAAGTATTACGTATATTAATAGTATGTCCTCGGAAAGACGCATTCCTACGTGTACGCTAAGCACCTTGCAGCATACTTTAGGGGCTATTTCATTTCAGTAGTATTTCATACTAATAAAAATAAAGCACTTACCGATCTCGACATGAGTCGAACTGTTGTCCAGGACCAGCACCACCGGACGCTTCACGTTGTTGTTTGTAAAATACTAGTCAAGCGTCTTCATCCAGAGCTTAAATATACCGGTATTATTTCAAGCGTGTAGATTCCCTCTCGGCGCAGCGTTGTAGACTCCACGTCTTCGTCGTCTGCCCCCATGGCTTCGTGTCTTGTGAAATGAATGGGTTGCGGTTGGCCAGAATCAAATACCCTTTTAAAAATGAGGAGTCTAAAAAACGTGGATTTTATTCAGTTGGTTGTTGAAAAGCGTACACTGAACTGACTGAAATGAGATCAACCAATCCAATTGCGCAATTTTGACTTTAAGCATAACAATTGGCAGAAATTCTGCATCGTGCAAGCAATTGGCATAGCGCACTCAACTGGCAAATTACGTTTGCGTTTTCTATTTGATAATTTAACGATGATTCCAGGATTATTGGACGTCATTTAGGCTCCAGGTTTATTAACGCATCTTTATGGGGTCTACTTCACCAGCTATAATTTTCACCTCTCGTGTTTTGTTGTTGTCTTGCCGCTCCATATAAAATCGTATCCTACGCCCCTGTCGACGACACGTCCGCCAGTTAAGTAGTATCGGATTTTGCTGTCTAAACAACGCTTAGAAAACAATGGTTTACAGCAGTAACACATATGAGCTCATTTTATTCAATCTAAAACTATCTACCTTTATGGATCAAGTGACAACGTTTATTAGCAGCGTTGTTCTTACGGCCAGTTCTTATAGCCAGCTTCTGTTGTACATGTACTACGATTTGGCAGCTCAGCCAGCTACTTCTCACTCAGATAATGATTAATATTTCTACAATAGAACAGTTGTAGTTAATAGTTTAGTCATTGTAGCTTGCAGAAAATATTAAGAACAAAGTATTACGTATATTAATAGTATGTCCTCGGAAAGACGCATTCCTACGTGTACGCTAAGCACCTTGCAGCATACTTTAGGGGCTATTTCATTTCAGTAGTATTTCATACTAATAAAAATAAAGCACTTACCGATCTCGACATGAGTCGAACTGTTGTCCAGGACCAGCACCACCGGACGCTTCACGTTGTTGTTTGTAAAATACTAGTCAAGCGTCTTCATCCAGAGCTTAAATATACCGGTATTATTTCAAGCGTGTAGATTCCCTCTCGGCGCAGCGTTGTAGACTCCACGTCTTCGTCGTCTGCCCCCATGGCTTCGTGTCTTGTGAAATGAATGGGTTGCGGTTGGCCAGAATCAAATACCCTTTTAAAAATGAGGAGTCTAAAAAACGTGGATTTTATTCAGTTGGTTGTTGAAAAGCGTACACTGAACTGACTGAAATGAGATCAACCAATCCAATTGCGCAATTTTGACTTTAAGCATAACAATTGGCAGAAATTCTGCATCGTGCAAGCAATTGGCATAGCGCACTCAACTGGCAAATTACGTTTGCGTTTTCTATTTGATAATTTAACGATGATTCCAGGATTATTGGACGTCATTTAGGCTCCAGGTTTATTAACGCATCTTTATGGGGTCTACTTCACCAGCTATAATTTTCACCTCTCGTGTTTTGTTGTTGTCTTGCCGCTCCATATAAAATCGTATCCTACGCCCCTGTCGACGACACGTCCGCCAGTTAAGTAGTATCGGATTTTGCTGTCTAAACAACGCCTAGAAAACAATGGTTTACAGCAGTAACACATATGAGTTCATTTTATTCAATCTAAAACTATCTACCTTTATGGATCAAGTGACAACGTTTATTAGCAGCGTTGTTCTTACGGCCAGTTCTTATAGCCAGCTTCTGTTGTACATGTACTACGATTTGGTAGCTCAGCCAGCTACCTCTCACTCAGATAATGATTAATATTTCTACAATAGAACAGTTGTAGTTAATAGTTTAGTCATTGTAGCTTGCAGAAAATATTAAGAACAAAGTATTACGTATATTAATAGTATGTCCTCGGAAAGACGCATTCCTACGTGTACGCTAAGCACCTTGCAGCATACTTTAGGGGCTATTTCATTTCAGTAGTATTTCATACTAATAAAAATAAAGCACTTACCGATCTCGACATGAGTCGAACTGTTGTCCAGGACCAGCACCACCGGACGCTTCACGTTGTTGTTTGTAAAATACTAGTCAAGCGTCTTCATCCAGAGCTTAAATATACCGGTATTATTTCAAGCGTGTAGATTCCCTCTCGGCGCAGCGTTGTAGACTCCACGTCTTCGTCGTCTGCCCCCATGGCTTCGTGTCTTGTGAAATGAATGGGTTGCGGTTGGCCAGAATCAAATACCCTTTTAAAAATGAGGAGTCTAAAAAACGTGGATTTTATTCAGTTGGTTGTTGAAAAGCGTACACTGAACTGACTGAAATGAGATCAACCAATCCAATTGCGCAATTTTGACTTTAAGCATAACAATTGGCAGAAATTCTGCATCGTGCAAGCAATTGGCATAGCGCACTCAACTGGCAAATTACGTTTGCGTTTTCTATTTGATAATTTAACGATGATTCCAGGATTATTGGACGTCATTTAGGCTCCAGGTTTATTAACGCATCTTTATGGGGTCTACTTCACCAGCTATAATTTTCACCTCTCGTGTTGTGTTGTTGTCTTGCCGCTCCATATAAAATCGTATCCTACGCCCCTGTCGACGACACGTCCGCCAGTTAAGTAGTATCGGATTTTGCTGTCTAAACAACGCCTAGAAAACAATGGTTTACAGCAGTAACACATATGAGTTCATTTTATTCAATCTAAAACTATCTACCTTTATGGATCAAGTGACAACGTTTATTAGCAGCGTTGTTCTTACGGCCAGTTCTTATAGCCAGCTTCTGTTGTACATGTACTACGATTTGGTAGCTCAGCCAGCTACCTCTCACTCAGATAATGATTAATATTTCTACAATAGAACAGTTGTAGTTAATAGTTTAGTCATTGTAGCTTGCAGAAAATATTAAGAACAAAGTATTACGTATATTAATAGTATGTCCTCGGAAAGACGCATTCCTACGTGTACGCTAAGCACCTTGCAGCATACTTTAGGGGCTATTTCATTTCAGTAGTATTTCATACTAATAAAAATAAAGCACTTACCGATCTCGACATGAGTCGAACTGTTGTCCAGGACCAGCACCACCGGACGCTTCACGTTGTTGTTTGTAAAATACTAGTCAAGCGTCTTCATCCAGAGCTTAAATATACCGGTATTATTTCAAGCGTGTAGATTCCCTCTCGGCGCAGCGTTGTAGACTCCACGTCTTCGTCGTCTGCCCCCATGGCTTCGTGTCTTGTGAAATGAATGGGTTGCGGTTGGCCAGAATCAAATACCCTTTTAAAAATGAGGAGTCTAAAAAACGTGGATTTTATTCAGTTGGTTGTTGAAAAGCGTACACTGAACTGACTGAAATGAGATCAACCAATCCAATTGCGCAATTTTGACTTTAAGCATAACAATTGGCAGAAATTCTGCATCGTGCAAGCAATTGGCATAGCGCACTCAACTGGCAAATTACGTTTGCGTTTTCTATTTGATAATTTAACGATGATTCCAGGATTATTGGACGTCATTTAGGCTCCAGGTTTATTAACGCATCTTTATGGGGTCTACTTCACCAGCTATAATTTTCACCTCTCGTGTTTTGTTGTTGTCTTGCCGCTCCATATAAAATCGTATCCTACGCCCCTGTCGACGACACGTCCGCCAGTTAAGTAGTATCGGATTTTGCTGTCTAAACAACGCCTAGAAAACAATGGTTTACAGCAGTAACACATATGAGTTCATTTTATTCAATCTAAAACTATCTACCTTTATGGATCAAGTGACAACGTTTATTAGCAGCGTTGTTCTTACGGCCAGTTCTTATAGCCAGCTTCTGTTGTACATGTACTACGATTTGGTAGCTCAGCCAGCTACCTCTCACTCAGATAATGATTAATATTTCTACAATAGAACAGTTGTAGTTAATAGTTTAGTCATTGTAGCTTGCAGAAAATATTAAGAACAAAGTATTACGTATATTAATAGTATGTCCTCGGAAAGACGCATTCCTACGTGTACGCTAAGCACCTTGCAGCATACTTTAGGGGCTATTTCATTTCAGTAGTATTTCATACTAATAAAAATAAAGCACTTACCGATCTCGACATGAGTCGAACTGTTGTCCAGGACCAGCACCACCGGACGCTTCACGTTGTTGTTTGTAAAATACTAGTCAAGCGTCTTCATCCAGAGCTTAAATATACCGGTATTATTTCAAGCGTGTAGATTCCCTCTCGGCGCAGCGTTGTAGACTCCACGTCTTCGTCGTCTGCCCCCATGGCTTCGTGTCTTGTGAAATGAATGGGTTGCGGTTGGCCAGAATCAAATACCCTTTTAAAAATGAGGAGTCTAAAAAACGTGGATTTTATTCAGTTGGTTGTTGAAAAGCGTACACTGAACTGACTGAAATGAGATCAACCAATCCAATTGCGCAATTTTGACTTTAAGCATAACAATTGGCAGAAATTCTGCATCGTGCAAGCAATTGGCATAGCGCACTCAACTGGCAAATTACGTTTGCGTTTTCTATTTGATAATTTAACGATGATTCCAGGATTATTGGACGTCATTTAGGCTCCAGGTTTATTAACGCATCTTTATGGGGTCTACTTCACCAGCTATAATTTTCACCTCTCGTGTTGTGTTGTTGTCTTGCCGCTCCATATAAAATCGTATCCTACGCCCCTGTCGACGACACGTCCGCCAGTTAAGTAGTATCGGATTTTGCTGTCTAAACAACGCCTAGAAAACAATGGTTTACAGCAGTAACACATATGAGTTCATTTTATTCAATCTAAAACTATCTACCTTTATGGATCAAGTGACAACGTTTATTAGCAGCGTTGTTCTTACGGCCAGTTCTTATAGCCAGCTTCTGTTGTACATGTACTACGATTTGGTAGCTCAGCCAGCTACCTCTCACTCAGATAATGATTAATATTTCTACAATAGAACAGTTGTAGTTAATAGTTTAGTCATTGTAGCTTGCAGAAAATATTAAGAACAAAGTATTACGTATATTAATAGTATGTCCTCGGAAAGACGCATTCCTACGTGTACGCTAAGCACCTTGCAGCATACTTTAGGGGCTATTTCATTTCAGTAGTATTTCATACTAATAAAAATAAAGCACTTACCGATCTCGACATGAGTCGAACTGTTGTCCAGGACCAGCACCACCGGACGCTTCACGTTGTTGTTTGTAAAATACTAGTCAAGCGTCTTCATCCAGAGCTTAAATATACCGGTATTATTTCAAGCGTGTAGATTCCCTCTCGGCGCAGCGTTGTAGACTCCACGTCTTCGTCGTCTGCCCCATGGCTTCGTGTCTTGTGAAATGAATGGGTTGCGGTTGGCCAGAATCAAATACCCTTTTAAAAATGAGGAGTCTAAAAAACGTGGATTTTATTCAGTTGGTTGTTGAAAAGCGTACACTGAACTGACTGAAATGAGATCAACCAATCCAATTGCGCAATTTTGACTTTAAGCATAACAATTGGCAGAAATTCTGCATCGTGCAAGCAATTGGCATAGCGCACTCAACTGGCAAATTACGTTTGCGTTTTCTATTTGATAATTTAACGATGATTCCAGGATTATTGGACGTCATTTAGGCTCCAGGTTTATTAACGCATCTTTATGGGGTCTACTTCACCAGCTATAATTTTCACCTCTCGTGTTTTGTTGTTGTCTTGCCGCTCCATATAAAATCGTATCCTACGCCCCTGTCGACGACACGTCCGCCAGTTAAGTAGTATCGGATTTTGCTGTCTAAACAACGCTTAGAAAACAATGGTTTACAGCAGTAACACATATGAGCTCATTTTATTCAATCTAAAACTATCTATCTTTATGGATCAAGTGACAACGTTTATTAGCAGCGTTGTTCTTACGGCCAGTTCTTATAGCCAGCTTCTGTTGTACATGTACTACGATTTGGCAGCTCAGCCAGCTACCTCTCACTCAGATAATGATTAATATTTCTACAATAGAACAGTTGTAGTTAATAGTTTAGTCATTGTAGCTTGCAGAAAATATTAAGAACAAAGTATTACGTATATTAATAGTATGTCCTCGGAAAGACGCATTCCTACGTGTACGCTAAGCACCTTGCAGCATACTTTAGGGGCTATTTCATTTCAGTAGTATTTCATACTAATAAAAATAAAGCACTTACCGATCTCGACATGAGTCGAACTGTTGTCCAGGACCAGCACCACCGGACGCTTCACGTTGTTGTTTGTAAAATACTAGTCAAGCGTCTTCATCCAGAGCTTAAATATACCGGTATTATTTCAAGCGTGTAGATTCCCTCTCGGCGCAGCGTTGTAGACTCCACGTCTTCGTCGTCTGCCCCATGGCTTCGTGTCTTGTGAAATGAATGGGTTGCGGTTGGCCAGAATCAAATACCCTTTTAAAAATGAGGAGTCTAAAAAACGTGGATTTTATTCAGTTGGTTGTTGAAAAGCGTACACTGAACTGACTGAAATGAGATCAACCAATCCAATTGCGCAATTTTGACTTTAAGCATAACAATTGGCAGAAATTCTGCATCGTGCAAGCAATTGGCATAGCGCACTCAACTGGCAAATTACGTTTGCGTTTTCTATTTGATAATTTAACGATGATTCCAGGATTATTGGACGTCATTTAGGCTCCAGGTTTATTAACGCATCTTTATGGGGTCTACTTCACCAGCTATAATTTTCACCTCTCGTGTTTTGTTGTTGTCTTGCCGCTCCATATAAAATCGTATCCTACGCCCCTGTCGACGACACGTCCGCCAGTTAAGTAGTATCGGATTTTGCTGTCTAAACAACGCTTAGAAAACAATGGTTTACAGCAGTAACACATATGAGCTCATTTTATTCAATCTAAAACTATCTATCTTTATGGATCAAGTGACAACGTTTATTAGCAGCGTTGTTCTTACGGCCAGTTCTTATAGCCAGCTTCTGTTGTACATGTACTACGATTTGGCAGCTCAGCCAGCTACCTCTCACTCAGATAATGATTAATATTTCTACAATAGAACAGTTGTAGTTAATATTTTAGTCATTGTAGCTTGCAGAAAATATTAAGAACAAAGTATTACGTATATTAATAGTATGTCCTCGGAAAGACGCATTCCTACGTGTACGCTAAGCACCTTGCAGCATACTTTAGGGGCTATTTCATTTCAGTAGTATTTCATACTAATAAAAATAAAGCACTTACCGATCTCGACATGAGTCGAACTGTTGTCCAGGACCAGCACCACCGGACGCTTCACGTTGTTGTTTGTAAAATACTAGTCAAGCGTCTTCATCCAGAGCTTAAATATACCGGTATTATTTCAAGCGTGTAGATTCCCTCTCGGCGCAGCGTTGTAGACTCCACGTCTTCGTCGTCTGCCCCATGGCTTCGTGTCTTGTGAAATGAATGGGTTGCGGTTGGCCAGAATCAAATACCCTTTTAAAAATGAGGAGTCTAAAAAACGTGGATTTTATTCAGTTGGTTGTTGAAAAGCGTACACTGAACTGACTGAAATGAGATCAACCAATCCAATTGCGCAATTTTGACTTTAAGCATAACAATTGGCAGAAATTCTGCATCGTGCAAGCAATTGGCATAGCGCACTCAACTGGCAAATTACGTTTGCGTTTTCTATTTGATAATTTAACGATGTTTCCAGGATTATTGGACGTCATTTAGGCTCCAGGTTTATTAACGCATCTTTATGGGGTCTACTTCACCAGCTATAATTTTTACCTCTCGTGTTTTGTTGTTGTCTTGCCGCTCCATATAAAATCGTATCCTACGCCCCTGTCGACGACACGTCCGCCAGTTAAGTAGTATCGGATTTTGCTGTCTAAACAACGCTTAGAAAACAATGGTTTACAGCAGTAACACATATGAGCTCATTTTATTCAATCTAAAACTATCTATCTTTATGGATCAAGTGACAACGTTTATTAGCAGCGTTGTTCTTACGGCCAGTTCTTATAGCCAGCTTCTGTTGTACATGTACTACGATTTGGCAGCTCAGCCAGCTACCTCTCACTCAGATAACGATTAATATTTCTACAATAGAACAGTTGTAGTTAATATTTTAGTCATTGTAGCTTGCAGAAAATATTAAGAACAAAGTATTACGAATATTAATAGTATGTCCTCGGAAAGACGCATTCCTACGTGTACGCTAAGCACCTTGCAGCATACTTTAGGGGCTATTTCATTTCAGAAAAAGTAGCTCTGTCTGTTTAGCACTCAAATATTAAAAGCAACATGCATTATTAAAATAGTAAATACTTCGTAATATAAAAACGATGCCGCCTTCGGATACCGGTAATGGATAGTCTTGTGCAATTCATTCCGGGAAGCCCGCCGCTTGTTCCGGTACCCGTCCCACCCATATGTGCTCTGTGAACCACATGAATTTATTGATGTAAGCTACATAATTCAGTTTTAACCAATTGGAGCCGCCATAGATCCGCTCGACAGCCAATGGGAAAGATTAAAAATCTGAGCGTTTCGTGTGACGGACGGACGGACACCGTGCTTGCATTGATAGTTTGAGAATGGCTGCGTGATATTTTCTGCTCGAACAAATACACCCGTCCGCACAAGAAGCCAAAGAATTAGCAAAAACAAAACCCCAGGCACCATTCTGCCCGAAGAAGTGCAGTTCTACAACAAGACCTACGTGTGTACACATTCTGGAAAGCCACGGTCTAACCGAGGTTAAGGTTCGCGACCTAACCAACATTCAAGAAAAATCGGGTGTCCTGCTCAGGTATGTAAAGTCTTCGAAGTGAAATATAACTGTAACTGATTTGTTTTGTGGTTAATAAACGCATGTGTACGAGAAACTGGGAATTAGGAGGTTTGCATCACCGGACAGAAAAACCGGGCACAACCACGACATCAGCCAAGAGATCTATCAGAGCTACCACGAAGCACGCAAGGTCCCTGAGGGCGAGGTGATATCTACTATTCGAACGGTTCACAGAGCTGGAGCGAGTCGAAAGCGTATTCTCGAATATATAACAGAGAACAGTACCGTGGAACTTTCGATGAAGGATGTGCACAACCTGGTAGCTCGACTTCACCAAGAAAGCTACGCCTTTCCAACGATTGAGGAGCGTATTCAATCTATCCTAGAGGATTTTTCTTCGCAGAGTGGGAATGTTGCAAGGATCTACTTAAACGAAGAGGTACGTACTACGTCTTTTAACTCTGTTTTTCCTGCACTAACCTTGAAGGTTTTATAATGAGACAAGAGCGTAGCACAGTGTATATCCATCCAGTATGTGCACATGCGGTCCATGTTCGAGCACTTTCCAGAAGTGTTGCTGATTGACGCGACCCATGATACCAACTCCTCCAACTACAAACTGTTTAGTTTCATGATTCATGATGCCACAGGTGGGTTGTGCAATTACGCAGCGACTGGTCCACCCTCTAAGATTGTGTCACAGGTGGCTTGTGCAATTACGCAGAGACTGGTCCACCGTCTAAGATTGTGTGCGATGCTGAAACTGTGGCTTACGATAGCACTGATACTTACTCTAGTATATTTTTTTTATAAAACGCGTTTCTTTTATTTCGTAGCACTGCCTAGTCGAAAACGAGCGGAAAGAGACTCTTCGGCTTGCCTGTAGTCAGTTCAAGGAGTGCAACCCATCCTACGATACAGTGGCAGTCATCATTATCGACAAGGACTTTACGGAGCTGCCACTATTAGAGGAGGAGTTTCCTGGGGTCAGGATCTTAATCTGCCATTTCCATGCAGTCAAGGCTCTCCAGGAAGAGGTTTCAAAATATGTGTACAACCTCGACGCGTGGGCCAAGAAAGAGACGAAAAGACTAATCCAACTGGTGGTCAGCGCGCCGACCGAGACAGCGTACGGCAAAATCATTTCCACTATGTAAGTGGTGTTGCGGGTGGATGAAAAGGTCAAGCTCTGGTTCAAATACTTCGATGCCAATTGGACGTCGTGTAAAGAGAAATGGTGCTCAGCATTTCGTGGCAACACTCCTCATATGGGAAACCAAACGAATAATCGGTCAGCTTTTTTTTTACCAGTGAAATGTTGCTGATACTAACTGTTATCAATATATATACAGACTGGAAGCTAGCTGGCAGAAGTTGAAGACCCTCGTAAATAGGTCTACTGCCTTGGATGACTGTGTGGTTTCCGTACTGTTTTGGCAGACGGTAAATAAAAAGATGATGGCCCGAAATGTCAAGCGCATCGGTGTGTATATGAACGTGGAATACGATGCAGAGATAAACTTACTGCTCAACACCGTGTCTCGCCACGCAGTGGAGCTTGTGAAACAGCAGTACGACTTCGCACTCCTCCCGACAACTGAATACCAACACTATCCCATGGGGCCGTATGTGATGATGCAATATTCTGCTTGGAAAAGAAGACGACGTGCTAGATGAATACACGATGAATCCCAGCGGCTGGACATGCTCGTGTATTTTTCGAGTTACAAGATTATTGCCGTGTCGCCATATCATCTATTACAGAAAGGTTACAAACTGTAACAGTCTAGTCCCAGAGAGCATTATCCACCCACGCTGGCTCGTGAAGATCTATCGGCGACTGAGACAGGGAAAATATCTGGAGGACGATGAATTAACGAGCCTGTACGATGTGCGCACCGTTCAGAGGCCGTGTATAGGACGGACCAAGACCGAACGTGAGAAGTTCAATGAGCTTTTTGGTCTTGGAAGACAGATTGCAGACGTGGGTTCTCGGTGGGGCACTAGGGCACATGAGACGCTGTCTAAGGCGATGATGCAATTCTTGGAAAATGTTAAAGCTGGTCAGTGCCCTACTGTTAACGTTCTTGGAGATTCAGAAAGAAACCTGAATTTACAACTAGACGACGGTGAAGAACAGCGTGAAACGGAAGGCTGGCGGATTCTCGTATTACGAACACAACTACAGCTCAGTCTAAAACCGCTCCACAACCTGAATCTGATTCACAGTTTCAGAGTGTTAGATGTTAACACTGATGATCAGGATATTGAGGAGGTCCGGTTGTATCCTAAAGGGAGGGCGCTTTTATCGCTTATTGAAGAGATGGAGGATGACTCTACAAACAGTGATCAATGTACTACTCGCTACGAGTGCGAATCTGAAATCATGTCTCGGACTGTGGACCAATCTGAAACTGTGCACCAAGCGGAAACTGGGTACCAATCGGAAACTGTGGACCAATCCGAAACATTGTGTGAAGCTGAAACTGTGAACCATCCCGAAGCTGCGGAGCAGTCTGAAAACGATGATGTATGCAAGAACAAAACTGTGTCATTTCCAGAGAATGATGCATCTAAACCAGAGAGTGTAAAGTTAAGCTGGAAGGTGTCTAAAACAGCAAAGAAGTCGGGACGTCCAAAGATAAAAAGAGCAGAGCGAAAGAAAGAGACACTTGAAGGGCTTCGTCAGATGAATCGTCTGGTGGACGCCGTGGTTAATGGAGATACACCTTCGTTGTCAATACTGGTAGAGACAGTTACAAATGGGGCCACATATAAATTCGCACCTGCGAGGCGTGCACTATCAATTCTTCAAACACAAACGAGCAAAAATTATTGTGATTCACCGAAAAAAAAGCCAACTCCCACAAAAAATGATATGACTGTGCTACCAAGGCAATTAATTGATGCGTGTGAGGTTTAAGTAGCCCTATTCCAGAATCGTTGGTTCAGCGACCATGAACAACGTATATCCCAACAGGATGTAGCCGTGGTGTCAGGAAGAACCGCGTATGATGTGAACACGCTTAAAGCAATGCCGACGTGGCATACTGCAGCCTCGCACTTTGATATCATTGATGAAGCCACAAATGGGTGAAAGATTGGATAACTCTCAATGGCAACCACGTCAAGCTGTTTGGGCTGAAGGAATACTAGAAAAAGACGATATTTGTAAGGGATTGAAGAACGTGGACGTGCTTGGCGAATATTTCTGGGCTACATCGCTGTGTGGGAAAACAATGATAGAAGGGCCTTGTCTCGATACCGCGGTGACAGCAATTGTGAAGCGCAACAGCGACAAAATTATTGTTTTTAGTATTCCTTCCGATGTGCTTCGCTTCCCCATTTTGACGTCGAATCCATAAAACATCAAACAGTCTGGAAAGACCTTGAAAATGCCAGAACCAGTTTGGATCTCGACAAGGATAGACTCCTTTTTTTCGTGGCGATAAACTATGGGCTAAATCACTGGTGCGCTGTGACAGTGGATTTTAATGCCAACGAGGTGAAGGTTTACGACCCCCAACAAGCTGGAGATAGGTTCAAGCAGCTTCGAGCGTACTTGAAGAGTGAATTGCTTCCCCGGTTCCCTCAACTGGGGTCTCCAAAGCGATTTCGATCCACGCGAGTTAATCACGCAACTGGATAACTACAACAGCGGTGTCTTCGTTCTACTGTTTTTTAGCTGTGTATTCTCGTATATGACTTCGCGCCAAGTGATCTCGAAGGCAAAATAAGTCCTGCAATGCGGTTCTATCGCTACTGATATCTTAGCCAGATAATAACTGCTATGTAAGCATGCTTTCTTTCACAAATTTAGTCGCCTTCATAATAAAATAGGTCAGCAAACTGGCACGGGGTGAGCACCTTTTCGACTTGAGGACAAACATCATTAAGACTTGAGGAAAAGCGCTCTTACTTCTTAAATCTCGCTTGACACCAACATTTACTTCTGTAAGGTGTTTCTATTATACACGAAGACGCACCGACTTCGTCCAAAATCGACTTGCTTATGCATGAAATACTGATAATCAGATGGCGTCACCAACGTTGACTTTCCAGTCCCTTGACCCGGATATGAGCTCAAACTGTGTAAGACGGTTCGAAACGGGGCACCAGATGCCCAGTCTACAAAAAACCGGTGTACGTAGTCTCTGCCTTGATAGTTTAGGATAATACATGTAGATATTAGTACGTGTTTTATAGCGTAAATTCTTCTTATAAAAAAATAGGAGTCGGTACCGCTACATAATTATACATGGAATAAAACATAGTTTAGAGCAACACTATGGTGTTTTGTGTTGTTGGGTAAGTTATCTTACGCTGAAATGCTCAAAACTGGAAATGTATAATTTACATTGTGTATTAAGTACGAGATTCAATAAGTACGAAGTGTACAGACCGCACATTTCCTAGAAGGGAAAAAAGCAAGATGCCGAAGCAGCGAGCGCGCCGAGAAGCGCAGATCACAGGTAAGGCACGGGCGACAGACGGGCAAACTGCAATACGTTGTTCTAACCAACGACGTTGGGTTCTACAGTGTATAGGGCGCTGTTTACGGGCAAGACCGCATGCCGACTACCTACATGCTAAAAAAGGTCCAAACCCTTTCTGTCGGGTTTCGGGTCGCTTTGGTGGGGGCTCATCCCTTTCATTGGTATCAGAGGCACCATCGCAGGTTGCAACTGTACGTCACAGCCGGTTGCTTCCGTTGACGACTTTCTTGACCCGGGTGGCTTCAAAAATGCACGTGCATAGCCTTCCGTTTTGTAACCATTCAAAGCAACACTGTAAGCAACACGAGCAACGTATCAGCAACATAAGGAATTCGACCAGGATACAAACCTATATCGGCCGACGCGTTGTTATAACCCGGGTCCACAGCGGTGTCTTTAGTTTATACAGCCACGCCCTTCTCGCTTGCGACCACGTCCACCTCACCAGCAGCCACGTTCTTTCTCGCAATCACGTCCTTCTCGCCCGCAGACACGTCTTCTCGCCCACAGCCAAGTCCTTCTCTCTCGCACTCACGCCATTCTCGCCCGCCGCAACGCCCGTGCCCTTTCCACCCGGTAACGTGTCGACCGTGCGCGCATTATCGTAGACTTCGTTCTCCAGACCTTCCATCTCTGCATCCTCATTTGTAATTTCCTCTGCCGTAGACGGAGGGTCATCGGCGTAGCTTTCATCGCTACAAGAAACGTGTATAAATCCGGAAAAAATACACAAAAATCCGGATTAGCCAGAACTAGATCTTCGTGTGGTTTTTGAGATGCTCCAATACCTACTCCAGTGAAGCAGTATGGGCTCGTTCTTGCTCCAAGGAGAAGGAATGCTTCGTAGCCCTCGATTTTCTCCGTAAAACCAGATAGTTCCAGAAACTACAGCTCTCTAGTAGCCGCGCACAAGTGCATGCTACAGTATAGTGCGCGCTGTAAGTATGTGCGCACCCCTTGGTTACCTTTTCTAAAAAAAACGTGTTTAGCTCTGAAACTGGACTATTGATGTAATTGTTGTGCGTCCGGCCCATACGTGCTATTTAGCTTTCCACTGAGTTAAACAGGCCATACGGCACATCCAATTGCGCAATTTGTTACGCTCTTTAGCGTCGTGGCTATTGTTTGTCCGAAAAGAAAGTTGGTATGAGTAATGGTCTCAAAGTTAAACGGTTGAAGATCATCTCCCCATTGGATAATTTAGGATCTCCATCGGAAATCTGAGTGCTATGTGTCTCAATATGGACTATCGAACGGTGCGTACCGCCTGCTAACTTACTGTCATCTGAAGTGTGTGTGACACCTACGTACCTGAAATTTTTTTCCCTCATTTACCCCCCTATTCAGACAGGTACCAGTTTCCGAGAATTCTTCGTGCAACATTTAATACGCGTATGTGATGTAGTGATTTCTCCAGAGTTGTGGATAATCATTCGTCAACAAAGATGTGGCGCCGTCAAGATGCTCAAGCGACGAACACTCGGTCACATGATGTACTGTGACTCCAAGGTGCAATAGACGCGACGATGCCACTACCGAACACTCAGAGGAAACCGGATACGGCCCATATGTCACTCAATCCAGGTAATATTATTAATAATGGCCTGGCCGGATTCGCATTCAGCGGCCAAGAACTGACCATCTACGGTACGAACCCTCGGTGGCGGTTGAGATGAGTTCGCGAAAGACTCAGCGACTCTTTGAAGGCACGTTCACCTTCGGGGACAGGGCGCGAGCTGTTAAAGATGCTCATGCGACGGTGCAGACGACGCTTGTCGTGCAAGAAGATCCATAACGGATCATTGTTCACTTAATATTTGTAAACATTCTTAAGATTCTTATTAGGAATAGGCCCAATATGGGAAACATAATACAGAACCAAATTTCCACTCAAGCGCACATGATTAGGACTTCTTACTAGGAATAGGTCCGAAGGGCAAACATAAATACAGAATAGAATTTCCACTCAAGCACACAGAGCGACGTCCGGCTTCAAGGTAAGCGTCTGGTCAAGCTTGTTTGAGTGTGTTATGCCTGTCGATGAGCTCGAAGCTCTGCAACGAGAGTTCATCCGGCAAGGCCAAGAGACTGTGTGTGTATTGGCCGATTACTATCGGAAGGTTTTACGTGACGGCTTTTGTTGCCTATTTGCACGACTGGGATTGCTTGAATTGTATCCCTTTCATTCTTCCAACTGAATGTCGAACACTCGGTGCCCTCGTAAAGGGCTTACCCGTGCCGGGTACCCTTCCGCTGTTGGGGCCATGAAGATTCATAACACCTATTAACTTTGCTCGTGCTAGTAGCGTGTTCTTATTTTTACTGGTTGGTCTATATAAGTATTTTACAAGGTCCAGTCTGTCCCGGTGCACGGGCAGAACTGGGGTCTTCAGGTCCGCCCGAACGACCGTTTGCTATCCTAGCAGACAAATCGCTGTGGGAGCTTTCTAACTACATTTGTAGCTAGCGCTCACGTGGGAATTCCGACACCACAACTGGTGCCGCGACCCGGGAGCAGCGTGTGATCATTGTGAGCTGTTTGTATGGTCTTCTAGTTTGCGAACTACCAAGAGGAGAAAAAAAGAGAACTAGAAAACAAGAAAAATGGCGAAAGGACAATCGACGGTACCAGCTATTCCTGCCAAGTCTAGTGGAGTGCGCAACGACAGTTCAAGGCCCGGCGTGACGGCTGCACGCCTTGCAGCTGCCACCGAGCTTTCGGTACGCTTCGAGGACGAGGCGGACATCAATTCTGTCGCCCGTGATTATGATGATTACGAAGACAAGACGCCGGCTCCAGAGCCAGGCACAACGATACCGGAGACGGCCACGCTATCATCGGGGCTGAGCGGGGCGACCAGGTCCCTTTCGAGGAACCTCGCCGAAGAGCTAGACGGCGTTGCGGGACCAGAACTGGTCTATGAAGAATAAGATGATGGGACCGAGGGTTCTATACCCTCGGTGGCAAGTGGAAAGTGTTTAGCATTGCTGAAGGCACCTCGCCCACCTATCAACGGTGATACACCATCCGCCAAGCGCATTTTGAACCGCGTACAGGCGCTGATGCAGAATGATGAGTGGATTCAGCAGGTCAAGCCCACCCCCAAGAGACAGGCCGACTGGCCCGCTTTTGCACAAAACGTTCAACCCCCAGTCAACTCGATTTTGACTAGCCAAGCTGCCGAGAATTCAGTCTCGCTGCTATTGTCGCTGGGCTTCGAGAACGAGACGTGCCCATCCACGATGTCGCTCTAAGATTGGCGTCCTCATGAGGCCGGAGCCGCTTTCCAGAAATGGAAGAAGAAGCCTCGGAAAGCATTTGGTGCAGTCGGCACCAACACTGAGAAGAAGCCTGTGAGTCGACCGACCGTTCTTGAGGAAGATCCGTCCAAGATTCCGCTGCCGCAGACGCCCCATCGACTCGATCATACTCCTCCGACCAAGAGTGGAGCTGACTGTGATGCCTTTGGCACTACCGAGGCTTCACCATACTTTCAAGACTCGCACATGGTTACACCACGTTCGGAGAGCTGTATGCGACGTATGTACGCTGATGACGAGGATTCGGTCGCCGGGGTGGTGCACGAGCTTCCAAAAGTGGTGCCGGACGTCGTCAGGTTGACAGCGATGGTTCGTCAAGTGACGATGACATTTTGGTGCGTACACTCGAAGAGGAAGACCCTCAAGCCGAGTTGATGCGTCAGATGAACGAGCTGGCAACGCTAAACGACGCGGACCCGACACCGAGGATTGAAGTGGCGTCGCACCAACCATAGGATCGCATCAAACCGTTCTCAGGCTCTCGCAATAAGAGCAAGAACTGTATGCAGTGGCTCCACGCCTTCGTCTACGAAATGACTGGATTACACACGGATGCTGACAAATGGTGCATTCCATTTGAGCTAAGCCTTCGGGACGGAGCCATCCATTGGTTCTGTCGACTTCCAAAGAACACGAAGCGCAAGTGGAAGCTGCTGAGCGATGCGCTCATCCGCTACTATTGCTTGCGGTTCAAGCAGACGACACTGTCCCGTTACTACTCTGCAAAGCGGGAATGTAATGAATATATATGCGACTACATAAACAGGCTAAATGGATACGCTCGGAACGCCCGTCTACACTTCGAGAAGAGTGATCGTGACGCACAAGAGCACGTACAGCCGTTCCTGGCAACGTGCGGTGACGACAAGTTGGCGGAAAGTCTCTACCACCCCTGAGTCACCGACATTCATGAGCTCATAGTGTGGTGTAGGGATGTCCAGATTTGGCCATACATCCACCTACTTTAGACCAAGAATGGGCTCGGTCTGGTATCCCAAAATCTTAGAAACTAAGGAGCACGGTAAGGCCCTTGTTCAAGTGAAGAACGCGTTCTGTGCCAAATATTTTAAGCAAATTGATTGGCTAAGAGTTACAGCGCTCCTGCATATGTTTTGCTCGTTCGTGTTCCCGGATGCAGTTTTTCAGAACACCAGCCTGAGGTGTTCTAGCGAGAGAACAATTGTGCTAGGGAAATGAAAGGCAGTTTTACCCTGCAAGACTGGTCGCGTGGATTCCAGTCCGGAAGTTCGAGAAGCTCGCGCCTGTGCATTGCGCTAGGCAGCGACAGGGGTCGCGCGGCACACGAGAGATAGCACTTAGGTTCAAGCAGTGGTTGGTGAGGTCCGCCTATGATGCTGTTCCTCCTACATCAGTAGATAGCACACACGGCTGCTCGACATTATAGTGTACTTCTGGCGGGATATTGATAAATGACGCAGTCAATAGCTGCCAAGAAGGCAGAATTTACTTGGACAACCACAGCACAGATTATCAAAACTGCAAGCACAAAATAAGGCAAGCAGAAAGCCCTAACCCATTCTGAAGCACAGAACACAGTTCTCTACCTGACTAAGTACTCAGCGATCTGTCCGGATGCTGCTATCCGGATAGCCGCTGAGCTCAACGGTCGGTAGAGAGGCCCAAACGGAAAATAACACTGTCAACGATAATGTGGATAATATGCTGCAGGCAAGCGTCATCGAAGAGGGAGACGGAGCCTGGGGTTTTCCTGTCGTGTTGGTACGCAAGAAGGACGGTGAAGTGCGGGTCTGTGTCGACTACAGGGCACTGAACAAAGTTACGAAGAAAGACGTGTATCCATTACCCAGAATTGACGAAACGTTAGAGGCGCTAGGCGGTGCACTACTCTTCACTACGTTGAACTAAAAATCCGAGTATTGGCAGATCATGGTGGCGCCGGGCGACCGCGACAAAACGGCGTTCACAACGAAGAAAGGGCTCTACAGGTTCGTAAGGCCTTTCGGTCTTACCAACGCTCCTTCAACCTTTCAACGACTGATGGGCAGTGTTCTACGTGGTGTAGCGTGGACGACGTGTTTGGTTTACTTGGACAATCGTGGTATTCACGATAGGTAGCATCGAACGGCACGTTGTGAAGCTAGCAGCGGTGCTAGAGTGGTTGGCCGCGGCAGGGCTGACGCTGAAACTGAAGATATGTTTATTTGCGTCGATATCTCTGACGTATTTGGGACATGGGTTAAGCAATGAAGGCGTACGGCCACTATATCGACTGGTCACGGCGGTTCGTCAGTTTCCCACGCCTAGGGATCCTACCGAAGCTAAACGATTTGTGCATCTCGCGGGCTATTATCGGCGTTTGTGGTTGGTTTTGGATCAATTATGGTCCCGTTGACCAAGTTGTTGCGGAAGACGGTGAATTGGGAATGGGGAGCAGCACAGATTGAGGCGTTCAAGCAAGTAAAAGCGATTTTGACGACGAAAGCTTTACTCGTATACCCAAATTTTCAGCTACCTTTTCGAGTCGTGACGGATGCGAGCCAAGTTGGATTGGGGGGGTGCTTAATGCAAGATCACGGTGACGGATGGCGACCAATAACATACGCGAGTAACGTCAACAGTCCAACGGAAATCAAGCATGGCATTAAAGGAATTAGGGTGTCTAGCTGCTATCTGGTATATTAAACGCATTCGACCTTACCTCTACGATCGACGATTCTCGATTGTGACGGATAACTCTGCACTACGATGGCTCATGACAAGTCCGAACCTTACTGACAAGTTGCACAGATGGGCGATCACGCTACAGAAGTTCGACTTCAAGGTATTGTACGAACCGGCAGCACTAATGCCGTCGCAGATGCATTGTTATGAGTACCCACGACGAGTACCGTGCTGACCGCACGAGGACGGCGGGGAAGGACGAAGCATTGGGATACGGTAACACCGGGAAGGATAGAATCCACAGCGATGCACAGAGCAACGCAGACGGAGAGCGTCATAACGGCACCATATGACGACGGAAGCAAGGATGTGGTACCGAGTCTCACTATGGCGGACGCCGGACAACCGGAGACGAGCAAGCAGGACGATGACGCTATAGATGACGGTACGAGGGTGATCCACCTGGTGGCCGATACTGCAGCGGGCATGTCGACGGGCGCACAGATTGCAACGACGGAATCGGTCACGCCGGATGACGGCACCATGTAAACGGGTGGAATCGTCAGTTCGAAGAGTACGGGTAGCTCGACAATAAAGCGGCCTGGACGAGAGCTGCCAAACGAAAAGCCGAAGCGGCGCAACGAACGTTGGAAGCGGCGGCGACGGGCAACACGGTACCTGCAGCGGACAACAACGACGATGACGGCACCAGGACAAATACGATGATTCGTAGGATGATGACCGAGCAGCAAGATCCGGGTACGGCGCATCCGAGTGAAGCATCAGGCGGACCAGACGGCCCGGAACAACCACGTGAGGACGCGGAACGAACCCGACATGACGAAGCACGAGAAGGGTGTGTGGGGTGACAAGACGCCCCGGTCGATCTACATGATGAGGACGCGCAGCACCACGCCAAGACGACGGACGTCAGACGACCTAGAAATACCAACACGAAGCCGACAATTACAGTAACAAGACGAACAACGCCGGTGACATCATGGACCACAGCGACCGGACGGACAAAGACGACGGCAACTCGACGGACAAAAGAACCACAGCGCTGAACAGCGGTACCACGAGCACGGGGTCCGTGCACGACGACGAAGGTGGTGGTGCAGCAGGAAGAACAGCGCCGGAATGCGCATCCAATTCGAGGTCCCGAGGGCTCCATGTGGACGACGACGCCGCCAGTACGATGACGACGCGCTGATGAAGCAACCGAACAGCAACGAGACGTGGCACGACAGCGGGGTGATGTGATGACACTCCAATTGACTGATGATGAGATCATCACGGCAGAACGAGAGCCGATTGGAACAACGATTGATTGCAGACGGTGAGCACCAAGGACGACGGGTAGCCAAGAAGCACGGTTTGAGGAAGATCGAGACCAAGGACGGATCACGGGTGGTGTTTCTACCAAGATTGTGGCCTGTAGTATTCAAAGAAAGCCACGATTCTATTTGGGCTGGTCATCTACGAGCTACACACACGCATGCAAGGATTAGTCAAACGTATTGGTGGTCTGGATTAGCACGTGAAGCGAAGCAGTGGATTCGAGGATGCCAGGAATGTGGCAGCAGGAAAGCACGACCACGCGAAGTTGTACACCACTACGGAGCATGAAGGGAGGAGACGTTGGTGACAGGTGGGCGTGAGAAGTGGCCGGGCCCTTGCCTGACAGTGACGGTGGTCAACGCTTTGTGATTGCTGCGGTGGAATATGTTACACGTTACGCGGCGACAGCGACGGTGAAACAGCATACGGCGGAGAGCGTTGCAGCGTTCTTGATGCGGCAAATTATTTTGAGATTTGGACCATTTCGAGAGCTACTAGCGGATGGCGACCTGAATTGACTGGCAAAGTCGTAGAGCAACTTGTTGTGATGCTCCAAGCTGAACAACTCAAAAATGTATAATACAGACCACAAATGATCGGATTCTAGATCGCTTCCATCGCACGTGGAAAGACTGTGTGACAGCCTACATGAATGACGAAAGGCAACGAGACTGGGATGTTTGGGTTGGCTTCGCTGTATACGCCTTCAACTATGAACGACACTGCACTGTAACACACCTAACGAGCTAATGATGGGACGTCGTCTACGAGGACCCAACGAACTACTACTACGGGTCAGTGTGGCCGAAGCAAGAGAGCTGACCAAATATCATGGACGGCTACTAGAGGCAATGCGCAGTAGTCATGCATGTGCTGAAGCAGCGCTAGAACGGGAGCAACGGAGACAAGCACGGTATTATAGTCGCAAGACAACGAATAAGAGGACGTTCCAACCGGATGATTGGGTGTGAATGTTCAGGCCTCCACGTGACCCCAAAGCGTCCAAGTTGGTACACCAATGGATGGGCCGATGCGTGTGATTGAGACGGCGGGTTACGATAACTACCAGATTGAGCGTAAGGACGACTCGGGCGCGCACGAATACCTCATTGCTCACGCTTCATTTTTGGTGACCTATTATTACCCTTCATCTGTGCTAAAGACTATGGCGTTGGATCTCGAGGCACAGCTCAAATATGAAGACCAGTACGAAGACGAAGAAGATGACGCGTCGACAAGAGCGAGTGCGGGTACAGCGACGGTACCAGTGCATGCAGTCTCTTTATCGAGAAGCACAAAACGCAGTGGACGAACAATGGCGGGTGAAGGAACAGCAAGTCAACGGGACGAGATCATGATGGAACTTCGTCGACGACGAAGACGCAGCCGGACAGTATGTCGTCGAGTACGAATAGTGCCCACAACGAACACGAGGACGAGGACGGACGGGCTGGTAATCACGAACAGAACGACGATGGGTGTCTGTAAGGGCGTACGATGAACGCTTTCGTACCGAGAGAGTAGTGGAAGACTCTGTGGAAGGGGAAGACGTGTAACAGGATGTCGATAACAATGCCCGATGGTGACGACAGCCATGACAACGCGAATTACGGCGGACTTGGACGAGACGAAGTCGAGAACGGCCGGCCAACTGCCGTATCCGTTCAGGCAGCTCTCTGAATCAGAGAGCTGCCAAAGAGTCGTACGGACTGGAAAGATCCCACGTGTGCGGTTCTGACTGCGAGATAGGGTAGTACTAATGTTTGCGACAAGACCGTGATGAGCGGCACGGGCTTCACATGGAAGACGATTTTGGTGGAAGAAGCCACGAGAGCGAAGCCCGATGGGAACGCGAAGGACAGTCAAGTGCTCACTTCAAAATCTGCGGCGGAGAAGAAAGATTTAGCAAGCCGTAAGCAGAGGACGGGATGGTCACTCAAGTGAGTGCCAAAAGACGAACGAACGAAAGACGAGCGAGGAACGAAGCCAGTGACATACACATCGTTGCCTTAGCTGTTACTGGACGAACGCGATGGCGGCAGGTGGAGGCTCACGGCGGCGCAAGTACGAATGACGCCACTACGGGATATTTGTGGGCTCCGGAGTGAACGAGAGTGTTGGCGTGGGACCTGGGCAGCTTGGCAACGGATTACGCGGACGGTGGTAGCGACCCAAGCGAAGAACGAGTCGAACAGGGAGCACTATGCAGTAAGTTGCCAGTATAAGCTCGACATAAATTAGCTGTCAAAAAATAGGAACGATGGTTCCGGCTACTTTGCGGTGGCCTGCACGAGTGTTTATAGACGTCCTACACACTGGGCTGGACGACAACCAGCGCGGCACTGTGACTGACGACCCGCCGGCAAGCAGGCGTTATGAAGAATTGTGACAATACTATCACCCTCTGGCCACAGCTCCTGATGGTGTGCAGTGCAAAGATCAGATTGGGCTACCCGTGCGAGTCCACGTAGGCGTGACACTGCACTATCACTTCTATTTGCGTATCGGTCTCTCCACCGTCTTCCTAGCCTGCCGCATATGCCGGTGCCGAGATGCCGAACGCGCATCTACAGTGGGCTACTAAATGGGTACCCCGTGCCCGACTAACTTGGTCGTCTGCGGCTTACACTAGGAATGTAAATACAGTTTTTTTCCTGTTTCGATTTAGAGTTTTGATAGGTAAAATTTAATTTATAAAAAGTCTTTCGATGTCTATATCAACTATCAATCGCCTCATCAATGATCAATGATACGCACTACTCGACAACTTGTACTTGGATTCACTGGATATATTTGTGAGGAGAAGCATTCTTTTTTCGAATACAATTTCTTAACTAAATCTATCTGGTCCACAGAAGCTGTGTCGGCAGCACAAACTGCTTTTCGTGGGCATCCCGCAGATCCATTTTGCAACTGTCCTTTTTTCTTTGGTTGCCAAATTTGTTGAGAACACCTCCTATTTGATGAAGAGTGGACTGGCGACTGCTTCAGATCAGCGGCGACGAATAGTTGTGAACACACGAAAGTATTGCCCAGTGACCGAATTTGCACAATACACCTCAGGAATTCTCGGTGGCAGTGGGCAATTCTACATACTTGTATTCGAGATAAAAGGCTTCTATACTGCAACAGAAAGTAAGACAACATAGATGACCCCTTTCATCAGATCAGCATTTTATGGCTGGTGCCTACCGGCCTCACTCAACTGCTTGTTTCTTTCCCCCGCACAAACTGCCGGTACAGCGTACAATACGCGACTTGTTGCTATCATTTTTCTGTGTTTGTGAGCAAATGCCCGAGCTTTACTGCTTCTCAGGGCGTCTGTACAAGATGCCCGATTGCATGATTCGAACAAAGCAACAGCAAAGACCGAGAATTTTTTCGTCAACAACTCACGAATTCATCGTAACCATCGATTGAGAAATACGTTTTTGCAGTTAGAATTTGTTTTTTTTGCCGGTGACACGAATGTTGACCCAGGTTACATTACGCGTTTCGATCTACACAGTACCGTGGTATTAATCCGGTGTGCAATATAATGGACACTTAACTAGAATGTGCCTCCACCCGACCCAAGGATCTGGTCATTGTCGCGCGAACAAAGATACTAGGTTTAATGTTGCGTGTGCGGCTTGGATAAATAGATATATGGCGTTACAGTACGGACGGCATCCAACGACCACCTGTCGATTTGAAAAGTATACTTAGGGAGGCCGAATGTGATTGGCAAATACAGTACACATATAAAATCCAAGTTGATTTAGCTGCGCAATAGTGTAAAATTAGGAATTATTCAATGTGAGGGTAAATTCTAAAATTTAACACTTAGTGCCTTGTTAAATGCATTTCTTATAGTGTTTTCACTGATGTTTTCCCAGACGGCAATTGTGCGCTTGATTGTTGCAATCCTCTTGTCTTTCGCAGTAGCTTTTTTTGCTGTATCCTCTGGCAACCAGGCTGACTTCAGCTTGGCCGTCAATGGGTCCATCACACCGACATCCAGCGGCTGACATACGGAGGTAGAGGTTTTTGGCAGTTTCTGCAAATACGAGAAAAGCTCGCCAGCAACGATTCCCTTAGATTCATCCGATACGTGGCACTCTAGGTTGTCGACGAGAAACACGAAAGGATCCTCGATGCATGGTAGCATTACGGTACGTAGATACGTAGACCAAACATTACTATCCATTCAAGCTTTGTGCTGAACAGCGTAAAAGTGACCTTCGATAAAAAAATATAAACGTATTAGAACAGTAAGAGTTTATAGAAAAACAAGAGCATTTTACCTTTGGGGTAAGTAGGCACTTCCTCCATTGCAATTGTGCCATCCGGCTCACCTCTGACGATAAATAAAAGATGTATTTTTCTTCCTGTAAACACGACAGCTCTAAGTTTTAGAATAAATACAAAATATATATAATATAACAATACCGTCTCCTCGAATAGCACATACAACAGTCATGCGAGCAGAGTGCTTTTGGGACGTGGTAATATATGAAGGTGCACCTCGCTCGCACAAAATCCTGGTGGGCGGTGTGTCATAATAGACACCCGTCTCATCAATGTTGATAATAACCTTTGAAGGCATGTCTCCATACTTACTTTTGAAAGTCTCACTAAAAGCTCGCTGAGTTTCAAGCAGGTCTTCACGATTTTCCTATTTATCAAATAAAACAGTCTTTAAGTTATATAATAACTTAGAATAATAAACAGCACAAATAATTTACCTTTAGCCCATGAGGTGTTCGCTGTACAAATCCATGTCGGTAGGAAAAGCGACGCAGAAGGCGCAATAGTGAATCGTACGCTGCTGCTGTGTCTTTGTATAGTCCGTTAGCCAGTCGAAGTAGTTTTCTCGGATAAATTGGGCCATTTGTGTTGTAGTTAGCGCCAGGTCAGTGCGTCGTAGGTCCTTCATGTAGACAACAAGCGCAGGGGAAAAGGAATCGACTCAGGGCGACTCGTAGTTAGCGCCAGCGTCTTCTCTGACCCTTTATAAGCCCATATATTTTCCTTGTCAGCTATCCAGTCGCTGAGTGTTTGACGCGGGACGCCAAATTTTGTTGCTGTAGCGCGTAAACTTATTCCCTCAGCTCCTTTAAATACTGCACGCTGAATACGAAACGAGTAGTGTTTCCGTCGTACTATTCGAGGTGACGCATCAATCTCGGGGCAAGCGAGGAGTGTGTGTGTTGAAGATCAGGTTGGCGCCATGGCAGAGAAGCGACGCCGGCGTTCGACACAGATCGGGGTATGAGAGGCGGCGCGGGACAAGAAGACTTTGCAGGATGCGCTAACAGGAATCTGGGACTAGTAGGAGCTCTCGCTCAGTCGCTTAAGGAAACATCTATTCATTCGTACATTTCAGTCGTTGTGAGCACGTCATCTTGGCAGCGAGTGCACTTCACAAGAGGGTTCTGAGCCCAAACTACGGAACTTCCAAGTGAGCTTCGGGAAACTGCTCAAGATGGCGGAGCGGCTCAAGTACAACAGCGACGGTGTTCCCAAGAACTGGGATGGCAAGGACTGGTATGGGCCATGGAGGCGGTTTTCGGGGAGAAGCAGCTTACGGATATCGTGAGCGGCAAGATTGAGCGCGACAAGCTCAGTACGGAAGAAGGCAAGGCGGATTTCGACCTAAAGCAAAAGCGGATTCGGCGGATGATTGGAACGTCCGTGCCATCGGAGATCCTGCAACAGATAAAGGACATGGCGTCCGGTACAGATATCTGGGCAGCGTTAGTGGATCTGTTTGAAAACAAGACTAACGAGACCGTGAAAGCTCACACAACAAGGCGTTTGGTGAACGAGCTGTGGAGCATAAAGCTACCACCCGGCGGTGATGCGAATCTACACCTATGCAAGCTGTTCAACATCAAGACTGAGTTGGAAACCTTGAAGTATGATGTTAAGGACAGTGACATGGTGGAGATCATGCTGGAGAGCCTACCGCAGTAACATGAGTTTGAAAGTCTGAAGACTGCAGTCCGTTACAGCGCTGACTCTAGTAGCTTCACGCCCACTAAGGTGCGCGAAATGATTCGGTCTGCGTCAGCACGACAGGCCGAATTCTACCGCGGCCGGAAAAGTGGAAAAGGACGTGGAGGACTACAGAAGAGCAGTGGAAATACTGGGAACAAGAGCGGATACAAGGGCAAGTCTGATGAATCTGCAGACTCTGGATTCAAGAGGATGAGGAAGCGTTTCGTGTGTAGAAGCACTGATCATGTGAAGGTGAATTGGCCAGAGAGAGCGAAGATGAAAGTTGATGCCGAAGCTAAGGAAGGCGAAGAAAAGCGGGAAGCACGTGGATGTGTGACTATTCTTCAGCCGATTCCTGACACACCGAATTCGAAATCTGAAGATGAGGATGTCGGGGTGGTAATGGGTGCCATTGGAACTTTGGAAATTGGTGAGGTAAATCACAATGAAGTTCCTGGGCAACTCGTGAGTGGAGAGCTGGGCATGAATAGCGGCTGGTGGCTCTTTGATACTGCAGCGAACGCTCATGTGACTGGCAACTCTGCTGAATTTAAGGCATTCACTGAAGACACAAACAATTCGCAGAGTGTGCATGGTGTGACTACAGACTTCGCAGCGCGCGTCGTTGGTGTAGGCACTGCTGCTTTGGAGTCGGTGGTGAATGGGGTTCAGACCACGTTGGTGTTGAACGATGTGTTGTACGTGCCCGGTGCGAAGTTCGGACTCATTTCACCAGGTCGAGCCGTTGAACAAGGATTGAACTTTGAGCATGACGGCAGTACTCACAACTTCAACATACTGGATGAGGGTGTCATAGTGGCTGTTGACAAACCAGTGGCGATTTTACGCCTCACACTCAAATGAAGGAAGCCTACACCACAAGAACATTGCAAACCTGACAGTAGTTGATGGTATTGCATCGCTGGCAGTGTGGCACAAACGTTTAGCGCATACGTGTCCACAGCATTTAAAGACCATGGTGGACAAAGGGCTAGTGCGAGGGATGATGTTGACGCAAAGACAAAAGGAAAATTGTGATGCGTGTCACCTTGCAAAGCAGAAGAGGAAGTCACACTGGAAGAAACTTGATAGGGGGTTCGAGAAGCTAAATCAAGTGGTGTTTGCAGATCTGTTGATCCCAAGCAAGGGAAACGGAACTCGGCACAAGGCAATGATGGCGATTCTGGATGGCTACTCTCGGTTTGTGACTATTCGCATGCTAACAAGCAAGTCAAGCGAGGTAGTGAACGAGCACTTGAAGCGATACATTCTCTGGGCAGAGAGACAGGCAGGACGAACTCGCACTAGTAGTAAGCAGAAAACCTTTAAGGTGTGCCAAGTATTGACAGACAAAGGCGGGGCGTTCGTTAACGTGAAAATTGACGGATGGTACGCTGCGCGAGGTATCGAACACGTCAAAGTTGGTCCAAACTGTTCTCAACTGAACTTGTGCGAGCGCACGCATCAGTCGTTGGTCGCCATGACTAAGTCGATGATGATCCAGGCAGGGTTTCCACGCAGTCTATGACCAGAGGCCATGAACAACGCAGTTTACGTAAAGAATCGGGTGTTCAACATGGGGGTACAAGGTATTCCGTTTGAGAAAATGTTTGGAGTGAAACCAGATCATCATCACATCAGAGCCTTTGGAGCATTGGCTTACGTGCACATACCACTAACGCTAGACCGTCGTAAGCATCACGACAATGCCAGAGTTGGGTTTGTTCTTGGGTATGCGGAAGACGTGGTGGGATGCAAGGTGTATTTTCCAGAAGAGCGAACAGTGAAGTTTGTTTCTGATCTGCGTGTTAAGGAAGAGGTACTTTACCGTGATCGACATGAGATCGATACAGAGCTGGAAACAGAACTGAAGTCGTTGCACTTTGAACAAGACCCTGAAACTACAATCACCGAGTCGTTGAGTGACGAGTCCATGTAACTCGAAGAGGGGTAGAACTTACTCGATGATGTGAATGCAGAAGAGAGCTGGGGAGTGAAGGATGAAGTTCCAGACAGTGAACATGACCATGATGGAACGATGGCCTACCCAGTCGACATGCTACGTAGAAGAGTTTGATCGAGGCGTAAGTGCAAATTACTCACTGACACAGAACTCTGTAGCAAGTGAAGTTGGTAGCGAGATGCGAGCTAGCAAACAGGCGGAGACTGCCGTGGATAGCGCAATTGCAGCAGCATTGAAGGAACTACATGACGAGTCCAAATACTACAACATTGCAGATTGCGATGGAAGTGAATCAGTTACAGTACAAGTTGGCTCAGAAGTAGATGAAGCTGAAGACAGTGACTGCGGAGCAGGATCACAGCCCGATCAAAGTGAAAGTATCGTGGAAAGTGATGTTATTTCTGTGGTCAGTGGAGTTGCGACTGAGGCGGACAATGAACGTCAAGTACCCGGAGATGTGAAGCCACAGCACGAAGTGATCGATGCTAGTGCTATACTACGTCAGAAGGTAGTTGGAAAACGAACTCATCGTGATGAAACGTCATCGGAGGAGGAAAGAGTGGAGCGCAGTGCGTATAAGATGGAGCCGAAACGCAAGCGTGCTGGTCTGCGTGAAGCAGATGAATGTCGTCGGCCATGCTACTTGGATGAGTACATTGTGAACGCGATGCAAAAGACTGTCAGAGTATTAGATGCTAACGGTGAGCCGATAAGGGCAAACCAAGTGAAAGTCCCGAAGAATCATCGCGAGGCAATGCGATCCAAGTATGCAGATTTCTGGTGCCTAGCGAAGATGGAAGGGATGGCATCATTGAAGGCAAAGGGTGTTCTAAAGGAAATCCCGTTTACGGAAGTACCAGAAGATGCTAAGCCAATTCGAACTGAATGGTTTTATGCGTTGGCATTATATTTCCAAGGGTATGTAATTCGTTTCAAGGCGCGTACCGTGGCGTTTGGAAATTATCAACGATCAGGCATTGACTTTCTGGAGACCTTCTCACCAGTGGCCCGCATGTCATCGTTCAGGATGTTCGCAGCTCTTGCTGTAATCCTGAAACTAATACTCTACGGAGGGGATGTAAACACGGCGTATCTGAACGCGTGGTTGGGAATTCATCAGTACTTGAAGGAAATCGATGGATATCAGTGCGAGATTGCTGGACCCATGTACGTTGTTGTGAAAGCCCTGTATGGCTTGAGACAGTCAGGCAGGGAGTGGAACGCAGAACTGAATAAGTGGATGCTGAAGCAGGGATACCTGCGTTCGTCGACGGAACCATGTCTGTACTATCGGTTTGATGGTGACGCTACCATGCTGGTGCTGGTATACGTGGATGACATTGTGGTTGCAACAAAAAGTGAAGCGTCGAAGTGCAAACTGTTTGATGATATTGACAAAGCTTATGGAATTAAGGATTAAGGAGAGTTTAGGTGTGGAGGTGATGCAATCTGTAGAGGGCATAAAGATTAGCCAGACCAAGTACACCCGCGATATCTTGGAAGCTCTAGGCTTTGAGAAGGCGCATGCTGTGGGGAACCCGATGGAGACTAACATGCGACTGGTACCGCTGGAAGAGGATGAAGAATCTGAGGTCAGCTTTCCATATCGTAAGGCCGTGGGTATGCTAATGTACTTGGCCACCGGAACAAGCCCGGATTTGGCGTTCGCGGTGGGACAGCTGAGCCGATTCGTAGCGAAACCCTCAAGTAAGCATGTGGGAGCACTCAAGCGTGTCGTTCGCTGCCTAGCGGGGACAACGGACTATGGAATTACCTACACTAGGTCTCCGGAAAAGGCTACGTGTGTGGTATTGGAAGGATATTGTGACAGTGATTGGGCGAACGATCCTGAGAATTGCAAGAGCACTACAGGCTTCGTATTTACACTAGCAGGAGGTGCAATTTCTTGGATGTCACGACGGCAAACTATTGTGGCACTTTTCACGGCTGAGGCCGAATACGTGGTAGCATGTGAGGCTACAATGGAGGCTATTGCTGAAAGTGACATATTACAGGAGATTTGGATGACGAAGGACGTGAAACTCCGGCTAGGGATCGACAACCCGGCTGCACTGGTAATGGCGACGGACCCGAGCTACAGCCGACGAACACGTCACATCGAATCGCGGTGACACTACGTGCGTGCACAAGTGGAGAAGGGCGTGATCGAATTATACAAGGTGAAGGACACGGAGAAACCAGCGGACACATTCACGAAGCCCTTAAATAAGACTCTTCTGCATTGCTTGTTGCAAGCAGTGGGAATTGGCGCCTAAGGTTTCGAAGCTTTGCTTCGAAGGGGGCGTGTTGAAGATCAGGTTGGCGCCATGGCAGGAGAAGCGACGCCGGCGTTCGACACAGATCGGGGTATGAGAGGCGGCGCGGGACAAGAAGACTTTGCAGGATACGCTAACAGGAATCTGGGACTAGTAGGAGCTCTCGCTCAGCCGCTTAAGGAAACATCTATTCATTCGTACATTTCAGTCGTTGTGAGCACGTCATCTTGGCAGCGAGTGCACTTCACAAGAGTGTGTGGCTCATCTGGAGTGGTGTCGCTCTCCGCTTCCATGGAGAAATTAAACAGTGAGTGGTGGTGATTTAGCGCATTTCGTTTTAGTATTTGATTGGGTAAAAATGATTTGGCTAGACAACATGATTGGCTAGCTTGAAATGGCTGTTGGAATATGTCCGGCTGTTGGATTCCGTCCGTCTGTGTACAGTAGCGTCGCATACAAGCTTAGCAAGGTAATTTGTCTTCATCTTTGGGGGATGGGTCAACCTACGTGCATAATATTATTTGTGCAAAGGAAACCTTTTTAGAAAACTTTTTTAGCTGATCAATCAAACGATACAAAACGGTTGAAATCGCTGGATTACCACGTCCATTGGTATCGCCGGATGGACTGGACAAAATCAAGAGGACATTTACATGGCTACATTTGTAGCAGGATAATGTACGGAAGTATCGATGGCAGGGTTCGCCAAAACCCAGCTTTTCGGATTTTAGTGTGGTGGGTAATGAAATTTTTGTGGGTGGGTGGTATTAAAAAAACTGGGCCTTATCTGTCATTTACACAATTATAAAAAAACTGTGTCACCTCAGAGAAATATGGAGCGGTTACAGATTCTTTAGGGCGGTTAAAGAAAATATAGATGGATATAACCGAGTTTTGGGGCGGTCCAAGGGAGAAATGTGCTCTAATGACAACTGGTGGCGGTTGGGGTAGCTCTTTTCAGCTGGTTAACCGAAAGCGGGTATTGTAGCAAATGACCCGCTTAAGGTGCCGGCGCACTAAAGATGCATGGGCGAAGACGCTGCCGCATCGAGTGCAGGTAAAGCCAGTCATGGCACTTGCGTATTGCGTCAGCTCTATCGTTCTTACTTTATTTTTATAAACCCAGAAAACCCAGCCTAAAAAAAGAGTGGGTGGGTGGGTGTTTAATATACCCAAAACCCCAAAATTCCAAAACACATTTTGCGAACCCTGATCGATGCCGTTGCGCGTGACGCACGGACTGGTACGCTGGTCTCCATGCGGTCGGTACTTGGCAGCTGCATGCGGCAACCGCCTGTCCATACGTGACGCGCTTTCGCTACAGCTTGTGCAGCGCTACTCGAGTGTGGACGAAGTGCAGACGCTGGTGTGGTCCGAGGACTCGGAGTTGGTACTTACGGCCTCACTCAGGCGAGCTGTAGTGCAGCTCTGGTCAGTGCAGGACGCATCCTGGACCTGCAAGATCTCGGAGGGTGTGGCAGGACTGGTGCACGCTAGATGGACACCCGATGCGCGTCATGTCGTGACAGTGTCCGACTTCCAACTGCACGCTACCGTGTGGTCCCTCGAGGACCCGACAGCGAGATGCTCCATCCGCAGTCCTAAACTCGCAGCCGATGGTCTCAGCTTCTCGAGAAATGGAGAATTTCTGGCTGTGGTCGAGCGCCACGATTGCAAGGACTATATTGGCGTCTACAGCTGCGAATCGTGGGAGCTTACGACGCACTTCTCCATCGACAGCTACGACTGTGTTGAGATCTCGTGGTCGCCCGATGACGCGTACGTGGAGTGACGACGAATCTATTTGCATTCTTATTGAGAGGTTGTTATGTGCAGGGTCATCGCGGTGCGGGATACCCACTTGGAGTTTAGAGTGTTGCTGTATTCACCTGATGGGACGTTGCTGGCCAAGTACCAGGTAAGGAGCTGCGAAGAGATGCTGAAGACAGTTTGTATTGATGATGTCGTTTCTGTCTTCGTTTTCTAAGGCTTATGAGAATGCCCTGGGGCTGAAGACTATGACGTGGTCACCGTCCGGACAGTTCCTGGCGCTTGGAAGCTACGACGAGCATCTGCGTGTACTGAGTCATATTAACTGGAAACTCATCGCATATTTTGATCACGAAAGTGTTGCCGTCACAAAATGTCATACAAACCACGCAGCGGTGAGGGCCGCATCGGACACGGAATGGATTGCTTGGGAACCTTTGTATGGTACTTACTTGTCTCTTCGTGTGCGACTTCCAGATAGAACAGGAAGAAAACTTCACCGATGCCAATGTGATGGATCGACCGCAAGGCAAACGGGTCTCGGTGGCACAACGAAGCTCTTCCCTGCTGTCGAACTCGTTGCAGGCGGCTTCGGCTGCCGCTCAAGCGGCGGGTGGCAAAAAGTCTCGTGATATTTGCTTTGTGCCGCGGGAACCTCCTTTTTCTGTTCGAACAATTGCCTCTGACCCATTGTAAGTATGCCTACGACAACTGTGGTGTTGTTCTCTTGTTCTAATACACAAATGCTTCGTTTTGTAGGACAGAGAATCCAAAGATTGGTATTAGCCGAGTAGTGTGGAGTGCCGATTCGGCGTTCATTGCTACAAAAAGCGACCAGATGCCATACAATGTGTGGATCTGGCGCACCGAGAGCTTGACGCTGCACTCGGTTATATCGCTGCTAGAAACGGTACGGAGCTTGCGATGGGATCCGGTACACACGCGCCTCGCAATTACGTCGGGGAAGAATCGTGTTCACCTTTGGACAACAGAAGGCATCTCATGGATCGACATACCCACTGGTACGATGTATCAGTAGTGTTAAAGATTGCCCTCTAGCTCACTTTCAACGCCATTCCCCGACAGAGTCGTTCCAGGGACTGGGTCTTCAATGGTCACCATCAGGTGATGCTCTGATTGCTGTTGGTCGTCAGGATTTTTGCCCCATAACGCTATAAACCCGCGGTGGCATTCAAGTCACAAGGAATTTGTGACGCTGGTTCAATTCCGCTGATACGTTGCATCACCATCACACGTTCATTTGATCACGAAAAGCAAGTCTTGGGGGGTGACCAGCTCATCACCTGGAGGATTCGTGAGCACATACTGCGGAGAGGTCGCAGTGTTGGCACTGCGATAAATACCTAGCGTCATGGTGTCCTGATGAAGGCAATACACACTGGGTGGGCAGGCTACTCAATACCAGCAAGGAGAAAAGTAAATGCAGTACCTCATTGTGAAGCAATCCTTCCACAAGCAGTGCATAGGGGCGAAAATGATACCGCTCAGGCGCTGGGATCTGCGTCAATCGGTGTCGTGATCTTTGCACTCGGTTGGGCATCTTTATGCTCATATTCCCACTTATGACAAGTTGCGTCACCATCTCGATCATGAGTTGCTGGTTGGAGCAAGACCCCATGAGTGCATCCATGAAATTGGAAAAGTAAATGTGGCCTGACGCGTAGAGTGGACTGAAGAACGAGCTGTCGAGGAATTTCACGTCCTTGAGCAGATCGCGTTGGCGTGGCTCGTTAGCCGCTGCCTTTGCGTCGAACAAGGAGCCATTCCGGTCAATGAGAAACTTGACATTACTGGGTCGAATCATTTCAGCGACGATAAACGGCATTGGCCTCTTTTCGTTGGTCCCATTCCTCTCTAGTCGAGACGCCTCGTTCTGCAGGGCCTCAGTGATGAATCGGTGCGTAGTGATAGCGTCGACGTCAGCCATATTATCATCCTTACTCTCCAGATCGTTTTCAAGGTCCATGCTGCTAGTGTTCTCCATCCCACAGTACGACATGATCAAGATACTCCGAGCGTACATCATGCGAGCTGTGTGGAACACGTGCATGCTGAGCGGTGACCCACGTACGAAATACAGACGCTCGTGCAGCTGATGTGCCATGAAATCCTTCTCCGTCAGCTGCCGCTGCGTAATGAAAATCACGCCTGAAACCTTCTCGTTCAGGTCACTCAAATTGGCCAGAAAGTCTTCGTAGTTGCTGGGAGTTCCGCACACCACGTAGTGATCGCTCAGTGTAATTGGCGGGGGGTCGCGACGGAAGCAAAGCGACATATGACGAATACGTGAGCGAAGGTTTCCACTGGCAGCAACTGACGGTCGAAGAAGAGGAGCGGGTTCCCAGTTGGAGGCGTGGGAATCATCTCGTTCCGTGAGCTGTTCAGTAAACTGACGTGCGGCCAGAATATCACCGAGCTGCGGACCCCCCACAGTATGGTTACTGGCAGTGACGATGCCGGTCGAAGTTGTGTCTTCGGTCTTCATGGTCGCGTGATTTATCAGGTCTTCAACTCTGGGGTTTAGCGGCGGTCCTGGTGTCTGTCCTGGCGTTTGCTCAGACAAGGCTTTACTACTTGAATACATGAACGACCCTCTTTCGCTTGTGTGAACGAACGACTCTCTATCACTTGGATACATGAAAGATTCCCGAACGCTTTGGTCTCGTGTACTGCGCTCAACTGTACTCGTGGCACTTCTGGCACTTAACGGCATTCGACTTGACAAAGGTTTAATAACTGGATCTTTCGTCCGGCCACGTGGTGTCGTTGCCTTTTCCACTAACTCGGCTGGCGTCAAAGCAATCACTGGCATGACAGGCTTCGAGGGTCTGTCGACTGGCGATTCGGCTGCATCTGACGGGTTTCCTAACGAGTAGTTTTCATCGCGTGTGATGTGGTTCGAGTCTGTGTGCCTCGGAGTAAAGCGTCGAGCGTCCAAGCGGTTATCTTCAGCAGAAGGTAGTGTTGGGGTTTCTTCATTCTCAAATGCTTGCTCATCCGCTTCATCGTCCTCTCTGTCCACAGGCGCAATTTTGTCCATCGCTCGACCGGAAAACATGCTCAAACGAAGACTTCTCTTCACATTAGGCTTGTCCGGGGTTGAGCTGATGCGACGGTCACGACCAAATCCAACTGACACGCGACGTCCGAAAGGAATTTTGTTCTCAATCGCAGCAGTGAGGATGGTTGCTACTGTTCGAATGTTACGATTGGCACTCATCCCCAACGAAGCAGGAGCAATATCAGCGTGGCGAGCGAAAATGGCTGGAGTCATTTTTTCGATCTTGGAGGCGATGTCGTTCCCGCGGCCAATGAAGAAAACACTCAAGAAATTCCCATCCGACAGTTGTTCATCAACAGGGTAAACGGCGGTCGTGTCCTCGATGGTTCGTAAGCCGACCAATGGAACGCCAAATTCGCGATAAAACAACACGGCGAGAGCTCGATACGATGGCATGTTGAGTAAAAATGGAGGTAGAGCTGCTTCACATATCTTCTGCTCACACCCTGAGAGGTAATCTGACAGCCAATATCCTCTAAGAAATGCAACGAAATAAGCATGTGTCACAAACGAGAACTCGATGGTTCCCCCAGCAACAATCGTACCTGCACTCTTCGGTGTGGGAAAACTTATGAATGAGGTTTCCAAAAAAGGGATTTAATCCTCGAATCCATAGACATTTGCCGAAAAACGCCAGCTTGAGCTGCTCCAAGCAGATCACGGCAGTGGCTCCGGAAATGTGGAAATGTCGGGTGTTATCGAATTTGGAAACTTGGACGTGCAAAGGTGCTGCTCAAGAAAAACAAATAGTTAGGTACAGTACATGTACGTTAGACTGTAAGCGTACCATGTCGGTTGTTCTTGCGCACTGAGCACGTGATCAGGTTGGCGGCCGTATCGTTTTGATCGAGCGTTCCGCTGTGTTTTTTAACCATGACAAAACAGTATTCCGCCGTTGGAGCCGCGGCACGTTGGAGATCTGCGGCAACCATTGCTGAGCCCTGAAGATAGATCACTCTCTCCTCATAGTCCGGATGGAGCAGAACTCGCCTCAAATCATTCGATGGCAATGTAGGTGCCAGGATTACTACTTTCCGGCGTGTTCGACGCTCTTCATCTTTATGCAGCCAATTGTGTAAAAAGAAAAGCAAGGCTCCGTTTTCAACCTCGCCACAGAGCAAGACGTGTTGTGTGCTCTTGTCAGGTTCATACTTTTTATCGAATGCTGTCTGTTACATAAAATATCACGTCAGTGGGGTTATAGCTCTGCTATCAGACGATATACTTACCTCTCGGCTGAGTATATATGAGTACCCGCTAATTTGAATAGGAATCAAGGCACCAGCGAAGAAGATCAGCGCCACATCGAAGGCTTTACCCAAATTAGTTTTTGGTGCAACATCTCCGAATCTAGATCAAAACAATCTTAGTGCGGGCGTCAACCTTTTCCCTCAATATCACTGCCGTACCCGACTGTCGCAATGGTAATGCATACAAAATAAATGGCGTCTAAAAAAGTCATATCTTGGCACGTTTCGCCAGAAATCTGTGTTCCTTTGTGTACTGGATCACAGTACTCGATGGTCTACGGAATAAATAAAAAGACATTCACTCGACCATTTATCCAAAATCAAGGCTGCATTCTTACCTGCATAAAGATGCCCCCGCACATTATGACGCATAGAGTTGTCAGACAGATCAGCAGACCTTGCCGGAGTTTTGCGCTTTTTGCTAGTCGAAGAAGGCGGTAAAATTGTAATAACCGCATAACCCGCAACATCATTAGCAAGCGAAATGCGTGGGTATGTGGAATGGAATCTGTTGTCCCAGTTGTAAATTCCACCAGAAGCGGCAGGACGCAAATCATCTCGACCACCGATAACCAGTGTAGCAAAAAGCTTCTGCGGTTGCTTGCTGAATAAAATCTATCATCAACGAGTAGATCAGGTTCAGACTTTATTTCATCCTCTCAGAACTGAAGACATACCTCAAACCAAAATTCGCTAGCGTCGCTACGAGATTAATAGTATCGATCGCGAGGTACCCGATAGTGAAATTAGTGTCGGGGTTCTTCCAGTTCAGCTTTATCATGGCAATCACCATTACAAAGCTATTTGGTTCAAAGGATTAGTATTATCCACCAAAGGGGCCACCATTTTGGATTCCTACCTCAGAATACACTGAACAACATCAAGCATTACGCCCACTTCGGAGTCGTGTAAATTCCTCTCGATCCATTGTCGTCTGCTTTCTCCCTTCATTCTCCGTTTGATAGCTCTCCTCATCCGTTTGGAGAATTTCCGCAATAAGTCTCTCACTACAGGCCGCTTCCACCTGCGAGCCGAGCGCATTGTTAACGAGAAAGAGGTAGATGGATCTGTTAAAACATGCGCAAGGCCGATCGGCCCCTTCGATCGCGGCAAGGAATCCAGTCGAGATTATAGAGACAAGCGCAGAGCCTCGAGCTGCTTGACTTGCTGCGTTACGGTCTACTCTTGTGTTCCCATTTTTAGCCGGCGGTTAAACTCCCCTCAAAATGGCGCGCACGTAACCAAAAATGTCGATTCCTCGGTCAGTTCACGTAATGCAAAGATTTATTAAAAAAAAAGGCAAGTCGACGCACTAATGTGAGGCCTGATTACGCGTCCTTCGGGGTTGGCTTGGCCACTTTGGGCGTAGCGTCCTCGACTGTCTTAGGTGCCTTCTCCTTCGACTCGTCATTCGCTGCCATCTTGGCCTGTTGTAGCGCACCAGTCACGTACTCTACGGAGTTGTTGACGAGCACGACACCCTTGTTAACGAGGTCTGTGCCGATTCCGCCTGTCACCTTCTCGTCCACTTTCATGGCTGTGGCCGACACGCCTAGTGCTCGGTCCAAATCCGAGACTTTGCCGGCCACCGTGCCCACGACGCCCGAGACTGTATTTACGACGCCGTAACGACCGTCCAGCTCCTCAGCCTTGCCCACAACTCCACCTGCGACGACGTAGGCGCCGTAGCCGGCACTGAAGAGCGTCTCTTTTAGCTGCTCAAAGCTTGAGTTGCTGCGTTCGCGCGTGGCCACAACAATGTGCTCAATGGATGTGGACACAGAAGTCGTGGCCGACGAAACGCCCCCCTTGACCGAATCCACAGAGCTCGTGACACTAGCGCGGAACTTCTCGTCGTAGCTGCGGCCACGATCCTTCAGGCCGTCGAGCGCCGCTTGCACCTTGCTAAACGAAGCCTTGGCCACGTCCACGACAGGAGCGGACGTGCTCTTCGACTTTTCCTTAAGTGATTCGCCCAATTCCTTGAGTTCATCCACCGACTTGTGCGTCCGCTCGATGGCCGCTTGCAGATAGGAACTAGCCGTCTCTGAGACGTTGTAATGAGCGTCGTACTCGGTCAACTTGGCCTTAAGCTGCGGGCATCAGACGTTAGAGTGAATCGTGACTTTTTAAGATAGGCGGATGGGCTTACCGACTCGAGATACGTCTTGGTCTCCGCCGTGCCCTTATGAATCTGCTCTTGTAGCTTCTCGATCTCCTGCGGGTCACTAGACGCCATGGATACTGTACCGGATACTTGCTGTGCTTGTCGAGAAAGTAAAACTGCGTTTCGGTATCACAGAAGAAATCGACGCAAGAGATCGCGAATGTGACGTTGCCAGAATTCTGAGAAATTTTGACAAGCAGCCACGGTGGAGGATTTTTTCTAGAAGATCTGCTTCAAACTGATTGGTCGTTATTATTTTTAATTCAGAATTGTGTTGCGGCGCCAAAAAGACAATGGCCGACGTGGAGATGAAAACGGCGGAAGACGCGCCATCGTTTGAGGGCATTTCCAGCCGCAACCGCTCGACAGAGTCTTGGCCATGGGTGGAGAAGTACAGGCCGTCATCTCTGGATGATCTCATCGCACACCAGGAGATCATTTCGACGCTCAACCGTCTCATCGACGCGCAAAAGTTGCCCCACTTGCTGTTTTATGGACCACCGGGCACGGGCAAGACGTCCATGATCATTGCAGCAGCGCGACGGCTGTACGGCAAGAACTACGGGTCCATGGTGCTAGAACTCAACGCGTCAGATGACCGTGGTATTGATGTGGTGCGTAACCAGATCAAGGAGTTCGCTGGCACCAAGAAGCTCTTCAGCCAGGGCGTCAAACTCATCATCCTGGACGAGGCCGACTCAATGACAAATGACGCCCAGTTCTCACTGCGTCGCGTTATCGAGAAGTACACGAAGAACGCTCGTTTTTGCCTTATCTGTAACTACGTGAGCAAGATCATCCCGGCACTGCAGTCGCGATGCACGCGCTTCCGCTTTGCTCCCTTAAACGAGAGCCAAGTCAGCGGCCGTGTCAAGCACATCGCGCAGCTAGAAAAGTGCGTTTTTCTACTGCTATTATCTGCTGCAGCTATACTGATTGATTGGTTGATGTTGCTCTGCCAGGTTGAACATGACCGAGGACGGCTTCAAGGCCATTCTGCGTCTTGGCCAGGGTGATATGCGTCGTATTCTGAACATCTTACAGGCGACATCTATGGCCCACGACATTGTCGACGAGGCCAATGTGTACCTGTGCACGGGCAACCCCCTGCCGAAGGATATCGAGTCGGTGACTCAGTGGCTGTTCAACGAGAGCTTCACCGCAGCCGTGCGCAAGTGTGCCGAGATGCAAAAGCTCAAGGGCTACGCTACGAGCGACATCCTGCAGGACGTTTACCGCTACACTACGGAGCTGGAGCTGCCGCCGCGCTGCCGCATGTATTTATACGACGAGCTGGCCAAACTCGAGCACCGCCTGTCTAACGGCACGACAGAGGAATTGCAACTGGCCTCCCTGGTTGCTATCTTCGCCATTGCACGGAATCAGATGTCTACCGCAGTTGCTGCAGCGTCTAAAGCCTAGAATTTCACTCTTGATTAGAAAATGGAGAGCAGCATTGCCAAAGTGAAAAAAAGCTATGTGTACTTCCTTTTCCTTTTGAGCAGCAACCACTTGCCGGGCTGCAGGAGGACCACAATCTGGTCTGTCTAGCAGCTCAACCCGAAGTGACACGAAGCTGCTTGGTGTACCATCGAGAGCTAGCACTCCTGTCTATCCTGCTTCAAAGTAGCACCACTCTTCAGTGGGCTCCTTTGTTTCCTCCTCCTCCTCGTCGCATTGTCAGCTGCTTACTTTTCGAGCGCCATCACCTTGCCGATGGCAATCGTCTTACCCTCGTCACGAAGCGTGAGACGGCCGAGCTGTGGCATATTCGCGAACGTCTCAATCGTGATGCTCTGCTCCACTTCGATCCGGCAGATCACCGACTGGCCCTGCTTAATGAAGGTCACGTGCTTCTTCACCGGCTTGCCCGTCTTAGGGTCAACTGGACGCAACAACTTAGCGACCACGCACTCTTGAGCCACAGTGTGAATGTGGAGGATACACTTGTAGCCAGCAGTCAGCAGGGGACGGTGCTCCAGTGTGTCCACCAGCGCAATCTGGGCCGCGAACGCGTGGATGGCGCGAGGAGGAGCCTCTTCCTTCGTCCCGCAGAGAACAAAACCCTTCTGGATGTCGTCAAGGCCGCATGACAGACGGATCGTCACGTTCTCGCCGGGTTTCGCCGTGCGTACTGGCTGCTCGTTAATATATACTTGGTTCACAACAGCCGTGGCATTCGTGGGCATCAGCAGCACCTTTTGGCCAGTCTTGAGGATACCCGACTCCACCTTGCCCAGAGCAATGGTACCGCGCTCGGCGTAACGATCCAGAATGGGCACGCGCGTTGGGCCATCCGGGTTACGGTTGGCGATATGCAGGGTGTCCATGTGATTAATGAGTGATTCTCCTTCGTACCACGGAGCCTTCGACGTATCGACACGCAATTTGACGTTGTCACCATGCAGACCAGACACGGGGATGAAGGAAACATCGCGCTTGACAGCAAAACCACACATTCGCAGGAAAGGACGGAGCTTGTTAACGCACTCGTCGAAGCGATCCTGGCCCCAGTTGCACTCGTCCATCTTATTAATCACGACAATGAGCTTGTTGATACCCAGCGTCTTGGCCAGCATGGCGTGCTCACGGGTCTGCCCACCGCGCTCGAAACCCGTCTCAAACTCACCCTTTCGAGCCGAAATCACGAGGATACCCACATCAGCCTGCGACGCACCCTGAATCATGTTTGGCACGTAGCTCTTGTGCCCGGGGGCATCCAGAATGGTAAAGCGACGAGTCTCTGTCTCAAAGTGGGCACGTCCGACCTCGACGGTCTTACCCTTGGCACGTTCCTCCTCGCCCGTGTCCATGATGTAGGCAAGGAACCAACTGTCACGGTTGCGCTGCTTGGCCTCACGCTCGTATCGCTCAATGGTACGCTTGTCCACCATGTCCATGAGGTACAAAAGGTTACCGGACAGGGTCGACTTGCCGGCATCGACGTGGCCAATGAGCACGACGTTCAGGTGCTCACGCGGGTCCTCGTCGCCGACTTCCGCTTCCTCCTCAAAGCTTTCCTCCTCCTCCTCAGCGGCCTCCTCAGCCTTGGGCTCCTCCTTCTTCTCTTCGACAGCCAGCTCCTGCACCTTTTCCTCCAGCTGGGCAACGGGCTCAGCAGCAGGCGGGGCAGGGGCGGTAGGAGCGGGAGCGGCCGCAGGCTGGGCACCCAGCACAGCCGCACCGCCCTTCTTGGGAACGGGCATAGCAATGTCGAAGGCGCGAGTCGGAGCTGGAGCCGGGGCCGGCGGCGCGAAGGACGCGGGTGGCGTCCAGGTAGTGGCGCCTGGGTTGAAGGAGAATTCCTTGGCCGATGCGCTCAGCGTCGTCTTCTTGGCTGAAAGAAGCACACGCAAAATATACGCGTGTAAGGAGGACTATTGGCTGTAGGAGGTCCATGAGCCTGCAGGAGAGAGATAGCGATACGTACGGGGGTTGCTGCCGTCCATGGTGTTTTCCTTTCGGGATTTCACTCGCTATTGGAGAGGGGCTGCCCATCGGAAAAGCTCTTATCAATCGCTTTTCACAGGTGTAGCCATATTTAATGGCTCTGCGTGACCGTCACTCTTGATAAAGAGATGACTAGCTCAGGCCACGAGCTGCTGCCGCGCAAGGCGGAGGACTTCCGCAAGCAGGAATACTGGGACCAGTTCTTCCAGAAGCGAGGCGAGAAGGCTTTTGAGTGGTACGGCGACTATGCCTCGCTACGATCTGGGCTGCAGGCACTGCTCGGTCTTCCTGACGATGCTCCTTCCTCGCTACTGCGTCGCCTCAAGGCCAAAGTGCGCGTGCTGGTTGTGGGCTGCGGTAACTCGGCGCTGAGTGCGGATTTAGCAGCCGACGGTTTCTCGAGTCTCTTGAGTGTGGACTTTAGCGAGCGTGTGATCGACGAGATGCGGCGTAAACACCCAGTGCTGCAATGGCAGGTAATGGACATGACGGACATGCGTGCGTTGGAGGACGCCAGCTTCGACCTGGTGATGGACAAGGGCGCATTGGACGCGCTTATGGCCGAGGACACGCCCGAAATTAAGCGAGACGCCTTGAAGATGCTGCGCGAGGTACGACGTGTGCTCGCTCCTGGTGGTCGCTACTGCTGTGTCACCATGGCACAGGATTTCATCCTCCAGCATCTGCTGAGCTTCTTCAGTCTGAAGGACGAGACAGAACCAGAGCCAACGCACTGGAGTGTGGGCGTACAGGAGCTCCCACGTGACGTGCGCAAACCTTTCGCTCCGTTCCTCGCGGCGGCGCTCAAGTGCCCCAAGTCGGACTCTAAGGCTTCCAGGAAGGCGCAATACAATGCCAAGCAGTTTATCAGTGACGTAGGTTATTCTCGTCAGCAGTGGTTGACACACGAGGTGGAGGCCACGCAGTGGTTCGCTATGACACAAGCAGGACTGCGCCAACTGAAGGTTGGTCGACAGGAGGTCATTGAGCTTATCGCCAACGACGAGAAAGATGCGACCAAGGGTTTGGGTCAAAATGGCGCGGCGAACGGCCAAGTCAACCCGCGCTTTACGCTTCGTCTGGTGGACGCCCACATGCGCGGACCCAATGGCAGCTGCGCCGTGTTCCTGATCCCTCAAGGCCGCGAGCATGAGTGGATGTTTTCGACGGAGGAAGGAGCGAACGAGCTGGCGGCCGGAGCTGGATTCAGTCGCCTTATAATTGTCGCCCTTGGCCGGGGCGGTCACGCCTTTGAGAGCACGGCGAAGGTGCAGGAGGAGCTGAACGCCAAGGTGATGGAACTGGCCCCTGACACGCATGGATCGGATGAGAAGATTCCGTATCTGACGGTGGAGGAAGGGCTCGGTGCTCGAAACATTGTACACCAAGGAACGTCACCACTTAGCGGTGCTTACTTCGTGGAGGAGGTGCAGGAAGACAGCGAGACGTTTCGTCGCCTGGTGTTTCTTAGCAATACCAACGTCATTCAGAGTGAGGTAAAGATGCTCGCTCGAGGAAACACTGCCCCTGCTGCTTTTGCTGCCTCTCCGGCCCCAGTTGAGACCCCTGCAGCTATTGATACATCCGACATGACGCCCGAGGAGGCTGTAGCTGCCGCCAGGAAGAAGAAAAACAGCAGAAAGAAGAACCAGAAGAAGAAAAAGAAGGCCCAGGCCAAACAGGCGAGCGTAGATACGTCCTATCTCGCATTCGAGTATCACAAGGGCATGGTTGCGTCGCTTCACGCAGCTTCGTTGTCTTCCAGATCGGTGCCTGACTCGCTACACCGGACACTGGTACTTGGTCTCGGTGGTGGCTGTCTGGCCCAGTATCTTCACGATAACGTCCCAGGCATGGATGTGACGGCGTGTGAGCTGGATCCGACGATAGTGACGGTGGCAGAGCAGTACTTTGGCTTCAAGCTGGACGAACATATGCGTGTAGTGGTCGCTGATGCACTCAAGTATGTGGCAGAGCAGTCCTCGGCAGCTGAGAAGCAAAGCTTTGACTCCATCATTGTGGATGTGGACGCCAAGCAGCGTGATGTAGGCATGAGTTGTCCACCTGTCAGCTTCGTTGAGGACGCGTTTCTGGCTCATGCTCACAGTATGCTGGCCCCTCGTGGTGTGCTGCTTATTAATGTTTCCTGCCGTGATAGCGGTTTATACGAGGAGATCATCGCACGACTACAGCGTGTGTTCTCTGGCTCTCGTGCTGTGCTGGCGCTGAAGCCCAGCGAAAAGGATGTGAATAGTGTCGTTTTCATTCGCAAGGCTCACACGAAGGAGCCCGACGCTAAGACATTGTTGCAGCAGCTGCATGATCAGGGGCGTCGACGTGGTAAGGCCCAGGACTCGCCACGTTACGTTGATGACGAACTGTGTGAGCTCATCCGTGACATCGAAATCACCAAGTAGACCAACACGTAAGTAGGCCCATTTTGTTCTTCTCCGTCTTACATCGATGTTCCTCCAGCTATCTACTGTGTTGTGTCTACTTATCCCATGTGCTTGGATATCGAGCAGCTTCGTCCTCCCACTCCGCCCGGAACGTGTCAAAGCGATACAAATTCCGTTCAGGCCTCGAGATTTTGAGATCCGTGGCGAGTGAGTATCCATCGGTACCTGCAAGGCCTCGACTGGTTTTGTGGGTCGTTGACACCTTCTTCCTTCCGCTAACACTCGTGCCTCCTCGACTTGAAGTAGTCGCTGAAGACTCCACGTTGTAGAGCTGAACAGTGCACCAGACCACGGTGAGTGCCAACACGTTCCCGTGCCGAGGATGTCGGGAAATCCCTACAACTTTCGCTGCAACGGTGCGTTCTCCAATAGCCTCGGCGCCTCCAGTGGAGCTGGTCACTGAATATACCGAGGCCTGTGCCAAACCCGAAGTGGATCTCGAGAAACGATCAGCGTCTGTAGTACGACGCATGAGACGTTCGCAGAAGAGCACAGTGTCGCCAAGTACCACATCTCCTTCCTCGGGCCCGCATTCGATGGTGAAATAGTCGGCAGCATTTCCATATCGTTTGGCCAGTCGAGCTCGACGTTGTGCGTCCTCTTTGCTAGTCGTGCAGAGTTGCGAGACCGTCGACTGTGCGCTGGGGATTCCATCGCTGTTGATGGCAAACACTCGAAGACGATACACCATCTCTGGCTGCAGCTCGCGAAGATATGCCAGAGGCTCACGACCATCGAATACACGACGCCATTCGCTGGGGCCATCATTCATGCTGGAAGCTCGTGGGGTTAGCGCCTCGATGCGTTTGCAGTCTACAGTATATCGAACTGCACCACCCGGGCCTGGATGCCAGCGGACGAGTGCAGTATCGGAGCCCACATCCACTCTCCCGACGCATGTGGGAACACTGGGGGCGGTATAGATTGTCAGTGCCTCACTAAGTCCACTCGATGCGTGAGCTCCTACCAGTCGTAGGCGGAAATGGTAGCGAGTGTTCGGCTCTAAGCCACTCACGGTCGCTGTTGCTTCAGAGCCACGATAGCTCACAAGACGCATCTCGTCAGCTTTCGAGGTTCCTCCTGGCACCTGTGCATCCTCTTCCTCTCCGTCCCGACAACCAGCGTCGCGCTTCAGTACGTAGTGGACATCCGATTGTGTCCACCAGCGAGCGAATTCAGGGAACGAAATCTTGCCATCAGAATCGAGATCAAAAGCTGCCAAGTACGCTGCGAGTCGCTCTGGAGTCGGCGGCACTCCCAACTCGGTTAAAAGGGTTTGGAACTCGGGTAGTTCGAGATATCCACTGCCATCAACGTCGTAGCGATCGAAGCGCGCCTTGAAGTCGACAGCGCCATCATCCAGGCTCGTTTCCTGGGCCCATTCCTTCAGCAACCGAGACACCTGATCATCTGCGCCATTAGGCGCTCGTAAAGCTCCGGCAGATAAGCTGGGGCGGGCGTTCGCCACTGCCCAACGCAGTTGCAAGACGCCACTTTGAACAGCAGGCTCGAGGGCAGCGGTGTTAACTGTCGGTGGCGCTGGAGTGGGTAGCAGTGTGTTCACGATGGCTGGTTCGCTGTGTAGACTGAGTCTGCCCTCGGCATTGACAGCCTGCACTCGGAATTGATACGTGGATCCGCTGTGAAGTCCCAGCACCTCGAACCGTGGCGCTGCACCTTGATAGATCTCGACGTATTCTCCTGCAGACTCGTTGGAGCACTGTTTGAGAATATATCGACATGCTGAAGCGGAGGTGCTCGATTTGCTTTTTGAAGCTTTTAGGAGAGAACGAGACGACGTGGCGCAACTCAACGACCTACGAGAGTTCGTCGAGGATCGAGAACCTTTAGAAGAACGAGAGCTTCGTGATGCGGTGTCCGAGAGATCCAAGACGCCATGGAAAAACCTCAAGAACTCGTCCCACGAAATGCTCTCGTTGTCGTCTGTCTCGATGGCGTCGAAAACACTCAATGAAGCTCCCGATGTCGCGCCGTTTTCAATTGCACTCGCTGCTGTAGTTTGCTGGAGGAAAGCAACCAGTTTGGGCTTGCGACGTTCGATCTCCTCCAAGAATTCATCGCGTGAGATTCGACCATTCCCATCGGCATCAGCTTCTCGGAACACTTGCTCTAGCTCTCGTAGTCGTCGCATGTAGTAGGAGGAGCTCTCCCACGCGAGCTTTACACTGTAAGGGCCTATCGTAATGGCTAGTGGCTCAGCAGGTCTCGCTGGAGCTGTCACGAAGTATGAGAAAGCGTAGCCACCAGCACCGAAGCCATTAAGCGCACGGACACGGAAAACGTACTTGGTATTCGGCGATAGACCCGTGGCAGTGAACGAGCCGCGAGGGGCCCCGTCGTTATCGGAGAAATCCTTGGGATCGCGACAAATCTCGTGATAATTGCTAACTCGGAACGTAGCTGACCCCTCGGCGCCCGCCGTCTCAAGCTGATAGAAAGCTGGGGCTCCACCTTTTCCAGTGGCTGGCATCTTCCATCGCAGTTGCAACATTGTGGTCAAGTCCAGTGTGTCATCACTGTCATCTCGCTCAAGTACGGGGATACTCGGAGGTTGACCAGAAGTTACTAACTCGCGAAGAACATGCTGCTCTCGCGGCACTGCAGACCACAACTCCAACTTCTTCAGGAAAGGTGCAGCTTGTGTGTCATCCCATTGAGCAAAGGCACATTGTCGAGGAGCTACACGTCGCACAGCGATCATATCGCTCTCAGGACTGCAATTAAATCTGCCTCGATACTGTTCGCGTCTACAAACATGTCCTGGCAACTCAGCCCGACGTCGACGGCTGGAACCTTCAGTACCGAGAACAAGCTGGAAGGCGTTCAGCATCCCGCACTCGTGACAAACTGTCTCCCACATACAAACGGAGCTCAGTAGTTGATCCGTGTCTCCGCGGCACAAAGCACGACGTTCGTCGCCGACCACAGCCAAGAAGGCCTCCAGTTTAATCCGACCGGGTCCAGTCGCACCTTTGGTTTCATCAGGGTCAGCAAAGAATTCTACAAGTCTCTGAGTTTCTTCGGGTTGCAACACTACGCCAAGACCTCGAACAAGAACTGCCAGCTCACGTCCAGTCACGAAACCATAGCGTGCGATGAGGTTGGCTTCTTTCAACTCCTCGTCCAGCTCTTCACCGTTTTCGTCGATGGCATCACCACGAGCCAAAGCCTGTTTGTGCTTTTTAGTGCAGTATTCGACACATGCTTGACGGTAGTTAACTCCCGACGGGCGATGCAGCAGCTTAAGGAAGACGTCACGCAATGGAGAAGACGCGCAGTGGACATCACAGCTAACAGGAGCAAAACTCTCCCACAGAGCACGACAGCGTCCAGCATTACGAAAGCCACGACTCCAGCGCACCCACGCGTCCAACAGAGTGCGATCTACAGCTTTGAGAGCTTTCCCAATCTCTTCCCAACGCACCGTCGCCGGCGTTGCAGGGCCACTGCGACCTGAATCCTCGTTAAAGTCGTCTTCGTAGCTGACATTGTTGTCTACATTCTGCTCGCCTTCCTCACCTTCTCTTGGTGGTGGAAGGTGCTCCAGGAACTTGACTGCTTTATCTCGCATAGCCTTGTGTGCTACCCACGCAGCGTAACTTTCTCGACTCTGTTCGCGTCGACGTCGATCTCCCACAAGCTTCCCACGGAGTGCTGGATTATTGCGGCGTTCAAAGAGGTAACGGTCTTTCGAGAACGGCTTCGAGTCAGGGTCGTCGCCGTCGTCGTCTCCGTTGTCCTGATCGAAGTTATCCCGCAGCACGTGACCCTGTTGAACCAGCAATTGTTTACTCTTCTCCAAGTCTCCCCCCCGACCTTGGAAACCTTCACTCATAGCGTGCACATACTTGAGACCGCTGTCCCTCATGAGCTCTGCGGTGGAACTTGGAGGACGACAAACCTGCTTCTGACGCACAACCCCCGACCCCAAAGAGAAGTCGAAGCGAGGAGGTTGCGGGGCTTGTCGAACTGGTCTCACGCCGTCATTTGTCTCTGGAGCTGGCATACGGATACGAAGGCGGTCTTTGCGACGAACCCAGGCATTATGTGCCACGATTCCACCCTCCGCTTTCTCTCGGGCTTCTTCTTGACGAGCATTCTCCACAGCTTCAGCGTCTTCCTCGAGCCACTGCAACATGCGCCGTACGCCAAGACGATTCAACGCTGCCATCTCCACATCGGCGGTGCATTTGCCAGAGCTTTGAGAGTTGCCTGCCATTGCTGCCATTGTCTTCTGAAAATGTTCAGCTACGCGGAGTTGAGCCTTCTGCCAGTATTTCTTGCAAAGTCCCAGGAAGAAGGCGTTCTGCTTCTTCTGGTCTGCTGTGAGTGAGCGACGAGCGGCGATCTTGGCTGTATCCCCCTTCTGAGGCTTAACCGCGGCGTGCCATTTGAGCGTCATGTAATACGTCAAAGTGCCGTCTTCGCTCTTGTCTTGGTCCATCATCTGCCGCGTGCCTGCAGAGAATTGTGTCGCTTCGTCTTCAGTGAGCGGCACACGTGAGAAGGTGTGATTCTTGGTGGTCCACTTGACCCACAAATCGCCCAGCGAAGGCACAGGGCAAGTGCAAGGGCGTTGAAGTTTTACACCTTCAGGCGATTCCAGGATACTACACTGCGCTAACACGGTCTGAGCCACTCGAAAAGCTGCTGTGGTAATGCGAACGCTGGTGCCATCCTCGAGACTAAGACTTTGACCTTCACCCGCGCGTACAATTACTCCTGCGAGCTCCAATATGGTTTTTGTACTATCAAAAGACCCAGTCACGGCCTGTTCAAAAGGCTCCAGCACTTTAATCATCTTTGGAGAAATTGCTCCTGGCTTCGTACCGATGCAACGTCTACAGAGAGAACACTTCCGGGCTGGACACTGACAACGGGTTCGTTGCCTTGCTACGGAATGAGCTGGCTCACGACACACGCCAGGGCAGTCACACGCTGACATTTTGCCTGTCTTGAGCTGGCAATCGGTAGCAGCCAATGCCACTGCTACTTCGAACCAGGAATCCTCACTGGCAGCTCGAGCTGAGTCTAGTTGTACCAATGCGCGTGCCATGCGTTCGTACTTGTCTTTCCGAGCTACCCACACGTCGAACTGCACCTTGTTCCCCTGGGACTTACTACTGACACCTTTGGACTCTTGAGGTTCCACGGCGCTTCGCTTCGTTTTGCTTCCGGCTTTGTCTGTTGCAGCTTCCAGCGCGCGGTCCTCGTCCTCGAACGCATTGTTCTCGTACAGATCGTCAATGGAATCGTCTCGAGTAGAGGAAGGTGGACGTCTCAAAGTCTCTTTGCTGCTATGGGATCTCAACTGCTTGCCGGCCACCATAGCCCAGATGAGCAAGTGCACACTCGACACTCCCCAATCGACCAAATCAATAGGGAAGGGCTTGCAGAGACAACAACACAGATTGGGATTGGCGAAACTACTGGTATGAGATCCCCTCGTAAGTGAAAAAAATAGCACAAAGTTGCCTTCAGAATAACCGATAAACCTTCTCATGCTCACCAGTCTCGACAGTCGATCTCAAGTGGTTTGTTACAGTCGTTGCTACAAGTCCAAGGTGCTCAATCCTCGTCGTCGTCCTCTTCGTTGCCATCGCTGTCAGCCTCCATTCCGCCCTGGAAGAGAATCTCGCACACACGCTCGTCCACAAGCCACTCATCCTCATGTACAGGCAGTGCCAGGAAAAACCCAATGACGTCCACAGGGTCCAACTCCTCGTCATCAGCTCCCATCCAGTCGCCGATAGCAGCGAGCACCTCGTTGTTAAAGCGGAAGCCACGCAGGTCCTCGCCAAAAGTCTTCTCGCCCTGTTCCTCCTCCGCAAACCCCTCTTCAACATGCTCGTCGTTCTCCTCCTCTTCATCACCCGACGGCAACTGCTTCTGCTCCTCGTAGTAACTTTTGGGGTATGCGTACTCACAGGCCATCTCAAAGTGCAACAGTTCTCTTGGGTTTGCATCGTTATCTCCGACTGCCACCACGACTGTAAATCTGATGAGCGTCTCCTGTTCGCCTTCCTCCTGCCTCACTCTTTCAAACTTATACGTGGTGATCAACGGTCCCTTCTCTTCCTTTGACACTGACGCCATCACTTTCTTGCGCTTCTTTGTGGGCTTCTTGCAGCTCTGTGGCCCCAGTGTCCAGCGCACGTTCGTAGTCATGACCACGTTGCGTTGGACGTCGTAGTCACAGCTGCAGCTATCCACCGTCATCTTCTCAGCCAGCGTCTTATATACGGTCGATTGACTCGTTACGCCCTGGATTAGGTCCATGGACACCGGGTGCTTAGCGAGATGCTCGCGCACACGAGTGGTCTCGAACGCCAACTTCGCCTGGGCGCTTAATGCTCGTAGCACATCCAGGCGCAGCGCCAGATCGCTGCTCTCAAAGTGCTCCACCAGGCGCTCGATGGCAGCGTCCACATCAGCAGAGATGCTGCTGCCGCGACGGTCGTACGCTCCGTTCATCTTGGTCTTGAGCTGACGTACTTGTAGCGACTGGACCAGATTCCGCGGACTTATGCGGGAGAATGTGCAGTTTTGTACCGGTATGCTAAAGACATGGTACTGTACCAAAAAACAATTAATGCGGCCTTAATCGAACGTTTGGTCATAACTGTTTAAGATTTACTGAATAATAGCTGACCCCATGGACGCGGATCACACAATGGACAACACCTCTGCTGCGCCTCCGACGCAGTATGCGCAGCAAATTTCGGCCGCCGATTTCGACCGCCAGGCTGTGAAGTACACGACGCAGGAGGTGGAACGACTGAACGCCGCCGTGCGTGCACAGCCGGAGCTCGGTGCGCGCTCCGAGTTTTTCCAAGACGAGGCGAATGTGGCCAAGGGTCTGCCAGTTTTCCAGGGGAAGCACACGCGCTTCGTATATGACGATGAAGAGGGAGAGATTGTGGCGGCCGTGGACGTGACGCAGGAGGCGCTGAACAATGGACCCGTGGTGCGCACAGTCGCGGAGTTGGACGAGGACGTTGACAGCGACGACGAAGGAGAAGAAGATGCAGAAGGATATGATGAAGAGGAGGACGAGGCGGTGCGGAACGCATTTTACAGTGCAGATCAGCAAGACGGTATGGTTGTGGACGACGCGCACGTGAACGCATTTATGGAGGACGTGGAGATGGAAATGGCTGCAGTAGCCATCGACGAGCAGAAGCTGCTGAGCGCGGCTTCTGAGAGACAGTGAAAAGGATGAAGAAGGGAGGGGGTTGGAGTCTGTATTTTAGTGGTGGTTGCCATTGAGAGATTCAAGTGGAAGCAAGACACGAAGGGAAATAGAACGGATTAGGCTTGTGCATATATCATCATCCTGCGCTGGGCGGCATGTTCACCATCATGCCGTCTACTCTGTTGCCTTTAGAATACTTTAAACTTGGAGAGGAACCCTGTTTTCTGAGGCGTGTTGCCGGTCTTCTCCGCTTTAAGACGATCTTTAAGTGTCTTGGCCTGCAGCTGCTGCAGGAAAGCCTTGTGGTCCTGCTTGAGCACAAGCATCGTGTTCTCCTTGATGGGCTCGAACATGGACTTAATGGGGCAGCCAAGACGCAGTTGGACGGACTTACGGTCCAGATTGGTGCACGACACCTCGTAAGGGGAGCCTGGAGCGATGAAATAGAGATAGAGATTCCAGGCGAAATCCTTGAGGTCGTCGGCTTTCATCTGCAGTGCCATCTCTTCGTATCGCCGAATTTGACGCGCACACTTGAGGTTTTCAGCCTTAAATTCTGTATTAGCACAAGCAGGTTATTAGTAGAGCACTACCACGCATAGTTTTAAAGTTGTACCATCCAACGTACTCTTCTCAAGGTAGTCGAGCATTTCACGGAAGAGAATCTTGTCGCCTAGAATCTCGTCCAGCGAGAAATTGCCCTTTGCAATTTTCTCGTCTGTGAGTGTCGTTGCTGTCGGCATGTCGATCTGGTACGAGTTGTCCGAGTCGAGCACCTTCTTGACAATCATTTCGTGAACAGACGACACTTTAGTAGCCATCTCGGTGTACTGCTGCGCCTTGAGGAAGCGCATGAGTGTGTCCTTCTGCAAGGTCTTAATGGCATCCTGCATTGCGACATCGAAGAGTTTGGCGCGGAATTCGCCTGGTCGTTTCATGCGCTCCTGAGTCTGCTCACGGTCGTCCGAGGGAAGACTCACCTCGTTGGGGGAGTTTAAAGACAAAAAGTCTGCCCAAATTTGGTCTGCCATCTCCTTGCACGACTGCACCGACTCCGGGTCGCGGAAATCCAGCAGACCGCACTCGTCCTTGAACTTGTCGACAGCCATGAAGAAGTTGAGGTTCTCTGCGCAGTACTGTAAAGGTGTCTTTTAGAAGCTCGTCCTACTGGCACAAGCTCAAATTGCATTATATCAAGATTGCCCTACTTGTTTCTGGCAGAAGTCGAGTAGGTAGCCACAGGAAATGGGGTTCGAGATAATGTCGTCGATGACAATGTCTTGTTTGTCCTTGTTGCCCTTCTCCAGCACCTTCACGAGTGTTTCGATCTCATTGCCACCTTTCCTTGACATGGCTGTGCGTTGGTGATGTCGAGTAACAGCAACTGATGCAGCCAGAAGGAGAAGCAGGAGTGGGGGAATCGGGAGGCACTTGGATGCAGTTATTTTCGTGCATGTTGGTTGCTCCTTCCTCCAGGAGCATCCCAGCATCGACCGATTTAGCTGCCAAGGTGTAGAGGAAAACCATCTTGAGCAAACGTGAATTCGCACAAGTGACCAGTTCTTTGGCTACCATCTACATTTCGCCTTGAAACAACATTTCATTCGTTATACCGAAATTCCTTTGTCAAAGGGCACCCCCATTACCATTGTGCTAAAACATGTACATTGATTTGAAAAACACATCAGCTTCAAAGTGCATAATACGATCAATTTAAGGGCTTCGAGCAAAAACTCAAGCCCGCAGTAATCGCCTACTTCCTCAGCAATACATGTATACAGATGCTCTAGCTTATCGACTAGCCCCGCAATAGCTGCTTCTTTAAGCACAGGGTGTACCGCCGGTAGCTCACGGGTGTCTGTCGGTATTGCGAGCTTCCTAAATTCACTAGCCAGCATAGCAGGCGAGAATCTGACTCAAACAATTGTTAGCCATTCCATCAGAGTTGCACGCGATGGCCGCCACCGCTTGCTACAGCGCCCAAAATCAATTCATCCTTTGCAACCCGTTTATATATTTGCCTTTTTTTGCCTTCTTCTGCGCTTGGCCAGGCCTGTTACAGGCCTGGCCAGGCCGCCTGTATAGAACTTCTCCATTGTGGCTGCCATACCGTGGGATTGATAGAACTAGATTATATGTCCCTTCTTCACGTTGTCCACAGCAGCACGAACAAACTGCCTTGGCTTCTTGAAGACGCCCTTGATGTTTATTCTTCCCGATGGTGGTGTCTTCGGCGCCATTCTGGCAATGGCTGGCAGCGACCAGAAGAGCCAGATTATCACATTTCTGCACATGCGCCCTTTGACAAAGAATTATCCGTTTTTCAATGCCAGGTGATCTATCTCCGGATCTGCCGGGTACGCCCGAATGTCGGTAAGTCGATTTCAAAGGCCACAGTACCGCGTAGTCTCTTTCCTCTAGTATTGTGCGTTCTACTCCTAATTGCCGCGTGCAGTTCTTTGTTTGAACGCGCACGCAAGCGCATATCTGTTATTGACTTGCTTTTAGTTTGAGGTCACTTACCCCAATTAACGCGGGGAAATATTCTGTATTAGACAGAACAAGGGAATTACTTGGTTAAACTATGGTTGGAAGATCGCAGCAATTTATCTGTTCCAAGCCCTTGACGTGATAGACGCTGCGAAAAATGCTGCGCATGTGAACAAAGTATCTACAATGTATCCAACACGTGGAAAATCTTACGCTCGCAATTGGGCAAGTTTGCATATGGCGCGATGTTCAACCCTCTCTGTGTTGATTTCCTGCTCAAAGTGATCAGAGTTCTCCAAATGCGTCGCGGCGTCGTCGTGGTTTTAGTGGTGGTGAGCGCAAGAAGAGAGGAAGAAGTCGGCGTGTGTCAGACCTCATTCTTTCAACACCACACCAGGTTTGCTATGAGTGCAGATGCTACTCGTTATCGCCGTCTTCCTCACTAAGTTACTCCAGCTTTCGCTTCCGTAGGCGAATTCGCCCCCGCAGATGTGCCGGAGTAGCAGCCCCACTACCCCACGATCCGTGCCATATTTGGCTGCATGTCAGTGTATTCCCCGTTTCCGAGCGCCGAACCGTGGTACACAAAGGAATATATCCTTCAAGAGCTTCCGAGCATTCACGACAGTAGAACCTGCTCTCTAAGCTTTTCACCTTGGGTGGGCTCAGCGCCGAGCATACCTTGCAGAGATGCTGTCGGCTTTTGCTCTCCCCTTTGCTCTTGCCGGATTTAGCCTTGTATAGTTCATCAGCGCTGCGCAGCACGTGGTCAAGTGTTTCGGTCGGCACACTCGCCAGATCTTCTGCGTGTCGACTGGTACGGAAGCTTATATCTGTAACTGCATGTAACTCCACGTGAAGCTGCCGCATGTACTCCGCGTGCGTGGGCGCACGCTTACCTTTCCGCTTCATTACCATCTTGTGAAGAATGAATCCATTGACGAGTGCCATATCTATGAAGGCGAGAAATAGTTGGCGGTAGTATTTCTTGAATGCCACGCAACGCTGTATCGAATACCGCTGAAGGCGGATCTGGTCGTGGGTGTCCCCGCCACCCATTCCAATATAATAGTCTGCGATAAGTTGCGGACACGGAACCTGTGTGAGAGCTCCTGTCTTCTTGTCCTTCCTCGTCACGTGGGTCTGCGTGGTGGAGCACCCCGTGGCGATCAGATGCACAGGACTGGAGTCCATCCAGGCCGTGGTAACAAGTTCTGGGTACTATCTGCATTGCGCGGTCCTGTACGTCCTCCTCGGCATGTACTGCGGTCTTTTCTTCTGTAGGAACATGAGATCTGACGACCATCCAAGTCTGTCCGAACGCTGAGTACCGACGTAGTAGAACCCCAAAGTCAGCAGCGCGAGTGCCAACGCAGGCGAGCTGTAGACGTTATCCGCTACAATCAATCTCTGCCTCGCCTGTCCGTCAAACGTTTTTGTGATATTGCGGACGACGGCTCTCTGTGACGAGCCTTGCTTCTTCTTCTTGTCTGGTTCAGCTCCTAGATAAACTTCAACTCTGCATCGTACAGAATACCATTACGGTTATAGTTAGTTGCTTGATGCCGCAGCTATACAGAACTAGATTGCCTACGGCATTCGTTATTCTGTCGTACGCAGAATTATTAGCTCACCTTGCGCGGTAACCCGTCTCGGCGCAGCACGTCATGTAGCACTTGGTCCCATACTTATTGAGTTTATCCTTGTTATACACACGGATCGGGTTGTACTGACTTTGATTCGGGATTGTACCTTCATCAAAGCTGACCACGGGGCCAAGATGATAACCCCAACGAAAAGTCTTCTCTATCACGTGCAACATAGGGCGAACTTTGAATGCCTTGTCAGCCGTCTGGCCCTGGTCGCTAGCAAAGTGGAGAAATCTTGTTATCATCTTGAATCGGTCTGGTGTCATGTACTTCCCAAAGCCCCCCCCCCGTGGGACAGCTCCATCTTCCCCAACCGTCCAATGCTTTTCGAGGCCATCTGTGTGACCACAAAGTGTCCGATCCACTAGCAGACCGATGACGTGTACAATTTCGTACTATCTGATGGGCTTCTGCAAGGCGACTTTGTACAGTGGAAGGTGGGGACCCACCAAATCTGCCGCAGCATTTGCAGAATCACCGATTGGAATGTTTTTCTACTTCTTACCCAAGAAGTTGTGGACAAGCATTGCTGCAGAGAGTGAGGCCTATCGCCAACGGTCCATTCCAGTCATTGCCCAGAAAAAATAGAACGGCAGCTCACCGCCCAGGCAAACGACCCCAAGAAGCGTATCGAAGACATGAGGGGCATTGTCGACAGACTCAAGAGGTTCAACTTCAAATCAGCTATAGTCATATCAATACAGAATAAGTTAGTCTATGGAAACTCGTATTCTGTAGACGACAGACGTACCGCAATGATCTTGATCGAAGACTTCCCACTCGAGCCCTTTCATTTCGTCGTCGTCTTGCTTCACCTTCGTCTTCAAAGTCGGAATCAGATTCGACTTCGTCCATGTATTCCTCCAGATCAGGATCAAAGTCGCAGAAAGCATAATCTTCCTCGTCTGAATCATCACTAACTGAGAAGGTTTCGCTCCCAACGTTGATATCGCCCAGGGCAGGAGGGGAGAATAGATTCTCCACACGCATAGCATCCATGAAGTTATCACGATCAAAGGCTGTCAGATCGTCTGGTCCATCATCCGTCTTGGCCTCCTCACTGACATCGGCTATGGAATCATCATCCGAAGCGATCGCTTCCGTACGAGAACTGTTACTGTGATCTGGTCGTCTAGACTGTTCTGTACCAGACGGAGAACTGTGACCAGACCGATGACATTGTTCTGTAGCCGCAAGAACAACACCGTCAAGCCCACCACCTTGTTCTGTAGCCACAGGAGTAGCCCCGTCAGACTCTTGTGCTGCAGCCGCAGGAGTAACACCGCCAGATTGACCACCTAGATCTGAATGTTCGTCGCGTTCTGGTGCTGCCGTCGGTATTTGCCGCTGCGCTGCTGTGTGCGCCGCTTGTTTCCCCATTGGCGGCCGTCCAACGGGTACTGGAAGCTCGTAGACGGCTGGTTCTACTAAACCGGAACGACATGCGTACTGCCATAGGCTTTTCGTCCCTAGAAATCATGCACATTTAGTACACACATTTACTAAGAATATACCAATCATCGTACCACAAAAATAGTCCGCATTGACGCGATCCTTGCGAAGCTTGCCCTCCACACCAGGCTTTACGTACGTGTGCCCGACGTTCAGCCCCGTCGGCGGCCTTGCCTTCCAACCGTCCTTTACGAGCTGACTCCACAGCTTCTTGAACTTCTTCGTATCCACACCGTCCAGCACGTCCATCGTTTTAAAAATGAGTGGCACTTAGGTGGGGGGGGATGAAATGGTTGGGAGCTGAATTTTCATACCTCTTCACCGCTTATACTGTTTTTTTCTATGGATGCCTGAAAATACCCGTCTATCTCACCAGCGCTGATCCTCAGTGATGCCCCCCCACCCACCCAAAGCCATACAAAACTGTATATGCGGGGAATTTACGTCATCCTCCCCGCGTATAAGCTCTCGGAATAATTACACCTGCAATATCACTTATTTTGTCGAATACAGAATTTTTCCCGCGCTAATTGGGTTAAGTACGATCTGCGACCTCTTAAGTACGATCTGGGCCGTTTTAAAACAGCAGGAAATTTGTGAGCAGTCACTCATTGAATAAAACCAAAACGGCAAATTTGGTCGGAACTCACAATACAGGGCGCCGGAGGCAACAGTAAAATTCTGTTTCTGACTTCATCTTGAGTTAAGCGCTTTCGCTTGCGCCATGCAGCCTTGCCAACATCTCCGCGCGCTCCGCCACTCGCAAAAAGCCGGAGACGCAATTGCACGTTCACCAATGATGGTGGAAACAGCCCGGTGGTACGGAGACCATTCACAGCGTTGTCGGGACTACTCATTAGGCTACTCCGGTACGCTTTACACGTAATGTCAATTGCATCGGATTTTGAAACCGTACAAAATGAGTTGTCAAGCAACTTGCCATGCAAAGCAGCCTTCACCACGGTGTTAAATGGCTTGAAGACAGCGACGTCAAGAGGCTGGTACACATGTATGACATTAGGCGGAGTCTGACGAACAGAACCCCTTTGTCGGAGCACGCTGATACCTCGCCTACAAAATAATACCCGTTAAAGCACATGGGTACAAAATATTGGTTTTAGTATTTGAGCAACCCAAAAAAACCTTACCGGCACCGACGTATATCGAGCTGTTGTCAAGCACAAGCATGACTGGACGCTGCACATTGTACTTTGTCAGGTGAGCGTAAAACAATTTCGCCACAATTTAAAGATGCCCGCGTTGCTGAAACCCATCGGCGCATCAGTCACAGACGTGCTGGCAATAGAAGTCTTTTCAATTTCTTCACGGTAGATGCGCTGACCTGGTAAAAAAAGCGAGCGGGGGAACTGTCTCACCAGCAGCATTCACTACTGCCACCGCGCTCACATGGAAGTGTGCTTTCGGCTCTTGGGTCCACACTTTAGACGATCCTTTCAGGGCAACCATTTTTCGAGACGATGTCTTCGGCATACAAGATGTCTCGTCCATACTATAGACGCGACTCTTGTCGAGTTTGTTCTCGACAACAAGACGCGCCATCGCGTAGAATAGACCACGTACTGCCTCCGGTTCAACACGGTTACGGACGCGGGTAATCTGCTGAGCAACTCGTGGAGCCAGCATCGGGTGTCTTTCAATGAAGCGACGGTACCAACCCGTCGTAAGCGATTTTGGAGGTGATGTGTGCCAAGTTGACATGGACTGCATCGCAACGTGTACTTCGTTGGTCTTGGCAAGAATACCTGAAGGACCAGCGGGTACATCAACCCGCTGCATATCAGCTACCCACTATACTAAATCCGCCTCAAGCTCCGGTGGCAGAGTTGGTTTGGTGAGCCGGCGGTCGTTCACCAGAGACTTGCATTCTCTCCTGTTCTTAGCTTTCTTAAACAGCGTTCTAACAGGAATGTTTGTCATGCGTGCTACGACAGCGTACATCTCCCCTTGTTGTACTCTAGTAAGAGCTATCTTCAGGTCTTGAACCGTGTAGACACCACCGCGCCGCAGCGTTATTTTCCCAGAACCAGTTTGTTCTTCTGCTCCATGGCTCCGTGTGGCTATGGATGACAAAAGGAAAATACCTATCAAAACCGATAGTGACAAAATTGATTATGTTACCGAGGAAAAAGTACGCAAAAAACTTGCAATGTAAAAGTACGCAAAAATACTTACAATGTCATCGTTAGCCAATAAAACTATACAATTTTTATTTCAAGCTTATTTACTGGTAAAAATGCTGCACCGTGCATGTATTTGACATCGCGCAGCTTTTCAAAGTTCGTGACACCGAATTTTGTAACCGGTCACAATTACTGTCGTAACAAGGCGATAATTTATCGTATACAGAGATTAAGACCAGCAATGAATGGCCCAGAGCTTCTTTTACCGATCCCAATCGCTCCCCGCCATCTTTCATTGCTCATTCTGCAAAAATGCAAGTTTCGCATCGCGAGTACAGCATCGCCGAGAAGGAAATGATGGTGAGAAGCTATTTATTTTTCGCTCTACAGAAGGAACAAGGTCTTTTCAGCGGAAAGCGAACGAGAGAACTGGTCGGCGAGTGTCTGGGCTGCTCATCCGAGACGGTGGCACGTGTAATTTCCCTCTACAACGCGACCCAGAAGACTGCCTTTGAGGTACATTTGGCTCATTTGATATGTGGCAGTTATTTATCAGCCACCTCTATCAATTAATATTTATAGACTGAGCCTAACAACCGAGGACGACCACAGTCTTACGACCTGAACGATATTGCTGCCCCGGTAAGGGACTAAATAGAGAGTCTAAACCTTGTCGGACAGTCGATTACCTCTCAGCGCGTCTCGGACGAGTTGGCGGACGTATGTGGTGTGCGCTTGAAGGTGGAGACGATGACCCGGGTGCTCCATAAGCTCGGGGTCTATCGTCGCAAAGGGGGAAAGCGACATATTTACGCAGAATCACCTGGAAATGCTACTTATAGGAACGCCTACTTGAAGAAAAAGGTTAAGAACCGTGTCGCAGTTCGTGAGCCGATGCGAAGTGTTCACTGGGGCGTTGAAAGACCTGAAGTTTACCTCGACGAGTCATTCTGTAACGTCAACCACGTCACGGGCAAGACGTGGTTGAGTGCAGACAAGATTCGATATGGACAGACTGGGCGAGGTGCACGGTACAATATAGGGGTGTTTCCTGTTATTTTTAAAATTGTTTTTATAAAACTGTTTTTTTTCTTACCTTCTTTACTGGTTTTTAGCGCATGTATAATTGCCGCTGCTATTATACGATGCAACGGCGCAATAACAACTGGGGGCTCCGTCGAGGGTTCTATCAACGTATGGAACTCTACGCTAAGCGTAAGCAAGCTGATGATGATTGCCACGGAAACTTTGATGGCCCTCAGTTTGAGCGTTGGTTCGAAAATTATGCAAGAATCTGTAAAAATTTGGTGGTTGTAACATCTAGGTCGTGTTCGACTTCACGATATAATAGCTGGATCAGGTCACACTGCTACTTTTGACATGAACTTGCACTTTCATTCAAGACATGCAACTCGAACACAAATGTGCACTAATCGCTGCTTTACTTCGAAATGACTAGTTCTCAAAAACGTACCGGGGCTGTTTTTCAAACCAGTCTAGACCCCCTTCCCAATAGTGACCAAACGCTCTCATCTTGCAGAAAAGACAGCAGCCATGACTACTGCAGCCAAAAAGAAACGTCGAACTTGGACACAAGAAGAAGAGAATCAGCTACTCCAATACTACATTAGCGCGCAACGATGCATCGCTGAAAAGCAATAAAGGCATCAAGTCCAAAGCATGGACTCTGATTGTTTCGCGTTTGAAAAAAGATGCCATCCGTGCTGATAAGGGTACGATATCAATTGTAACTTACCAGATGGGCAGGGAATACTAACTTTTTTGCTACGCATACTCTATAGACCAGTGTCGCTCAAAATATTCCCGCATCATGACCGAATACGATGCGTTTAAGCGTGTTTGTGACCTGAGTGGTGCTGGTTGGTGCAGCGAGACCAATAGCCCAACTCTAGACGAAGATGGATGGCGTACTCTAGCACAAGCGTAGCCGCGTAACACTGGTCTATACAAGCGCTTTCGGACAGAGGGCTTTGCGCACGCAACTTTGTGTTTACTACTAGCTGCAGACTCATGCGCTACTGCAGAAGATGCTGAGACTGTTACACAGTTTGATGCTAGCTCACTTCTCTTGAGCATATCAGATCACGACGACAGCAACGAAACATCCCCCAGCGCTGCTGAAAGCGTGGAGGTTTTCGAGCCCACCGAAGGCGACGGACAAGAGCAGCGTGGTAACTCCCCACCGCCTTTCGCTCCCCCAAGCGCAACCCAGCGTATTGGCCGTGTGAAGCGATTCCGAGATGGACGCAAAAAGAGCAAAGACACTGAAGCGAACGACGATGCAAGAGCTAGTGTTGTGTCTTTCATGCAAACGACTGAAGCGTATTTACAAATGAAAATGAGCATGCTGCAGCGAGAAATTCACGACCAAGAGGATACGACGGGCATGGAGCCGCAACATGTCTAGTTTAGCGTAGCCTTAACAAGTAAAAAAAAACAAGAGCTTGACACAGTTCTCTACTTGTAGATCGTATTACTTAAACCACTGAACATCTAAACACTTCGCTCATGGCATTCGACGCCACAAAGTTTGCGACCTCGTCTCATTCTGGGACGCGGCGGTGGACAATGTGGGATGAGACGCAAAAACTGGGACGTGGGCACAAATTTTATGGGGTGCATTGAGCCTACTTTTGCTTCTACCAACTAGCAACTTCCCACATACTCCGTGTACTCTGTCCACATTGTGTCTGCGACCCACTCTCTTCAGTTTCTAGCGGTATTAAAACAAACGATAGCGTCTCAGAAGTAGCAGAGACGGTATCGTCGTCTTCATCCTCGTCCATATCTTCGGCTAGATCACTACTAGCCTCCCGTCGAATGAAATTGTGTAAGCACGCGCAAGCGAAAATGACAGCTTTGGCAGCGGTAAACTCGCACTCAATAGGAACTCTGAGAATTTTGAATCGTCGTTTTAAGCAACCATTCAGTCGCTCTACAGCATTTCTGGCCTTGGCATGCCTCAAGTTGAAGCGTTCTTTCGCCGTGCGCGGTCTCCCAGATCCCTCTGCAAATTCCTTTAGGTGATAGCCCACACCTCGAAAAGGGGTCAGCACCTTTGAGTGCAATGCGTATCCAGCATCGGCTAGGACGTACATTCCATCTCCAGTGAGTTGAAGCAGTTCGCTCCGTGCAAGTACCATGGAATCATGTGCAGCACTCTCTGCACCTGGGTAAATGTACGCGACATTGAGCTGTCAGTCCGAAGCAATGAGGACATTATTCGAAATTCAATTTTTCCGATTCCGAAATCTCTCCGTGTCTTCAGCTGACACCGCAATAGGTACATGAACGCCATCAATTGCAACCAATGCCTGATCGAAATACAGAAAATCACGAACGAAATCCATGGGAACGGTGGTGGGAAGTTGAATGATATCATGTAGCGCACTAATGATGGCATACAGCCCATAATGGCGATATTTATGCGCAGTAGAATACGCCAAGCCAAACTTCACCTCTTGATCTCGACAACTTGCAGCACGTCCAAGCCAGTCCAACGTTACAGCAAGCACTTCTCGGCGATACTTTATCTTTTTCGAAATGAAAGGCACGCACGCGTCATACAGTGAGTCGCATACGCGAGTATCCATTCGAAAGTGATCGCGAAACAGAAAAGGATTATCGCTCTTGTAGATGTCATCGAAAAAGCGTTTGCCCTCTTGGTTCAAAAGGCGAGGCACTGGGAATGTAGCTGGTAATAGACGCAGTACTCCTTTTTGATTAGCCTCCAATAGAGCTCCTACAGCCTGTAGAAGCCATAAGTCATCTTCATCATCGTCTCCAACCATTTTGGGAATGATCCTGCAACTGACAAGCAGGCTATCTACCTCTATTTAGCACTGTGGTGTTACAATCAATTGGTTGGCTACGATAATTGATGCTGTACTTGCTTTGTTGAACAATTTCAGCCGGAGCGTTAATTACGCGATTTGGCAATTTAAAGTCGAACACGACCCTACTTAGTTGGAACATCTTACCACGAGCGAATTAACCCGAGTCCAATCAAGTCAGGGTGGCGTAAGGCTGAAATTCAAGAATGGGTGCGCAAAAATGGTATGAATAATGTTTTTATAATTTTTGTTTTCAATTTACCAGCTTAACGCTGTTATTCGCTGTAGCCGGTATGGTGTTTAGTCCGACTGCGACGATTCCGATCCTGCTTGACCTAGTAGAGTTGTTTCGGCCGCCAAACGGATATCAGGTAACTGAAATCGCGGCTCAGTACGATCACCTTGTCTTCTTCACGCCACCATATTATCCAACTCTTCAGCCGATTGAGCTAATATGGGGGATTGTAAAGGGACGTATTGCACGAGCTCCTCCAAAAAACACCAAAGACGCAGTTAAGAAAGTACGCGAAGGGCTTGGCGACTGCGAAGGTGAGTGGCTAAAGATTTATCGACACGTTCAAAAGAAGGAAGATGTCTATTTGAAGGCTGACAAGCTCCACTAACAATCACTTTTATAAGTACATGCTCATGACAATTGACGATTCAGTGAGCCTTTCCCGTGAATACCAGATGAATGCGGATTTTGACCAATAATAACTCCTACATTTTGCATAGTCAGGTCGCGAGCGTTTTGGGACTCCGGAATAACTTTTTTTGCAGAGCTTGTAGCGGCAAAACAGCTACCATTTTATTATATCCGACCTCATTTTTGGAATCTGAGGCCGGGAAAACCCTTTTTATCAACTATCGATTAAGGTTTTCCTCGAAGAAGACCCTTCTTTGGCGCTCCTAAGCTCGGTGTCACGAATTTTGAAAAGTACAATAAACTGGCAAATTACGTTAGTAGAAGAAGAAAAGTAATCGATTAGCTATTACCGTATTCCTTATGTGATTGGCGACGCTCAGTAATTAGCGACAAATTCAACAGCCAATCAAATTGATTTAAATTTCGTGTCGTCGCGCTTTATGTGCTTAGAGACAATTATATTGTTTCATATTTGTTTCTAGGCAGGTATCTTTTTATAGGCTCAAGAATATGACTGTCGCCAATCACATAAGAATTATGGTACTAATAAAAGGTGGACTTGTACACCATAAAACAGCGCTACTCTATTAGTGCTCACATGCTTTGCTCACTTTAACATTATAAAAAAGAGTAGCTTACCCTTTTTGCTGCCATTTACATTTAATCGATTCGCTTGACCTTTATTTAAAACTGCAGCAAGTGAAGCTAAAGACTCAATCGATTCGTGTTACGAAGGCTAATATGAATGATTTTGAACCCCACTAGATCGCGTTCGTCTGTCCTTCTCACCTTCGATCTGTTAGTGCCCCGATTTGTCATCGCCGGTGATCGCGCTCGTCACGTAGTTCACCCCCGACGACACGGCTCCCGTCGCTCGCTCCATCAACGACGGCTCCTCCGGGTTCATCTTGCTCGAAGCTTCGGACGCTTTGTTGGAGATACCATCGGCTGCGGCGGACGCTCGCTCTCCCATCGCCTTCTTGGTAGCTCCGAACTGGTCCTGCAATGACTCAAAGCCATGGAACGTCGACTCGCGGGTGGAATCAAAGAGTGACGAGATGGAGACCTGCATGGATGACAGGGTACTGGAGCCCTTGTCCTTGGCAGTGTCCGCGCCTGAGCTGATGTGGTCGCGCGCGCGCTGGTCGTAATCACGAGCGGAACTGCCCAGGTCATCAAGTGACGAGTTCGCCTGCTCCATGGATCGCTTGGCGGCATCGACAGCAGAGTCCGATGCGTTGTTCCCTTGTCTACGAACTTCTTCGGCTTTTTGCTTGAAGTCATCCACTGACTTTCTAGCCCGGTCCATGACGCTCTCGAAATAGGATGAGGCTGTCTCCTTCGACGATTTGTGCGAGCTGTCGTAGTCGGTGAGCTTGGACTTGAGGGAATCAAGGTAGTTCGTTGCTTCATTGGCACCGTTCTGCATCATTTCTTGCAACTTCGAGAACTCCTGCTGGGCGGCGTTGTTGCTCGAGGTCTTGTCGGAAATAGCCATGGTTGGTTTTTAGTAAGAGGTGTTGTTTAACTTGTGCGCTTGAGATCAAGTATTGGAATGAGCCGTACCTGAACAGCAGCTCATCGCTGATGTTCATCAGCAAGCGTCAATCGATCGCAATGACCTGCGCCACAAAGGATGGAAGCCATCTATTTTTTATGGCTGCAATAGAACGCTTTAGAAATCTCAGCGGTGAGAAAAAAATCTTTTTTTAATAGTCGGCGTCCAATGTGTCAGATAAAGACTTAATTATTATGCTTAAGCTTTACTTCGAAGTAGGTGTAATATTGTGCCACTTTTGAAAGCCCTAAATTTGAGTCAACATTACTTTTCATCGATATGTCCCATTTCTTTGATAAAGTCACTCATAAAATACGCTCTTATCCGGCAATTTAAATCAGAGAGGCCTACTTTGGGTCACAAATGGCTCTGCTTTGAAAAATGTCCTCATTTAAGCGGGGTTGCCAGTTTCCTGCCGCTTTTCTGAGCCTTACTGTACCCAGATCATATCGCTTCGACAAAAAACATATAGTTAATAGAAAATGAGACCAAACCCAAATTGTGATCTCTAATTGGCTAAAATGATTGGCACGAAACTGATCAAGTGCTCGTAACTGGCACAGTACCTTACAAGCGCTTAGCTTTACCCTCGCATTTATATAATTCATCATTTAGTATTTCAAGCTTTAACGGAGTCGGCTAAAGGAAGACTCATTATTGATTCAACTTTAAAAAAAGTACCAGGTATCTTCGTTCCAAACAAAATTCGTCTACTGTAACAATAAAGCGGGGTCCCATTGGAGAATATTAACGTAGAGAGTAAAGATACTTCACGTCAGCGTGATACACCCCTGTACTGCTAAAATGTCGTGAGTGTGAGGGGGGGGGGTATTGACGTGCATGTTGAAGCAGTGAAGCCATGCACGAGATCACCTATCGCTTGGTTTTAAGTTACCAGTTCATCTCCAACAAGTCCTCGGCCGACAAATCTGTCATATGTTCGAGCAACGACCACCAGCTCGAGCTTGACTTCAGTCCGTGCACAATAGTAGCTTCCTTTGTATACAGATCCACATTCATGATCGGCGTGTCAACCCAGACACTTTCGGTCTCGAAACACTTGAACACCATCATCGTCGAGAGCGTGATCTCTCGACGTCGTCGCACGAAATGTGGACGAAGTCGTCGTTCTTGCGGTTGTCTTGTTCGTCGACAAACACACCGTTGCTTGACAGCTGGTTGGTGAGCTCGATGGCAACCGCGAGCGCGTGCGGGTTAACAATGCTGACCTTGGAGGTATCAAAAGTGAGAATAGATCGGCGTCACTGAACCAGAAATGTTTACAACCAATACTGGCTTTTGCGCTGATGGCCGGTGTGGCCGACATCCGATCGACACTTTCAGGATAGGACTCTAACGGCACTGTTGATTCAACTGTTGAAACATGTTAATCAAATCTTGTATGTCGCAGCCATTAAAATATCTGGACACAGCATCAATTTCAGGCATTTCAAGTCTTTCAGTCCGAGGTCAAACCTAAACTCTCTTTATCTCTTTATCCACAGCTCCGCCAGTGATGGCCATCCCCGACAAGACTACCAACAACTACAATCAGCAGGAGTTCTCCATGCTGCATGAAATGATGCAGCGCGGTGCAAACGAGGCGTCGAGTTACCTGGACTCAGGGAACCCGACAAACATAATTTATATCAAATTCAAAGGACATCGAGAAATACGTTACGCGCACAGCCTAAGAACTCAGCAAATAATTAATTGGAGCGGGGACATTGCAAACGTAGATTATTAGTGAAATAAACTACATAGCCTGGTTGAAGCCGCCTAAATCCAAGCATCCACGGTGGTGAAAGAAGAGAGTAGTTTTTGTTGGGGTGTTCCTGGGAAGTTGCAGAATGAGCTAGACGCATATTCTAAATTATTGAGAGAAACAATAAACAATAATTGGCAATAAATAAATTTATCGGATTCCCTGGCTTTACCGACTACGATAATTCAGAGCGCAATGGACCGAGCCAGGTCAGCTGTGGACGAATGCAGGAGGTCGGGAGAAGACGTTCGCAAAGATGGCAGCGAGGTATCAGGCTCCGTCGTTGATGCCGCCAAGCGCTCCATGGAGCAAGTAGGGTCGGCATTCGACAACCTGGGTAAGTCCGTGCAGGCGTACGATCGATATGTACGCGACTCCATCAACGCGATCGTCCACGATGGCGAGGAAAATGGCTCCAGCACGCTGTCGTCCTGGCAATATTCCATCTCATCGCTCGTCAATTCCACGCGCGACGCGACGAGTCGTTGCAGAGCCAGTTCGTAGCAACTAGAAAGGCAATGGCGGAACAGGCATCCTCCGTAGCGGACGGTATACTCCACCAAGGCTTCGGAGTCGTCCAAAAGTTGAAGCCAGCGGATACGGCTTCAAAGAGCGACCCCACTATGATGGATCATCCGACGGAAGCGGTGTCATCAGGAGTCGACCATGTGGCATGTGACAAGCGCGATCCAAGGGCCTTAGCGTATTCTTGGTATTGTCAACCGTGGAGCCTTGGACCAAGGCTCCACGGTTGACAATACCAAGAATACGCTCACGAAGATCTCGTATTAATACATGTAACAAGTGCCTCGGTTGGATCTTGCTTTAAACTTGTCACGCCCGTCATTGTTGCGTGTCCAAACGTTACCGGCAACCAAGCAGGCACCAAGAACAACGATTAACAACAGTACCTCGTATTTGCTAGCTCTTAGCATGTCGTATTTGAGACTTGTTTGAAGAACCAAGATCAAACGGCGGTGCCACCGACATTCTCATCGACGAAGAAGAATCAAAGTTTGAGAAAAAGCTTACCAAACCCCCTTCGCATGAAGAGCACTGGCCGTTGTCATTACCTGTCATGCCCGGTTCGAATTGTCAAGTATTCACACCCACCACTCGCTGGGACGAGGTGTTCACGACCAAAACCGCGGAAATGCTCTAACGGTGCTGCCTGTAGGCTCGAGCGGAAAACTTTCTCATTGTGCGATTAACCGCTTGAGCCACACACATCGACAACGAAGGGCAGTCAGATACCAACGGAATGGCTGACCTGCAGAGCAAGATGAATGCCCACCAACAAGACATTGACCGTGCCAAGGAGCAGATTCACGACACCACCCAGAAGGCTGACTCGTATTTGACCGAGGTGAGTTTATAGAATGGAATAATAACCGGATGTCTCGCTGACCCGTGCCTATGACCCCCTCCTTCAAAGTTGACGAAGCATGTTGAAGAATACGAGACGAACCATTCTGACTTTGAGCCTGCTGGTCAGTACTTGAAGTCGGCGCTTGATGCATCGCGTTCGGCGACGCAGAAGTTAAAGACCCAGGGCCAGGACCTGTCGGAGCGATCGGTTCCCGTGGCAATCGATGGTATGAACGCCGTTCGAGAATCTTTGGACGATCTCCAGAAACAAGCGGTTGCCTACGATGACAAATACGCGGGCTCTCGTGGGCAGCAAGCCATGGATACTTTGCACCACTGGGTAAATGCTGGACGTCAACGTGCGACTGACACAATGGAAACAACCAACGAGCAGCTGATAAAGTTGCGTGACGCTGTCGGAAATATGGCCGGCCAAGCTACTCATGGAGCACAAGTGGCTGTCGGCGAGGCCGCACGTGTGGCTGAATACGGTGACGAGAAGCTGGGAGTGAGCACTGCGGCTGGTGGAGTCGTCCAGAAAGTCCGCGACTTGGATGCACGCTTAGGTGTGTCGGCCACGGCTGCCAAGGTGGACACGAAGATAACTGGTGGCCTTGGCTGCAAGGTGGCTTCAACTACTGTGGATATTGTGACGGAGAGCGTGACCTACATCTCGGAGACGCTGCACAACGCGAAGCTGGCAGCTCAGCAGTCCGATACAGCTCAGAGTGTTGAAGCGAAGGGAGCAACTGCCGCTGGCGCTGCTGCATCCAAGAAGGACGAGGTGCAAAAGACTTTTAGTGAAGCCTTTGAGAAAGGGAAGGACAAGGTTGGCATGGATACGCAGAAGACTGAAGAGAAAGCAGGTGAGGTGAAGGACGTTACTGCGGAAAAGACCGAGCACGCGAAAGAAAAGGCTCAAGATGAAGCTAGGGGGGCTAAAGGAAAGGCAGGTGAGATGACCGAGTCGGCTAAGGAGAAGGCGGGGCAGACGAAAGAGACTCTTAAACACAAGGCCGGCGAGGCTGCGGAGACAGCGAAGAACAAGGTTGGTATGGCTAAAGATAAGACTGGCGAGACTGTTGACCAAGCTAAGGAAAAGAGTCAAGAGAAGGTGAACCAAGCTACACGTAAGGTTGGCGACGCGAAAGATAAGACCCAAGAGGAGGTTGGAGAGTCGAAGGAACAGTCCAAGGGAATTGCTGGCCAAGCCGCTGACAAAGCAAGTGATTTGAAGGAAAAAGCCAAAGAGAAGGTTGGATCGGCCGCAGACACTGGCAAAGGTATGGGTACGCGAACGGAGGCCAAGACGACGAAGCCCAAAGAGCCGACACTTACTCAGGAGCAAACCGACACGGAGAAGGGTTTGGAAGCTGCTAAGCAAACGCTTGCAAAGGGGTCGGAAGCAGCAAAAACCGCTGCTGGAACGGCTCACAAGGAGTTGCATGACAAGCACGCGAAGCTCGAGAAGACAGGAGGGGAGCGCGAGACGCCTGGATTCAAGGAAGCGCAGCAGCATGCGTCAAAGAGCTCCAAGTGAAGTGAGGCTGAAGATGAGGACAACGCGTGGTTGCGAGGCGTGGCGCCTCAGCCTGTTGGGTCGATCACTTTCATCACGTTGCACATCTAAGATTGCTGATTATATTTCTTGGGGAGTTGCGCACGATGAAATTTCTTGGAGCACAAGCTTATCAAATGAATTCTCACTTCTTTGATTTTCATTTTCTCTTTTAGTCTTTCTTTGACTGGCAGTGTATCACGTAGTAGTCCAATATATGTACGTAAATTTAGTTCCGGTTTGTAATCTGGTCATTTGATAAACAATCAGCAACAATTCCATTTGTTACAGCTTCGCATTGATCTAAAAGTCGAAGGGGTTAAACGATTTACTTGTCACCGGACGTGACGGTTGCGGGGATTTTAAGGCGCGCTGGAGACTGTCAAATGGATTGCCTGGAGCAGGAGTCGAGATAGAAGCCTACGCAACGGCACCACAATTGGGTCAACAGCAAGGAAGCAAACGGCAAATGAGTTGACACAACGAACCTTTGTTGAAAAGTCCAACATGTCGAAAGGGTCGCTCGAGCTTGCTCCTAAAGTGCCGCTTGTGCTAGAAGGCCCCGGGAGTGATTCAACGGACGTGACCGATTTTGAAAACGAGTTGCTGCCTGCGAAAGACCAGTATCGTTAGATCTGTAATGAAGTTATTTGAGCGAAGCATTACCAGTCCATGGATCTTGACTAGGCGATTCGGCCGATACAGTAGGCACGACCGCAGGCTGTTGAGTAGAACTGCTAAGGGGACTGTCCCCAAACCAAAGATCAGGCTTTGCTGCTGGTTGGGCTACAATGGGAGCTGGAGGTATCGCGGGCGTATCTGTTCAGTCAAACCATCATCAGTGCCACTGTAACACCCCATACCGATACGATCTTACCATCCCACAAGTCGATCAAGTCCTTCGCAGGTACACCAGAGGCTGCAGTGACAACAGACTTCGTCTCGTTCTCAGCATCCTGGTTACTGCTACTGCTAAAAATTTTGGTTGCCCTCTGCTGCACGAAACTTGCAAATGGGTCGTCCTCGTCTTGCTGAGGTGACTTTGAGGCAGTCTTGACGTGACCTTCAGGCTTCAATTTATCTTCCTTAAGGACAGTTGTTTCCCTCTTTGATCCAGTCCGAGCACGCACAAAATCCGCAAACGGTTCGTCATCGCTTGAATTCTGGTTGTCTTCGTCTTCGTTGCCTTTCGAGGGCATGTCGTCCTTTAGTCCAAACGGATCGATGAGGTCAATTTCATCCGGTTTGGTTTTTGCAGCAGCCTCTTCTTCGACCTTTTGATTTCCTGCTAACAGCGCATCATATTTGTTCAGCGCTGCATGAAGGTCATCATTGGCCGAAAGATACTTCTCAAGATTCTGGTACAGCACATTAAAATAGGCTAAGGCAGCACTCAAACACATTGTACACTAGGTAACAGAAGCTCACCTCGTCCTCCTCAGCAACAGCGATTGGAATGGCGCCTTCCAGTCTGTGTACAATCTCCCTCACTTCAACGGCGAGTTCCTCCATCACCCCATGGTTTCCAATTGAAGATGCGGCCTTTCGTGCCTCGAACAGCATATCTTCGAACATTTCCAACACATTCGTCGCGACACGATACAGCTCAAGAGTCGACAGTCCTCCCAGTTCATTACTAGTGTTTGAGTAGGACGATGTGTCGATTGAACTCGAGCCACGAGTCTTGTTCGACAATGTTGACAGGCTACTGCGTCCACTTGAGTGCACCTCCGGAGTCAGCACCGGCACCTTGGACTCGTCATATTGATCCGGGAACTTGACGCCTTTCTTGCGCATATTGTGATACGTGTCCACAAAGAGTGGAAACTCGTGCTGTTACCACAATCGCCCATCAAGTTAGTACTATACTGCTGCAATTTTAGCAACAAAGTTGAATGTACTCACCCGGAACGGTAAGAAAGCTTCGCCCCAGGCCTGAATCATGTCAAGTACACGACTGACGATCTCCATACTATCGCGACCACGCTTGTTCGCATGCGTCTGTAATAGCAAAAGTTAGTAAGTCCAGCAGCTTACAAGTGGTGTAATAGTCGGGGGGGGGGGGGGGGGGGGCTGTACCCTGTAAAGCGCCTCCATCTCGCCCATAAATTGCTCCGTAGCTATCTCCTGATGCACGAGGTCTCCGCAGTTCTTGACGATGGACTCGGTCAACGTCAGTGCCAGAATCACCACACGAGACGACGGATCTCCCAGCCGCAGCTTCAGATACCGGATCGATTCTTTCAGCCTATTAAGTGACACACACCCGCAATTATAACTGCTTCTATGCTATCCCAGCGGCGCTGAACGTACACAGCGCGATTGCTAACGTTGCTGAGCGCGTCAACGACTCGCAGAATGCGGTCCCAGTCTTTATCCGCCTCGTAGTCGCTCGTGGCCTCCGCAATCATGTCGGTCATTTGTTTGATACGCTCCACCTCTGTGGGCGTGTACAAGACAGCCACCGACTTCTGCTGCACGAGCTGGTTGATGGTGGACGTAAGCGCGCGCTTGCTTGGCATCTTCTTGCGCCAAGCCTCAATTGTAGCGTCCATACTGCCAAGACACAGAATGAAGATGAAGTGGCTGTTTTGCTGTGCTTCCAGGTGTCGGAAGAGGAAGTGTGTACTCTGATTGGTTGAAATTGAAATCATCCTATCCACAGCAAAACTGATGTATCAATAATGGTATTAATAAGAGCTCTGTAAGCTGCATCATACGTGTCGTATGAATGGAGCCAGCGACCTAGAAATTGTAAGCATGCCCTTCGAGGCTCGAAATACATGCTTTTACAATTTCTACACCAAGCCGCTAGAATTGAGCGGGTGACTCTTTATTCTTTTTCAGCCAATGAAATTGTCCTAAATTGTACTTTTCGTGATGCTACTGAAAATATTAAATGATTTGAGAGCAAAGGTTGAGGTGACAATGGATACGCAGCAGCAGGGAGACCCCGAGCGTCTACAGGAGCTGTTCCGCACATCGTACGCGCGCCTCCTATCGCAGGGTCTGGAGCCTAACGACGCGGTGGCGCGTGCACTACTGGAGATGCAGCAGCTTTCAGCCAACGGAGCTGAAGCATCCAGTCCATCAACCCTGACCCAAGAGGACGTGAAGATGGAGGATGCGTCAACCCAACAGCAGCATCAGAAAGATGATATTGAGATGGAGGCACTCAAGGAGGCGGCTCCATCCGCTTCAACGTCCGTCGTGACCAGCAACTTGGCTGCCACCACCATCACGGAAGCTTTTGCCGCTGGAGCTGCACGTACACCTACGAAGACGCTAGCAACGCCATCTTCTTTTGCTGTTAATTCTCACAATACCCAAACCAGTAACGGCTATGGAATAAGTGCTTCCACGTCTGTTACTTCAATGGGGACGCAGCTTGAGAATGATCTGAAGCTCGCAATGGAGACAGACGACTATCGAACGGTCAAGAGACTGGCGTATCAGGTCTTCTCAGACCCAGATGCGTTGAGTGCTGCTTTTGTCAAGGGCAACGTAAAAGACGAACTGAAGGCGCAATGGTGGGGAATTGATCGAGACCAGATGGGGCGAGTGTTTTCTCTTTTGGATCGAGCGATGGCTGGCAGCAACCGGGAAGCGATGCAGAACACGTTCCGAAACGCACTGGAGATGTTAGTGACGCAGCCGTGGAATGTTTGCTCGACGTGGCATGCCCCACGTGCTCTACGCTTCTTTTTGGTGCTATTCGAGCATCCTTCGATGTTTGATCCGGACTATTTAAACGTTGTGGGTGGGCTGTGCAGACTCTTCTTTTATTTATCCGAGGACGCTAAAGCTCTCGTACGCGAGCAGTGGATGAACTTTTATTCAGCTGACGAGCTACATCGCCTTCTGGACATTCTCCAGCAGGCAATCACCGTGTGTCTCTATGGATCTCGCAAAATGGATCTCGTATATGCAGCCTGTGGTGTCCTCGCTGAGCTCCATGTCGTGAACCGAGAGCGTGTCAGTGGAATGGAGCCATTTGCCACTTATGAGGAGTTCTATAACGATGCGGTGAATTCCGAGGTGGACGTTGTGCAGGACTATTCGCGCTCCATTATCTTCTGGAAGAAACGACGAGCAGCTACACGTGCTGCTCGCCGAGTAGCGTCCGAGGAGATACAGCGTCGTCGACAGCTGAATGGAGAGCAAAACGAGGCCGAACGTGAGCGAGAACGGGTACAAGAAGAAGCACAGCAAGACGCTGAACGAATGCCGGAGCGCCAGCTCTCAGAAATGTCGTTTTGTGACTTCCCTTTTGTATTGGACGCAGCGTCCAAGAGTAAAGTGCTGCAGATCGACTCGGACCTTGAGCAGCGCTCACGTGCACAAGACGCTGTGTTGTCTCGCTCGATTGTGCTGATGGAAAGTTCTGCTTCGCCCTACTTGTTGCTAAAGGTGCGGCGTGAGCATATCGTGGAGGACGCGATGCAGCAATTGGTGCATCTCTCGGCATCAGCAGAGACTCTGAAGAAACCACTCAAGGTCAAGTTTGTTGGAGAGGAAGGCATCGACGAAGGTGGAGTACAGAAGGAGTTTTTTCAAATTCTCATTCGACAGCTACTGGACCCAGCCTACGGAATGTTTACGTATGACGAGGAGACCCGCACACTGTGGTTTAACAGCGATTCCCTGGAAGCGACGATGGAGTTCGAGCTCATTGGCACGCTGCTAGGGCTAGCGATATACAACGCTGTTATCCTGGACGTGAGCTTTCCCCACATTGTGTACAAGAAGCTTATGGGCTGCTCACTAGGGTTGGAAGATCTTGATTTGGCACTACCTGATCTTGGTCGTGGTCTGCGGCAGTTGTTGAAGTTCGAAGGCGACGTGGAAGGAGTGTACCAGCGCAATTTTGAGTATTCGTACGAAGTCTTTGGAGAGGTGAAGACGGTCGATTTAAAGCCTGGAGGCAGCTCGATTCCTGTGACCAATGACAACCGCGAAGAATATGTAACACTCTACGTGGACTACGTATTGAACAAGTCGGTCTCTCGACAGTATTCAGCGTTTCACCAGGGTTTCCACCAGGTCTGCAACGATGAGGTGCTGAATATGTTCCGATGGGAAGAGTTGCAGTTGCTGATCTGTGGCAGTAGCGACCTGGACTTCGAAGCGCTTGAGGAGGCTACACACTACGAGGACGGATTTACAGAAAATAGTGAGGTCATCCGGTGCGAATCTCCATTGCACAATTATGAATCTGATTAGTTAGGCAGCTAACCCTTGTGTCTGTATCTATCAGAGATTTCTGGATTATTGTGCACGCACTTCCATTGGAGGACAAGAAGAAGCTGCTGCGGTTTGCAACTGGCAGCGACCGTGTTCCAATTCGCGGACTCTCGAATCTCGTGTTTGTCATCTCACGCAATGGGTCCGACTCGGAGCGTCTCCCCACAGCGCACACATGGTACGGAAGATGTCGAGCGTACAAAATCCTTAGTTGTAGCTGACACGTTGTGTATTTGGACAACCAGTTTCAACCACCTGCTGCTGCCTGAGTACAGCAGTCGTGAGAAGCTCAAGGAGCGTCTTCTGTTGGCGATCAACCAGGCCGAAGGCTTCGGGCTGCGCTAAAAATTGCTGTACCAAGGCTTTTCAAGTACAGTACTGCACCCCATTTTCGAGCCCTTGGACCTTTGATAAACTTCCGGATATGATGATCCTAAAAATAAAAGAACTATTATTTCTTTGCTAAAATCTGATTAACTTGCAAAATCCTATATGGTCCACCCCCGCGAAAACGGGGTGCAGTACTGTACATGTACTGTACAACCGATCATGTTTCCGTGCTCGAACATGTAGTACTACATACTAGTAGTATTAAAATAAAAATGTTATTACTTTACACTTACATGTATTAAAACCAGCAGTCCCAGTTCCAATTCTTTGGTAATACTACTAATAAGCTTAGTATTGTGAATTCCGACCAAATTTGCCTATTATTCAGTGAGTCACTCGAATTCAGTGAGTCACTCGAATACAATTTTCCTGTTATTATAATTCGAAGCGGACTCAAGTGATCGAATTGCGTACTTAAGTGGATTCTCTTTCGAGGCAAGATTTGCACAAAGGACCGCGCAAATATGGAGTACTGTACAGTACGCACAAATTTGTCAGTCTCAAATATGCTAAGCCAAGACGCCGGCACTGCTGCGCTGGGATTGTCGCCATGTACAGCATACGTCGCGATGCTGCCGTACGCCTACACCACCAACGACGTCGCGCAGCTCTTCGCTCCATTTGGGAAGCTGGCGCGTGTGCTGGTGCTTCGTGACAAGCAAACGCGTCTCAGCCGTGGCGTGGCCTTTGTGCAGTTCGCTCGAGCCGAGGACTGTGCCAAGGCGGTAGTTGCGATGAACAAAGTGTGGCTGGAGGGGATGACGCTCGCAGTGTCCCTCTGTCGGGACAACGGCCGCTCGCGGGAGTTCACCAAAAAGCGCAAGTACACGACGTCCCAACGCTGCTTCGAGTGTGGCGACTTGGGCCACGTGTCGTACGAATGCCCGCGCAACGTACTGGGCACACGGGAGCGGCCTGTGACAACAGGAGGTAAGAGTAGCAGGAAGAATCTCAAGAAAAAAAGAAAGAAGTTTGCCCCGCATGAGCGCGCGCACTATTTCAATGACGAGGGCGTCACCAACATTTTGTACGTAATAGTTGCTGTGGGATGGATACATTCAAAGACGAGTCTATCTCATGGATTATTGGATGCAGAGCGCCGCCTACGGGTTCTGACGACGAGGACCTCTCCATCTCGCTGCTGGCGTACCCGTCGACAATATCTTCAGCTTCAGCCTCGTCGGCACCGCCTTTGGTTCTTATGCCGCCAGTATCCGCAGTATCAGCAGCGATTTCAGCGCGTCGTCGTCCCCAACGGAAAGCAGACAGCTACTTCAGCGACGAGGATGCCAGCGACGACGAGTGAGTTGTTGGAGAACGTTGACTTTTATCGCGTAATTTGGGCAATAACTTATCAACCGTGGAAGGATGCGATGCTTATTTCCGTTGACGCTTGTTGCCATGGGGACGCTTACCACTTCCGCTTCGACGATCCAATCCCGTGTACTCAAGCATGCGCGACGTCATCTCCTCAGCCGAGACTTCCTCGCGGAGCTCCTTCTCTTCGGATGCGGCAAATCGTAGCGCTCTAGATGCCTCCTTGAACTCATCCTCCACGCCCTTATTGAAGCCGCCAAAGGAGCGACGACCGAAAAGCAGGGGCAACGATGGGTCGGGTACGTCACGCATGCAGATGATCTTGGACCCGCCATCGCCCTGGTCACCATCTTCTGGCGTGGCTTCCCAGGTGTCCTGCTTGTGCTTCTCCTTTACAGCTGCGATGCGCTGCGCCTCTGTTGTTTTCTTACGTTGCATGAACTGCAAAAGGTAGCGATAGGTTAGTGCAATGTCCCAAGCCAATGGAAGCGCGGACGAACCTTCATGGCCAGTGTCTTCTGCGACAACTTAGCCGGAGACTTGTGCACCTTGCGCGCTGGTAGGCTGTCACCCTTTACCGGCACTGCATTGTCTTTACTGCTGCTGGCCTTGTCCTTGGACTTCCTGTCTTGCGGTCGGTCGCTGTCGGGCTTCCACATACCTATGTAGGTAGATGCAAGCGATCGTTGAATGGCGGTCGAACTAGGGTACAGTGTGCCAGAACAGTTTTAACCTCAGTTTAATGTGGTCCACATTTGGCTTTTAATTGGACAATAGATTGGTCTATAATAAAGACCAACCAACCGTTTCGGGGTTTCCACAAAACAGGTTTCAGTACTGTCAGGCTGACAAAGCTGGCTTCGACGATGATGCCAAAACATTTTTGTTATTTTTCATGTCACGCTGTACTACACTCATGCTGATCCATTTGTCTGCCTTTTGGAACTGCGTGTCCAGCCAATGGACCTGAAACAATCCTTTCTTCTCGTCAAAGTGCGAAACACGGCCAATAATGTATGCACCACCTGCGTCGTCAAATATACGCTGTGACAGCCACGATTCCTTCGCTGGTGAGCATGCAACGAGTTTTCCAACATAAAGCTGCAGTAGCGATGCTGCTGTGGACGGAGGTGGCAACATAACGGCCGCACTAGCCTTAGATACTGTGGACACTGACGATTCAATAGGCTGGCTTGGCACCACTTCCACAGTAACTGTGGTTACACCATCCTCGGCACTGAAGTTGGCATTTGCCAGCGCTGCCGCTAAGCTTAGCTGTCTTTTCCATGGGTGCATTATTTCGCGGACCACCGGAGGCTTGCGTTTGGGCCGCTGTGTATGATGATCTCGCTTCCCCGAGGCCCTTGCCTGTAGACCCCGCGTGAGGTTTGAAGGATGAGCTCAGCAGCAGCCCAGCTCAGTGAGCTGGGCTGCTGCTCTTCAACTGTGGTTGACTGTTGTACAATATGGGCTCTAGACGCGTGCGTAGACTGCTGATGTTGGCAAGGAACTACTGTAGTTCTACAGTCGTGGTTTGGACATGGGGCCCATGGAGTCCATGATGAACTGGTAGAGCGTCGACTCGAAGATTTGCACGGTTGACGTGGTGTTGGTCGTCTAGCTCAAACGCGGTATTTCTTCCTGTTCTGCATTCACTACAGTGGATTGGGCACAGGCCTGCGCGTCAAGAGCGGAGTCGATGCCGTCCATTTCGCGATCTTCTTCTGTCGCTGCTCAATGCTGAGCTGTTACAACAACATGCACAGTGAGGTCAGTGTTCAATGATGAAATTTGAATATTTAGATGAAGATGAATTCCCTGGTGGATATTTCATGCTCAAGTCCATAATATGGATGAATATCATCAATTCTCCGACCCAACTTAATTTTAGTATTGGCATTAATCTCCAATCATCCATTTTTATTTATTAGACAGCCAATCGTACGGTCTTGACAAAATGATTTGGCCAATCCAAATGGTAAGGGTTAGGTTGAATCTCGTTGGAGCTGGCTCCGACATATCGGGTCGGAGGGAGCGGTCCAGTTATTGATATCCTTTTACAAACTGTAAGTCATTCACATATTTTTCGAATAACGTGAAAGCTCCGACATCTCCGACTCAGTATGAGCCTCAACGATCTTGCACCCGCCAACACGAAGCGCGCTCGGGAAAGCGCAGCACGCTCGTTTCTAGCGTTTTTAAAAGACGAAGATGTGACGTGGGAATACTTAGAGGCGTCTATGAGCCGCGATACGGCCGCGTTGGTTCTAGAAGGTGTGGTAGACAGATTTGGCATGTATCTCGCCTTCAAGGAAGGCCGCAAGGGACAGCTTCTAGCTCGACACTCGGTGATGCAGTACTACCGACAGGCAAAGAACTGGTTGCTCGACCAGTTTCCCCAGCATCGCGTCGCAGTTGAAAAGAATCTGTTCAAGAAAGGCCAAGTGTTGGAGCGCTACTGCATGAAACGCGAGACAGGAACGTTTGTTAACAAGGCCCCAGCATGCACGAAGAAAGCTCTTAAGCAGATGACCGAATACTTGTATTCAACTGCAACTTGCGCCAGCGACTACCAAGATGCGGCGCTCTTATGCTTACTCTGGTACCTGTTCGGGCGCGCGTCGGACCTGACGCTTCTCCGCAAAACGAATCTGACGATTGGATCCGGCGATATCTTTTTCGTTCGGCTCATCCGGGTCAAGACTTCCGAGGAGCAAGGCTTATCACTCTTCCCAGACTCCGACTTTACCACGTGTCCGTTGCTTGCCGTTGCCCTTGCGCTAATCACGCACTCATCGCCAACAGCGGCACTTCTCAACCAGCTTCCAGAACAGCAGGGGCCTTCCGTACCATCTCAGACGCCAGCTGCACCTCTGATTGACTTGATCGACCATCCTCAAGACGCACCAAAGTCTGGTGGACAGCCGAAAACGGTCGACGCCTCGCCCGGTATCCACAGCTACGTTAATCGCGTTCTCGAGCGAGTCATGGGTAAGGCAGTTGTGAGTGATAGCCTGACTTCGCATTCATTTCGACGTGGAGGAGCGCAGCACGCGAACGGGTCAGGTATGTGCGTTCAATGGATCTTCGATAGAGGCGCGTGGAATATGACGTCGACCAACAACGCATTCGCGTACGTCTTCAACACTCCAGCCGAAGATCACAAAGTTGCTCGAGTACTGAGTGGCCACGACCCCGCGAAACCGGTACCACTACTAACCTTGGACTTCTTCGACTCTGAGACGCAAGCGAAGATTCGCGCTGTCGCCTCTGTGCTGTTTGGTGCTTCGACTGGACTAGATGTGAAGGCCTTCAACATAAACGCACGCATCGCTGATACCCTCATGGCATACGTGTTGCGCCACTATCCATCCTTGAAAGGCGTGAAGTCGGACGCCTTAGCGGTCCAGCGTATCGAGTCATGTGCAGTCGCAAAAGGAGTATCCGTGAATGAGCTTCTTGCATGGTCGTCTCACCTGTCCAGCAACACAAGCCCGGATGGGAAACCCAGCATGTTAACCCCTCCAATTCCTTCAGAAGATATAATGAAGCACCCAGTATTTCGTCAGCAATCGGCTTTGATTGAGCAGTTAATCCAAATCAACCAAAAGCTTGACGCCCGACTGTCTACCATGGAGTCTAAGATCTACAACAAGCGCGAACGAGCAGAAACAGCAGAATTAGGAGACAACACAAGTGAGGGAGCGGTCAGCAACACGCAGACAGTAAAGAGAAGACGTACCTCTGCTGCTACGAGCATAAAAGACGCATGGTACTCCTGGTACGCGCAAGAACCTCGAATGTGGCGCTCGACAGACGCGGCTACAAAGCACACAAGGTCTACCTTCAAGATGATTGTGGCGTTCATGAAGCTGTTTCTCCCCGAAGGTTTCAAGCTGAGCGAAAAATCACCAACGTATCGCGAAGAAGTACTGGCCTTGGGGACACAAGCTGAGGGAAAGCTGGTAGCTTTTCTTCAAGATCGCGGGATCACCGCTCGTGGAGCCCAAAATGTCTTGAAGTCCATGCGCAGGCTTCACAAGAGCGGTATTCTCAACGAGCATATCCGTAGATATCACCAACTTCACGCTGCGGGACGCATCACCGACCCTGCACCTTTGCATACGAATAAAGTCATAGCGTTAGATTGCATCCAGTAATAGCACGCAACTTGTCTTGTCCAGTCGTTTCCTTTCGATTTACTCAACCTTGAAACCATTCTGCAATTTACAACCCACCTTACAGTCAGACTGCTCATCATGCCAACGATCAAGCCGACCAAGCACCCTGTTAGCTCCTGGAAAGAGTTCAAGACCCTGTGTATCACAACAGGCAAGGCGTACAAGCTTCGCCTGGATGATGAGGCGATTCGCCACCTCCGACTCACCTTGAACACGATCGTCGCATCCGCAAGCCTTCTTCCCGAAGCCATCCAAGTCGTCTACGAAGCCATGAAGGATCGGAAGAAGCGGCGGGCTGGCCTTGATGATGTTCGCGAATGGCTAGTCGAGCCTCCTCCAACTGAAGATGACCACGATCATGTAGGCGGCGAAAAGCAGCATCACGTACGCAAGGTGATGACGTGGAAGCGCGAGAAACGGCAGACGTACTACCTCGTAGACTGGCAGCCAACGTGGGAGCCGAGGGAGCACATTCACAAGTCTGTTGTTGCTGCCTTTGAAAAGGAGCGCCGCCTTCTTGTTCGCAAGCGCTTCTTCGAGGACGAGGCTGTGGAGGACAACTCACTCAACGACGCAGAAGGTAACGCAGAGTAAGCAGTAAGAGCTAATACTGGGTGTATTACATGCTTAAGAAGCAGTACCTGAACTTATGCATTGGTAGCACCGTATTGAACACTAAGCTTAACCTCCATTTGGAACAGCAAAGCTAACCTCGTTACAGAGTACACGAAATACACATATGAGTGCTGCGTCAAACACAAAGCTTAACCTCCTTTCAGAACAGCAATGTTAACCTCAACGCAAGCAAGCACACATCGCATAGACATCAGAGGTGGCCACATTTCGCACATACACGAAATATACAAACACGCAGATAATCTAGCGAACCGATGATAAGTAGTAGCGGCTGGGCGACTTGTCCCTTACTAGAAAAAAAACAAGAATGAAGCTTTGTTTATTTTTGCGGCCCCACAAGCGAACCGTTTAGAGACAACTTGCTGATAAGGGTAGCCAGTCGTTGCTAATCGTAATTACTTGTAAAAAGTGCCGTAAAAAGGAATGATCTGCTTCAATTAGTGGACTCCGATTTCTGACTCGGGGTCTCACTTCGCTTTTTGCTGTGTAGAGTGAGCACCCATCCGGGCTTAAAAAATGCATAATCAATAAATTGCCGTTTTCTTAGCCCACAGGCCGTTTCAGAGCCTAAGATTGCGGCTACAAACTCGCTACAAACTCGCTACAAACATATTTCTGGCCTCGCCTATCCCAAAACCTGATCCCCTAAGCTTTTTACACAACTAGTACACAAATACATAACTTGAACACAATTATGGACTGCTTTTGTTACGGTCGGAGGTTGTCGGAGGTCGGAGATTTTATGTTATGGACCCATATTATGGGTACCTAGGTCGTATAATCGCATCGTGGCACTCCTGACTTACCCGATGTGAAGCACTTGAGACGCTTGTTGATATCATACATTCATAGTATTGCTGTCACTTTGGCACCATCTTGCCAGGCATAAAGCATATCATCTATCGTCGTTGTCTGCTGTACTCACGTGCATCTGTGGTCACAGATGCTAAGCACGGACTCACGGTTTCACAAGCTTCACCAATATTACATTTAGCGCTCTATGGACTAGCCAATCATCGCGAGCTCGAAGAGATTTGTGTGTGTTCAACCAGTCACTGCCATTAGTCCAGATCGGACCGTTTTAGAGGTACGTCGCCTTCGCATGCTTGATCAAAAAACCATTGTGGTCAATAGGTAGGACGTCGAAACGGTTCAGAATGGCTCCTTTTGATTTTCTTACAGTAGCGCTAGTAAAGTATACTAATCTAAGACATTCGCGAAAGGGTTAAGTGGGCAAGACTGGTATTCTGTATTTTACAGAATAAGAGCAGCTGTACCGGTAGTGAAAAGGAAAAAAATGATTAGCCGAAATGAATAGCGCAGATGTGGTGTAGCGGGATCAGCAAAAAAATCAGCGAGATTGCTGGATCCAGCTTACCAACAGCGCCCAGACACCGACTAACGGAGGGGGTCCCCCGACGATCCGTGATCTGCTGAGCTTTCCTCACCTTGTGTACCCGTCGGTAGGGCAGGATCTTGCCCTCTCGGTAACTTCCGAAGAGCTCAAGTGGTGAAGCTTGAGTGTCTTGGCGAGACGTGGGAATGGGGTGGAGCAGTAGTGGTAAGATCTTCACTCTGCGTCCGTGGTTGTTTCTAGATCCTAAGCGAATATTCGAGCTTGGTAGATTCAGGGCCTAGATCTGGGATCTGGCCGTAGGGTTGCCTTGCGGATGTGTTCCCTTGCCTTTGTTTTCTTTTTCGTCGTACTTGCCGCCTCCTGTGACGGGATCTTGAGAGTTGAGAGACTCTAGGGTGTAGCCGGCCAAGTAGTAAATCCGGTTAACCTTTCGGATCTGCACGTGTAAAGGAAAGCTCACTAGGTTGTAGGATCTGGCCAATGCATTGTCCAGTTGTCACTACCAACACTAGATTCGCAATTGTCAACCTTCATCGAGCTCGTACGGCCAATGTAGCTCCGATTCTTGAGGGCAGGAAGACACTTGCGTGATACTGTGCAAATTGAGTTCTGATTCATAGTTAAGCCTATACCTGCCTGGTTGTCTACATTCTATGTCTTTTACCTGCTAAACCCCCTACCAGGCTCGGCTGCATGTCCTTTTTCTCTTTGGTCCATCACCCTAGCTGTATTAGCATCAGATCCACCAGATCCATGGCGTAATCATTGTGGTCGCCATATTATGGGTACACTATTCTGGATCCAGGTCACCTTGATCCACCTCACTGCAAGTGTACGCTCATCATGGATCCGAGCCCTCCAATCTCTCTATATTGTCTTACGACTGTCTGCGATCTCCATTACACCACGAAAGGTCAAGATCCGTTGCATCCACCATATCCATATCTTGGATCCAGATCACTCGATGTGGGGTCCTCAATCCATTGGATCTGGACTTGGAAGAATGGGATCTGAGACATATCGCGGTGGATCTTGCCTCGTTAATACCAGATCCACCTCCAGATGACATCTATCGTCTTTCCTTCATAGGACCCCCACTCGATCCACCCGCATATGGTATATCCCATACCCCTAGGTTTAATCGGTCGAGGGTGGATCCCAGTCTCCACGTGGTCCCCGTATGTTATCCATGCCAGATCCATCGTCGACCCATATAGGATGCCGCTTTACCTTGGACCAATTCACTTTGAGCAGCGTGGATCGATGCCGGGCAATCCGGATCCTCCCTAACCACTGGGTGTTGTCACCAATCTGGGATAGCGACTCCTTGTCAGATCCAGTCTCTTATTTCTGAGAAAGCACTTCACCACAATCGCCTCCTGTACGTGGTTGGCGCTGCACAAAAGCGTTCACGACGTGCACTCCCAACGTTACTACTCCTCCAACAGCTTCCTCCCCCACGTGACATATGTCTCCCTCAAAGCGTACTGGTAAATCGCCTGGCAAGGCCCGATCCACCGCTCCTCCGATCAGTCCTCCTACGTTGCCTACGGATTTGCGGACTTTGGCCCAAGTTCTTTCAGATCAGGTACGGACCTTGACGGCGGAGATCCAGACTGCTCGAGATGCTCGGGATCGAGCTCAACGTGCAGAGGCTGTGGCCCAGCAGGCGTACAAGTCGCTATCCGCATGTTCCTACGTCACCCGGCTCAGGACCTTACATGCTCAGGTTCATGATCAAGCCATGGAGATCCAAGGATGGGAGCACCGCGCAGCCTCTCGCTCGCAGGACCTACGACTTCTGTTGACCGACCAAACGGTGGAGATCCGCGACCTAACTGGCCGACTGGATCGTATTTCTCGCCAGCGGGATAACTTGCGGGATGACAACGACCATCTCCTTCGGGAGATGGCTCTAGCCGGATCCGAGATCCACGAACTCCAAGCGCAGATCCACGATCTAGAGCGGGATCTTGAAGGTGCTCAAGTCGCTAGTATGGCTGCCGACGAGAGCTTGGATCGGCGCCGCGACGAGTTGCGCCTGACTCAGGAAGCGGTGGTGACCAACGATTATGTGGGATCCGCTCATGGTGGATCTCTGCCTTAGGGTCCGCTCGCGGAGGGCCTCTCGCACCGAATCCATCTTCCTCGTCGCCAAGCGTCGCCTTGGCTCGTCTCTCTGATGAGCTGAAGGATGCCAAAGAGTCGATTACGAAGTTGTCAGCTGGGCGAGACTACGCGCTTGAAGAGTTCGTGCGCATGACTCAAGCCCGTGACGAACTTCAAGACAAGTTGACGGATACCGAGATCCAACGCGAAAAGGCGGCCACCGAGTCGGCAGATGCCACGCGGACGCAAACGGAGCTGGATCCAAGATCCGTCGTATGAGTACGTGGATCCTCTCTTGCTTCCTTCTTGTAATCCCATATTCACTTGTTCTGTTGATCCAGGTGGCATTGAAAGATGCTGAGGCGACTTCGACTCAGCTACAGGATCAACTTGCTACCGTCCGCAATCAGCATCAGCAATTGGTTCTGGAGCGTGACGGAAGTTTGTCCGAGCGTGAGATGGCGCGTCGACGGCTGACTTTGGTGGCCGTTGCCATCACGGATCCACTCTCAGCTCAAACTGGATCGCCCCAGCCGCTAACGCCTTGACCTCCCAACAGTCTCTAGGTGAGACGGATCCTTCGGCTACGAAACGACCACGCAGCGCATTCCCTCTTTCTGGTGTTGGATCCCCCGGCCTCACAAGAAAACTCGGACTTCTTCCCCGGCTAGATCTCCTATCAAGGCCAAGTCCAAAGTCGACCCTACTGCCAAGGTGGCTCCCAAGGCCGGATCCAGCGTTCCAACATCCAAGCAGGTACCCGTTGTGGCTGTACCAACGAAATCTGGATCCAAATCTGGATCCACATTCAAGACCTCGGCTCCGCCTTCGAAGTCTGGATCTGGATCCATGACGGGATCTGCTACTGTTCCATCTGCGAAGTCTGGATATGGATCCAAGCCTGGATCCGCTGCTGCGTCTTCGAAGTCTGGATCTGGATCTAAGACTGGATCCGATGCTGCGTCTTCGAAGTCTGGACCTGGCTCCAAGACAGGGTCAGCTACCACGACATCATCCAAGGTGGTTTCGTCGACTGGATCCACGGCCGTTGCCTTTTCTACGACGGAGCTAGCAGCATCCACGGCCATGTTCGGTTTGGCTCAGTCGGGATCCACTGCTGGCCCTCCGTGGTGGTGTCTACCGTCTCCCGACCAGCCTCAACTGGATCGCTACGGATCGATGGGTCCGGTAAGGCAAAGGCCAAACGTGCCGCTCCCACCGGCTGTGGACTCGGCAGTTCGGAAGACGACGAGGAAGATGGATCCGATTGGTCCGACGATTCAAGACCTCCTATCCGTTCGTCTTCGAAGTGTATCATCTCAGCGGGCCATTATTCGTTCAGCCCCGACGATGATGGTGACGATGATGATGAAGATCCTGAGGATTCAGAGGAGGCCCGGATTGCCGACGATGCTTTTGAGGAAGACATGCGGCGGGCTTTGTCGCAATCCAGATCTAAAGCTCGGCGGAGATCTCACTCGACGTCGACCAAACAAGTCGCTAGAGCGCTCGGATCTGGAGACGGCACCGCGGGATCTGCAATCCCGATCGACAGCGATGATGGATCGGGTAGTGACGATGGAGAGGGGTCACCTCACGGTGGCGGATCCACTGGATCTGCCTTGGTCACCGCTCCTCCCAACTCTTCCCTACCAGGCATGCTTCCCATTGCCCCGTTTGGTCCGGATGCCACCTTTATCCCTGGTCGGCTCGCGCCTAAGACCTTCACCGCAGACGCTATTGAGCCTTGGTCCGCACAGAAGTTGAATCGTGTCGCCATCGTCACTATGAAGACCACCGTCCTGTTCCCTGAGTTGCCGTTTCGCACTGAGTGGATATTCCCTCGCGAAGAGGATGACATACCGGCATCCGGGTCTGTGGATTCGTTAGTCACCAGATCCCACGTTAAATAGTTACACAATGCTGCGCCATGGGATATTTTGACGACTACTTTGGTGGATCCCATTAATTTTCGAGGTGACGTCGGTGGACGCCTCGGTATATTCGTTGGCACCTTTCGAGATTTCGCTTTTAAACTCCGGATCGCAATATGGGAAGGTTCCCATCGATTCCCGTTTCTCGTGTCCAGCTGCGAGATTTGACATGGTTATTGAACTTCAACAAGCAGAGCGGCAACAGACACAGTCACGCCGGTCGAGCCTGGAAGAAGGTTCTCGTGATCCTTGTGTTGGCAATGCAAGACGGTTGGTGTGACGTGGATATCTTGCTGGTTCCGTTCTTTCTACACATTCCCAGACGTGGGGATAAAGTGACATGGTTCCCGGGATCCGTATCTCGTCAAGCTAACTTGGAAGATCCTAACCTTCACCGCCCTGAACCCACGAGCTTATTGGAGGCTCTGCGAGATATCGACCTTGGTGCAACCAATTTCGGGGAGACCCCAGCCAGCATCCAGCACACCGGATCCCACGTCTGGAGGGCAAGTTCTTCAACGTTCAGCCCAGGACCACCTGATCCATACCATGTCTTCATGCTGCACCCCCAGCTCCAGTCTTCGTGGATCCGTCTCGTAGTAACCATTAGCGGCTGGAAACTGGATCGATCTAGTCTGTTTGCATAAGCTCTCATAATCCACTTTTCGTTACTTTATTGTATCTTCCCTAACATTCGTTCGTTTGATTAAGGGGCCATGTCAGATCCTCGGCATACACCTGGATCCGGGCTAGATCCACCCTTTCGACGTACACCTGGATCTGGGCTAGATCCACCCTTTCAACGTACACCTGAATCTGGGCTAGATCCACCTTGGGATTCAAGACAAATCCGTATCTGGATCTGAGCCGGATTCACCCTGGGATCTAAACCGAATCCGCGCTTGGATTCGAGCCGGATCCACCTCTAAGGTTGAGTCATAATCAGACCAATATGGTCCGATCACTCGAAAACCGAATTTGGTCCGGGACTCTTTGCCCGTGAAAATGTCACTCTTTTATGCATAAAACATTCACCCCCTCCTCCTGATCCACCCCCTTCCTGCGGATCCTTCCTCTCTTTTCTCTAATGTGACCAGCTTACATCCGTGATCCTCCCCCTCCTGGCCCACACCCCACCTGTGGACCTTCTTCATTCTCCCATCGATATGACCAGCTCACACACATGAATCCTCCTCCTATCCTCTTCGTGAGACTGCATCACGCCAAATCGATTCCGATTTGTACGATCCCGCAAGAAATCATAGCGTAGTGCTCCACAGCTCAGATCCGCCTCGTCTACCCAGCTGGGTTCGTCATATCCACGCCAATACACCAGAAATTCACGGTAAATTCGTCCATATCGGGTTGGTTTCCCCGATCTTATGTCTGCGATCCTCTCGACTTCGAACTCGTCTGCTTCCACTTCCACGTTCCAACTATCCTCCGGTAGGAGGACTTCGTCGAAATCCACTCGGTTGGACTCATCCACTGAAAGGTGTATCTTCTCGACTTCGAGCTCATCGGCCTCGATGTCCACATTCCAACTATCCTCCGGTAGGAGGACTTCGTCGAAGTCGACGCGGTCGGATCCATCCACCGAAAGACGGGTTTGCGGCCGATCTGGATATTCTTTGACCAACTTCAGCTTGGATACGTGCACTACAGGGAACAGGCAATATTCGGTACCTGCCGTTTCCAGCTTTACCGCGTGTTCTCCTATCTTTTCGCTCACCCGGAACGGTCCATGCCATAGATGGGCCAATTTGCGGGCGTACCCTTCTTTCACTCGGTCCAAATAAAGCCACACCTGCGATCCCACTTGGATTTGATGCGGACGGGCGTCTTCGTTGTGTCGATCCGCTCGATCCTGTATCGCACTCCGCAGCCGTTCGTTCACCTGGGATCTGGCTTGCCGGTAGTACTTCTGGACTTGGTATCGCCATCGCCTTGGATCTCGGTTTCTCTTCTTGGTGCTACATACTGGAATAGCCGCTTCTAGGGTGGATTTGGGATCCCACCCATGTACCAAGTAAAATGGGGTATGACCTCGGATCCTGTCTTGGGCGGTGTTCATCGCGAAGGGGAGTCGTTCTGCGTACTCATCCCAGTCCCTCTGATCCAGATCCTGGACATACATCTTGAGCGCCCTTGTGATCGCCTGTACCATGCGTTCGGCAGATCCATTGGCTTGAGGACGATAGAACATATTTGCCCGCTGTCTTTTCCCCAGGATCCGGTTGAAGGCTCGAAAACAATCAGAAATAAGACCTGGCTCCCGATCATGACGAATCATCTCACTAGCACCAAATCTGCGAAAGACACACTCCTCGTACGATTCGGCGATGGTCTGTGCAGTTCTGGACGCGCTAGCCTTGGCTATCACGTATCCGGTAAACAGATTCACCCAGATCAACAACTCGGTGTTTCCTTTGAATGACTTGGGTATCGAGGGGATGTGATCCATTGCTATGATTTGGAACGGGTAAGTCGCTTGGACGTTCCCTGGAGACCCCCCTTCGATTGTGGGCCTGCCTTTTCCTGTCTCGCAATTCACGCATTCACCGACATATCGTTGTACACTCTTGAATAGTCCCCTCCAGTGGAAACATTCTCGGATCCGTTGGTAGGTCCGACCGATTCCCTGATGTCCTCCTTCTAAGCTAGCGTGATAGTGATATAGGACGTCCTGTTGCAAGGTTTCCGGCATCACCAATCTCATTAATCTCGATCCCCGCTGACTCGTTTCGTAGGAGGGCAATAGAAGAGCAAATCGTTCAGATCCACTGCATAATCCGTAGCGATAATACTGTAGGATTTGGCGTCTTCTCGACTCAGGCCTCGTACATCCCCCATCAGATACTTCTTTAGTCCCAAGATTCATGTTTCTTCGTTTTGTGCTTTAAGAATCCGCTCAATACGGACTCCCTTTACATACGCTTCATCGAGGATCTGGGGACTAGATCTAAGTATTCCTCTGGATCTGGGGACTAGATCTAAGTATTCCTCTGGATCTAGTGACAGCCATAACCTGGACCGTCCGCTTCACGGATCCAACCACCACCACTTCGTCTAGTCGGTTCAATGTGACGAGATCCTGGCGCTCGGCCTCTCTCTCCACCTCAATCCCACCTTGATTCCGTAGAGCGACAGTTGCCAAGCTGTCTGCACTTGCATTCCTATCTCGCTTGGCATGTACCAGCTCGTGATTCATCCAACCACGCAGGTGAATCATCACCTTCTGACGTAACAACGTTAATGCAGGGGCTTTGCAGTCGATTTCACCTCGCACCTGTCTGATCACCAAATTTGAATCTCCGCATATCACCAGCCTTTTCGAATCTTCTTCCTTGAGTAGATCCAACCCCAACAAGAGTCCGTTGTACCCCGCTTCATTTACGGTGAGGCCTTCCGCGTACGTGGATCTGGCCCTTACCGCCGCCCATCCGGGCAGTTTCCATAGAATTGCACTGTAAGCCCCTCCTCCGCGTCGCACGCGAGCGGATCCATCGAAACTCAGGACTTACAGATCTTCATCCACTTGTACCGTCGGGATCGGGATCTGGATCTGGCGTTTGGGCTCTTTCTTAGGAGCGTTTCTAGTCAGTGATTCGTCCATCTTGACTCTGGGCGTGATGCTCGCAGCCAAAACGCCTAGGATCTCGTCTTCTCCTTTCGAACATTTAACTATCTCCAGTATCCATGGCGAGCGTAGGGCTGCCCATTGTCCCAACCGCTCTTGCAGCCCGGCCGACTTAAACAGCCAGGCAAGTGTAGAATGTCGCGTCAGGATTCGGATGGATCTCCTTACCAGCAGGTTATAATTGAGATTCAACACCCGTAGAAGTGCCTTTATCTCCTTCTCCACTGCTCCGTAATTCAACTTGTTAGGCTTTAGCGTTCGGCTGATGAAGGTAACCGGATGATAGATCCCCTCATACTCTTGTACCAAAGCTGCCGAAACCGCCCAATCGCTAGCATAGACTATCACCGTAGGCTGACGTTCTGGATCAAACTGGCGGAGGATGGGCGTCGTCGCGATCCTGTTCCTTAGTTCTACGAACGCATGGTGAGCTCGGATCCACCGAGGTTCCACCTTTCCGAGTTCTGATCCGTCGTCTCTATCCAGATTGGATCCTCTCTCCGTTGGTCCCGGGGTGGATCCAGCTCCGGTTTTAGGTCCTCTTCTGACGTCGTGCCATATGGATCCCCATGTGGATCTGGGATCTCCAGGGCCAGAGCTTGTTGGATCTTAATCCGGACAGCTGAAGTAGTCATCGCAGCAAAATCCACTTCCCTTATCTCATAGAGGACCACAGCGAAAAGTGCGTAATCCTCAATGAACCGACTGTAGTCATTCAAACTGCCCAAGAAGGCTTGCATCGCCTGTTGCGACTGCGGGAAAGACAAATCTGCCAACGAAGACAGATCTTTAGGATTCGCCTCCAATCTCTCCTTGAAGACTCGTCGACCTAAATAATCCACCTTGCGCATTCCCCAATAACTCTTCACCACGCTGATAGAGAGATTCCACTTAGTACACGCCTCCAGTGGGATGGCACTCTCTCGCACAGCTGATCCCACGATTCCGCCGGGATTAGAATGTCGTCGATGAAGGATCTGCGCCCTAACACGGATGGTGTTCCCAGATCGCCTGGCTCTCCTGCTTCGAATAGATCCACTGCCGAGGCACCTTCTCCGGATCCACCTCTTCGGGTTCCGGTATTCGAGTAAATCCGTAGAGGGCATTGTCAATCCGACGTTGATAGATCTGGGATGGATGCATTCTTCAATCCAAACGGCATCCGGTTCCATTCGAACAGTCCAAATGGTGTGATGAATGCAGATATTGCGCGAGCCCGATCCGTCATAGTCACCACCCAAAATCCGCTCGCCGTATCTAGGGAGCAGTACCAGAGTACTTTATCCGAATCTTCCAATAGTTCATTGATTAGTGGCATCGGATACACCATCAGTCTGGTCAGCCCGTTAACCATCCGGTAATCAATACACAGACGTATATCACCCCCGTTCTTCTTAATGATGATCACCACCGGAGACGCCCACGGGGAGGTTGAGAAACCGATGATTTTGGCTTGCAACATAACTTTAATCAGATCCGAGGGCTTTTCTCGGAACTGAGGTGCCACCTTCCACACCCTTTGAGCGATCGGCTTCGCGTCACCGACATCGATGTCACATTTGACTCCGCGTGCGGCTGATGGTAATGTATTTCCTTTACCAATTAGCTGTTTTCGACTTTCCCAGATTTTCTGACGTAGTCGGTTCACTTCTGCGGGTTTGTTCGCTCCCGGATCCACCTGGATATCATCAATCGTGGTACATCCGGAATTACCGCCACACCTTATCCAAGATCTTCGGCGTGCAGATCCCCGCCTTCATGGTAGCATACCTGTTCATCTTCAGTCTTTGTCGGATCCACCACTGGATCCAGGCACCGCGATTCCCCTCTTCACTCAACCCTTCTATTTTTATGGAATCCGGTATTCTGGTACCGGGGAAAATGCCTTTTGGATCGATTTGATCTTCTGGTGAGTTTACACACGACGACTCCTGTTTAGCCAGTGTTGACACTCTCGACAGGGATCCAGGCGTTCTATCCAATAGAAAGCTCTGATCCAGCTGTGGGTCAGCAGGATCCAGCGGGCCGGTTTCAATTGCCTGCGATCCCCCATCCACCGACCCTTGGTTACCTGGGTACCGGCGCTGGGTATCTCCAGCTGTCTTGGATCCAGCCTCTACCACTTTGATCCCAAATTCGGCGATCTCTCTGTAGGACCTTTTGCGGAGGTGGATATGAAGGTCGATCCACCAAGGGCCCAGTCGGCCCCACCGGGGGCTCCACCTCTCCGAGAGATTCAGTCTCGGTAGTCGCTTCATACGCCAGATTCTGCCATTCTATAAAACGACGAGATCCCACTGACACATACCCCCGTCGCCTAGGGATACCATCCTTCGCCAGCCATCGCCCAATTTCCTCATAGTGGTCTAGTAATAGTCTATTTTCGCTGACATTCGTAACCTGGAGGTACTGCGATCGACCCGGCCCTTGGATTACTGTAGGCATCCACTTCTTACCCCGAGTGACCCACAGTTTCTCATGTTCCACCCATTTCACCTGATCTGGCAGTTCCCAGGTTTCCCCGGGCTCGATCCAGGTCGTTTTATCTGCCTTATGATCCTCATCTTCGCCCCGTACAACGGTCGTCATCCACTGAGCTGGATCCGCATCTCGTCGGGGAAACACAGGGTCCCATCATCCAGATCCAACCTCACTCCGGCTGGTACCATGAAGTCCATCTCGAGGATGGCGCCTTGACCAGCGAGATCTCCAACCCAAATATCGAACCAGTATACCAAACAACCTGCCAGCGTGATCTTAATCCGAGTCCTCCCATTCGTACGGTACACGCCTTCACCAATCCCAACACATTCTTGGATCCGACGTCCATCCACTTGGCACCCAACCTTACGAGCAAAGGCGGTATTTAGTATAGACACCTCGGCACCACTATCTAGGAGTAGGATCGCTTTTTCATTGTTGACCTTGCCTCATACCTTGGCTTGTCGAAACCATTTTCCTGGGGCATGGTATTCCCAGTATCCACGGGATTCCCGTGTCAGCAGATCTATAGATCCAACATCTTCAGGTCCACGGGATCCAGTGACCTGACAAACCTTAGCTGGATCCGCAGTGACCTCACCCTGGGTAGGCTCAAACCATTGGCCTTGTTGTCGTTTCCCCCCAATAGACATGTGCTTCTCCCCTTTGTAGATCCAGGGTTGAAGAGACTTCTGGCAAACTCGTCCACTTGGCGCAAGCTAGAGACCTTGGTAACTGACACTTCATGTAGATCACGTGTATTATCGACTGGATCTAGGAGCCTGCTACCTGGATCTAGCGACGCCTTGTTCACAAACGCATATATGCAATACCTAGAGCGCTCGGCTCGTACTGGATTCAAACCCGGCGAGCGTCCTACTTTAGCATCTTTTCTGCCACCTCTGGCAACATCCCTATGTGCTTGGCTGGATCGAGCCATTGGCGGATCTGGTTGTAAAACCCCTCCATCGGGCACTTGCCAGCGTCATGGATCTCGCCACAACCCCGACACACGTAGAAACAATGATCCCCGGGATGACCTTTTTTGTCACACTTCTCACAAACCAGATATTTCCAACATCCAGCTTCTGTGAGCTTCCGGGATCCACACTGCGAGCACCTGATTTGCCTCTCCCGTCCATGAGATCTCGGGATCTGTACATCCCACGGTCCCCGAGTAAGGAATCACCTGCGCGGGCGTTGTCTCCAACCTTCGCCGTACGGTCGTTGGGAGCGGTGAGACAGACTCTGCGGTAATCCTATGGATCGGAGTCCGAACCATCAGATCCAGATTCGGTTCCTGAGTCGGGCGCCATCACTTGGTGGACACGTCGAGCTGGGCCCATAGGTGTCGGATCCCTTTTGACGATACTTGCTGGATCCGACAGCCGCCTTCTTCTGGCGTTTCACGCGATCCACAGCCCGCAGAACTTCTTCAAGCTCATCGGCGTCTAGAAGACGTAGCAGGGTCAGCCTGTCGGCCAGATCCACATCTCCCAAAGTCTCGATGAAATGATCCACGTGTTCCCGTAGTACCTCGGATCCCCCATCCTTGATCTTCAACTTGGCCCGTAGACCGGCCACATTTAACCGATGAAGATACTCCAGCGGAGATTTGTCCGATCGGCGGCGCGCGTGATAGTATTGTCGTGCCACCGACACCCCCAAACCACAGTACTGCGTTTGGAAACTGCGCAGCAAATCCGGCCACTTGTTCCTGGTGGATCTGCCCAGCTGTCGATACCAGGTTCTGGCTGGCTCCGCTAGCAGGTCCGCAAATGTCAGACACTTTTCGGCATCCGACGCTTGATCTCTCATGAGGGCCGACTTGACTTTGCTGATCCATGTTCGCGATCGGTCTTCGTCTTGATCCTTGCCCGTGAACTCCTTCAGATCCGATATGGCTGAGATCCGTACCCTCTGGATCCTGTACGATCCACCCGTCCCGGCTGCGGCTGTTGCTACCGCCATTGGTGAAGGGGATGGGCCGTCCAGATCATCGGGGTCGAACTTATCATGGGAGCTGTCTCCCTCCACCGACTCCATCTCCACGTCTCGTGATCCATGTTCGTGGAACACTTGCGCTTGCGGATCGGGCGCTCTCATGCCTTGTTCGGCCAGGCAGCTTCGAAGTGTCGTTGCAGGGTGCTCGAGGAGGTGTCGGAGGACACTGTAGCCATAGTCTGGTGTGGTGTAGTGATTTCGCCAGAGCTGCGGATAATCGCCCGTCGACAAAGATGCGGCACCACCCAAGATGTTCAAGCGACGAACCCTCGGTCACGTGATGTACGGTGACCCCAAGGTGCAATAGACTCGACGGCGTCAGTACCGAACTTTCAACGGATATTGGATACGGTCCATATGTCACTGAATCCAGGCTGTCCTTATTAGTAATAATGGATTGGCCGGATCCGCATTTAGCGGCCAAAAACTGACCATCTACGGTACGAACCCTCGGTGGCGGTTGGGATAAGTTTGCGGAAGACTCAGCGACCCTTGGTAGACACGTTCACCGTCTGGAACAGGGCGCGGGCAGTTAAAGATGCTCATGCGACGGTGCGGACGACGCTTGGCGTGCAAGAAGATCCGTAACGGATCATTGTTCAGTTAATATTTGCATACTTGATTAGGACTTCTTATTAGGAATAGACCCGAAAGGGTAAACATAAATACAGAACAGAATTTCCACTCAAGCACACAGAGCGACGTCCGGCTTCAAGGTAAGCGTCTGGTCAAGCTTGTTTGAGTGTGTTATGTCTGTCGGTGAACTCGAATCTATGTAGCGAGGGTTCATCCGGCAAGGCCAAGAGACTGTGTGTGTATTGGCCGATTACTATCAGGAGGTTTTACGTGACGGCTTATTGTTGCCTATTAGCACGACTGGGAGTGCGTGTATTGCATCCCTTTTATTCTTCCAACCGAGTGTTGAACACTCGAAGCCCTCGTAAAAGGCTTACCTGTGCCTGGTACCCTTCCGCTGCTGGGACCACGAGGATTCATAGCACCTATTAGCTTTGCTCGTGCTAGTAGCGTGCTCTTAGTTTTACTGGTTAACCTATATAAGTAGCTTGCAAGGTCCAGTCTGTCCCGGTGCAAGGGCAGAACTGGGGGCTTCAGGTCCGCCCGAACGATCGTTTGCTATCCTAGCAGACGTATTGTTGTGGGAGCGTCCTAACTACATTTGTAGCTAGAGTTCACGTGGGAATTCCAACACCACAACTAATGCCGCGACCCGGGAACAGAGTGTGACCATTGTGAACGGTTTGTATGGCCTTCCCGTTTACGAGCTACCAAAAGAAGAAGAACAAAACAAGAAAAACAAGAAACATGGCGAAAGGACAACCGACGGTACCAGCTACGCCTGCCAAGTCTGACGGAGTTCGCAACGAGGTTTCAAGTCCGGACGTGTCGGCTGCACGCGTTGCAGCCGCCACCGAGCTTTCGGTGAGCTTCGAGGACGAGGCGGACATCGGTCCTGGCGCCCACGATTATAACGATTACGAAGACAAGACGCAGCTCCAGAGCCAGGCGCAGCGACACCGGAGACGGCAACGCTATCATTGGAGCTGAGCGGGTCGACCAGGTCCCTTACGAGGAACCTCGCCGACGAGCTGGACGATGTTGCGGGACCAGATCCGGACTATGAAGCCTATGACGATGGGACCGGGGGCTCTAAACACTTGGTGGTGAGCGCCAAGCGTTCAGCGTTGCTGAAGGCACCTTGCCCACCTATCAACGGTGATACACCAGCCGCCAAGCGCGTTTTCGACCGCGTACAAGTGCTGATGCAGAATGATGAGTGGATGCAGCTGCTCAATCCCATTCCCAAGAGAAAGGCCGACTGGACCGTGCTTGCACAAAAACCTTCAACACCCAGTCAACGCGATTTCGACTAGCCAAGTTGCCGAGAATTCAGTCTCGCTGCTATTGTCGCTGGGCTTCTAGAACGAGACGTACCCATCGACGATGTCGCTCTAAGATTGGCGTCCTCATGAGGCCGGAGCTGCTCGCCACAAATGGAAGAAGAAGCTTCGGAAAGCATTTGGTGCAGTTGGCATCAATGCTGGGAAGCGGCCAGTGAGTCGACCGACCGCTCTTGATGAAGATCCGTGTAAGATTTCGCTGCCGCAGACGCCCCAGAGCATCGTTCATACTCCTCCGACCAAGCGTGGAGCTGACCGTGGTGCCTTTGGCACTACCGAGGCTTCACCGTACTTTCAAGGCTCGCACATGGTTACACCACGTTTGGAGAGCCGTATGCGACGAATGTGCGCTAATGATGAGGATTTATTCGGTCGTCGGGGTGGTGCACGAGCCTCCAAAAGTGGTGCCAGACGTCGTCAGGCTGACAGCGATGATTCGTCAAGTGACGATGTCATTTTCGTGCGTACACTCGAAGAGGAAGATCCTCAAGTCGAAATGATGCGTCAGATGATTGAGCTGGGGACGCTGAACGACGTGGACCCGACACCGAGAATTGAAATGGCGTCGCACCGACCATTGGATCGCATCAAGCCGTTCTCAGGCTCTCGTAAAAAGAGTGAGAACTGTACGCAGTGGCTTCGTGCATTCGTCTACGAAACGACTGGAACGCACACGGATGCTGACAAATGGTGCATTCCATTTGGGCTAAGTCTCCGGGACGGAGCCATTCATTGGTACAGTCAAATTCCGAAGAAGCCGAAGCGCAAGTGGAAGCTGTTGAGCGATGCGTTCATCCGCTATTATTGCTCGCAGTTCACGCAGACGGCACTGTCCCATTACTACTATGCAAAGCAGGAACGTAACGAACATCTGTGCGACTACATAAACAGGCTGAATGGCTACGCTCGGACGCCCGTCTACACTTCGAGAAAAGTGGTCGTGGCGCGAAAGAACACATACAGCAGTTCCTGGCAACATGCGATAATGACAAGTTGGCGGAGAGTCTCTACCACACTCGAGTCGCCGACATTCACGAGCTCGAAGAGAACATCGAAGATGTTCTCAAGAGCAAGGAACAAATGGCTAAGCGTGGCGGTGAATATCGACACTCCAAGGGCCGTGATGCCCGACGCGATGATGCGTACGCTCGCAGCAATCGACGTGATCGCGAACCTGACCGTCACCGTGACAACTATCGCAATAAAAACCGAGAGTGACGCTCATTGAAGTCTCGGTGGATGATGTACTAGCTGAATTGGAGGGTCGCGAAGCTGTTCTAGGGGGTACCGATTTTTCGAATGAAGATCGGAACACTAACGACAATAACCAAGACGATTATGACGACTATCAGTCCTAAAATATGGATGGTGATTTCGCATTGGACGAAAATGACCGACACTTCGCCGCGGCTAATGAAAACGAGCGCTGCGCAGCCGCTGAAGGCACCTACGCACGTTCAGACAACCGTCAGACGAGTGGGAACACGCCTGATCGTGAGAATGGCTTCAATCAAGATCGCCGAGGTGGTGACCGTGGGTTCAATCAGGACCAACGCGGTCGGCACGACTTCAACCGCGACAGCAGACGCCCACAGCACGGACCATGCGCGGTGTGCGGTGGCATGAGTCACTCCGCCCTCTACTGCAACAAGCGATGCAAGTTCTGCAAACAACTCCACGATGCTGGACAGCGCGAGCTTTTCCGCAGCTTCCAAGACCTTGCCAAATTCGTGCGTACTAAAGGCACGAAGGAGGAGCTCCCGTCAGAGCTCATGGCCTCGTTCAGGATCGCCATTTAAACTAGGCAGCCCGCTAACTACAACTGGGTTGGTCCCTATCGGGCTGCCACAGTTAGCCGAGCCTTCAATGGAAGCAGATTTTATCTTTGCTTTCATGGGGCAGAGTGAATGGCCTGATCATTATATAACAATTGTGAACGCGACGGAAAATGAAAAGGAGAGGAGTAGAATCCTCGGTGGAGGTGTTGGAGAGAGAGTGGAGTGTGCCGATGCTGATGAGGGCACCAGCGAGGGTTCGTTCGGCGTGGTTTCGAGTGCAGCGCGAGACGAGCCCAATGGTCACTCCAAGATGATGAAGTTGAACCCTGGCGAGAGACAGGGTGGTGGTCGACCAAGAAATTCGACCGAAGGATCGCAATGTGAGCTCTGGTGCAAGGAGCTGTAAACGTCAAGCGGACGGGGATTCTCCTCGACACGGAAGCGAACGTTAGTGTGATCACTGACACCTTTGCCAAGAGGTTGCGGCTCCGAGATGTACTTGATCACGGACGCCGTATTGACATTCAAGGAATCAGCGAAGGCAAGGTATCTACGACGCGACGAGCGTGCGTTAAGATTACGCTCGGATGAGAGATGGTGTACGAATTCGATATGTGGGTTATGGCGCATAGTGCAGGCGTCGACGTGGTACTAGGGACCGACTTTATGATTCCAGCTAGGATCCGGTTGGACCTGTTTCACGGCGCGGCGCAATTACCGCACGAAGTTCAAATCCCACTGATGAAGACCAAGAACATGATCGACAGCGAATAGTACGGCTCCCATGTTAACGCCGGCCCACCTGAGCGTTTGGACATTCAAGCGCACGAGTGGCGAAAATATCGACTAGCGAAGCGTCAAGTCGGGCTGGAAAAACACGTACTGTGGGTTCGTCGAACGAACAAGCTAATCCCGTCAGTGGCGAAGTTTCGACGTGGACGGCCTCAGAGTATTCGGTTGACCAATGTGACCGACCAAACTGTGTACCTACCAGCACAAGACTCGATCGCGATGTGGATTCCAGATGGGGATATGCCACGCGGTGACGGCTATGTGCGTCTGGACTCCAAGGAGGACCCAGGTTGGCAAGTGCTGGCTTATGAAGGCTGTACAAACCGTGCGCTGATCCAACGAGAGTGTGAGATCTACGAACATTGGCTAGCGACTCAGCCTTCGGAAGCCGAGCGACCAGACTATCCAGAACCCAGTGGGGTGCGAGCAAGGCCTTTTGAAGACTCGCTAAGAACCTCTGGAGATCGTCTGACATGTGCAGAGCGCTGGGCGATGATCGTGGAGGAACGTGAGCGAGTGGAGGCATGTCTGGTGTCTGGGGTGACAGCCGGGAACTCGGCTGATGGTTAATTTTTCGAAACGCCTATGGACACTTACATGGCAGCTCACGGCGGAGGTAATAATGCAAACGAAGTCTCGGTAGCGCGTACACACGGACTACTGAGCTCAGTAAACGTTGTGCATACGCCAACGAGTGTTCGTTTTGAGTCTAGGGTGATAACGAAAACGACAAGTAACAGCACTGGACCAGATGGATACACCAGTCTACACGAAGTTGTCCCGGCCTTGTGCGCGGCCAAATGTGCGAACAAAGACTCGGCAGATGGCCCAGAGATGGAAAACCAGGCGGAGATGGAGATGGACACAGTACTGAGTGTTCAAATCAAAGCGGATGCCGACGTTGAGTCGAGAGAAGAGTCCGTCGCGACTTTGGACGAGACGTACATGTCGGTTGCTCGCGTGTTAACGACCGAAGGAAATGAAGCATCGGAGGACACAAGAAGTGATTTCTGCGAGCACCCAGATAACAACATTGGCTTGGAAGACTACGCGAAGGAGCTGGCATTCATGCCGGACCTGACCGAAGAGGTCAACACGACAATAGACTACACTGCGGCCAATGTTGCTGATCCCCAGCTGTCGTCCGATCGCCGAGAACGTCTGGTTGCAACGCTCAAGAACCACGAGCACATCCCGATTACTAGTGCTAGCGCACTGCCGCCGCCAGCCTACGGCGCGGTATGCGATATCGACACGCAGGGGCATGCCCCAATAAAACAGCATGCCCGACGCGTGTCGCTACAATTTCTCGGCAAACGGTACGAGCTGCTACGGGCTTTGTTTTTGCGAGCAGGACTGATCGTCTTTTCAGACAGTCCATGGGCATCGCTGATCGTGATTGTGATGGAAAAGAACGGGATAGACATCCGGCTCTGCATTGATTACAAGATGGTGAATGCTATCACAGCAATCATGGAGTATGCAATGCCGCTAGTCGACGATCTATTGACCGATCTCGAGTGTTGCATATAGGTCTGCTCGCTGGATGCTGCTAGCGGCTTCTGGGCGGTCACGATGACTTTACGAGCACGTAAAGTGTCGGCGTTTGTCTGCACACTCGGACACTTCGAGTGGTTATGAATGCCCTTCGGGCTAAAGAACGCGCCGATGATCTACCAACGCATGATTGACAACGCGCTCTGGGGGTTCGTTCAGCCAAAAGGAGGTTGGTTTAAATGCTCGGAGGGGATGCGTTTAGCTCAAGAACAAGCCAAGGAACGTCGTTGGCCAAGCGCCGAGGGTTCGTTTCAAATGAAGTTCGCGGCAGACCGCGAAGCACCGGTGGCGGTCGGCCCTGTATTACAACTCGTCAACAGTCCCGTCGCTGACATGTTTACGAACGGGAAACCAGACGATTCATCGCTGGTACCTGCGTTTGGTCGACGATCGTTTGTGGATGATATTTGCTTTGGTGGCGAGGATTTTGACAGCTGTCTGGCGACGCTGGACCGATTGCTGGCAAGATTTGCACAGTGTCGGATTAGCATTAGTTTCACCAAGAGCATCTTCTGCCAGCCCAAGGTGGACTTTCTATCGCATAAAATTTCACCAGAAGGTATCAGGGCTGATTCGAAGAAGCTTGCGGCCATTACCGAGCTTTCGTTTCCAGCGAGCAAGCGGGGCATGCAGTCGTTCCTCGGGGCGCTTAGCTATTACAGCCGCTTCATCCAAGACTTCGCTGTCTACGGTGCTGCGCTGTACCAGCTGAAGGATGAAGACTTTGTTGCTGAAGATGGCCTTCTGTGGCACGTCGCTCCTTCAAATAATTGAAGGCGAGCGTCTCACATTCACCCATCCTCAGGCACTTCGATCGGTTGAAGGAAGTTCACGTCATGCTCTTCGCGAATGAATGGGCGTTGAGCACGACGCTAATACAAGAACACGAAGGCAAGTTGCACCCCGTACGATTTCTCGGTCGTGTGCTCAAGGATTCCGAGATAAATTACCATCCTGCTGAGAAGGAGGTTTTGGCGTTACTTTTGCTGTTGAAGATCTGTTACGTCCAGCTGGCAGGAAAGACGATACATGTCTATACACGGTTCTCGACGTAAGAGTGGTGCATAAATTGAAGTCTCTCTTCGGACGCGCGGTCTGGCACTTGAAGGTACAGCGCGTGAAGGAGAAGGATGTCGTCTTCGCGCAGCTACTGCAGTCAAGCATCACCAGTTTCGTCGACTTGGAAGACTCACTCGCGTCGGTGGCACCTCCTAGCAAGAGCTCACCGACCATAAGAATGAACCCGGCGTTGCTTTACGCCAAGCTTCCCAGTAATTACTGTGGATTCGTCATGTCTTTTGACGGATCAGCGAAGACAGAAAAGTACGGCGGCTACGGGAGCTGTTCATGGGTGTTGTGGAGCCTTCCTGAGTGGAAAATAGTGATCGCTTCAAACGCTTACCCCTCGGCCCCCACGGTAAATGAGACGGAGTACACAGGGATGATAAACGGTGCCAAGGCTGCTATTGCGTACGGTGCCGAGGATTTGGTCACCGTTGGTGACTCAAGGCTCGCGATTCAACAATCACTAGGTGTGATCGCATGCAGGAAGGAAACTCTGCTAGTGCTGCTGAATATTCACAAGGAACTCACGGCCAAGCTTCGATCAGTAAAATATCTTCACGTTCTACAGGAATACAGCGCAGCCGTGGATTCGTTAGCCACTGAAGCGCTGGAATCGAAGGTCAGTCGGGTAATCTTGGCTGAAACTCGCAAGTCGGAATTGGCATCGCTGAATCGCATCCAGGAAATGATCTACGAGCCGGACGAAGACTCGGTAGATGTTTCGTCACGTGGGCAGAGCGTCAAGTAAATGTACTGTCAGGCAGCGAGTCTTCATAGTGGAAAACCTTCGAAAATTTCGTGGTTGATCGCAGCTCACCAAAGTACGATTTGGTAGTATGGCAGTGATGACTAGGCGACAGACGAAAGCCACGAAACGCGTCAGGTTTTCAGATGAACACTCGGAGGGGGTCTCAAAAGCTCAGGAACAGCATGAAGAACGCCGAGAAGTGTCCAACGAGGATTCAATCGGCGATGATTTGCTAGACCATCCTCACAAGACTGTGCCAGCGGCATTTCGCGATGTGGGAGATGTTGACCCGGTAGCAATACAGCGTGAGCGACGCAGACGAATAATGGTGGCACAAGACGAGGAGCAGAAGTGGTCTAACATCAAGAAGGTGCTTCAGGGTCAAACAGAAGAGCTGAGTTATAAAGAAGATCGAGATGCCTGGAAGTATGCTGACCGATTCGTGATATCAGAAGACGGTGTGCCTCACTATTTTGGATTGAATCGTCGGTACAACCACGGTTGGCAAGAAAAGACCAAGCTGCGGCTTGTGGTACCGACAGCGATGATTCAAGAGGTCTTGCAGAGCTGTCACGACTCGCTGGAAGGTGGACATCAAGATGCGGCTAGAACGTTCCATCTTGTTAAGTCCGATTATTATTGGATCGGCTTGTACGCTGATTTGGAAAAGCATGTGAAGTCATGTCCGGATTGCAGCTCGAGTAAAAGTAGCCCGCAGCTTCGTGGGTACTCGCCTGGAAACGTACTAGCCGAACGACCGTTTCAGATTGTCTCGATGGATTTTGTGATACCACTACCGAAGTCTCGCAAGGGCAACACTACGTTGCTCCTATTTCAGTGCTCGTTCACGGGATTCGTTATTGCCAAGACTATGTCGGATACAACGGCGCTGAGTGTTGCTCAAGTGTTCGAAGAATGTGTGTACTGACGGTTCGGAGACCTGTCATTGATCAGGCACGACCGAGGCCCACGCTTCATGAGCGAAGTGTTCCAAGCATTCGCGGAGATGATGCAGTCAAGGTCACGAGCGATTTTGAGTTATCGGCCACAGACTAATGGACAGCAGGAACGCTCGGTAAAGTCGGTGATGGGTTCCGTACGAGTGTACGCAGAAGATCTTCTACAGCAGGACTGGGACGAAATTGCCGAGAAGCTGGTGCTCGCTATTAATACTTCTCATGACACTACGAGGAAAGAAACACCGTTCTACCTCGTTCACGGTTGGGATGCGCAGTCGACGTTGCGGGCGATGTCGTCATCACTTAAACGAGGACTTGGCAGGCAGTCTGACACACTGGCGTGTCGACGCGAGGTCAATCGACAGCACGAGATCGCCCTCACCATGGCCGAAGATTAGCATGCTGTAGAAAAGGAGTGACGGGCTCAAAAGCATAATGATGCCTTGAGTCGACTGGAAAAAGCTGCTGTACCTCAACCAAGTGGAAACGAACACTCGGCAGACCCCCTAGAAGCTTCAGAAGAGATGGAAGATCCTGCAAGAGTCCCACCGAGATCTCTTTTTGAGATTGGGAGCCGGGCGTGGTTGTACATGGAACGCGTCAAACCGGGCTTGACGAAGAAATTAGCTCACCGATAGCATGGACCTTTTCGGATCAAGCGCAAGGTGGAAGAGTTTGCGTACGAGCTGGAACTGCCTGACCGAAGTGGGTATCGCTTCTACCCAGTAGTGCATGTGTCGAGACTCAAGGCTGTCAACGAGTTCAACAGTCGACCGAACACTCCGTTGGTACTAGACGCGACTAAGGAAGCAAGACTCGACTTCGATGAGGAGCTGTTGCCTGAGGACAGCTGGGAACCAGACCAAGTTGCCGGTGAATATGAAGTCGAGGCCATCCTCGACGACAGAACACCACTGACGACGAGCACGGAGCGTGCTGTACGCGAGTTCAAAGTCAAGTGGGTGGGCTATGAAGAACCAACTTGGGAACCAGCATCCAACTTGTCATGTGGAGGTCTGCTGTACGACTATTTGCGAGCCAAGAAGAGCGAGAATCGGCTGGAGGTGCCTCAAGTTGCGGACGAAGACTAGCGTGACTGGACCACGTGTCAACTGTCCACAGGGTGATGGAGCCTGTGGTAACAGACGGAACAAGTTACTGCAGCAACAATTGTATATGTATTTGAAGAACGACATGAACATGATTACGCTGTGGAAGTGGATTAAAAATAAGAAACATGAATGCCGACAGAAGTGCGACCACTGAAAACGAAACCTCGGTCGACCCCTCAACAATTAGCTGGGATGTTGGAGAACGTTGTGGAACATGCAGCTAAGATTTTAAAGTGACTCCAATTGCCGGGCAGCGGCGGCCAAGAGTGTCAATGAAGTCGTGTCCTCACTCTCCTTCTCCTCTTCGTCGGGAAGCTGAATCTCGGCGGCTGGAGCCGCATCCGGAGCCTGCGAGCCCTCGGCACCTGCTTTAACAGGAGCAGCAGTCAGAGCAGGATGTGGAGTAACCGGTGGCGAGTCAAACAGGTCGCGCCAGGTCGGAATAAGTTCAGGTGGAGCCAGAGCCGGATTGACGACTACGCTGCGGTACACATCCACAAAGCGCGTACCACGAGGATTGAAGAGCTCCGGATTGCACTGGCACGGGAAGTACGTAGTGCAGTACGGGTGCTGGTGCGGCGCGTTCTTCCATCCAGTACGCCAGGGCTGGCGAGCGTCGAGAGCCGGAGCTCTGGAAAGCCAGTCAGATGTCCGAAGTGCGAACGACAAGTTTTCAATAGGGTACCACGGCTTCAACGGCTCCAAAAGCAACTCTGGACGAATGAACAGTGGATCAGAAGAACCAGAGGAAACCGAGTCACGCCACGCCATGTACTACTCACGGTACGTGTTACGGAGACGATCAGCACGACAGTCGCGCTCCGGAAGCGCTTCTTCAACGGAGCTCTCAGTACCTTCAAGAGCTCCTTGTCTTGTACGACCTTCTTGGCTTCCTCGACGAGACCCTGCTCGATACTAACTAGCGGAAGCCAGTGGAGACGCTCCCATAACGCGAACCCAAGGTCGCCCTGCTTGCCGCCAGCACCCCGAAGATTCTCCCAGGTCATCTTGAGGCGGGTCTCGATTTGGGCACGCTTGGAGTTAGGGACGCTTGGGTCGAAATTGAGAGTGTCGAAGAGGCACACCTGGAGGGGATAGAGCCGCCGGAGCTGCTGGTACGGATGATCGGGATTCGAGTAGTCGATGTACGCTTGGAGGCCTTCCAACGTCATACGGACGATTACTTCACCGGCTAGTTCCGGTAAGGCCATGCTTAAGAGACGCTCGAAACACTTCTTGGCACCCGCATCGGTGAACTCCATGTCCAGGTACGGGAGAACCTACGGTGGCAAGGTGGTCGAAGCCGGCACCGTAGGGCGAGCACCAGGCTACACGCGATGAGGCAACGGCTTAACCGACGGTGCGCCGCCACGACGCGGCACCGAAGTGTAGATGGTCGTAATTTTGCGCCCGGACCCAGCATCGAGCGTACGAGAAAGCGGGCGAGGAGACGCCGGGGCAGAGGGAAAAGATGGTGGCGCTTGTGAACTTGGCGATAACGGAGGAGGCGGACCACCGATTACGATCGGAGAAGTCACCATCGGCGAAGGATTTGGCCGAGGAGACGTCGGGGGCCGAGCAGGGTCAAGACCGCTCCAGTTGCCGTCGGAATTTTCAACATCGTCGTCGTCAGCTGTGCTTGAATGTTCGGTAGGTGGCGGAACATCACCGCCACCAGTTGTAACACCAGGAGAATCATCCACCGAAAGTTCGTCATAATCCAAGTCATCTCCACGATCATCACCACCTTTGCCATCGTCATCAATCTCCATCAGAAAATCAATGGAAGGGACACTTGGTGCGGCAGACGTTGGAATAGGCGGAGCCGGCTTTGAAGACTCGGAGGCTTCCGGAGCAGCTTCAACAGGGGCAAGCCCAGCTGTAGAAACTACTCCCGAAACTTCAACCGTCTTAGAAGTCGCAGCAGGCGACGAAGCAACCTTGCTTGATGGGACGGTGTTATCCGATTCATCATCTTGGTCATCCGAGCCAAACATGAGTCGAAAATCCTCGGCCTCACGCAAGGCCTCTTCGGCAGCGCGTATGTCCGCTAGAGAAGGAGAGATCGGCGACGCTGATGGCTTGACCACGTCGGGAGGACCTTGAGGTGGAGGCGAAGGCGCGTCAGAAGGTTCGGAGACATCGTCGTGAGCCCCGGAGCCCACGTCTTTACCCGAAGCCTCGGTGGTAGTACCTTGAGCCGACGGGACCCCACTTGAATCAACGTCCACCATGTCCACGTCACTCTGGTCAGCGCTGAGGTCTACAACGCCGGGGTCGAGGAAGACGCTGGCTTGCGAGGTGGCGACCATGAACGAGGAGACGATGGCACAGACTGTGACCGAGTCTTCGAATGACGCCGGGGCGACTTGCCCGGAGAACGAAGGCGGGTCTTCCGGCGTATTTTCTGAGCCGCTTGCTTCCAAGCCTTCGGGCTGAACAGCGAACGACGTGCAGACTTGGGAGTTGAAGGGGCGTCAGGTGGTGCATCACCAGGACCGGCAGCTGCCATAGACGTACTGGCCTTCTCCGTCGGGATAGGGGCCTTATCTTCGTCAGAATCGTCCGACGCGTCGTCCGACTCCTTGCCACCTGGTCAAAGACGCTTGTAGAACTTTCCGTGAGCCACTTGATCAGCAGCCTGTGCTAGATCTGCAGGAAGAGCTTGGGGAGCATGCGAAGACGCGGCAGCAGACTGTATGCGTTGCAAGGCAACCAACGTCTCATGGTCCAAGCGCCGAGCTTCCAGATCCTGTTCACCCGCAGTAAGACCTATCACAAGGGATTGTGAGCGAACGTTAGTTGCTGAAATATCGGTGGAAAGAACAACATGAGGAGCGTACCATCAACAGCCAGACGCAGGACTTCCGGTTCCATCCCGGCCAGACTTACGGGTGTACGGAGAGTACGATTGGCTTGGAGAAGGTAAGTGTTGCGAGCTTGCTGATTCTCGAGGACCTTGTGCGTGTCGCTGTTGATGTATTTGCCCTTAGAAGGGTTGACCAAAAGGAGATGAAGTTGACGAGTCTGCTCGATATTCGCGCCAATGGAAGACTTGTACACTTCGCGTTCGCGGGCCAGCTTCTTGTTCAAGGTGGCGATAAACGCGTCTCGCGCTTGGACCTCGCAGTGCAGACGCTTCAAGTCCTCTGAATGTTGCTCCATGGAAGACTGAACACTCGCGAGCATGTCATCGCTCTTGGCGTTGGACTCGCGAATAATCTTGACGTCCTTGCGTTGAGCTTCGACTTCGGCGTTGGCAGCCTTCAGGTACGCCTTCGCGTTCTCCCGAGCCATGATTTCAGGTGCCACCGAACGTACGACGGCAGCAGCCTCGGTCTGAGCAGCCCGCAACTAACGCTCCAGGCGGACAACTCGATCGGGCAAAGGCGACAGCGCATCGGGAAGCGGCTGTACGGCGGCGAGGACTTCGTCAAAACCAATTGCAGTCTCGAGGCGACGTTGAGTGCGGACATCGCCGTGAAGAGGAGGCGCAACGCTGAGCTGCACTTGATGACGAGCCATCGCGGTCAAGTACGGAATAATCGATGTCATCATGTGATCAACCGACGCTTCCGTACTCTCAGCCAGCATGGCACGCAACGAATCCTTGGTGAGTGGTGGAGGACCACCAGCAGGCGCAGGCGGACCAGCAGGAGCCATCCCCGTGGATTCAGCGACGACAGGAAGTGCCGCAGGACCTGCAGCAGTGGGTGAAGAGCCCGGGACTGGAAGCACCGGAGGTCCAGCTGATGACGTTGTCGTCGAAGGAAGTGAGGGCTGTTCGAAACCTCGGTATCACCCTCCTGAGAAACGAGACGAGTAATGCATGGTGATGAGCAAGGTATCAATGATTCAACAAGAAGATGAGCTGACTTACCTCCAGCTGCTCACGTTCACGTCGTCGGAGTAGATTTAGAAATTGGAACGCGTTGTTCACGGCCCGGTTCAGACGCTTGGACATCCTGTGACTGGATGGTGAATTGGAGAATGAAGAAATGTTACAACGGGCACCAGTACCGTGGCTTTCATTGCGACAGGGGCAGTTGCGGTGTAGTGATCTCGCCAGCGTTGCGGATAACCGCCCGTCAACAAAATGCGGCACCGTCGAAGATGCTCAAGCGACGAGCACTCGGTCACGTGATGTACGGTGACCCCAAGGTGCAATAGACTCGGCGGCGTCACTTGCGAACACTCAGCGAATATTGGATACGGTCCAGATGTCACTCAATCCAGGCTGTCCCTATTATTAATAATGGACTGGCCGGATTCGCATTCAGTGACCAAGAACTGACCATCTACGGTACGAATCCTCGGTGGCGGTTGGGATGAGTTCGCGGAAGGCTCCACAACGCTTTGAAGGCACGTTCACCGTCTGGGACAGGGCGCGAGCTGTTAAAGATGCTCATGCGACAATGCAGACGACGCTTGGCGTGCAAGAAGATCCATAACGGATCATTATTCGTTTGATATGTGTATACTTGATTAGGACTTCTTATTAGGAATAGACCCGAAAGGGTAAACATAAATACAGAACAGAATTTCCACTCAAGCACACAGAGCGACGTCCAGCTTCAAGGTAAGCGTCTGGTCAAGCTTGTTTGAGTGTGTTATGATGTCGGTGAGCTCGAATCTCTGTAGCGAGGGTTCATCCGGCAAGGCCAAGAGACTGTGTGTGTATTGGCCCATCACTATCAGGAGGTTTTACGTGACGGCTTATTGTTGCCTATTTGCACGACTGGGAGTGCGTGTATTGCATACCTATTATTCTTCCAACCGAGTGCTGAACAGTCGGTGCCCTCGTAAAAGGCTTACCCGTGCCTGGTACCCTTCCGCTGTTCGGACCACGAGGATTCATAACACCTATTAGCTTTGCTCGTGCTAGTAGAGTGCTCTTATTTTTACTGGCTGACCTATATAAGTAGTTTACAAGGTCCAGTCTGTCCCGGTGCAAGGTCGGAACTGGGGGCTTCAGGTCCGCCCGAACGATTGTTTGCTATTCTAGCAGACGTATTGTTGTGGGAACGTCCTACATTTGTAGCTAGCGTTCACGTGAATATTCAAACACCACACTGGTCTACTGGCGAGGCAGGATTCGTGAGACAATTAGCTTGAACCCGATCCGATGACAATCCCACTGGCTTCTTGCTGGATCTGGCTTGATCCTGGTTGGATGGTATCAGATCACAGGTATGGCGCTCTGGATTCCGAGTTTTCACACTCAAGGACGCCTTCCTGTCCCCGTATCTGTGCCCGCGCTTCCAGCGTTGACGCCCCAGAGGGTCCTAAGATCATGCGTCGCGGCTCGGAAGACGTATCTGACCCATCCTCAGCCGCGGATTCGCAGTTAGAGGATGCAGCTTGGCACTTCGATCTGTCGTGGATTCAGGATCCTCATGACAGGATCTTGATACAGAAAATCGCGTAGAGCTTGGTGGCGATATAAGAACTCAAGATCCTTGTCGGGCCAGCTTGGCCTGGATCCAGCTTGGTCTTCTTCCGACTCTGGAGCTTGTATTTTCTTCCGCGTAGTCTTACTCGTATCGGTCTTCTTTCTCATCTTTTCGATTAGCGGGCTTGGGCTTAGGTACGGTGTTGGCTTAACCGGTGAATCTGCAAATGCATACCGTTTCGCCTTCACTTTTCCTTGTTTTGTTAGCGGATCTTGATTTGCGTCAAGATCCGAAGGGGACCCCGAGGGGATCTGGGGAGGATACCTAGGGGATATGGGATATACCATGTGCGGGTGGATCGAGTGGACGCTGGGAGTGTACGCTGGGGACGCTGTTGTGCAGCGCCGACCACGTACAAGACGCGATTGTGGTGAAGTGCTATCTCAAAAATAAGAGAATGGACCTAGCAAGGGGTCACTATCCCGAATCAGTGACAGTTTCAAGAGATTAGAGAGGATTTGGATCGCCAGGCAGGGATTCACGTTGCCTGAGGTGGATTGGCCATGATGAGCGGCATCCCGTATGAGCCGACGAAGGATCTAGTATGGGTGACGTATGGGAAGGCAGGATCCACCAAGGAAAGACTCGGATACGCTTGGGTGAATCGAGTGTGGATCCTATGAAGGAATGATGGTAGGTGTCATCTGAAGATGGATCTAGTATCAACGACTAACGAGAAGGCAAGATCCACCGCGATATGCCCCAGATCCCATATTTCCGTGTTCGGATCCAAAGGGGTAGGGATCCTCCACGAGCTGACCGGGATCCAGGATATGGGGATAGTGGATGCATCGTGAATCTCAAATTTTCGCGGGACAATGGAGATCACAGACAGTCGCAAGATGATGTTGGATGATTGGAGAGCTCAGATCCATGACGAGTGTACACTTACAGTGGAGTGGATCCAAGCGACCTAGATCCGGATGAGTGTACCCATAATATGGTGACCATAATGATTACGCCATGGATCCGGTGGATCTGATGATAATACAGCTGGGATGATGGGTCAAGGAGAGAAAGGACATGCAGCCGAGCCTGGTAGAGGATTCAGCAAGTAAAAGACATAGAAGGTAGGAATCCAGGCAGGTATAGGCTTAAGTATCAATACAGACTTCTATTTGCACAGTAACACGCGCCTTCCTGCCCTCAAGAATCGGAACTACATTGGCCATACGAGCTCGGAGAAGGTTAGGAATTGCGAATCTAGTGTTGGTAGTGATAACTGGATAATACATTGGCCAGATCCTACAACCTAGTGAGCTTTCCTTTACACGTGCAGATCCGAAAGGCTAACCAGATTTACTACTTGGCCGGGTATACCCTAGAGTCTCTCAACTCTCAAGATCCCGTCACAGGAGGCGGCAAGTACGACGAAAAGGAAAACAAAAGCAAGAGAACACACCCGCAAGACAGCCCTACGGCCAGATCCCTGACCTAGGCCCTGGATCCACCAAGCTCGAATATTCGCTTAGGATCCAGAAACAACCACGGACGCAGAGTGAAGATCTTACAACTACTGCTCCAACATCCCCACGTCTCGCCAAGACACTAAAGCTTCACCACTTGTGCTCTTCGGAAGTTACCGAGAGGGCAAGTTCCTGCCCTACCGACGGGTACACAAGGTGAGGAAAGCTCAGCAGATCACGGATCGTCGGGGGACCCCCTCCGTTAGTCGGTGTCTGGGCGCAGTTGGTAAGTTGGATCCAGCAATCTCGCAGATTTTGCTGATCCCGCTACACCACAATGATGCGCGTGCCCGGATCTTTTGGTGACTCGGGATTTCACCGCGGATAGAGAGGTTTCTCCTCTAGATCCGGATCCGGGTCCACCTCTCTTCCGTCGACATAGTTCCTCCCAGGACTCCATCGATCCGCGGATCTTGCTCTATTCAGCAGCGTCTTCGTCGATCCGACCTACGATGACGCCTCTTCCCCAGGCTCAATCTTCACTTGAACGGTTTCTTGGGACAAATCGGTCGAGGGTGGATTCCAGTCTCCACTTGGTGGATCCTGCCTCCCCGTATGTTATCCATGCCAGATCCATCGTCTACCCATATAGGATGCCGCAATTCACTTTGAGCAGCGCGGATCCATGCCGGGCAATCCGGATCCTCCCTAACCACTGAGTGTTGTCACTAATCTGGGATAGTGACTCCTTGTCAGATCCAGTCTCTTATTTCTGAGAAAGCACTTCACCACACAGAACACACTTGAATCTGCAAAGAAAGGCTCGATAATTTGCACTACGGCAGTTTATCGTACCGGTGTACTGTAGCATAGGCCCCAATAGGTCTTGCCTCTCTGAACTAAGCCTGGTGCGCTTAGTTTAGGTACTTTCCGCTAGCAACTATCCGTTTCATGCAGTTGCAAATAAAAAGGCTTGATATACAGCACCATTTGACGCTTAAAGTGTCGTGACGATTGCATTGTTTCTCTTCTTTTTTTTATACTCGCTGTCTATTCAGCGTTGTATGCCACTCTAACCTGCATGACTTCTACGTCCAGCCTGTAGATGTTTCGTATATCGTTGTCGGACGAGATTCGTTGCGAATTGTCATCATAAGGTGTGTCAAAACATTTTCGTTTGAGAAAAGTTTGTGCTCCAAAGTGTTATTTACTACAGGATATCTAACCGCTTTGGTTAGTGAGTAGAGAGGGTCTAATCACTTGGGCTTGCACGAATGATATATCTAGGGAATGTTGTGTTACGTTGTGACTGCTTTTTATTCCTATCACTACACCGATAATGTTCCCAAACTGTCACTAGTGAAAAGGGCAGTGTATTTTTGCCCGTTTTCACTACTGGTACAGTTGCTCTAAGCCTTTCCACAGGATAATATATTGGATACAGAGGTAACCTTCGCATATTAATCCTATTGCTGCCGTTGCCACTAGAAACCTGCAATATGCTTAACACTTTTTATTTAACGAAAATGTGAGAATGTTTTAACGAATCACGTGGTTTGCTTAAAACCATGCATATTGCTTGGGTTTACTATAATAATTGCAATAATTATTGGTAAGCCCAAGCAATATGATATAATATGCTGCGGGGTGGGGAGTAAAAACCAGCTTATAATATATGCTGATTTTTATTATGCATGTTTTACATTTTACTATGGGATATTTACCATACAAAATCCAAAGTAAATTTACACCACAAATAGGGTTAAAGTTCGTAAAGGGTCGGGTCAGTTGAAATCCAGTTAGATTAGCGAGGGTAGATAGATGGAAATTATTCAGTGATGATAGAAAGACGAGTACAAACTCGTACAAGTTTGAACATTCGAATAAAAACCAACGTCTACGTGTGTCGGCCACTCCATTTACCTCACTCACAAAATACACCTTTCCAGCGAGAAGTTGCCCAAGGGACTGGAGTAATAAACTGTTCCAGAGAGAAGCTGCACAAGGGGCGTCTTGGCATATCCGGGCAAGACGTCAACGTCTATTACGTGTGCTACATGAAACTAAGTACCCAGGAACATCTTGATGGATCAGGGCGAGACGTCTGCTTCTAGACGGTGTGTGTGTTATTACAAAATAGTTGTGTTGGCGTTCATATCTTGCTACATAGCTAACGCGATCATATAGTCCCTGCGCGGCGTACATGGTTTCTAGCACTACGCGAGCGATGAATGCGGAGTTCAGCTAGACACGAGGATGGTATTCTCGATTTTGCCGATGCGTGCGGCTTTGAAGGATATTGTAGTCCCAATACCCACGGCAAGTCGCTATACAAGCCGCCTGGAGACTACGACGGTAGAGAAGGATCGACATCATCAGTATGCGACGTGAGTGGACTCATAAAAGGTAGAGCAAGTGAGGTCAACGCCATCAGCCATAGCGATACAGAATAAGCCATTGTAATCAAAATTCAATGTGTATTATACTGCCAGATATCTAATGTTTGTTTGTCGGGTCTACGCGAGTCGCTGGACGCTAGCTAACAGAAAGGTGCTGGTGTGGTGGCGGTGTGTGTGTGTGCGTGAAGGGGGGGGCTAAGCTGTAATGGCATTCAAGCACGGAATAATTTGCCCGGTTCCTCCTCACTAATCGGTTAGTTAGGAACTGGGCAAATTGTTCCTCTGCACATTGTCCAGGCTGTATTTATGGAAGCCAATATGGTGTGTGGTGTAGTGATTTCTCCAGCGTTGCGGATAATCGTCCGTCAACAAAATGCGGCCCGTCGAAGATGCTCAAGCGACGAACACTCGGTCACGTGATGTACGGTGACCCCAAAGTGCAATAGACTCGGCGGCGTCACTTGCGAACACTCAGCGAATATTGGATACGGTCCAGATGTCACTCAATCCAGGCTGTCCCTATTATTAATAATGGACTGGCCGGATTCGCATTCAGTGACCAAGAACTGACCATCTACGGTACGAATCCTCGGTGGCGGTTGGGATGAGTTCGCGGAAGGCTCCACAACGCTTTGAAGGCACGTTCACCGTCTGGGACAGGGCGCGAGCTGTTAAAGATGCTCATGCGACAATGCAGACGACGCTTGGCGTGCAAGAAGATCCATAACGGATCATTATTCGTTTGATATGTGTATACTTGATTAGGACTTCTTATTAGGAATAGACCCGAAAGGGTAAACATAAATACAGAACAGAATTTCCACTCAAGCACACAGAGCGACGTCCAGCTTCAAGGTAAGCGTCTGGCCAAGCTTGTTTGAGTGTGTTATGTATGTCGGTGAACTCGAATCTCTGTAGCGAGGGTTCATCCGGCAAGGCCAAGAGACTGTGTGTGTATTGGCCCATTACTATCAGGAGGGTTTACGTGACGGCTTATTGTTGCCTATTTGGACGACTGGGAGTGCGTGTATTGCATACCTATTATTCTTCCAACCGAGTGCTGAACAGTCGGTACCCTCGTAAAAGGCTTACCCGTGCCTGGTACCCTTCCGCTGTTCGGACCACGAGGATTCATAACCCCTATTAGCTTTGCTCGTGCTAGTAGCGTGCTCTTAGTTTTACTGGTTAACCTATATAAGTAGCTTGTAAGGTCCAGTCTGTCCTGGTGTAAGGGCAGAACTGGGGTCTTCAGGTCCACACAAACAATGGTTTGATATCCTAGCAGATGTATTGTTGTGGGAACTTCCTAACTACATTTGTAGCTAGAGTTCACGTGGGATTTCCAACACCACAACTTGTGCTACGACCTGGGAACAGAGTATGAACATTGTGAACTGTTTGCATGGTCTTCCAGTTTACGATCTACTAAGATGAGAAGAAGGAGAAGAACAAGAAAACAAGAAACATGGCGAAGGGACAATCGACGGTTACAGCTACTCCTGCCAAGTCTGGCGGAGCACGCAACGAGAGTTCAAATCCGGACGTGACGGCTGCACGCTTTGCAGCTGCCATCGAGCTTTCGGTGATCTTCGAGGATGAGGCGGACATCGGTCCTGACGCCCATGATTATGATGATTATGAAGAGAAGACGCCGGCACCAGATCCAGGTGCAATGACACCGGAGACGACCACGCTATCATTGGAGCTGAGCGGGGCGACCAGGGCCCTTACGAGGAACCTCACCGACGAGCTGGACGATGTTGCGGGACCAGATCCGAGCTATGAAGCCTATGACGATGGGACCAGGGGCTCTAAACGCTTGGTGGTGAGCGCCAAGCCTTCAGCGTTGCTGAAGGCACCTTGCCCACCTATCAACGGTGATACACCAGCCGCCAAGTGCGTGTTTGACCGCGTAAAGGATCTGATGTAGAATGATCAGTGGATGCAGCTGCTCAAGCCCATCTCCAAAAGACAGGCCGACTGGACCGTGCTTGCACAAAAACCTTCAACACCCAGTCAACGCGATTTCGACTAGCCAAGTTGCCGAGAATTCAGTCTCGCTGCTATTGTCGCTGGGCTTCTAGAACGAGACGTACCCATCGACGATGTCGCTCTAAGATTGGCGTCCTCATGAGGCCGGAGCTGCTCGCCACAAATGGAAGAAGAAGCTTCGGAAAGCATTTGGTGCAGTTGGCATCAATGCTGGGAAGCAGGATGTGAGTCGACCGACCGCTCTTGATGAAGATCCGTGTAAGATTTCGCTGCCGCAGACGCCCCAGAGCCTCGTTCATACTCCTCCGACCAAGCGTGGAGCTGACCGTGGTGCCTTTGGCACTACCGAGGCTTCACCGTACTTTCAAGACTCGCACATGGTTACACCACGTTTGGAGAGCCGTATGCGACGAATGTGCGCTAATGATGAGGATTTATTCGGTCGTCGGGGTGGTGCATGAGCCTCCAAACGTGGTGCCAGACGTCGTCAGGCTGACAGCGATGATTCGTCAAGTAACGATGTCATTTTCGTGCGTACACTCGAAGAGGAAGATCCTCAAGTCGAAATGATGCGTCAGATGATTGAGCTGGGGACGCTGAACGACGTGGACCCGACACCGAGAATTGAAATGGCGTCGCACCGACCATTGGATCGTATCACACCGTTCACAGGCTCTCGCAACAAGAGCGAGAACTGTATGCAGTGGTTCCGTGCATTCGTCTACGAAACGACTGGAACGCACACGGAAGCTGACGAATGGTGCATTCCTTTTGGGGTAAGTCTCCGGGACGGAGCCATTCATTGGTTCAGTCAAATTCCAAAGAAGACGAAGCGCAAGTGGAAGCTGTTGAGCGATGCGTTCATCCGCTATTATTGCTCGCAGTTCACGCAGACGGCACTGTCCCGTTACTACTCTGCAAAGCGGGAACGTAACGAACATCTGTGAGACTACATAAACAGGCTGAATGGATACGCTCGGAACGCCCGTCTACACTTCGAGAAGAGTGATCGTGACGCACAAGAGCACGTACAGCCGTTCCTGGCAACGTGCGGTGACGACAAGTTGGCGGAGAGTCTCTACCACACTCGAGTCACCGACATTCACGAGCTCGAAGAGATCATCGAAGATGTTCTCAAGAGCAAGGAACAAATGGCTAAGCGTGGCGGTGAATATCGACACTCCAAGGGCAGTTATACCCGACGCGATGATGCGTACGCTCGCAGCAATCGACGTGATCGCGAACCTGACCGTCACCGTGACAACTATCGCAAAAAACCGAGAGTGACGCTCATTGAAGTCTCGGTGGATGATGTACTAGCTAAATTGGAGGGTCGCGAGGCTGTTCTAGGGGGTACCGCTTATTCGAATGAAGATCGGAACACTAACGACAATAACCAAGTCGATTATGACGACTATCAGTCCTAAAATATGGATGGTGATTTCGCATTGGACGAAAATGACCGACACTTCGCCGCGGCTAATGAAAACGAGCGCCGCGCAGCCGCTGAAGACACCTATGTGGTGTAGGGATTTCCAGATTCGGCCATACGTCAACCTACTTTAGACCAAGAATCCGCTCGGTCTGGTAACCCAGAGCTTAGGAACAAAGGATCACGGTAAGTAAGCAGCGATCTGCGGGTGATGCTATCCGGATGGCCGCTGAGCTCAACGGTCGCCTGAACCCAGCGGGTGGGTCGGTAGAGATCCGAAACGACTACATTTTACAAGATATTTGTAAAGGAAGCATAGGATTAAATAGAGGGAGCCGCAAAGGCTCCCAAAACATAACAGAGCAGAATTTTCCTAGTCCAAGACACGTGTACACTCTTCCGGTAAGTCCCTGCATAGGGCTGGATTATGCCTGCCGTTGATACTCGAGAGGCATAGCTTGAGGCTATTGACTGGTAGCGCCAAGAGATTAGGTCGGTCCGGGTAGGACAAAAGTCTCGCTACGCGCGAAAGAAAGCCCGGCGAACTTAGCGGGCCGGTACGTCGGCTAGCCCGGGTGCCGTGAAACTTCTAGCAGAGCAGCCTCTGCGCTCGGTGATCTGTAAAAGCGTTCGCGCGCCGTCGTCCATTCTTTGGTGCAGGGCACAGGGCTTGTGAACGAGCTCAGCGAACCAAACTCGGCGGAGCCTCGGAAGTGCTCTGACTTGGTTAGTCGAAACTCAGATGAAGCGAGCCACTCGTCTGTCCCGGCTGGGCCGAACCGCGAGGGGATTTCCTCTGCGCAGGCCATACAACCGCCGACCTAACTCGGCGATTCGTTGTGGTTTGTGTAATGAATCCACATCTGACGGTATTTGTGTGTTCTACTACACCACAACTGGTGCCGCGACCCGGGAACAGGAGTGTGTGCTTGTTAGTGTAGATACCAACTAACCAAATTAAGAGGAAGACAAGAGAAAGAGAAGAGTGATGCTGGTCAAGGGATCAGCAAATCCAAGCGACGGAAGCCCAGCGACAGCTGGAGGATCGTCTCTCGCGAGGTCGGACCCGGCGGATCAGCGACTCATAGCCATGACGAAGGAGGTGGGACGAACTGTCCAGTTCGACGAGGATGCCCAAGACCAGGAGAGCGAGACGGAGGTGCAAGCGAAGGAGAGTATGAGAGAGGGCCGAGACCGCTGAGCTCGGTAAAACGAAGACAACCGCCGAGCTACTTGGCGCGGTGGAAGAGCTGACGCTGCAGGTGGGACGTATGGGAGCCCCAAGTCCTGTCGGGCGCAACTTATCCGCCGAGATCGACGAAGGTGCGGACGATGAAGAAGATGAAGAAGAAGATGACGTTGCTCAAGGGAACCGTCCGCCCCTTATTCCGAACCCGACGATGAACGCCGACACACCGAGCGCCATTAAAGTGTTGGCTCGACTTGGCGAAAAGATGAGGACGACATCGGTGTGAGTGATGATGTTTGCGCCTGTGGCGATGGCGCAAGCGAAGTGGCCGATGTTGGGGCCCGAGCTAACTTAACAGGTGCGTGCAGCCAACATCAATCAGTTAGTGGAATAAACTGTGTAGTTGCTAAAGGCGATGGGTTACAGCCGACCAAACAGCTTGATCCTGTCCGACTGGAGTTTAACCCGTGCCGGGGCTGAGCTATGACAATGGAAGAAGAAGGGTAGAGTGGCGTTTGGATTGGAGAAGGTCCCTGGTGGAACGAAGCCGGTTTACAGCCGAGTAGCCGAGCTCACGGCACTCGGCGAAGATCCAAGCAAAATGGTTTTTGCCGAAGACCCCAGAGACGAAGAGACGCGAAGTGTTCCACGCTACGCAAGGTACTCCATACTTTGAAGACTCTCACATGCTGACTCCGGTGAAGATCAACCCGACTCAGCGGGCGCCGAGTCGTGGACAGCGGAATGCAGGTCACTACCATGAACTGTACGACGCTGCAGACGAAGCTGAACCTCACGAGAGCGATGGAGAGGATGATGACCCGTTCGATCTAAAAGGAAGCCACGAATAGACTGTGAAGGACTACATTCGACACCTGAGCTTCGACGCGGCAGAAGAAGACTCCACTCAGTACCTGGAGGCTCGGACCCACACTTCACTCGACAAAATCGTCGAGTTCGAAGGCAAGCGCTACCGTTCTGACGCATCGCTTCAGTGGATCAAACGTTTTATTTACGAGATGAAGAGCTCTAGGATGCCTCAAAGCGCCTGGTGCAAACCATTCTCGCTATGCTTGGGACGCGCGGCGAAGAGTTGGTATCGGCAACCGCCGAAGAAGACTCTGCGACGCTGGAATTTACTCAGCGAGGCGTTCCTGTACTACTATTGCTCACAGTTCGACCAGTCCGTCCGCACTTGCTACTACTCGGCGAAGCGCAAAGCCAACGAGCCAATCTGTGAGTTCCTGATCCGGCTCAATGGATATGCTCGGACAGCCAAGATCTACAAGATGAACTCCATCTTACCCTGGAGGATGTTGTCTTAATTATCGGTTGAGTGCTTCGTTCTCATTTGTGCGCCAGACCTCAACCTAAATCGGTGAGGATATTGCACATAGACTTAGCTATTAAAACACGTCTACCAAAGTGTATTGGGATCCCCCGTCATAGCGGAGTTATTCATAATATCATGGTAGCACTGAAGAGCCTGTATCCGATGTTCGCTGATTCGTCTCAACTAATCAGATTAACAGTAATAATTAATTTCGTGCTCTTACTCTGGCATGATAGGATGTACGACATTCACTTACTTACCGACTTATTTGCATAGTTACTGACTGACAGAGGGGCGTCGATTCTTTCTAAGTGACGTTCACTGGTTCCAATATGTATGACGGACATACGAAGTCACATGGCTGTAGGCAGATTATCATATCGTAGTGATGTTTAGACAGGAATCGAACAGTAGTTCATGTACATTAGATGAAATACTTTCGCTGCCTACTTATCAGCTCGGCGTGTAATTCGATGTGTCTGTGCATATCTCGGAAGGTCGCCAATGAGTGTATATGTCACGTGCTCGTGATAACCAAAACACCTATGAATGGGATCGTCGCTGCGCTCTCGGTACGTTTGCATCATCGCGCTAGCTTACTGTGCATACGCTTATACTGTATGAGTCTATATGACCAGGCCGGTCATTAACTGGGCACAGGCCATACCGCAGCGATATAGGCTAGCTAACCGCGTGTCTGTTAGCGCTATACGCGCGCAGCGGGATAACCTTATAACCATTATCTCGACCATTACAGCCATCTTGCATACGATCGAGTGAATCTAGCGATATGTAGTACGCCGTCTCGCCGTGAGGCAATTGGGACCGTATCGTGGATTGCAACGTTTGGTCGGCTCCACGCAGGAAGTATCGCTTAGGACCGGTAATGATTGCCGATGGTCACCACAAACACCAACATCGTGCTTCCAAGTGGTTCTGCTAGGTTCTTCATGACATAACTGATAAGACCATTCTCACCTCAGAGCGAATTATCGATGATAAGCGACGCACCTCAATTAATCAGATTGACATTTATTAATAAATACGCATTTTAACGCTCCTCGTAGGCTGCGCATCATTGACTTCTTTATCAACTTTACAGAGTGTCGTTTACTGCTTCCCTTTTGTATAAAGTACATACGAAGGCACATAGCTGTAGGCAAACTGTCAGATCGAAGTGATCGTATGTTTGATGACTTTCACTGTCTACTCATCCGCTCGGCATGCTATTTGCAATTATCTTGCCTGATAATATGGATGTGTCAGTGCATAGCACACCGCAAAATGTCGCCACTGAGAGTACATACCACGCGCTCAAGATAACGGAACCCTCCACTAATTGCTTTCTCGGTATTTTGCATTGCTCGCTAGCTTACTGTGCTTACGATGATGATGTATCAGTTGCGTCACTAACCCGGCACAGGTCATACCACAGCGATACAGACAAGCTGACCGCGCGTATGTCAGCAGTAGTCAACGCAGTACCTATGTGCGCGGCGGGTCCACCTTATAGCCACCCGCGACTGAACCGAGCTCTTAGTTCGACCATTACGGACAGACACTAAAATACAGTACTGCGTCCAGGCACATCGCCTTGTCACGCCTATCTGTACGGTCTGCACAACCGCACACGTGATCGTGGCTAGGTCGACAGCAACTTATTCGTCGCGCGTAGTGCACATTCAATACTGAAGTTTCAATTTGTGAGCGCGCTTGAGTGGAATATACGCTGTGGGTATTGATGATACCGTTATCATGGTTATGCTTGTGCCCAGGAACGCGCTACACTGTTAGTTGGGTCTACACGATTGGTAACGTCATTGTAAGTTTACCGTATGCGCGACCCCAGGCTTCACCGTATCCCCAGCATAAAAAACTACGATATGTCGTGTAATGTAATAGGGGGCTAAAAGATTGTAAACTGGAGTTTGCACTTCTGCACCTTCTTTTGCTCAATGTACTTGGCGTTTCGGACGGACAGCTTGGAAGGACGGCTACTTTCTTCTTTGGGTACACATCGCGTTTCTAACATTGGCCAGGCTATCCTGGCGGCGCACCTCCCATGGATCCGGTTGTGAGCCCTTCCCGAGTTTGGCCCGCTCTCGCAGGCAATACAGTGTTGCTCGACGTCGTGCCCACTGATTGTACGGAACGCGTAGCCGTACTGCAGCTTCCCACAGCAGACGCAGCGCGCCCGGGAATCCGTCGTAGACCGCTGCGGGTTCAGCAGAAGCGGGTCAATCTTCGCCTCGCATTGCCTGCACATAGGGCCCACCATTTTGCAAACTGTGAGTAAGTTAGCAACTTATATTGTTTAAACCAATTACTTGCGTCCAAATATTACCCAATAGCACGGTAATGTAAGGCTGGTATTTATTATTAGCAAAATATTAAAATGTTTTATTATTTAATTTGATTTTGATTTTGCTATAATAATACTACTATCAGATTTCAAAACAAAATTCATACTTTACATGCGATAAAAGGGACTAACAAATTATGTACCGTGTGCGCATGCATTCGTCGGGTGCGGTGCACGGGAGCAGATAGCACAATGACCGTGCACCCGCTCGCTTTCATTGCACGGTGACAGTGGTGAGTGCCAGGTGAAGTAAAAAAAAATACTTGCAAAGTCCTTACAAAAAGCGGTGGTTAGTGTGCCCGATTTAATGTACATAGGACAGGTTTTGGGTAGCGAAATGTAAACATAGAATTGTCAGCACTACTCACTTTGGTGTTTGCGCCCAATCGGTGCGTTTCGTTCTCGGCAAAAATATTTACCTCACGCTCAATCGAAGGATGGTCTGATCGTGCTACAGATCCAGTCAGCGTCGCAGGTCGGCAAATATTGCCCAATCAGGGCGCGAGTTAATTGTGTCCGCTTTTTTGGGTATAATAGTAATTTTGGCATAGCTAGGTCGAGTCAGAAAGGTAGGCGCGGTCGGTAAGATGGGAGGAAATTTTTATATAAAGGTCGATTGTGGCCATGCGAAAAGGTAGGAAAAGCCAGAAAGAAAGGGAAACGACGGACAGACAGACAGACCGACATGTTACAAGGTTGCATCTGACAGACTATTAGACTGGCAATTACTAGCGCTCTGGGCTCCCGCTCCGCGGACGCTAGGGCATTGTTGGTTGGTGTAGCGTGGGCTGGACACCTCCGCTGCGCTGCGGTGTGCTTAGAATTTCTACTTAGAGCGAAGCTACGTATAATACACGTATACTGTGATCTACTTATGCTACGTTCCAAAACAACACCGCACAAAGTATCTATAGTGTTCACATGTTATGGTAGACATGACCAGGGTTTATCGTGATCTGCAAGATGAGCACCATCTTCCCCGGGAAGGTTTTGTTTAATCCCATTTGAGCGAATAGCTACCAAAATGACGCGAATCGGAGGCGCGCGTGGTTTAAACGTTTATATATGCTGTTCAGAAGACGTGTCAGTTTCAATGATGATCCAAATTGCCATAGATCGATGAGGGATCCCAGTTTAGCTGGAGAAAATACGCCCACTTAAACATAATATAATCTGTCACGTCATCGCCGTGAGGCAGTCGACACCATATTTTTGATTGCGACGGTCTATTAGAGCAAGGTTAGGTCGGCCTATCGCGCGAAGTACCTTTTAGGGCAAGTAGGTTTTGCCGATGGTCGCCACAAACACCAATACTATGCCTTGAAATTCTTCCGCTGAGCTGTTTATGATATTAGTGAAGGGTATTTCCACTATCTTCCGCATGCATTGATTTTACTTGCACTTACTGACTTATGTGCATAGCTACCGACGGACAGAGTGGCGTCGATCCTTTCCGAGTAGTAAGCTCTGATATGTATGACGAACATGCGAATCCATATCGATATAGGCAGGTTATCATAGCGTAGTGGTGTTTAGATTTGAATCGAATAGTAGCTCATGTACGTTAGATGCTGTACGCTCGCTACTACTTATCAGCTTGGCGTGTTGTTTGATATGTCCGTGCATAGCTAATTTCGTAAGCTCGCCGGCGCCACGCTCTCGCGGTAGCCAAAGCCCATTGGGTCACTGTCGCTTTCTCGGGACCTTTGCGTCATGGTGCTGGCTTACTATGCTTACACGTCTAATGGATCAGTCTATATGACTCAGCGCGTGACTAACTGGGCACAGGTCATACCGCGGCGATACAGGCCAGCTGACCGCGCGTCGGTTGGCGATATATACGCGCGCGGCGGGAATTCCTTGTAATCATTATCGCGACCATTATGGACAGGGCACTAAAATACAGTACTGTGTACAACCACATCGACCTGCCACGTTCACCTGTATGGTCTGCACTACGGCACATCTTTGTAGTGAGCAACTTTTTCGCATGCATAGTATGGTTTATAACCGCTAGTATCAGCCGATGGTCACCCAAAAGATCATTTCCACCCCTTCATATGGCTCTCTGGGCGCTTCGTAATATCAGAAAGTACGGAAGGGCGTGTACCCAATGTTCGCTGACTCGCTTTAACTAATCGGATTGACATTAATAATAAATTGCGTCTTCTAACTCTGGCATGATAGGATGAACGCCATTGACTTACTTACTGACTGATAGCGTAGCGTAGATCCTTTCCGATTGGCATTTACTGGCTCCGACACGTACGTCTGTAAGCAGGGGTCATATGATATTTACACGCGCGACGGGTGCGCCTTATAGCCATCCGCGACTCAACCATCTCTTATCTCGACCATTATGGACAGGGCACTAAAGTATAGTACTGCGTACAGACACATCGACCTGCCACACACACCTGGTCAACACTACCGCACACGTCCTCACGTCTATGTAGACAGCAACGTATTTTTCGCGCGTAGTACTAACTCAATACTGTATTTTCAATTATGAGCGCGCATTAGTGTGATATACGCTATGAGCGTTGGTGGTACATTTAGCATGATTTAGTTTGTGTCCAAATGAGTGAGTGTACTTGTCGTCTACGTGACGTGTATGCGGATAAGAACGGCCAGCTTGCGGCTGCTTCACAGTAGATACCATGTGCTAACTATCATATGAAACGCGCTACGTTCTTTAGGTGCGTCAACACGCTTGGTAGCGCCACAGTCAGTTTACCGTATGTGCGGTCCCGAGCCTTGCGCTGCCCGCCGGTATGCAAATTACAAAGATAAGCGGGGTAAAGGACCTAAAAGTGTATATTTTCCAGTTACTTGCTCTTCTACGGCTTCTTTTGCTTGATGTACTTGGGGTTTCGGGAGGTCAGCTTGCGAGGGCGGCTGTGCCTCTTTTCCTTCTTGGGGTACCAGTCAGGGCCCATCGCCTTCATGACGTTTGCCAGGCTTTCCTGGCGGCGCACTTTGGTCGAAGCAGGTGGTGGGAGCTTTTTCTCCCAGAACTCAACCACCTTTGGGCCGTTCTCGCAGGCAATACAGCGCCGCATGATGTCCCGCCCGCTGATTGTACGGAACGCGTAGCCGTACTGCAGCTTCCCACAGCAGACGCAATGCGCCTGAAAATCCGTCGTAGACCACTGCGGGTCCAGCAGAAGTGGGTCAATACTGGCCTTGCACGTGGGCCTCGCATGTTTCAAACTGTGAACAAACTATTAAAATTACTAACGTGCGTAAAACTATTAGGTATTCTAACGGATATTTACTGCTGGGTGTATTTTATTCATTTAAATATTAAATAGTATTATTATATCATAAGCATGATATTATTTTAACCATAAATACGCCAAAATATTAGCCAATACACGGCCATTAAATCATTATTAGACAACAAAAAATATCAAAATAAAATTCTGCTTAAATAATGCTAATTTCATTTGTTCGAGCAAAACATACTTAAAAACAATAACAATGACTTTAAACCTTCCACGTAGGTACCATGCGCGCATGCATCCATCACGCGCGGTGCCTGTGTGCAGCAAACGCAACAATGTCCGCGCCTGTACTTTAATTTACTAAAACACATCATGAAATAGGAAGTGGTGGGAGAAAAACAACTCTGCAGAACTCTTATAACTGAGTTGGATAGTGTGCCCGATTTACAGTACATACGACAGGTTTTGCGTAGCTAAATGTAAATACGCAATCGTCAGCACAGCTCTCCTTGGTGCTTACATCCAATCCGTCCGTTTCGTTCGCGGCAGGAATGTTTAACTTACGTCCAATCGCGAGGGCGAGAGACGGTCTGATCGTGCAACAGATCCAGTCAGTGTCGCAGATCGGCGGGTATTGCCCAATCAGGGCGCGAATTAATTGTGTGACGCTTTTGGATATATTTGTAATTTTGGCATAGTTAGGTCGAGTCATAATGATAGGCGCGGTCGGTAAGATGGGACGAAACTGCATTAGACAGGCCGAGTGTAGCCATGCGAAAAGGTAGGAAAATACAGGAAGACAGGGAGTGTGACGGACAGATTGACAGACGGACGGACAGATAGACAGACAGGTTACTCGGTAAGGAAGCGGGAAACTAGCGCTCTGGGCGCCCGCTCCGCGGACGCTAGGGCATGGTTTGTTGGTGGAGAGAGGTCTTACTACCTCCGCTGCACTGCGGTGGACTTTGAAATTGTTACGCCACGCAAAGTTACCTTTGTATGTATACCGTAATCGACCTGTTTTGTGCTTTAATAAACGATGTATAGAATATTTTAGTGGTCACAATTTCCGTCTCACCCTTACCGTCTCAATCTACAGCATTTCGGTTGTGCTCTGTAATGTCACTGCTGATATCACCAGATTTAGCTGCATATGCGTGACGACTGGCAGGTTCAGACAGATACCTGTGCGATAGAATAAGCACTGATAGGTGTTGGATGGCCATGTAGAAGGTAGACATATAACGCCAAATAACTGAAAGAGGAAGTTTTTGTCATCACCACCAGGGCTTAACGCTACACGCAAGATAAACATATCATCTTGCCCCAGACGACTTTTTTATACTCCCATTAAAGCGCCTCGCTCCCAAAATGACCCAAAGTGGAGGCGCGCGTCGCTGCATAGTTAATATCGCATGCTTAGACGACGGTCGCTTTCATTGATGCTCAAAATTTAGCATAGATCATTGAAGAATCCCAGCTAAACCTTAGCTAGAGTAAATACGTCTACTCAATCATTTTTTCATCTGCCACGCCATCTGATAAATCGAGCGATGAGCACTACTTTGTCTCACCGTCAGGCAGTCAATATCATATCATTGGTTGCGACGGTCTATTTGAGCAAAGTTTGATCAGCACATCGCGCAACGTATCTTATAGGACAGGTACTATTTGCCGATGGTCTCCACAAACTCCAATATTGTACCTTCCAGTGGTTCCGCTGAGCTCTTTATTATATTACTGAAAGGTCTTTACTCCGGATTTCGCGCGCATTGCCTTACCTATCCTACGTGCATAGCCGACTTGCTTACGGTTTTATTTGCATAGTTACTGACTGACAGAGAGGCGTAGATCCTTTTCGAGTGGCTTTTACTGGAATTGATATATGTAGCGAACATACAAAGCCACGTGACTGTAGGCAGAATATCAAAATGTAGTGACATTTAAACTTAAATTAAAAAGTAGCTTATGTACATTAGATGATGTACCTTCCCTGCCTACTTATCAACTCGGCGTGCTATTTGATATGTCCGTGCACATGTCGCGATGTCGTTAATGAGTGTGTATACCACGCGCTCGTGATATCTAAAACCTATGTATAGGGTCACTGTCGCTCTCTCGGTACATTTGCGTCGTCGTGCTGGGTTACTGTGCTTACGCTTCTGATGTATAAGTCTATATGACCAAGCAGGTCACTAACTGGGCACAGGCCATACTGCAGAGATACAGGCTAGCTGACTGCGTGTCTGTCACCTGTATTCAACGCAGTATCTATGCGCGCGGCGGGTACACCTTATAGCCACCCGCGACTGAGCCGAGCTCTTAGCTCGACCATTATGGACAGGGCACTAGAGTATTGTACTGCGTACAGACAGTTCGACTTACCACACCCACCGGTATGATTTGCGCTACCGCACACGTGCTCGTATCTGTGTAGACAGCAACTTAATCGTCGCGTGTAGTGCTCACTCGATGCTGTAGTTTCAATTTCTGAGCGCATATTAATGGAACATACGCTGTGAGCGCTGATGACACAGATAGCATGGTTTGCATGTATCCAAGTGAGCGAGTGTACTCTCGATCTTTTGAAACCCGCAATCAGATAGGGACGGTCAGCTTGCAAGGGTGCACGGTAGATACCATGCGCTAATTATTATATGAAACGCGCTATGCTCTGTAGGTGCGTCAACATTATTGACAGCGCCATAGTCAGTTTATCGTATGTGCGGCTCCAAGCCTCGTACCGTCAGCCAGTTTACAAAATACAAAGACAGGTAGGAAAATGGGGGCTTAAAAGGGTATATTTACTTCTGCTGCTTCTTTAGCTCGATGTACTTGGCGTTTCGGGTGGTCAGCTTGCGAGGGCGGCTGCGCCTCGTATTCTTCGTGGGTACCAGTCAGGGCCCATCGCCTTCTTGACGTTTGACAAGCGTTACTGGCGGCGCACTTCGGCCGAATCAGGTGGTGGGAGCTTTTCCTCCCAGAACTTAACCGCTTTTGGGCCGTTCTCGCAGGCAATACAGCGCCGCACGATATTCTGCCCGCTGATTGTACGGATCGTACGGAGCACATAACCGTACTGCAGCTTCCCGCAGCAGACACAGCGCACCCAGCAATCCGTCGTAGACCGCTGCGGGTTCAGCAGAAGCGGGTCAATCTTCGCCTCACATTGCTTGCACGTAGGGCCACCATTTTCCAAACTGTGAGTATGTTAGCAAATTAAATTGTTTTAACCAATTACTTGCGTCCAAATATTAGCCAATAGCACGGTACTGTAAGGCTGGTATTTACTATTAGGCAAAATATTAAAATGTTTTAAAATAGTACTATTTGGCTTTGCTATAATATATTATTATCAGATTTTTAAACAAATACATACTTTACATGCAATATAAATTGACTAAAACAACTATCGTGCGCGCATGCATTCGTTGGGTGGGGTGCACGGGAGCAGATAGCGCAATGACCGTGCAGCCGCGCGCCTTCATTGCACGGTGGCAGTGGTGAGTGCCAGGTGAAGCAAAAATATATATATTCGCAAAGTCCCTACAAAAAGCGCTGGTCGTGAAGCCTACTTTAATATTAGAAAATACTATCGTCTCTACTTTAGAAAGTCTGTGGAAAATAGCATCGCCGAGCTCTTACAAATGCGGCCTGTGAAGCTTATTTTAATAATACTAATACTATTAATATCGTCTTTACTTTGAAAAGTGTGTGGAAAATAACATCGCAGAGCTCTTACAAAATACTGGTCTGTGAAGTCTACATTAATAATAATAAATATCTCTATTTGAGAAGTGTGCAGAGCTCTTAGAGAAAAAGTGGTTACTGTGCCCGATTTGCAGTACTTACGACAGGTTTTGCGTAGCTGAATGTCAATAATCAAGTATCTGCGCAGCTCGCCTGGCTGTTTGCAACCAATCGATGCGTTTCGTGCTCGGCAGAAATGTTTACCTTACGTCCAATCGCGAGGGCGAGAGGCGGTCTGATCGTGCGACAGATCCAGTCAGTGTCGCAGGTCGGCAGGTATTGCCCAATCAGGGCGCGAGTTAATTGTGTCCGCTTTTTGGCCATACTTGTAATTTTTGCATAGTTAAGTCGAGTCAGAAAGATAGGCGCGGTCGGTACGATGGGAGGAAACTGTATTAGCCAGGCCGGGTGTAGCCATGCGAGATGGTAGGTAAAAACAGCAAGAAAGGAAACGGACGGACTTATTGACAGACGGACGGACAGACAGGTTACTCGGTAAAGAAGCGGGAAACTAGCGCTCTGGGCGCCCGCTCCGCGGACGCTAGGGCATAGTTGGTTGATGTAGTGCGGGCTGACCGCCTCCGCTGCGGCGGATTAAAGAACATTTCGAAATCAAAGCTAAATGTATTATATACATTACGTGACCTACCAAGTCCGCGTTTCAAAGATCTCTCTGTACACAATATTGTTGGTGTGTACGTTCCCGTCCTCATCGATGGCCTCTGGATCCACAGCAATCTTGATCGCCTTCCTTGAAGTCACTCTCGACAACGCAACATAAAGCTGCCCATGTGCGAAGACCGGTGATTCCAAGTATATACCCACGTGGTGGATCGATTGTCCTTGGGCCTTGTTGATAGTCATGGCAAACGCTGGAACCACGGGGAACTGCTTGCGCTTGAGTTTGAACGGGAACTACTTGTCATCGTCCTCACTATAAAAGACGATCCGAGGAATGAACACCTTCTTACCCTTGAACGGCCCGGACATAATGCTGGCCTCAATGTTTCTCTCGCGCAGTGACACAACTCGAAGCCGCGTTCCGTTGCAAAGACCTGCGTCGCTATTCAGGTTTCTAATCATGATGATAGGTGTTCCAACCTTCAGAACAATCCTGTGCGGAGGGATACCGGAGAAGTTAAGAGAGTTCAAGAACTCCTGCTCAAACATATTTGCATCCGCGACCCCTTCGAGGCTGTCCACCGAGAGATACTCCTTCGTTTCACTCGATAGCCGTTCCGCAACCATGTCGTTGATACGCCGAACACTTGCATTTGTGGGGGCTAGTATGGCTCGCTCAACGAAGTATTCATCGGGTAAATTCTCAGTATCAACGCCCGGGTACACCGCATCTATGAGTGCGTTGACGTTGCGGACTCGTCGGTCTTCTTCAACTTCGTCCAAGTCTCGCTCGTGCTCCTCGTCCGCCGGAGGTATTAGCCTGAAACTTGGGGGAGACTCCATATCCGCGTCTTCTTCGTCAAAGGTCATTTGTTGTACCCGTCGTTCCGGAATGATACACATGTCGCGTGGAAGGCAAATGTCGCCATCACCGATCTCATGGTTGACTGGGTAACGGCCTTCTCCAATTTGAAGTAAAAATTCATAGAATTCCGCTAACTCAGCCGCACTGGCCGCGTCTGGGGCGGTGCGGACACGCATGTTCTCGGTTAACCGCACTTGACGCAAATGCTCCCATAGGGGCGAAGACTTGAAGCAAGCTTGAATCGTCTCCGCACGCGTAGCATCCTTCAGTACAGGTAGAATATGGCGGTGATCACCGCTGAACACCATTATCTTTCCACCGAACGGCTCCAGCTCGTTCTTCATAATATCCGAATCGACCTGTCAACAGCCTCAAAGCAAGCTCGGTTCATCATCGACGCTTCGTTCCAAATGATCAAACTCGCGCTACGAATCCATTCGGCTTTTTGGCTCTGCCATGAAAGGCTGCACGTCGACGTCTCTGTTAGTTTGAGGGGAATCCGGAACGTCGAATGCGCGGTATGCCCTCCAGTTAACAAAGTGGCTGCAATCCCACTTGATGCAACCGCGATGGCAACCTTACGTTGCATCCGAACGCGAGCGAGTATTTGCTCGAGTTGAAACGACTTTCCTGTTCCACCTGGACCATCCAAAACGAAAAGCTTCTCCCCTCCAACCGGTCTGCTCACAGCAGCAATAACTTGGTCAAAAATATCCCTCTGGTTGCTGTTCAAGTGGTCTGCCTGCTCCGCAACATGCTCCAGTTCGTTTTGGGGGTACGCATCAATCTCTTGCTGGACAACATCAACAGACGCTGTATCCGGGTCGTCCACTTGAGCAGATACATCGTCGTAATCGGCTAGCAGAGGCAGGCCGTACATGTCGAGGGACTTTTGGTTCGAAACCAAGTAATCAGCCAAATTCTTCAACGCCTTGTACTCTGCCATTCGAAGACGCACCTGCTCTTCGCGTACATTATGCAGGTCTGCGTCTCTTACCTCAATGCTTCGTGCATGATCCTCTGACATATCCTTCTTGAACCTGTCCCATAGATCTTTGGCATTACCAGGCATGGAGTAAACCAAAAAGATGCCGAAGAGTTGGCGTAGCTGGTACGACATCTTGACCTCGGCGGCTTCGCGTAAGCAATGTATCCACTCGTCGTCATTTTCCAAATACCCAAGCGCCAAAGCGGCTTGCTGATATGTAGGATGTTCCGTACCATCAACCGTTCGAAGATCCGCAAAGGACTTAGGCGAGCGTCGGTTACACAGGAGAAGTCGCAAGTAGAAGCGTTTCGGGTCCTGCGGAGATACGTGTACCAAGCGTCCCAGAGAAGCAACGTACTTCTTGTACGGCCCCCACGTCTTGTGTTTCGTCCACCTGTATTTCCGTGGTACATCCTTGTACAGTAGATTTGCCGTAGCTTCTGGGTTACGCGCGCACAGGTTGAAAAACGCCGTCAGCATTGATCTGTCCCCGCGGTTAATCAAGTTGTGAAGCTGGGGGGTCGTCGCTTGGTCGCGATAAGCAACCATGCTCATTCTTTCCAAATGAATAGGTAGCGTCACAACAGAATGTGTTGATCCTTGTGTTGGATGCATGAATAGCCGCATGCAAGCTTCTATCGGAGAAATATACCTCCCGAGGAGATACTGAAGAATTTCGTTCGCCCGAATTTCTTCGCCTTCAATCGTGATTGTCGTCATGTCCGAGCCCTTGTAGACGTACTTGTAGATGTACTTGATGGCTTTGTTCGTGGCACAAACTTCGACGTTGATGTGGCAGTTGTATTTCTGCGACAGGAACGGATTGTAGGGGACCACCCATTGATTGATGGTCGCGTTGTCCCATACTTTCCCCTTATGGCACAAAATTCCATCCGGACGGCGACCACGCTTGTACGTGGGGTATTTGTCGGGGGTCATCACCGTTTCGTCCGCGAGCGCCTTTGGAAACTTCTTGGAGCACCTTCCGTTCTTCATGCACGGGCAGTTTGGGTTCTGTTGACCACAGGGTCCATGCAGCATATTGGAAATCACCGTATCGTACAGCTCGGGGTACTTCTCTTTATCCGGGAGCTCAGCGGACACCAACTTATCGACGTCTTCCTTGCTAGTGGGCTTGTCCTCCGGACGCAGGATAAGCAGTATGTGGGCGTGGGGAAGACCACGCTTCTGATATTCCACTACATGGACTCGAGCGGCTTGAATCCCCAGCACACCCTCATCGAGATCCTTGTTAAGAGCTTTAAGTTTCTCCATGAACACGCGAGCCACGATGTCCGGTCGGTCGGATGCTTTCTCTCCACGGCGTAAGTTTTCCTTGATCTCAGGCCAGTTCGGGTTGCATGTCATCGTAATGAACAGGTTCGGGGCTCCTGTTTCACGGACGATTGCCATGGCATCCAAGAAGCGTTGGTACATGTAGCGGGGGGCACCTGTAAACTTCGGAGGTATGATGATCTTGCGCCCAACCTCACCCGCATCTGGCTCCGCTGACTCCTGCTCCGTATTATTCCCACGCCGAGTCCTACGTATGGTCGCCTCGTCGTCAGCTGCCATTCTGTGGATTTCAACAGACTCGCCACGCAACGCGTCCGTGAGTCCCTGGAGGGTTTCCAATCGATACTGGAGTTGGTTCTTCTTGATGAAGCGCAGGCGCTCTTGTTCGCATTTGGCCCATTGGTCAACGCAGTATTGCTGCGTCAGTCGCCCACCGCGCAGGATAAGAGAGTTACTAACCGTCCGGTCGTAAAGCAGATACGCCTCATATTCCCGAACGGACATGGTTAAGGGGTCACCGTGGCGATCGACGGGGTTACCAGCGTACGGGATATCGTAAGTCCAGCCATTCTCCCCGTACGGAAACAGTAGAGGGTACTGCAGCGGGTCGTAGGTAACGCTCGTCTCAAGTATGCGCTTGAACCCTCCTCCTATCGTGTGTAGGATTATATCCCGATGCTCAGTCGCGTTTGTATCGATCACAACGGCTGCCACCTCTGATGCAGTTGGGGTGTTATGCGTACCCGGGTTCGCATTCCGTGTGACGTGCAGACGCAGCTTAAGGTGATCCCCCTCCGGAAGAAAATTACTCAAGGCAAACGACGGGTCATGGTCATCAACGTCTTCCCCTGCCGCTTGGCGTCGTTCGTGCTCCCTGATGGCTGCTGCATACGCATCCCAACCACGATCTATCAAAAATCTACGCGCGTTGATAAATTCTTGTGTGTACGGGTTGTGCGCCACCATCATCTGGTCAATCGTTTCTATAACGGCGCGATCGAGGCCTTGGGTCATGTTCATACGGCTTCTCACACGGGCATCCATGTCTGGATCGTTAAAGTAAACTTGGGCATACATGGAGCGGCCGAATGTTGGAGGTAGTAACGATCCCATGCGGTGGCACACTGACCCTTGTACACGGAAGTTGTGGACACCATTCCGTGTCACGCTTTCGTCGACGTTGAGAGGCCGAGACCGCGAAGCTCCCATGGACGTAAATGCGAATACGTTGTTGTAGGCTCGGATTGACCGCATGAAGGTCGGGTTTTCGAAAAGTGATAGTAGAGCATCAGGTGCTGTTCACGAAGATGGAACGAACACCAGTCCGTTACGACAGCAGCATCCGTCTGTCTCTTTGGGAAACTTCCAAGTGTTACAGTAGTGACAAACACGCTCGTTCTCCCGGTTGTCGTCCATGTAACGCGTAAAGTAGTGACGACCCCCGGAAACTGTGGAAGGGTAAAAACTTTCGTGGTGTGCGAGGCCCTTCTTATACTGCCGAGACCGCCGGCGGAACCGCTCCTGCTCCTTTTGCTGATCCCTTTGTTCATCCGTCATGGCTTCCTTCGTGCTCTAAGCGCGGTAGCTTCTCGGGCGCACTGTGCTTGCCGCTGCTCATCGGACATGCCTCTTCTGCGATCTCTATGCGCTGCTGTATCTCGCTCGCGCTCTGTTTGTTGCTGCTCCTCAGACATGGCTTCTCTGTGCTCTCTCCGCGATGCTGTATTTTCATCGCGCTCAGTTTGACGCTGTTGATCGGACATGCCATTTCGGCTATATCGGTGCGCTTCTGCATTTTGCTCGCGCTCAATTTGGCGCTGCTCATTCGACATGCCTTCCCTGCAAACTTCGTAGACCATTGGATGGCGAATCCTTGCATTTGGACTGGCTTCCTCTGTCCTGGTGGCTCCGAGGTTGCCTTGTGCGTCTCGATCATATGCTTGATGAGCTAAGAAGTTTTCTGGCTCCAGTCGACTCCGTCGAGCCCTCGCTTGTTCGGCATCTCGTCCGCGATCTCGAATAACCTGGGATTCGGATCTGTTAGCTCTACGAATTCGCTTCCTCTCCGCATCTTTTGCTCGTGCCCGTTGTTTTTGTGAGCTCGTCATGGTAGTTCGCCTAATCCGGGCTCTTTCTGCACCGCGTGCACGTGTAGCTGCTGCGGTATTTTCGGTCGCAGGTCCTGACATTCCAATCTCAAATCGGTGGGTGTCGTATTGGCCTTCGCGACGCGTCTCCTCCTCGAATCGTCGTTGATGCTCGCCGGGATCATCTTCCTCTGTCTTCTCCTCACGCTCTACAGCTGGACTGGATACTCTTATCAGTCCTGATTCAGATGCGGCGTGAGCTTCAGCTAAGTCGAGCTGCTCCAACTCTTGGATTGCCTTGCGATAGCGTGCCTCTGCTTTACGAAGCCTTTGTTTACGGAGCTGCCTATCTTTCCTCGGTTCCAGTTGCGTGGGCGAAGCGTTCTCCTGCCGTGTTCGTTGTACGCGCTCATCTAATTCCATGCGGGTAATTCTAATAATTAGACACAGTTAGTCGAGTTAATTCTGCGCCAAAGCCCGCTACACAGTTATTGGGGAACCTTTTTCTTTTCCTCGGGCTCTTGCCATGTCCTTCTATCTTGCAAGCGTCTGTCGCCAAATGGAAAATAATTACATGGGCGGTTAGACTCGAAAGGCTAAGTGCACTGGGAGCTATTCTACAGCTATTTTTATAATATAAGCACCAGAACATGGACACGGTAGCTTAAGCAACGTGGTAATCGAATAGAACCCCGAACTTTCCTTTCCAGTACTAATCCAGAAGCCCTCTGTGAATATAACACACCACTGCTATTTCCATCCCGGTTCCTCGGATTTCAAACAACTTAAAGGTATCGTCACTCCAGGTAGCTTGTTGGTCCAGTCAGCTTTTGCTTAGGCCCTCCCCTTGGCCGACGTGTTACAGCCCTCAGCTCACGTTCCGCGGGTCCAAATTACCTTGCACGGCTGTCGACCAAGCAGCTGTACATGGTAATTCAGACGCCGCATCGCGCTGTTGCCTCTTGGGTACGTCAAAGCAGTTGCCTCAGCCCTGTTGAGTGGTTGCCCAGGTCTGTTCGATACCGTCCAGCCCTTCAGGTCATGTCAGTAGTATGCGCAGGGTACCCGAGAACGACCCAGCCCCTCGCGGGGCTCACACAGTTCTGAAAATGTTTTAAAACTGTCTATTCTGATGCTATGCTATTTAAGTGTACATGCGCGGCGCTCACTCATGTTCTTAAAGTGTTTTTTTGTCTTGATTTCTTGTTTCTTGAGCTGTCCTTGCACTTGGTCTTGGGCTCCTTGCTCTTGTGAGACCGACTGCTGCATTCCTTTCCGTCCCGCCAGAAGTGCTCTCGCAAAGTGTGTTTTGATGTGGGAGCTCACACTTTAAGAGCACCTCTGTATTGCGGGACTGTAACGACTCTTCCGCATGTGGCTGCAACTTCGGTTTGGCCAATTGGCAGCACGCGCCACGCGCTTTTAGGAGCGTGGGCACTCGCGGTGGGTCTAGGACCCCTAGGCGCGTACATGGTGGTAGACGCTCCCAGTCACACCCACCCCAACCTGATTGCTATCGCTACCAACTGCCATACCACTTTGGAGTCTCGAGGCAAGCGTCAGACTGTATCCTGAGAGGTCTCTCTTGAACATATAGTAGGGCAAGGAGCCCCACGCCCGTACATACATGCATGTACATCTAAAACTACCCTGCTGCTATTATACAGTCAGCGCACCTTGTCCTCGCAGCGCCGTCGCTCAAAAATCCAATTTTGTGTTTTGAATGAAAAAGGAGTCGGAAAATATCGACCAATTAGGGCGCGAGTTAATTGTGTCCGCGTTTTGACCATACTTGTAATTTAAGCATAGTTAAGTCAAGTCAGAAAGATAGGCGCGGTCGGTACGATGGGAAGAAACTGTATTAGCCAGGCCGGGTGTAGCCATGCGAAATGGTAGGTAAAATCAGCAAGACAGGGAACGCGACGGACTGACGGACGGACAGACCGACAGGCTACAAGGTTAGAAGCGGAGCGACTAGCGCTCTGGGAGCCCGCTCCGCGGACGCTAGGGCATGGTTGGCTGGTGTAGAGAGGGCCGACTACCTCCGCTGCGCTGCGGTGACCTTATAGTTTCTACTGAGAGCGAAGCTTCACATAATATATGTATACTATGATCTTCTTATGTTACGTTCCAAAACCACACTGCACATACTGTCCTTAGTGTTCACATGTTGTGGGAGACATGACCCGGGTTTAACGTGATCTGCAAGATGAGCACCATCTTACCCGGGAAGGTTTGGCCTATAATCCCATTTGAGCGTATAGCTCCTAAAACGACACGAAGAGGTGCGCGTGGTAGCAAATGTAATATATGCTGTGCAGAAGACGGGTCAGTACTAATGATGATCCCAAATTGGCATAGATAGGTGAGGAATCTCAGTGTAACTGGAGGAAATACGCCTACTCAAACATATTACCATCTGCACGTCATCGCCGTGAGGCAGTCGACCCCATATCTTTGATTGCGACGGTCTATTGGAGCAAGGTTTGGTCAGCTCCTCGCGCGAAGTATCTTTTAGGACAGGTACTATTTGCCAATTATCGCCACAAACACCAATACGATGCCTTGAAATTGTTCCGCTGAGCTGTTTATGATATTACTGAAGGGTCTTTCCACTATTTTCCGCATGTATTTATCTGACTTGCAAAGCCGACGTACTTACTGACTTATTTGCATAGGCACTGACTGACAGAGTTGTATAGATCGTTTCCGAGTGGCATTTACCGTTTCCGATTAGTACGACGAACATGCGAAGCCACATGACTGTAGGCAAATTATCAGATCGTAGATATATTATGCTTGAATCGAAATGTAGCTCATGTCCATTAGATGAAGTACTTTCACTGCCTACCTAACTGCCCGGCGTGCTATTTGATTTGTCCGCGCATATCCCGCCATGCCGCCAATGGGTGTGGTCGTGATAGCCAACACCCATGCATTGGGCCACTGCTGCGATCTCGGTACTATTACATCGTCGTGCTAGCTTACTGTACCTACGTTTATGATGTATCCGTCTATATGATCAAGCGCGTCACTAATTGAGCACAGGTCATACCCGCGGTTATACAGGCACGCTGACCAGGCGTCTGTTAACAGTATTCAAAGCAATATATACGCGCGCGGCGGGTACACATTATAGCCATCCGTGACTCAACCGAGCTCTTATCTCGGCCATTCTGCACAGGGCACTGAAATACAGCTCTGCGTACAGCCACATCGACTTGCCAGGTCCACCGGTATGGTCTGCCGTGCCGCACACGTGCTCGTGTCTATGTAGACAGCAACATATTCGTCGCGCGTAGCGCAGATTTAATACTGTAGTTTCAATTTGTGAGCACGCATTAGTGGAATAAGCGCTCTGAACCTTGACGATACAGATAGCGTGGGCTTGACTTTGTCCAAGTGAGCGAGTGTACGTGTGACGCGTATGCAGATAGGGACGGTCAGCTTGCGGCTGTCCACAGTAAATATCATGTGCTAGATATTATCTGAAACGCGCTACACTAATAAGGTGTGTCAACACTACTGACTGCGCCACCGGCAGCTTACCGTATGTGCGGCTCCAAACCTCGCACTGTAGTCCAGTGTACTAAATACCAAGACAGGTAGGAAAATGGGGGCCTAATAGAGTATATTTACCAATTACTTGCTCTTCTGCTGCTTCTTTTGCTCGATGTACTTGGCGTTTCGGGCGGTCAGCTTGCGAGGGCGGCTGCGCCTCGTATTCTTCGTGGGTACCAGTCAGGGCCCATTGCCTTCATGACGTTTGCCAGGCTTTCCTGGCGGCGCACTTTGGTCGAATCAGGTGGTGGGAGCTTTTCCTCCCAGAACTTAACCGCTTTTGGGCCGTTCTCGCAGGCAATACAGCGCCGCACGATATTCTGCCCGCTGATTGTACGGATCGTACGGAGCACATAACCGTACTGCAGCTTCCCGCAGCAGACACAGCGCACCCAGCAATCCGTCGTAGACCGCTGCGGGCTCAGCAGAAGCGGGTCAATCTTCGCCTCGCATTGCTTGCACACAGGGCCCACAATTATGCAAACTGTGCGTAAGTTAGCAAATCTTATTGTTTTAACCAATTACTTGCGTCCAAATATTAGCCAATAGCACGGTACTGTAAGGCTGGTATTTACTATTAGGCAAAATATTAAAATGTTTTAAAATAGTACTATTTGGCTTTGCTATAATATATTATTATCAGATTTTTAAACAAATACATACTTTACATGCAATATAAATTGACTAAAACAACTATCGTGCGCGCATGCATTCGTCGGGTGGGGTGCACGGGAGCAGATAGCGCAATGACCGTGCAGCCGCGCGCCTTCATTGCACGGTGGCAGTGGTGAGTGCCAGGTGAAGCAAAAATATATATATTCGCAAAGTCCCTACAAAAAGCGCTGGTCGTGAAGCCTACTTTAATATTAGAAAATACTATCGTCTCTACTTTAGAAAGTCTGTGGAAAATAGCATCGCCGAGCTCTTACAAATGCGGCCTGTGAAGCTTATTTTAATAATACTAATACTATTAATATCGTCTTTACTTTGAAAAGTGTGTGGAAAATAACATCGCAGAGCTCTTACAAAATACTGGTCTGTGAAGTCTACATTAATAATAATAAATATCTCTATTTGAGAAGTGTGCAGAGCTCTTAGAGAAAAAGTGGTTACTGTGCCCGATTTGCAGTACTTACGACAGGTTTTGCGTAGCTGAATGTCAATAATCAAGTATCTGCGCAGCTCGCCTGGCTGTTTGCAACCAATCGATGCGTTTCGTGCTCGGCAGAAATGTTTACCTTACGTCCAATCGCGAGGGCGAGAGGCGGTCTGATCGTGCGACAGATCCAGTCAGTGTCGCAGGTCGGCAGGTATTGCCCAATCAGGGCGCGAGTTAATTGTGTCCGCTTTTTGGCCATAATTGTAATTTTGCATAGTTAAGTCGAGTCAGAAAGATAGGCGCGGTCGGTAAGAATGGACGAAAATGTATTAGACAGGCCAGGTGTAGCCATGCGAAAAAGTAGGTAAAAACAGCAAGACAGGGAATGCGACGGACAGACGGACGGACAGACCGACAGGTTACTCGGTAAGGGAGCGAGAAATTGCGTGGGTTTGCTGCGGCCACGGTACTTGCATTTGCTCGCCTCCGTTAGTCTGTTCCGCTTTGATTTGCTTTCTATGTTGAGGTGACGCAGGACTCGTCACTGGACTGCTCTCTAAGCGTAGGTCACTCCTTAGCGTAGGTGCCATTAGAATAGACTTACACTTAATTAGTAAAGCAATCAAAAGAGGTACGTAAACACAGTGAGTGCCGGGCAAAAGGCCACGACAGGGCTGCAGTACTGGTGTGGGTTTGCTCTTCTCTCTGAGGTTCGCTGAACCGCAAATTGAGTTGTGAGAGAGAGAGAGCAAGCCTCACGCAAGCCAGTACGCCTCTCCGCAAGTTCTATTCGATACATAAACTAATATAAACAATACTTTACCTAAGTCAGTGTCGTCGTGAGCAGCACGGCGGCACGGTCTCTCTTGTCCATCGATCATAGTAAACTTGGTATAATCGCACGCAGCCGCAGGCTGCAGCAGCAGGCGTAGGATAGGATGTAGGATCGGCTGTCAGTGTCAATACCAGGTACTGACAGTCCACTTGTATGTACTGCTGGTGCTGGCCTCTTCACACAGGGGCTGGCATCTCACACTCCCACTTGATCTCGGCAATACAGCGCCGTAATTGACGCGATCACACACACAAGACTTCACAGGTTGAAGTCGCTGCCCCATAGATCAAAGTCGTAGACCAGCAGCACAGTAGTCTGTACAGCAAACAGCATGCCACAGTCAACACCGTCCTCATCCATAGCAGTAGCCTTCACATCCGTAGTCATAGCGTCCGTTGTCAACACAGGTGTAGCAGATGTAGTATCGTAGTAGAACTACGCAAGACAGGTGCAACCTTCTTGGCTTTCCCAGCACACCATCGCACTCACAACACACTGTAGCTCTCACGCTTGTCCAACGCAAACGCTTGCTCTTCTCGCATGTGTCCTATTCCTTTCGAATTGCAGCAATATCAGTCGGAGCAGGAGACGCAGTCTCCGCAGTAGCCACAGCAATAGCAGCCGTAGTAGAAGCCGCAGGCTCCGTGGAGGTAGTAGTATCATCCGAGGAAACCACTGGCAACACCTTCATTGCTTGACGAAAGCGACTGAACTTCACCACCGCAAGTGGCTTGGTCATGATGTCCGCGATCATCTGCTCGGTCCCAATGTGCTGCGTCGTAAGCAATTTCAACTCCACGTTTCGTCTCAGCATATGATACTTGTTGTCTATGTGTTTAGACTTGGAGTGCTTGCCAGGCTTGGTGGTCAACGAGATTGCTCCCTCGTTATCACCCAACAGTAATGGTACTGGATGCTTCCAGGCCAGTTCCTCACACAGGCCCGCAAGCCACAGCACGTCTTTGGTGGCTTCAGCCATCGCCACATTTTCCGCTTCGCACGTACTCAGGGAGTTAATCTCCTGTTTCCTTGATGCATACGATATCACGTTACCGTCAAGTGTGTTTACATAGCCACTGATGCTTCTTCTGTCCACAGGATCATTTTCATTTTGCAGTCGGCATCTGAGTAGCAGCGTACATTTGCAGTAGTTCCCTCAGGTACGTCCATAATCAAACCGTAGTCACACGTAGCTTTTAGATACCTAAGTACCCTCTTAGCTTGCGCGTAGTGTGTATGGTCGTAGGACGCTAGGAACTTGCCAAGATGTCTCGTTGCATGCGCAATGTCAGGTCTTGACGCATTCACTAGGTACTGAAGTGCTCCCACTAGCTCACAGTACGGCAGATAGTCCATTGTTGCAGGTACAGAAGCCTTAGACAGTGTAGTAGCCTCAGGAGTAGTACATCCGTTGCAATCCGACATGTGGAACCGCTTAAGTACTTCCAGCACATATTGTTTCTGACAGTAAACAATCTGTCTGCTTGGTCTGTCAAGCAGGATCTCGACACCAAGCAAGTACTTGACAGTACCCATCGTAGTCAGCTCAAAGGTTTCTTGCAGTGCAGCTGCAATCTTGACGCACAGGTCTCGGGGTCCCATTAGTAGTAGGTCATCCACGTAGACAGTCAATAGCAGCTTAACTTCACCCTCTTCCTTTAACGCATACAACCCATAGTCTGAGTCTGTGCGCTCAAAGCCCAATGTCACCAACTTCGCATGTAGAGTCCGGTTCCAAACATTAGGCGACTGCTTCAATCCATAGAGGCTCTTCAATAGCTCGCATACAGCGCTTGGTCCATCAATTTGGAATCCAGGCGGCTGCTCCATGTATATCATCTCGTCGAGATCTCCGTACAGGAACGCTGTCTTTACGTCGTACTGGAGTATCTTCCATCCTCGCTGCACGGCGAAGTAGATGGCCGCACGAATAGTTTCAAAGCGAATCACCGGTGCATATGTTTCACTGTAGTTGATGCCGAACTGTTGCTTGAATCCGTGGATTACAAGACGAGCTTTGAACCGCTTGACACGTCCACGCTCATCTCGTTTCACCGCAAAGACCCATCGACATGTAATCACCTTGACACCTTTCGCCTTTCTCCGCGGAACAAGTCGCCAGGTCTTGTGCTTCTTCAGCGACGCCAGCTCTGCCAGCATCGCGGCCCGCCACTGGGTCCAGAACTTACTCTTCTGTGGCTGCTTGTAGGTTGTAGGAATGTCCACGTCCATGCCATGCGCTATCACTTGGCCCACCACGTAGTCGCTCAATCGTACGTTTGCCTTCTGCGTCCTTCTCGGTCGCTTCAGACATGGCTCGACTGGAGGTTCCTGGATTGCAAATCCAGTGTCCTCCTTCACGAAATTCTTTCGCGCCTTGCGCTTGCGTCTCTTTGTGACCTTCACTGGTTCATGCCTCTTCTCAGGTGCAACCTGAGGGTCAGCAGATTTCTCCACTTCTTGCTGTTCGACGCTCGACGAGTCATCATGCTCTGCACTCCCACTGGACGTTTGTTCTCCGTCCACAGCCCATTCAACTTCTAGGAGTTCACCTGCCTTGCTCATCGGCACAGTCCCACTACTCTCTGTAGTGTAGGTCTCAATACTTGTCTTAATTTTCACTACTGGTGGCTTCTCCGGCAACACGTGCAGTGTGTCCAGGTACGCATTCTCCAGTAGTTGCTTCATGTAGGCTCCATCCACTGTGAACTCCTCGTGAAAGCGGCAGTTCTCTCTTTGTGCAGTCTTCACCTGACAGGTCAATAGGTCTAGAAACTTGTAGCCCTTCGTAGAGTCGCTGTAACCGAGCAATAGACACATTTGTGCCCGTGGTTCAAGCTTCTCCTTTCTTTGTCTTGAGTCAGGTGGTATGCAATACAGCACCAGATTCGCAACATATTCAAGGGCGGCTTCCGTCCGTACAGCTTCTCGTGCGACGAAGTCATTCCCAACATCTTGGTGGGTAGCATGTTTAGTGTTGTCACCATGTGCAGCAAAGCTTCTCCCCACAACATGTTCGGTAGATGTGTTGCTGTTAGCAGCGCTCGCACACGAGGCAGTACAATGCCGTTCGCCCTTTCTGCGATCCCGTTCTCTTGGGGAGAGTACGCGTTCGTGAACTGCTGCACGATACCGTGTTCAACGCAGTACTCATGCAGTTCCGTTCCAGCGAATTCACCACGTTGGTCCGACCGAAGATGCAACACTCTGTAGTCTTTGTGATGCGTCCGCAACTTCTTTAGCAGCTTCAAGATGAACCAGGTAGCTTGACTCTTTTTCTCAAGTAGATAGGCCCACTTGTATCTCGTAGCAACATCCACAATGAACATGAACATAGTAGCTTTACTTGCTGTCTCCACATTCATCGTGCATATGTCCATAGCCAGAGTTTCAAGTGGCTTAGTCGAGCGAACTGGAAGACGTTTGTGACTCATGGATTTTGTCTTGCTCACAACACAGGCAATGCATTCGTAGGTGTTCAGATCTTTCGTGTTGAGTTTTACCCCCAAGTCCATCTTATCAGCCATCACCTGAAGCAAAGCCATGTGTAGATGGCCAAAGCGCTGATGTAGGAGCTCCATCGTCTTCTTGTCCTCTACAGCTTGCTTAGCCATGGCCATGACCATCACACCGGTTGCCTTTTCACTCCGCAGTCGGTAGAGATTGTCTCGCATCTCAAACTTTAGGATAGTGCCCGGTTTCGACATCCACGCCGTCTTCTGGTCCATTGAGCACATCAGCTTGTAGTTTCCTGTAGTATGTAGGTATCCCATACTAATCAGGTTGATCTTGGCATTTGGCGTGTAGACTACATCATCCAGCAGACGATCTTCATGTTCACCAGTCGATTAGTTGATCACTCGCAGTAGGACAGAGCCACTAACCGTCGTGTGCTCCGTAGTACCATTAGCGAAGTCGAGTCGGCTTGTCTTGTCTTCTCGCAGTGTCGTGAACAGAGATAGATCACCACAAATGTTGGCCTGTGATCCCGAGTCGAGGATCCACTCCGTAAAGTTTCTCTCAACAGATTGCATGTTCTCATCTCGTTCAACTGCATTCACCGAAACCGTCTGACCTTGGTTTGCAGTGTCTTGTCCTTGGCCAGTCTCAGTACCCTGAGTTGGTCCACCTCTGGGACCTGTCTCATTGCCTTGGGTACTGTTACTTCCTCGGCGTCCTTCTTCAGATTGAGGTCCGTAGTGACTCGTCTGATTCCGTCGTGGCGACCGACTGCGTCCTCCACGTCTGCGTTGCACTGGTTCATCGCGTCTTGGTTGTCCACGAGGAGACGACATGCCTCGACGCTGGGGGCCATGCAATGGTGATCGTCCTCTTGGCAGCGAGTGACGCGGTCCTGCACGTCTTCTCGGCGGCGAGCGCCAGCGAGGTGATGACCATGAGGGCCTAAAGTTTCCGCGAGGTGGCGAGCGTCCACGAATTGGCGAACATCTACGATCGGGTGAGCGTCCACGATCTGGTGAGCGTCCTTGGTAGCGAGGCCCAGGTGGACCTCTCATCGGTGAGTAGCACGGTAGTGACGATCTTGGGGGTCCAACATTCTCCCGAGATGGCAATCTCCAGTCTCCTCCTCCAAAGGGAGATGTGTAGCCTCGCCCATAGTCAACGGGTGGATTAGTACGTGCTTCTCTTAATCCAGGCCACTCACCGTCAAACAGTCCTCCATAAGATGGTCCATTCGATCCTCTCCGTTCACCATACGATCCTCCATCGTACAGTCGTCCCTCAAGGCCTTGATATCCTTGTGGCTCAGCATAACGACCTTGGTAGTTATCCCCTGGCACAGATGAACCCACTTGTGGTCCACCTCTACGGCCTGACTCAAACGTAGGTCTCTGCAATCCACTCGAAAATCCCTGGCCTAAGGAGTAGAACAGTGCATCCCACGTCGGAAGTGGTCTTAGAAAATGTCCCCCCCCCATTGGTGCTGCGCAACATCGATAGTCGGTATCTGCCATCCATACGATGTTCCGACCTCATGCTGAGTACTCGCCATAGGTTGCAGTAGCTGCATAGGCTGCATGGCTTGCACTGTTTGAACAGGTTGCATATTCTGGCTAGGTTGAGTACTTTGCACAGTTTGCATGGCTTGAGCAGATTGGATACTCTGACTGGGTTGATTACCTTGCACAGCCTGAGTGGGTTGCTCAACTTGGGTATGTTGCATGCTTTGACTGGGTTGAAGCTGCAATTGCTGCGGCGTCATCGGTACACTCACATCATCCGCTGGTTCGACTTTGCATTCTTTCGTCTCATCGTCATCGCTTGCACATGATGGCGGGGAGTAGATGGGCGATACCGAGCGTTTCTCACGGCTTGCACCAGTCGCACCTTCACTTGGGTGCGGCGATCTCAGCGCCAAGTTCTCAAACAGGCGACGCGGTTCACCAGCCGTTGACGTCGTATGCACGCGGCGCACGGAGTTAATCAGTGAGACTGCCTGCTTCTTGGCTTTCTTCTTCTTCAATCGTTGTACCAACTCAGGCTTCAGTTCCATGCCAGTGTTTGCAGTACATTCTGCGTACCAATGGCCATGCTGGTCACAGTTAGCACAAGTATAGCGCTGTTTCTTCTCAGCATTCTTGCCCTTGCGCTGCCTCTGACGCTTGCCTGCATGTCCTTGTCTTGCATGTTGACTCACATTATTCACTTGGTTCGCATTTGACTGCGTTGGCCTTGGCGCCGCTAGTGACATCTGCTGTTGCAACTGGTTGCTTGAGTGTTCCGCAGGGCCGCAGGCGCTGTAACGCTTCAGCAAGTGTCATGGTCCGACGATCATGCTTGCTCATCCAGAGTGAGTGCTCTCGTGCCAGCTCAGGGAACATCAACAACGTGTTCGAGATAAGTAGACTTGCATGTTCCCATTCTTCAAACTCGCCCTTCGCTAGTCGCAGTCGACGTACCATAGCATCAATGTCTTGCACATACTTAGTCACAGCTTCCTTGGGCTGCAGCTGACGGTTCATCAGCTCGCGCCGTAGGTAATCAGGGTTAACGCCGTCACCCGCCTCGAAATGCTCAGTAATTCGTTGCCAAAGTAGTGACGGGGCATCCATCTGATCACGGATGGAGTTGATCTTGAATATTGTTCGTAGATCCACCGAGAGCGACAATGCTAAGGCTGAGAAAGCCTTCACCTTCCTTGCCTTGTACCACTCAGCATACTTAGGCCTCTTGTAGCCCTCCACGGAGTCAAATCTCTTGACACCATAGGTAATCTCGCCCAGCAGGCGGCTCTCAAAATGCAACGGCACCTCACTAACCCACGCCGTGTATTCTTCCTTCTTTGATAACGGGGGCAGCCGAATGTCGGCCGTGTTGCGCAGCGACTTCGTGTGCTCTGCGAGCTCTGCGTCGTCGTAGCGACCGCCGGGGTTCTGGTTGTCCAGCATGCTTGGTAGGCTGCTCTGGGCTTCGCTGTGCCCTGTGCTGGGGTCACTGCCGTCACTTGGATTGCTTTGTGGCGGTGGTGGCTGATTTCTAACTGGAAGGTTGCGAGCTCGCAATCTTTCAAGTAGATTTTCTACCAATGATCGGCCACCTTGAATTCCGGATAATGACCGGATAAGGTGTTCGGCTTCTTCGTGTGACAGAACATCATCGTCACGTCCAGTAGCTACATCAGCCACATTATCAGCCGATCGGCGCGCTCCTCGACTCCCATTCGTCAAAATTCCGCCAGCGTTTTGGTCTTCCACACGTCCGTTGTCAAGCCATGGACCCTTGTTGGGCTCATAACCTGAGGTGACGCAGGGCTCGTCACTGGACTGCTCTCTAAGCGTAGGTCACTCCTTAGCGTAGGTGCCATTAGAATAGACTTACACTTAATTAGTAAAGCAATCAAAAGAGGTACGTAAACACAGTGAGTGCCGGGCAAAAGGCCACGACAGGGCTGCAGTACTGGTGTGGGTTTGCTCTTCTCTCTGAGGTTCGCTGAACCGCAAATTGAGTTATGAGAGAGAGAGAGCAAGCCTCACGCAAGCCAGTACGCCTCTCCGCAAGTTCTATTCGATACATAAACTAATATAAACCATACTTTACCTAAGTCAGTGTCGTCGTGAGCAGCACGGCGGCACGGTCTCTCTTGTCCATCGATCATAGTAAACTTGGTATAACCGCACGCATCCGCAGGCTGCAGCAACAGGCGTAGGATAGGATGTAGGATCGGCTGTCAGTGTCAATGCCAGGCACTGACAGTCCACTTGTATGTACTGCTGGTGCTGGCCTCTTCACACAGGGGCTGGCATCTCACATATGCCCCCCCCCATCTTCAAGGGTAGTACAAAATACAAAAGTGAAAGGACAAAGTGTGAGGGAAAAAATATTGCAGATGAGCAGCGACTGTTATTGTAACGGGGTACAATCCAGTGTACCCCAGGCTACGTGAAGAGTGACCCGTCACTCTTGTGGATACGTACCCTTGCTCGAACTTCTCTGTATTGAGTGTTTAGTGTGGCCCACACATGCAGTGAGAGAGTGGTAGACGTCGGACTATCAGACACGAAGAAGAAGATCAGGACGAAGCGCAGTATCGCTCGTGCTTGATATCTCGAATTCTCGCACTCCCCCGCAGTGGCCCCTACCTTCGCCGGCAAGCCGCTAGCTACCTCTCTTTCGCTGTATCAGTGGCTGTACGCGTGTCCTTTTGTGAGACGAACACATGACTGTCGAAGTGGAGACCTCGGACGCCGCTATGGCGTCTCCCACGAGCTCCAGTGGCACGGGCCCCGAGTCCCTGCGGTTATCGGAGATCGAGAGTGCGCACCTGTGCCCAGCAGGTCGTATGAAGATGGAGGAGCTCTTCCGCCAGTGGCTTAACGTGGATGGTACGAAGGAAATGATTCAGAACATGGTGGCCGACCTACGTCAGGGCAAGGAGCTAAACTTGGACGCGCTGCTGGCCACGGTCAGCGCAGCTGGCAGTGAGGCCGACTCGCCCTCGCGCAGCCCCAAGCGTCCGCCTAACTACCATTTTGGTATGCTCAGTCCCGGCGCAGTCGGTAGCCCCAGCGCGCGCAGACGTCATCAGCACCTGGTTAGTCTTTTTGGGGACGAGCTCCACAGCGCTGCGGCCGCAGTAGCTGCAGCTGCATCGGATAGTGAAGTAGCCAAGGCCGATGATGTTGACGCTGAAGCTGCAGCAGCACCGGATGACGTGGACATGACTGGAGGAGACAGTGAGGCTGCGAGTGATAACGATGGCGCGCAGGAAACTCCGGCAGATATGGACCAGAAGGAATCTGCAGTATCTGTAGAACAGGCCGATACAGACGAAAACATGGAGGGGGAACAGGAACAGCAGGCGGTGGAGAAAGCTCTAAAGACCGAGGAGTCTGCAGCAGCTGAGTCTGACCAAGTCATGACTGAAGAGATCTGCAAGCAGGCTCAGATCCCCAGGTTTTACTCGCCTGGCGAAGGCCGGCGAGGCCGACTGCGTTGTCTGTCCACAGATGCTATGGCTCGCAAGGCATCGGACATCGAGGCGCGTTTCCGTGAGTTTTCAGAGGGCATGAAAGTGGAGGATTTCGTGGCCATCACCAAGGATCTTTGTGGATTCCCTTCGTTTTTCAATGCGCCATTTTTTAGACGCATCCTTGCGACCTGTGGAGCAGCGGGGGAGACAACACCGAAGCCGCCGTCCAACCCGACACAGGAGGACGCTTCTAGTCCCACGAGCGCTGATGGTGGCATGGCACTGCAGCGCATTACGAAGGAAATGTTCCAGACCTACTGGATGCGCGAGATGGCTCCTTGTGACAGCGTGGAACGATTCTTTAGAGTAGTACGTGACCTTGAGATTTTTGCTGCAGTTTTATTAAAGAACTGGCTGATGCTGTTGCTGTAATTAACAGGTGAAGCAACCGAAGAACGACTTTATAGAGCGAGACGACTTCGCGCCGTTTTTGCATGGTGAGTTACAGCGCTGAAGCTGTGGCGTATGCTGCGTTCAAATTCCTCATTCGTGTCCATTTTTCGTGAACAGAACTGCTGAAATATCATCCTGGCCTAGAGTTTCTTGGGGGTACTCCCGAGTTTCAGGAGAAATATGGTATGAAATTGCTGGAATGAGACGAAATGATTGTTTTTTTTTGCAAAGCTAAGAGCTTGTTTGCTTGCAGCTTTGACGGTGGTGGTACGGATATTTTATTCCGTCGATAGAGACAGTAGCGGCCAACTTACGTTGCGGAAACTGAGACGCAGCAATCTCATTAGCGCGTTTAACACTGTGGACGAGGAAGAAGACATAAACAAGGTGCGTGCCCAGCTCTATCATTGTTGCAGTACTTATCTAACTGGTGAACGGCTTCTAGGTGAACTCGTACTTCTCCTATGAGCACTTTTACGTGCTCTACTGCAAATTTTGGGAACTGGACACGGACCACGACTTTCTTCTCAGTCCGGACGACCTCGTACGCTATGGCGGCCACGCCCTTACACGAATCATTGTGGATCGTATCTTCGAGCGTGGACGGCGTCCGTTTGCCCGTGTCCAGACATTGACATCCGAGGAAAAGAAAAAAATGAGCTACGAGGATTTTATCTGTACGTGGCCAGTGGGCGCTTTTTTTAATCCAGTTGCTAACAAATGCGTGTTTATGGCTTCAGACTTTATGCTCTCGGAGGAAGACAAAGCAAATCCCGTCAGTATTCGATATTGGTTTGAGCTCATCGACACGAACGAGGATGGCGTACTGCGCGCCGACGAGATGCGCGTATTTTACCGTCACCAGATCCACCGCATGGAGTGCCTTGGCCACGAAGTGGTGCCGTTCGAGGATATTTTGTGCCAGATGTCGGATCTGTTGCATCCAGAGAAGGAGGGCGAGTTCTACCACAAGGATTTCATTCGCGCGGACAAGATCCGAGTGTCGGGCGTCTTCTTTAACGTGCTGTTCAATCTCAGCAAATTCATCGAATTCGAGCAACGAGACCCGTTCCTTCTGCGCCAGCAGCTCGCCGAGCCGGAGCTTACGTAAGTTTCTGCACTGGAGCAACAAGGGTTGGAGCTAGTACTAAGCAGATGATTACCGGTATTGCTGTTAATACAGGGATTGGGACCGCTACGCTCGAGCCGAGTATGCTCGATTGGCTATGGAGGAGGAGAGTCGCGACGAGGACACTGCGATGGACATTGACACCATGGACGGCTGGTATGTGTCGGACGAGCAAGAAGAAGAAGAAGCCCCAGATGGCGGTGCTGGTGCTGACGGTACAGCGGGTGAAGGGCGAACTGCCGAAGCTCCTTTTTAACCTTTCCCCCCGTGCAACGAGGTAGATTCACTTTTCATTTCCCCTTTAGAAGACGGTGGACAGTATTGGACTGCGCCGCAGCAAGATCAAAGTAAGTAGAGCAACACGCATGAATCCCGTCAATCAGCTACCGTAGCCAACCTTTAGACAGGGGGCAGCCGCAGAGCTTGTTATTACTTACTGGCAGCCTCCTGTGCCTTGCGCAGTTGGTTCACGCGGTCGTTGCACTGCTTGAGCTTCTTGACCTGCTCCTGGCACTTTCTCCAGTCGCGATCGAAGTCTGCGAGGCAGTCTTCTAGCTTGTAATAGTCCTCATGGCAGCGATTACGCTCAATCAGCTCGTCAACGTCCAAGTCCTCGCCGAAGTCACTCTTGCTACCAGCGTGAAGCCCCGCAATGGGCACAGGCGGCTTGGTAAACGTGTCGCTCATGCTGGGAATTGTTTTCTACGTACCGGTACTGCACTGTGGTTTTTAGAGAAATTGACATAAAGTCATGTCGGTAAGAAAAAAAAAATCCTGACGGATAAAATCCCGACAAATCAGTCAGCATCAAAAGTAGAAAAACGCCCCCTCCCCCCTTTCACCCCTCCCAACTTATTCTGGGTTCAAAAGAGGCGCGAAAAGCAGGACAAGCAGCATGGCGAGCGTCGCATCGGCATCCGAGCCCGACGCCGAGACCACTGAAGCTAAATCCCCGGAGGTCCACGTCCCCACATCTGCCGCCGTTGTCGCCCGAGCCCCACGTATGGATGAGGAGACGTTCGGGAGTTGGGGTGCGTTTTTCGAGTATTTTGACGCATATTAGCACAAAACCCACCAGATATTCAAGAAGAGGACCTCTACAAGCGCCACGGCGAGGAACGCGGATCTCCGAGACCGTGGTAAGGACACCCCGCAGACCATTATACCAGACGCTTTCGACAAGTACTACCGAAAGTTGGTGTGCACGCATAGTTGGTCAAGGCCCAGCCGTTTGAAGGGCAAGAGGCATAACTACTTCGTGAAGTCTACCGGATGTCAAGCGCAGATGACGGTCGTCGTAATTTGGGATGCTGCTCAGGGTTTTCAAGTGAAGGTTACGCACCAGGAGACAGCGCACAACCACTCACTAAGCTCAGGATCTTATGGAAATCACCCCTCAAATCGACGCGCTGCAGACGAAGACGTGATTGACTTCGTGGATGAGCTTCAAGCTGCCGGGGCGAAGAAAAAGTTGATTCTGCAGTTTCTGAGGAAGAAAACTGGTACGCTACATGATTGTATCCTTGTTATTATGCTTGTTTTGATTCTAATGCCTGGTTAATAGGCAAGCATGTTACCCTGCGTGATGTGCACAATATTGTGGCGAAGCTGAAATAGGCGCGGCGTGGAGCTACAACCGTCGAGGCAAGACTGGAGTCTGGTTTGCGCGATTTCTGTCTCTCGAAAGGGTAATACGGCGACCATTTATGTGGATGACGAGAAGCTAGCGCAGACGATCACTATTCAAACCCACCAGATGCGAAGATTCTTTGAGGCGTTCCCACAGGTGTTGATGGTGGACGCCACTCACAACACCAACGATGCTCGATACAAGCTCTTCAGTTTCATGATTCACGATGTCTTCGGCCATGTAAGTACTCTCTTGGTGGCTGTGTCGATTGTGTGACTCTAATTGTACCTCTGTGTTGGTTTGTGTGACTCTACTGTGCCCGTGTGTCCCGCTACATTTGTGTGCCTCTATGTGACTTTACTGTGGCTGTGTGCCATTGCTACAACTGTATACCTCTTTGTGGTTGCTTGTGTACAGGGGCAATGTGCAGCATGCACTCATGGAGAACGAAAGTGCTGATTGTTTGGGGGATGCAGTGAAATCGTTCAAATCATTTAGCTCAACCTGGGACCAAGTTCGAGTGATTATCGTGGACAAAGACTTTGGAGAAATTGCGCTTCTGCAGGAGGCTTTTCCTGCAGCAAGAATTCTGCTCTGTGTCTTTCATGTGGTGAAGTATCTTCGGGGAGAAATGGCAAAGAGGGAGTATAATATTGAAGATCGGGATAAGGTTGAGGACGCCGTTCACATGATGGTGGACGCCAAGACGGAGCTTGAGTACGAAACGAGTCGTAGATATCTGTACTACGTGGTTGACGGAAAGCAAATTACACTCGAAGAAGATATTCCAGAGGACCCAGCACACCCATTTCTGAAGTACTTCCACGAGAATTGGCACAATTGCAGACACATGTGGAGTGGATTTGGTCGTGTAAACGTCCCTCATTTGGGAAACACGACAAACAACAGGTACTGAGGCGTTTTTGTGCTGTCTCAAGTTCTAATTGCTAACTGTTGACTTGTATAACGACTTAGGTTGGAGACGGCATGGGGCCACTTGAAGGACGTGCTGAAGTCTACGATGGCGCTCGATGAGTGCGTGGATACTCTGCAGTTCTTGCAGTCTATTGCGGAGATGGAGTATGCGAAGAAAATGACAGACGTTGGACACATGCGTTACGCTGGAGCTGATGCTGAGTTGACGAAGCTATCAAAAGAGGTTAGTCAGCACGCCTACGAACTGGTGGAAAAGCAGTATCGCGTTGCTAATGATCTCAAGACTACGTATACAACGCGCGAAATACAATCTTACATGATCGAGATGGTGTCAGCAGTTGACACGAGTCGAAAGTACCATCTTGATACTAGGGTGCGTGAATTGTTTTGTCCATAATGGCTGAATGGTATCAATACTTATTGAATGGTTATTCTGACTTGACAGACGTATCACTGTTCGTGTATTTTCATGAGGACAGAGCTGCTTCCCTGTCGTCATGCTATATACTGGCGTTTACTTTGTGGAAAAAGCCCCATTCCAGTCAAGCACATCCACCCTCGTTGGAGTCTGTCATCCCCGCTGAACATTCCCGTTGAAGAAGATGAGGATGCAGAAGACGGAGAAGCAACGAGTGGATCATTTCGGGTGCGAGATTCCGCTTTGACAGCGGTACGCCACAAAGTGCTCAACGGGACTAACAAGTTCCGAACATCACACGCTGTAGCGACGCGAATTGCAGATATCATGAGCCGAAATGGAACTCCCGTGTTTATCCAGATGCTGGAAAGTCTTAAGCGCTTTGAGTCTATTGCAACGGATGGAGAGGCACCTTTCGTTTCTGTATGGCCAGATCGACTCTCTCAACTGAATCCTCTTTCGCAGATTTCTGAGATACACGATGGTGGAGCAGCAAATTCCGATGACACCAGTGAGCCTCCAACTGCAATCGCCGACGCCACTATCTACAACAACGAGGATGAGATACAGCGTGAGGGCGACCTTGAGGAACCTGACGATGCTTTGGGTCGCGGTGGGCCTATGGTGGCTCAATCACCAAGTCACTCACGTGATGTGTCACCTTGTTCAAGTCACACGGGTCACACGATAGAGGTGACGGATAGCAACAGTCACTCTGGAGGGGCCAGTCACTCCGACGAAGTGACGAGTGATGCGCAAGGTTTCCCCGATCAATCTGAATTGCGGGACGAGCGGAGTATTGTGGGGCTATCACATTCGAGCTATGACGAGACAAAACAAGTAGCACCTCCAGCAAAGAGAGCGCTTTCAGATGGCGGACATCCCAGTTCCAGTTCAAGTGAGGAATGCTCATTCTTCGTCTCGAAAAGCACCAAAAGCCGCGGTCGGCCCAAGATACGAAAGAACCAGAAACAACAAGTGAAGAAGCAACGATTGGTGAACTCTCTGAAGGAAGCCAAACAGCTCGTGCAAGGGACGTTGACGCCGGTTATCACGCTAAGCAATGTGGCCACAGTGTTGAAGTCGACATACAGTTACGAATCCGCGTACGAGTTCCTCTCCAAATTATCGGTAAAGACGCTGGGCCCCAGGAAACAAGTAATAGCGAAGATGGTAGCCCCCCAGTGAGGCCCTGAGCAGCGTCAAGTTCGTGTTCACCGAGCAATTCACGCATAAATGCAGAATTTTTTGGAAACGTACAGAGAGGCACTACCAGATCCGAAGTCACCCGTAGGTGTTCGTCTCGCTAAGATCGGGGTCATTAGCGAGGACCAAGTGCAAGTAATGGTGGAGTACCATCGTCTATGGAGGCAGTGTCTGATACAATTGAGTGGATGGAAGCTACGTCGCTAAACAGACTGGATATTCCAGAAGGTCTCAATGAGTATGTTGAACTAGATAAGACCAAGGCTACCACAGCGCTGCAGCAGATTGTCTTGCCAATCTCACGCTTGACACCGTTCGGAATGGTCTCGAATGAATCCGTTCTGCTGCTAAGAGAAGACCTATGGCTGAACGACGACTGCATGATGCACGTAATGACGACGATTCAAGAAGAGCATGCACACGTTGGTATTATTTCGCCAGGCGTTACCGGTACGGATGACCCTGAAACGCAGGAGAAGGTCATCAGCGGCTCCGATCCATTCCAAGAGCACAACACACATGTGTTGCTGCCAATTCATATCAACAGAAACCACTGGTGCGGTGCAGTCTTTGACTTCAAGTCCACACCAAACCGGATCACAGTATTTGACCCCCAACAGAAGCCAAAGCAACTTGAAACGTGTGAAGACATTGTCAAGAAAATCTTTCCAGAGATAGTAGCCAAAATGGATTGGAAACGAGAAGTGTGGCTGAAGCAGACAGATGGACACAATTGCGGACCTCTTGTTCTCCTGTTTTTTGAGAGCATTGTGCGTGACGTCGTTCTCCCGAAGTCGCCATCGAAGGCACTCCTTCGGTACTACAGGATGAGATATCTACTGAAGTCACTGCATGTTTAGGAGAGACGTTAGCACACTGCAAAAGTTGCGTAATTCATTCAGTTCATGCATCAACCGGGTTTCTTTACGATGTTCAACACTTTTTGGTACATGAAGCTATACATCAGAATGTCATTAGGGCCTCCGTTGATCTCATTACTTCCACATCGGACTCACGGACTCACGTTGATTTCCTTACTTCCACATCGGACTCACGGACTCACGTTGATTTCCTTACTTCCACATCGGACTCACGGACTCACTTGCGAAAAAAATGCTAAGTCACGTGTACAATCTGGCAACACGCAGACTTCATCGTATTCCTTCGACATTCGCACGACATTTGACGATTGCGCAACCACGTCCACACACTTGGATGGCCTCAATAATGTCTACAAACGATGAATTTTTGGAAATATATTCGGTATTTTATTCTCTTTGTGTGGCTTTGTGCCTTTGTCGTAGGTACACAACCGATTATGGTGACATTTATACGCACTTAAGTACGAAGTCACATAACCATTGTGTGACTCTAACATCGATCAATATTAATACAAGGGGGTTGTAATACAGAGAGGGGTTTGAAATTCAGACTTCGCCCAAAAGCTGAACAGATTCTACCGTATTAGTTCCCAAAGGATATCAAGTAATCATAGGCTATGAAATCTTGCAAATCATGTATGCTCTGGCTGAAAAGGCTGAAAGTAGTACATATGACCGCGTTTGCAAGGGTATCAGATGTATGTGCATTTCAGTTTCTGGGCGGAGTCTGAACAACTTTTACAGTATTATAGTAGATGGTACAATGCCGTGCTGACACACGGGAAGCTCTGGATTGCAAGGGTGTATTGTATATATTGCAACGATACTTGTGCTATTACCGCAAAACTCAACTTGTATGTCATATGCGCCAGGTCTAAAACCATTTTAAAACCGATATGCTGGATGGGTTTAGAGTCAAAGACAAGTATGAATGGGCGATTCTGTTGGTGTCTTAACTTGAAGTGGTAGAATAGCCCGGCGACCACACCATTTTGTCGTTGAGAAAAACGTTTAGTACGCTACAACGTGTATTATCTTTTAGAAAGTGTAACTTACAAGTTAAAAATATTAGCAACCAGAAGTGATAAACTTGTATTACCAATGGTCGCTTTGTAGGATTTGATGGTAGCCCCCCCCCCCCCCTAAGTGTTGTCACGGTACACAGCTAGAAGGAGGACTCGCCATTCTCTCGAACTGCGTTCGGAAGATCTGCTTGCTGCAGAAGTCGCAGGCCACGTCCAAGCAACGGTGCTCTCCGGCCCAATCGGCGGCGTTCCAAGCTTAGCGTGGAACGCCCAGCCGTCGACAGAGGTGGGAATTTGCGTTGGACCTCTACGTGGGGGCGATTTACAGAACGGTAAGGAGCCTAGTACTCAGCTGGGAGCTTTAGGTAGAAGCTCAGTCGTGATTTTCCTTCTTACAAGAGAAGTGCTCAATAATACAACAACAACTTTACATTTACGTGATAAACTTAAGTTCCTACGTCGGCCTGCTAGATACACGACCCCGACGTAGGTGTCGAGAGAGATCTCCGCCGGGCTTCGGATCTGGATTGAGACAAGGCCCACCGAGTGTCTTCTACCAAGGCATCATTAGCGACTCGGGCTTCCTCTGAATCCTCCGGACTTTCATCGTCATTGTCATCGTCGTCGTTGTCGTCATCGTCATCGTCATCGTCATCGTCGTCAGGACTGAAGGAATAATGGCCGGTAGACAGTGTACGCTTCGAGGATGATCGGATAGGAGGCCCCGAGCCGTCGGACCAATCCGATCCCTCTTTCTCGTCATCCTCCGAGCTGCCGAGTCCACAACCAGTGGGGATGACACGTTTGGCTTTCCCCTTCCCGGATCCAGTTCCGACAGGCGGAGAGCCGGTAGAAGCCAGTTGGGGAGCGGTAGGCACCGTCAACGAAGGGTCAGCAGTAGATCCCGACTGAGACGAACTGGACTTGGCTGTGGATGTGGCTAACCCCGTCGTAGAAGGAGCAACTGCCGTGGATACAGTCGAAGCTACTGCCGGGGACGACGGCGCGATAGTGGATCCGGTCTTGGACGCCAATCCCGACTTGGATACAGCGACGGATCCAGCCTTGGCAGTCGATCCAGACTTGGATGCCGTGGGTCCCGTCTTGGATGCAGCAGCGGATCCAGTCTGGGGTCCAGATCCCGATTTTGACGCAGCAGCAGTGGATCCAGCCTTGGGTCCAACTCCCGCTTTGGACGTAGCTACGGATCCAGTCTTGGACGCCAACCCCGACTTGGATGTAGCGACGGATCTGGACTTGGATCCGGCACCTGTAACGGGGTTACATGATGTGGAACACACAGGGGTACGGAGTACCCGGAGAGTTAACAAACTCTCAGTTCATAAGTTGGAGAGCTAACATACTCTCAGTACATAAGTTGGAGAGTTAACAAGGTTTCTCAGTACGTTGGCTGAAAGCCACACGTTATGCATTGGATTAGGTTTAATTATGCTAGATAGTTAAAGAGATACATTACCCCTAGGCGGCTTGGCCGCAATAATAGTAAATAAACAACTTCTGGTTTTGAAGCATAAAGTTAAGGTATTAACTTTGAGCCCTGGTCTTGGGCTGTAAGTGTCCTTTGGATAAGGAACTTAATATTTGTGACTCTTTGAGTCGAACGTCTTCCTCTGACGCTAAAGCTACGGCAGCCCCGCTGCACTTGGTAGCACTTGTAGTCAATCCCGCTCCTGAGTCGGTTGACTATATCCTCTGCGAGGATGGAACACCCCGTGTTCGCGAATTTGCCCCCGGCGCAGCAGGAGGCGCTTACTAAGCTTATGTCCTTGCTTGGCCCGGAGGGCGTGGCTCATCTTGCATCGCAAGGTCCAGAGGTGGTCACCGCCAGGCTGGAATCGTTCTCCCGCTATGAGAACGCGCTCTTGGAGCATGGCCAAGAGAAGATGAGCGCCGCAACGGCGGCGGCGTCGATGACGCGTGAAGAGTCTATGAGACTGAAACCGCTCATGGTGAGCGTAAAAACCTTCGAGGTGAAGGATGGAGAGAACCTCCTTCTCTGGACCCGTGAGGTCGAGATGGCCATGGGATCGGCCCTGCTCCCGTCTGAGCATCAGCGCGCGGCGCTGGCTATCTCCAGACTTGGAGGTCGCGCTCGCGAATGGGCACTAACGTGCGGCACGTCTGTTGACGCTGCATTTCCCACTTGGGATCAGCTGAAGCAACAGCTTTCGCGCGTGTTCGCGCCGCCTAATCAGGCGTACCGTATCCGGTCGAAGTTCCTTGCTACCCGCCAGGGTAAGAAGGAGTTATTGGACTATATCCAAGAGTTGAGAACTCTTATCGCCGGAATGGCGGCGGACCCTCTTCCGGAACTGGTCAGCGTGACCGTGTTCATGGAGGGACTTCGTGTGAGCGCAGCTCGAACGGAAGTGTTCCGTGTACACCCTAACTCTTTCGAAGAGGCGGTGAATGTGGCATTAAATGCCGAGAACAACTTCAGGTCGGCTCGACCTGGTTGGAGCGCTAGTAGCGCAAGCTCGTCGAGTGGTCCAGAGCCGATGGACCTCAGCTATGCTGAAAATGAAGAAGCGGAGCTTCTTGCTGCGGAGCAGCGTGCCGGCATCCGCCGATGCTTTGTGTGCAATAGCACTAAGCACTTGAGGGCATATTGCCCTCTGCGCAAGAAGTGCGTGGCTCCGGCGAGCCAACCCTCCGGGTCATCGCCCGGAAACGGCAATTCCCAGTAGGCGCGGGGCGGCCTACTGGGGAAGAACTGAGTGCTGTTGTGCCTCGAGGAGGTAGAGGGCAACGGGGCTCAGCCCCGAAGAGAGCTGAGCTCCCTTACGAAAAGAGTGTGTGCAAGCCGGGCTTGCTGGTCGTTCAAGCGAACGTGAATGGCTTTGCAAAGCCAAGGAGAGGCTTGATTGACTCAGGAGCCTCGGGCAACTACGCTCGTCGCTCCACCCTAGAAGGGAGTCAGCTGTACTGTATGCTGAAGCACTGAAGGTCCCAACGAGAGATACGATCTCTGTCCGTCTCGCGACGGGGATACTGGTAACTGTGTCGAAGGTCTCTGTCGACCTTGGAGTGAAGTTTGAGAACGTCGATAGCGTGGAATGCTGTTTGGTCTTATACCTGGATGCGAGGTATGACCTCATCCTTGGCATGGCATGGCTGGAACGCCATGAGCCATGGATTGACTGGAAGTCGAAAACGCTGGGTGCGTCGCACCCGGCTCCTAGTGGAGCTTTGGTGAGTCATGAACCCACCTCTGCTAGGAAGCAGAAGCGCTTTTGGCGCGAGCACGAGGCCGAGGCGGCCGTAGTGCTGGACATTGGTATGTCCGAAATTGTTAGCAACAAGGTTGCCGTTTGCCCTGAGGGCGTACGTGGTGCGGTACGTTATCCGCTGAGCGGTTCAGGTCAGGTCAATGACCAACTGCTGGGTCCTGGTGAGGACGAGCGCGGAGTGGCGCGTAATCCACTGAGTGGTACGAATCTGGTCGATGACCTACCGCTGCGTGACCCGAGGGTCGCGGTCGACTGCGAGTCGAGGCATCAGGGGCGTGGCCCAGGCGATGCAGGTGAAGTGACACCTAGTTCACTGTGTGAAGGTCAAGGACCTCTTGGCTTTCAGCCGAGTGTCTTGCGAGACACTGTATCCTCTTCGAGGAGTGATGGTGCTGCTGCACCCGGCGGTGGTGACGGAGATGTCGCCACACCGCCTTCTTCCGGCCGGGCTCGGTCGCGGAGGGAGAGGAGAAGAAGACGCAGGGCGTCTGTGACGTCTTCGACGTCGGACGATGTGTCCAACGTGACGAGCGGTGATGCTCCACGTGATTGCTGTGAACAGCTGTATACACTCGTGAACGGAGTGACGGGGGAGGTAGAAGGCGATATCAGCATTGATACTCTGCCCGCTGCAGATGCTCTGCTAGAGCTGGACGAGATGTCCATTGCCGAGTTTGGCGAAGCCTTAAAGGCAGGCGAGCTAGCCGAGGTGGTCTTGCTGGGACCTGAGGAGGAGTTGAACTCCTCATCCGTCGTGGACGACACGGTCCTAGAGGACACCAAGAAGGCGCTGAGCGCAAGAAGTGGATCGGCGATCCTCAAAGATCCTTCGAATCCCTTCTACCCGGTGGTGAAGGAGTATGGAGACGTTGTCTCGAAAGACCCACCGACGGGCCTGCCTCCGGATCGAGGAGTGTGTCATGAGATTGACCTGGTTCCTGGAACCAAATACTGCGTAACAAGGCAATGGTCTTTGCCGAAAGAGCAGTGTGACATCATTGACGCATTCTTCCGTGCGAAGCACGAGGCAGGGATGGTGCGTGAGAGTAAGTCTCCGCACTCGGCACCCACGTTCTGTGTCAGAAAGCCGAACGGCAAGTGGCGCATTGTTCATGCTTTTAACAAGCTAAATGCGGCCACTATCCCGGCACAAACGCCGATTCCTCGCAAGGATGTTCTGCAGAACAACATGGTAGGCTGTACGTTGTACAGCGCGCTCGACTTGGTCGATGGCTACTACCAATTGCTCATGAGAGCGAGCGACATTCCGCTGACAGCGGTGAGTACTCCGAGCGGTATGCTCTGGGAGTGGCTGGTGATGCCCCAGGGGCTGTCGAACGCACCAGCAACGTTCAATCGTCTTGTGACACAGTTGTTTAGGCCCCACCGGGCGTACGCTCAAACGTACTTTGACGATATATTCGTCCATAGTCGTGCTGAGCACGGAAAGTCAGACGTGGAAAACCACATTGACCACTTGCGAGCGGTGCTCGAGTGCCTGCGCACTAATAAGTTGTATGCCAACTTGGATAAGTGCGTCTTTGGCGAGGAGGAAATACCTTTCCTCGGGTGCTTCATTGGGAAGCGAGGCTTAAGGGCAGATCCTGCCAAAGTCAAGGCCATCGTGGACCGGCCGGTTCCCAAGAACCAAAATGACTTACGCAAGTGGCTAGGCTTAGCCAATTACTTGCACAAGTACAGCGCGAACTACGCGGAGATGGCTCGGCCATTATCAGATCTCCTTAAGAAGGACGCACCATGGTGCTGGAACGTCGAGCACGACGGAGCGTTTGAGGCTGTGAAGAAGAGCCTCATCCAGGCTCCGATCCTTGCGCTACCGGACCCGGATAGTCCGTTTAGCGTCGTCTGTGACGCCTCCGATTTTGCAATCGGTTGTGCTTTACTACAAGCAGACGCCGAAGGGCGTGAACGCGTGATCGCGTTTGAGTCTCGCCAGCTCAAAGCTGCAGAGAAGAACTACCCAGTTCATGACAAAGAGCTACTTGCAATGAAGTATGCTCTAGTCAAATTCAGGGTACACCTGCTAGTCTCTAAGCCTTTTGTGATCTTTACTGATTATGCGTCGTTACGCACTGCGACACAGTCGCCTCATCTCTCTCAGAGAATGGCAAAATGGCTTTCCTTCTTTGCCGAGTATAACTTCGAGGTGAAGTACAAACCGGGTCGGCTTAATGTAGTGGACGATGCGCTCGCGCGCAGGCCGGACTACGAGTTAGCTCATGTCACGACAGTGACGTCGTCAGTGCCTGACTTGATACGCGGAGCGTATGCACAATACGACATGGGCGTAGCGCTGCTACGGGCTCTTGGGAGCGAAGAGTTTAAAGACTCTGACAAGAAATTGTCTGGGCGCTTACGCGCGAGGCTGCATCGATACTCACTCGATGGCGGCCTGCTGTACTACAGCACCGACTCTGAGGATAACCCTCGTGTAGTCGTTCCTCATGATGAGGATCTAAAGTATCGAATCTTCTATGAGGTTCATGATACGCCCGTGGGCGGGAACTTATGTCGGGAGAAGACCTATGGCTCGGTGGGCTCGATATACTGGTGGCCCAAGATGTATAAGTGGGTTGGCACCTATGTACGCACGTGTGAGACGTGTCAACGGACAAAGTCCGCGCCGAGCACGGTAGCGCCATTGGCGAGTTTGCCTGTCCCCAAGGGATGTTGGCAGTCCATGAGTATGGACTTTGCGTTTGGCCTTCCCAAGGACAAGGCAGGAAACACGGGTATTGTGGTCTTTGTAGACCGATTGAGCAAGATGGCTCATCTAGCGGCGGTGCCGGACACCATAGATGGTGAAGGTACAGCCTTGCTGTTTTTCGACCGAGTCTTTCGCCAACATGGCTTGCCTGAGGCAATTGTCTCGGATCGAGACCCGCGCTTCACCGCGAAGTTCTGGACGTCCCTCTTCCGAGTGCTCGGCACTCGTTTGGACATGTCCACAACGGACCATCCGCAGACCGATGATCAAACCGAACGCGTGAATCGCGTTGTGGAGGATATCCTCCGAAGCGTATGCGCTGAGGCGCCAAAACGCTGGAGCCAGATGCTTCCACTCGTTGAGTTCGCATTAAATAATGCAGTGCACGCCTCGACAGGCTACACTCCGTTCTATGTGAACGGCTTGGTGAACCCTCGCGTCCCACTGACGCCGCCACGCAGTGGCTCAGGGCTTGATGGGGGAGGGATAGCCGAGCGGCTAGCTGATGTCAGCCCTGTCGCGGTTCGCAAGCAAGTCAATGACTTTGTCTCTTTGAAACTGAGCGTAATGCGTCAAGTACGCGACGTTATGGCTGAAAGCCAAGACATGCAAAAAGAACATGCAGATGCCAAAGGCAGACGCAATGAAGAAAGGTTTGAGGTCGGAGACCAAGTTTTATTAAATGCAAAAAACCTACCTACTCATGCAGTGTCTGCAGTCTTTAAGACAAAATTGAGACCACGGTTCATAGGACCGTTCAAGGTCGTGACCAAGAAGGGCCTAGCGTATACGCTTAACCTTCCGAAGAAGATGCGCACGCATCCAGTCTTCTACGTTGGCTTACTCAAGCCGTATCAGGACCCTGCTCAGGTGAGCGCGGAGGCATTGGCGCCAACGGTGGCTGGGCCACGGCAGGCTGAACGACAGCAGGTGGCGGGGCCACAAGACGCAACAGCAAGTCGATCGGACCTTGCAGCTGAGCGACTTGACGCTCAAGGTCCGCGACTCGGTTCCGAACCGACTGTGGTTGTTCAAACCAGTCCACGCGGTGGTTCGTCTCATCGAGACCATCTCCAAGGCGACTCAGAGAGTAAGTCGTATCATGGAGATACTGGTTCAGAGAACCCACACGCTGCTCCAGCGCGAACACGTCGCTGCGACTCGCGACGCGAGAGTCCAGCTGAGGCTCGGCCTCCTCCTGCTCTGCTCGACGAGCACGGCGAGCTCCACTTCCATGTGGAACGCCTGGTGGCGTGGCGCAGGCGCCAGGGTCGTACGCAGTACCTTGTGAAATGGAGGGGTTATCCTCACTCACAAAACTCTTGGGAGTTTGAGGTTGTCCTCCGGCAGGACTGCCCTGACGTCGTCGACGCTTTTGATCGGGCACACCCACTGCCCCGCCGCTACGGCGTACAACCACGTCGTCAGGCGCCGAGCGCTTCCCGCCGCTAGAACGCGGGGATGACAGGTCGGTGGCTGAGCTCAAGCTCTGACCAGTGGCTGTAGCAGCCGGCTCATAGGAATGAGCGGCGCTCGCAGCATGAGCGAGAGGTGGAGACGCCTCGAGGTGATGGGGACGGGGTCCCAGTGTTTGTCGACGTGCTTTCGACTTAGCGAAGTCTAAGCGCAAACGTCTCTCAAGACGAATATCAGTTTCAGATAAACTTGCTCGAAGAGCATTGTAGGAGGGGAGCCGTCGAGCTCCCTCCACCCAGCTTCGGAATTGTGCTTCATAAGCACGCTGGGATTCCCCAGGGTTGAGAACGACCGGAATGGTTCACATAGAGGGAACCGGTTGGCGGTTGAGCTGCATCTGCAGGCGGGCCTGATACTCCTGAGGAGTTGTGACTTGTGGAGTCAGATATCGCTCTCGGAGCCGGTGCCGCTGCACTTGCTCATCAGCAGTCGAAGCCGCAGGCCCACACGTGTACGTGCTCAGCGGCTGCTGCGCCGCGAGGCGGGTCGCTTCGGCAGGGTTCCGCGGCTGGAAGCCGTAGTCACGGCGTGACGTTAGAACAAGTGGTCGGACCACAGGTCGGAGCGACTGCGAGCGCTGCTCATTGGACAACTGACGGCCTTGGGCCTCGTCCAGGTCATTCGTAATGACGTTGTGATCGTATCGATCTTCCTCGTCATACCGCGACGATAGCGGTGGCGCATCGCGAAGCGCGCGAATCGGATTCAAACGTTCAGAGAACTGATGCGGTGTCCGCAGGTCTCTTCTTGTTTGAGATCGCGCCGTCGAGCGGCTAGACCTCACAGAGGAAGCTGGGGAAGACGCGGCACCAGTGTGCGACCTCGGAGAGGTTGGGTTGGAGTAATCCTCACTACCCATGGGCTCGTCGTAGTCGACTTCGCCCTCTCCAAGTTCCGAGAACAGAACATCGTTCCCTCTGGGCGGCGCCCGCGGCTCTGACGAGCTTTGAGCTTTGCTCTCCTTCTTGTTGACGGCTCATGGAGCGTTGACCGTGTCGACGGCGATACTCTTGGTGGTACTCTGCCACAGAAAGAGACGAAGATGCTCTTGGAGCAGTTGTGGAGCGCAGTTGAGGGTCTGGGACCGACGAGGCAGGGGCGGCACGACGCGCTGGAGACGTTGGGCCGTGGGCCGGAATGGAAGTGCCAGGCATCAAGGATGCGAACGCGTTTGTGGGCTCGTGGAGCTGCAGAACGCAGAGGTGAGGTCTAGTGACCTCCGTCGTCTTGACAAGACGTGACCTCGCTGAGGAAAGTTCGAGAACGGAATGTTCTCATCTTAGTGAGGGAGAGTGTAACGGGGTTACATGATGTGGAACACACAGGGGTTCGGAGTAGCCGGAGAGTTAACAAACGCTCAGTACATAAGTTGGAGAGTTAACATACTCTCAGTACATAAGTTGGAGAGCTAACAAGGTCTCTCAGTACGTTGGCTGAAAGCCACACGTTATGCATTTGATTAGATTTAACTATGCTATATAGTTAACGAGATACATTTACCCCTAGGCGGCTTGGCCGCAATAATAGTAAATAAACAACGTCTGGTTTTGAAGCATAAAGTTAAGGTATTAACTTTGAGCCCTGGTCTTGGGCTGTAAGTGTCCTTTGGATAAGGAACTTAATATTAGTGACTCTTTGAGTCGAACGTCTTCCTCTGACGCTAAAGCCACGGCAGCCCCGCTGCAGCACCAGACTTCGAAGGCGAAGCGGAGGGCTTGGACGTGGGTGTGGATCCCGTTTTGGAGACTGCTTTAGAGGCTGAACCGGTTGTGGGCTTGGTCTTGGGAGAAGCTCGGGCCTGCTCGTGAGGCCGGGGGGATTCAGTACCAGGAGCAGGGGATGCACTACGCGGCCGTTTCGCGGCCGACGGACCCGCCCCACTTGGAGACTGCTGAGAGGCTGAGGTGATAGCGGCCGGGGGCGATCCAGTAAGAGGGGAGAGTGGATCCGTGATGACAACGGCCACCAAAGTCAAACGCCGACGCGCCATGTCACGTTCGGACAAACTTCGGTCATGCTCTAGAACCAGTTGCTGGTGCTGAGTACGGACGGTAGCGAGTTGATCCTGTAGCTGCGTCGAAGTTGTCTGAACGTCTTTCAAATTGTCACCTGGATCAACAGAACGAGTGAATATGGGATTACAAGAAGGAAGCAAGAGAGGATCCACGTACTCATTAGACGGATCTTGGATTCCAGCTCCGTTTGCGTCCGCGTGGCATCTGCAGACTCGGTGACCGCCTTGTCGCGTTGGATCTCGGTATCCGTCAACTTGTCCTGGATCTCGTCACGGGCTTGAGTCATGCGCACGAACTCCTCAAGCGCGTAGTCTGGCCCAGCTGACAACTTCTCAATCGACTCTGTGGTATCCTTCAGCCCATCAGAGAGACGAGCCAAGGCGACGTTTCACGACGAGGAAGGTGGATCCGGCGCGGACGACCCTCCGCGCGCCGACCCTAATGCGGATCCGCCATGGGCGGATCCTACATAATCGTTGGTCACCACCTCTTCTTGAGTCAGGCGCAACTCGTCGCGAAGCCGATCCAAGCTCTCGTCAGCAGCCGCGCTAGCAGCTTGGGAATCTTCCAGATCCCGTTCGAGGTCGTGGATCCGGGATTGGAGCTGGTGGATCTCGGATCCGGCGAGCGCCATCTCCCCAAGGAGGTGGTCGTTGTCGTCCCACATGCCATCCCGTTGACGGGAGGCGCGATCCAGCCGTCCAGTCAAGTCGCGGATCTCGACCGCTCGATCAGCCAACAAGAGTCGCAGGTCCTTGCGAGCGAGAGTCCGCGCGGTGCTCCCACCCTTGAATATCTATAGCCTGATCATGGACCTGGGCTTGCAAATTTTGGAGTCGGGTGGCGTGCGAAGACGTGAATAATGACTGATAGGCCTGCTGAGCCGCCGTCTCTGCGCGTTGAGCTTGGTCCCGAGCATCTTGGGCCGTCTGGAGCTCCGCCGTCAAGGTTCGCACCTGATCGGAAAGAGCTTGGGCAAAGGCCCGCAAATCGGTGGGCGACATAGAGGGGCTGACCGGCGGAGTGGTGGATGGGGCCTTGCCCGGCGATGTGCTAGTGCGCTTGGTGGGAGGCATGCGTCACGAAGAGGAGGAAACTGTTAGAAGAGCAGGGACGCTGGGAGTGTACGCTGTGAACGCTGTTGTGCAGCGCCGACCACGTACAAGAGGCGATTGTGGTGAAGTGCTATCTCAAAAATAAGAGAATGGACCTAGCAAGGGGTCACTATCCCGAATCAGTGACATTTTCAAGTGATTAGAGAGGATTTGGATCGCCAGGGAGGGATTCACGTTGCCTGAGGTGGATTGGCCATGATGAGCGGCATCCCGTATGAGCCGACGATGGATCTGGTATGGGTGACGTATGGGAAGACCGGATCCACCAAGGAAAGACTCTGATACACTTGGGGGAATATGGGATATACTATGTACGGGTGGATCGAGTGTGGATCCTATGAAGGAATGATGGTAGGTGTCATCTGAAGATAGATCTAGTATCAACGACTAACGAGAAGGCAAGATCCACCGCGATATGCCCCAGATCCCATACTTCCGTGTTCGGATCCAAGAAGGTGAGGATCCCGCACAGAGTGGCCTGGATCCAGGATACAGGGATGGTGGATGCAGTGGATCTCGAACTTTTGTGGGACGATGTAGTTCACAGACGGTCGCAAGACGATGTTGGAGGATTGGAGAGCTCAGATCCATGACGAGTGTGCACTTGCAGTGAGGTGGATCAAAGCGACCTGGATCTGGATGAGTGTACCCATAATATGGCGACCACAATGATTACGCCATGGATCCGGTGGATCTGATGATAATACAGCTGGGATGATGGGTCAAGGAGAGAAAGGACATGCAGCCGAGCATGGTAAGGGATTTAACAGATAAAAGACATAGAAGGTAGAAATACAGGCACGTATAGGCTTAAGTATCAATACAGAATTCAATTTGCACAGTATCACGCAAGTGCCTTCCTGCCCTCAAGAATCGGAACTTCATTGGCCGTACGAGCTCAGAGAAGGTTGGGAATTGCGAATCTAGTGTTGGTAGTGATAATTGGATAATACATTGGCCAGGTCCTACAACCTAGTGAGCTTTCCTTTACACGTGCAGATCCGAAAGGTTAACCGGATTTACTACTTGGCCGGGTATACCTAAGAAGATCTCAACTCTCAAGGTCCCGTCACAGGAGGCGGCAAGTACAACGAAAAGGAAACGCAAAGGCAAGGGAACACACCCGCAAGGCAACCCTACGGCCAGATCCACGATCTGGGCCCTGGATCCACTTAAGCTCGAATATTCGCTTAGGGTCCAGAACCAACCACGGACGCTGAGTGAAGATTTTACCACTGCTGCTCCACCCCATCCCCACGTCTCGCCAAGACACTCAAGCTTCACCACTTGAACTCTTCGGAAGTTACCGAGAGAGCAAGATCCCGCCCTACCGACGGGTACACAAGGTGAGGAAAGTTCAGCAGAACACGAATCATCGGAGGACCCCATCCGTTAGTCGGTGTCTGGGCGCAGTTGGTAAGTTGGATCCAGCAATCTCACAGGTTTTGCTGATCCCGCTACCCCACACCACTTCAGTGAGGTCGGGTAGCAAAGCGAGCACATGAGCGTAATCCGTCAAAATTAAGATCCGTCCCACTTCGCTAGAAGATATCGGGCTTACTGGGGTCGACGTCACCCCCTCGTTCGTCCTCGGTCGCTGCGATAGCCAAGTAGTGTAGTCTTAGAGTTTCCATCGGGTCTCCTGCTGAGCTGCATTCGTCATCTTCCCAGCTGAGCTCAGCGGTAACGGGTGCGGTCATCGTCGTAGGTTCTGCACTTTTGACACTCACTGGCTGCCTAGCTGTTTCTTCACCCGCAGTGATTTCTTAGCCGTAGCCAACTCCGTCGGGGTCGGGAAGCGTCGTCGCTGAGCTTGTTACCCCGGTATGAGTCCCAGTACCTCCCAACCGCGATACCTAATAAAGAATATGCATATTCCACATGAGTCCGTATTCGCCTAGTCCACTACGACGCCCGATCTGACTTCTACCTATTCATACGTATCTCCGAGGCAGGTGATTTCAACGTCGTGCCGTCGAACCACATTCGAGCCGTTCTCCTCATCCAGAGTCGCCAACGCTGAGTCCGCCGTGGCTGGGACGTCGTTAGGCTTGATTCCCTCCAGTGGTAATACCTCCCGACTAGCATAGTCCTTTGTCGCGCCAGAGTGCTGATCCGCTCAGTTCGCTGCCACGGCGGATCTGACTTCCGCGCGCGCAACCTCGTCGCTGGGATAGTTGCAATCCTAGTGGCATGTTGGGGTCACGTCCGAGTTGCTCGGAGCGCTTAAGTCCGCCGACGCCGAGTTCACCGTCGCCGAATGGATAATACTATCGTCCGGCGTACTCATAGCTGAGCTCACCCCACCTGCAAAGCTTGATTTATCGACTCCAAACTTGGCTTGTGCATAATTTTTATTGCCGCCGTTACTGATTTCCACCGTCGTGCTCATTTCTTCACTGTTAGGCTCGACATCTCTCGAGTGTAATACTTCCGGCTGAAATTTGCCGTCGTCATGCTAGGGCGCTGTACTGCTGAGCTCACCGCGACGGCGGGACATACTTCCACGCGCCCATACTCTTCTCTCGCGTAGTGGGCGGTCTAGTGGCACGCTGGGACAGCTTTTAAGCCGTCTCCTACATCTGGATCTTCGTCACCGAATGGATAATACAAACACTACTAGTGTTCAGGGCGCTCATAGCTGAGTTCACCCGTCCCGCAAAACTTGATTTGGTGCCACCTAACTTGGCTCGATCTTCAAGCACGGTTTTTCGTCGTGTAAGACCAGTTCCGAGCGCTCTTCAGGGATTCTTACTGTTATAGATGAGGCTTCAGTCTCCGACGCTTCTTTATTCGTCATTACGGCGCTTGTTTCTTCAACCGCTGAGTTCGTGCTGGGGTTAGAAGTGTCGTCGTCAAACTTGGACTGATAAGAGAACCCATCTTGGACGTTTTGTAGAGCCGGCGTACCGTCCGCTCGGACGTATCTTCCACGGAACGCCGAGTTGAGCGCCGGGTCACCCCTTGTCACCCCCGAAGCGGATATGATGTCGGCGTCATTGCGCTGCCTCCGGCCTTCGCCAACCCCTGCGTCAGATTTGAACCTTCCCAAACACTCGGCACATGTTAATTCTTGCTCGTTCCCCACTGGAAGGGGTTGTTTCTCCACCACCGTTGGAATAGGGTATTTTCGCCTTTCCACAGCTAGCGACTGGTGTGACAACTTTTTGTTTTTATTGTTGTTCCTTTTACAGCAATTTTTTATCCATCACTGTCTCAAATGCCAATATCTGCCAGTCACGGTACTTTGCCGAGCTCACGCGGACCTATCCTTCATTGACTAGTACTCCATGTGGGTGCCTTATACCACATAAAAGTAAGGTGGACACCAGACTGACTTGGGCCGCAAGTTTGTAACCAGTACATGGGTTAGGCTTCCTTGACGATTAAGAACGACCGTGGGGGTCCAACCCTTCGTCCGTCGTACTCACAAGTCATGAGTCGATTCGCTGGGATGCCGCCTCGGCAATCTAAACTCAGCGGCCATCCGACTTTCGATTGTCAGCCCGCCGGGTGGCCCACATGGGATATTTGGTCCAAACTCGGTCTTCGTCGGCACATTACTTAATCGGATGAGCGGAATCACCATCTCATCGGGTAGCTTGACGGACGAGTTGAACAAATCCAGACGGATCCCGGCTGGGATCATGAAGTTAGTGCCGAGATTCAAATCGACTCCGGCATGATGAGGCATTATCCACACTTCAAATTCGTATGCCACTTCCCTGCATATTCACAATTGCTCGTGACGTTGTCACCTTTCTGTCACTTATTCCTTGTATGTCGATCCGCTTATATTTGCTAGCCGCCCTTTTTAGACACAGTTTCTTCGCAACGTACTTACGAATCGCCGAAACATTTGCTCCGGTGTCTAAGAGGATCTTGGTCCTTCCGTCATTCACTGCTCACAATACGAGAGCTCTCATTCTAACACGGCGATCAAACGTCTGCGCTGACCACCATACCATCCGTTCTCCTGGAAGCAGCCTCATGATTCTGGTACGGTGCACAGACTGGTCTGACGCCCGAGTCACACTTGCAAATGCTCGGTAGTTATTGTCTAACTCACCGAGCTCACGTTCAAATCCGTCGATTTCACACATCCAATTGCCATCCCCGCTTCGTCCTTCGGACTGTCCTGCTTCGCCTACGAAGGCGAACAAGAAGTTCGCCTCAACTGCAGGTTCAGCTGACTGTGGCAGCCCGGCATACCCCAACCCAGTCAGTGTTGGCGGGCCACCGAGTTTAAATCACTCGGTGTGTAAAGGTCTTGCAGATATTCTGGTACATGAGGCTTGTCGACGTAATTCTTCACGAACGTAGCCAACTTCTCGTATCGACGAAACAGCTCGCACTGGCCGACTTCATGAGCTTGCTTGCAGAATTTGCAGCGTCGCCGACAGAAGTGGGCTGAGTTCCCCAACCTTCTGCAGGCTGCACAAGGTCCACGCTGTGAGTCGTCGCGTGATTTGTCCCAGTGATTCGACTGTTCTCGTCGGTCTTATGGTCGCGGAGGTCGACTCGCCTGGATTCCCAACTTCGATTCGATCCATTCTTTTGTTAAAAAGGATAAATAGTACGCTGACTGTACAGAAGATGCAAAGTTTACTTTAAAGCCAAAGTTTCGGCCGTCATCGGCACCCGCAAGGAGGCCAAAGTCGGTCTCCCGCCGCGTTATCCCAGCGGTCCGTGACATTTCCCTTGTCATTGGCAACGCCGGTGTCCATGTAGTCATTGTCCTCCGCTGAGTCGTAGCCTCCGGACTAGTCCTGATCATCCCATTCGTCTTCAGAGTTGTATGGACTCCGTGGGTACTGATCGAGTAGGTCTTCCCCGTCAGAGTCTGCGTCAACGAAGGTGACTCGACGGTCGCGGTTGTCTTCTTTGCGACTGCGCTTCTCATCTCGACGTCCATCTCGGCCAGGCTCGACACGTCGGCTTGGCTATTTCCGCTTATCGTATCGGCTTCGTGCAGACACATGTCGATCGCGCTGATTCTTGCGCTTCTCACCGAGGATCCGACGATTGATTATCTGCTCCACCTTACCAATATCTTCCAACTGCAAGGTGTACATCAAATCCATCACGTCGTCATCTCCACAATGCAACAAGAAGTGCTCGACATGGTCACCTGCGCCACCTTTCTCGTACTGGATCTTGTCTGCCCGAGCATATCCATTGAGTCGGATCAAGAAGTCACAGATTGGCTCGTTGTATTTGCGTCTCGCCGAGCAGTAGCGAGTACGGGCGGACGGGTCGAACTGTGATCAATAGTAGTCCATGAACACTTCGCTGAGTAGTTTCCAGCGTCGCTGAGTCTTCTTCGGCAGTTGCCGATACCAACTCTTCGCCGCGCGCCCCAAGCATAGCGCGAATGGTTCGCACCAGGCGCTTTGAGGCATCCTTGTGCTCTTCATCTCGTAGATAAAACGTTTGAGCCACTGAAGCGATGCGTCAGAACGGTAGCACTTGCCTTCGAGCTCGGCGAATTTGTCGAGTAAAAGCGTGGGTCCGAACCTCCAGGTACTGAGTGGAGTCTTCTTCTGCAGCTCAGGTGTCGAATGTAGTCATTCACAGTTTCTTCGCGGTTTCCTATCAAATCGAACGGGTCATCATCCACTCCGTCCTCCTGCAGCGTACAGTTCACGGTAGCGACCTGGATTCCGCTGTCCACGACTCGGCGCCCGGATTGATCTTCACCGGAGTCAGCATGGGGGGGGGTCTTCGATGTATGGAGTACCTTGCGTAGCGCGGAACACTTCGCGTCTCTTCGTCTCCGGGGTCTTCGGCAAAGGGATTTTGCTTAGGTCTTCGTCGAGTGCCGCGAACTCGGCTACTCGGCTGTAAACCGGCTTCGTTCCACCAGGGACCTTCTCCAATCCAAACGCATGATGGTCGGTCGGCTGTTGGACCGGTAAGTCATCCCCTTTAGCAGCAACACAGTTAATTCCACTATCAGAATGATGCTGGCTGCACACACCGGTTGAGTTAGCGCGGACCCCAACATCGGCCACTTCGCCTGCACCATCGCCACGGGCGCAAACATCATCATCCACTCCTATCTCGTCCTCATCTCCTCACCGAGACGAGTCAACACTTTACACATATCTAGCAAAATTAGTCGTTTCGGATCTCTAAAGACCCTTCCGCTGGGTTCAGGCGACCATTGGGTTCAGCGGCTATCCGGATACCAGCGTCCGGACAGACTGCCGAGTACTTACCGTGATCCCTTGTTTTAAGCTCCGCGATACCAGGCCGAGCCGATTCTTGGTCTAAAGTATGTTGATGTATGACCAAATTTGGAAATCCCTATACTACGGTTGCCCACCGGCGACGACGCTGGGGTTAAGCACTTTATCAACACTGGGGACGCGGCGCTGATCGAGATCAGACCACGGCGACATTCACGGATGGAGAACGAGGTCATCGAGGGAGAAGTCGGAGCCATGTTTCACGACGGGGTGGTCGGGGAAAGCACAGGAGCGTGGGGGTTCCCGGTTGTACTCGTCAGGAAGAAGAACGGAACGGTGGGTCTCTGTTGTGGACGACCGCTTGCTAAACAACGTGACTAAGAAAGACGTCTACTCACTGCTGAGGCTTGACGAAGCACTCGAGACGATGCACAGCGCGTGTAGGTTCACGACGCTTGACCTACATGCTGGGTATTGGCAGGTGCCCGTCGCTGAGAAGGACAGAGACAAGACTGTGTTCGTAACGCGCCAAGGACTGTTCAAATTTGTGCGCATGCCGTTCGGGTTGGAAAACGCCTTTTCAAAGAATGATGGACGCGGTACTAAACGGGTTTGACGTGGCGGAGTTGCCTCGTGTACTGGATGTTGTGATCGTGTTTTCCGGCGGGAGCATTTCAAGCGACGTGGTGGAATTGGCGGTTGTGATGGATAGATTAGCGCAGGCGAGGCTGTCGTTGAAGCCCAAGAAGTGCAGCTTCCCGATGTCGAGACTGGGAAATCGCGGTCACGAGCTTGATGAGCACGATATTCGACCATTGAAGTCGTTGGTGGACACCGTTCGATGATTTCAAGTGACAAAAGACACAGACAAAGTACGCAGATTCGTATACTTGGCTGGGTACTAGCGGCGGCTTGTACCACACTTTGGCACGAACGCGGCCCCAATGACTAGATTACTGGGTGTGGGGTCGAAAGTGTAACAGGGTACGTAGCCCTAAGTGTACCCCTGGTTACGTGAAGTGTGACACGTCATACTTCGGGATATTTGGTACAAGGTACCAAGGTCGTCCGAAGCCAACCATTGGTTGATGACATTGCATTTCTATAGGTGACTTATAGTTTGTATTAAACCCAAGCTTTATCTACCTATAAATATACTCAGTTTACATTCTGCCTTAAATAGGTCACTTCGCTCCCTTTTCGATAAAAGGGGACCTGTGAACTGCCGTTCACTGAGAGTTTGTATACTCTCGGAAGCTAACTTCCTCTAGCGCAAGGTGCTGTGTGACCCCGTCACAATTGGTAGCACTCGTAGTCAATCCACGCCACCGCGGGTAGACTACCTGAACCTCTCAGAAGTTCGTTGCCATGGATAGGAACGACTTCTCCCATCTGAATGACTCACAGTTCGAGTCGGTTCGGAAGATGGCAGGCATCTTCGGGATGGAGGCCCTACAGAGCCTGGTGGTGTCAACACCGGCCGAGCCGCTCGAGCGCATCAATGCGTTTGATGCGTACGAGCAGGGGCTCATCGCACATGTGCGGGAGAACCTGCAGGCTCCGGCGGCGGGAGCAAATCCGCCTCACCCGAAGCCAATACGGCTGAAGGTTAAGCCGTATGAAGGGATGAAGGTGAGAACCTTCACTTCTGGGTCCGAGAAGTAAAGATCGCGATGGACGCGTCTCTGATCTCGACCGAGCAACTTCGTGTTGCTTTTGCACTCTCCAACCTTAGCGGTCGTGCTAAGAGTTGGGTGTTCACGCGGGAGGCAACATCCCCAAGATGTTTCACATCCTGGGCTCAGCTGTGCGAACAGCTCCGGGCCGCGTTCCTTCCGGCGAACTATGAGTACCGCCAGCGTTCGCGCTTCCTCTTGTGCAAACAAGGGAGGCATTAACTGCACGAGTACGTGCAAGATATACGGGAGCTCACGGCGTCCCTAGTGAGAAACCCACTAAGCGAACACATCAAGATGATTGTGTTCATGGACGGCCTTCGAGTGGGCCCCGCACGCACTCAGCTGTTCCGGGTGCAGTCAAACACCATTGAAGAGGCGATTCAAGTGGCTCTTCAAGACGAGTACAGTCATCGCCAGGCACGTACGCCGGCCTCAGCGTGGCCTGGGGGTTCCTTGTCGACCCCTGGTCGAACGAGCCCCAACGGACCAGTTCCCATGGAACTCGGGTCCGCCGAACAGCGTGACACCCTCTGCTTCGGCTGCGGGAAGATGGACCACTTCTACCGCGACTGTCCCGTGAAAAGACTCCGCAGACGGTCGTTCCCCAAGCCCGTCCTCAAGGGTCGCTGGCAGAAGCCAGGATCCCGGGGGCAGGGGAACGCCGGAAACCAGTAGGGGCGGGGCGCCCTACTGGGGAAGAACTAAGTCTTCGTGATGGGTGCGCGGGTGGCGCGTACCACGGGGACTTAGCCCCTGAGAGTCTTCGCACTCACGAATCGGCGAAGAGCGGCGGCGGGTTACTCGTAGTACACGGATGTGTACGGGGATACGATCATCCCTTTAGAATCTTGATCGATTTTGGGGCGTCGAAGAATTTCGCACGCCGCCAGACGGCTGCTCGTAGCAGCAACAAGCTGTCCGATGCTTTGAGGGAAAGCAAGAGCAAGAGGACGGTGTCAGTGCGACTGGCCGACGGGAAGGTCGTCACTATCCCCAACGTCCAAGTGGATCTGGCCGTCAAGTTTGAAGACTTTGACAGCCTCGAAAAGTTCACTGTTCTTGACATGGATCCGTACGATATGATCCTGGGCATGGCCGGGCTTGAGAAGCACGAGCCCTGGATCGACTGGCGAGGCAAGGCCATCGGTGCCAGCCGCCCTGCGCAGTCCGACAGAGCATTGGTGAGTCATGTTCCTACCTCTGTCAGGACCCAGCGTGTCTGCAAGGGCTGCCAGGGTACCAAAGCATCCGGCAGATGCTTGGGAGTCGTCGACGTATATGACGACTCCGAGGATGTTTTGATGGTGGCAGCGCCCAGAAGAGACGCTGGCCAAGTGGGTAACTTAGGTCCACAAGCGGGTAACTTAGTTCCGCAGACAGCTGCAGCTATCACGAACACTGAGAACAGCGTGTTCAGAGTGGGTAACAGAGTTCCACACACGGTCGCCCAGACCTTAACTGAAGAGGATGACGTCGGATACGCTTCCTGTGTGGGTAACAGAGTACCACACGCGGTCGTCCAGACCTTAACGGAAGAGGAAGGCGTCGAACACGCTTCCTGTGTGGGTACCATAGTACCACACGAGGCCACGGGTGCCTCGGATGTCGGAGCGCCGACATCCCCAGACGTGGGTAGCAAAGCTCCACGTCATGGTCGCCGTCGACGACGACGCCGCCGCCGCCTCAAGTCGGATCCGAACTTCGCTCAGATCGACGTCGCTTCAAGCGATTTCAAGCCCAGGGCCCGGGCTCCTCCGACAAAGCCGGTAGAAGAGTGCTATCACATCTTCGATGGCGAGACCGGTTTACCTGTCAAGGCTACTGGTGTCCACATGGAACCGTTGCTAGAGGCTGCAGAGATACTGAACCTCGATGAAATGACGGTCGCCTTTCCTGGCCAACCTCAAAGCTGGAAAGGTTGCCTAGATGGTGCTCATGAGACCTGAGACCTCTCGGGAGGAGCTGAACTCCTCCTCTGTCTTGGACGAGAACGTCCTGGAAGACCTAAACAAGCAGCGTCAGACGCGCTTGGGTTCTGAGATCCTTATGAGCCCCAAGGATCCGGTGTATCCTTTGGTGACGGCGTATGCAGACGTGGTGAACAAACACCCAGCGACCCAACTCCCACTGGATCGAGGTGTACGGCATGAGATAGATCTCGTGCCTGGCACACAATATTGTGTCACGAGGCAATGGCCTCTCCCGCCCGAACAGTGCGAGGTCATTAATGCCTTCTTCGCCGCGAAAGCGAAGGCAGGCATGGTGCGGTAGTCGAAACCACCGCACTCGACGCCAACTTTCTGCGTTCGGAAGCCGAGTGGAAAGTGGCGTCTAGTTCATGCTTATAACAAGCTGAACAATGCAACGGTGCCGGCCCAAACACCAATCCCACGGAAGGGTGGGTGTTAAACAATATGGCCGGAAGCGTACTGTACAGTGCGCTGGATTTGGTAGACGGATACTACCAGATCCTGATGCGAGAGAGCGACATCCCGTGAGCACTCCAAGCGGCATGCTTTGGGAGTGGCTCGTCATGCCGCAGGGCTTGTCTTACGCTCCAGCGACGTTCAATCGCCTGGTGACGCAATTGTTCCGCCCTTTGCGTACCTTCGTACAGACGTACTTCGACGACAGCCGTGCCGAGGGAGGCAAGACGGCCATGGAGGTGCTTCGAGGACACCTCCGTCGAGTGTTGGATATAATGCGAGCGAACAAGCTCTACGCCAACATCGGCAAGTGCGTTTTCGCGTCACCCGAGATTAAAGCTCTCGGTTGCTTCGTAAGCAACGTGGGCGTTCGGGCTGACCCAGACAAGGTCAAGACCATAGCAGCATGGCCAACGCCCCGATCCCAGAAGGATCTTCGAAAGTGGTTGGGCTTGGCCAACTACCTTCACAAGTACAGCGCAGGGTACGCGGGCTTTGCTAAGCCCTTGTCGGGTCTCCTTCAGAAGGACGTCGACTGGCATTGGGAGCAAGAGCACCAGGATACCTTTGACAGCATCAAGGCCAGTCTCCAAGACCCTGCCGAACGAGACGAAGCCGTTTAGCGTCGTCTGCGATGCCTCCGATTACGCCATCGGGTGTACAATGCTGCAGGGCGACACGGCTGGACATGAACGAGTCATCTCGTTCCAGTCTAGGCAGCACAAAGCCGCCGAACGGAACTACCCTGTCCACGACAAGGAGCTCCTGGCAATGCAATATGCCCTTGTGACGTTTCGTGTTCACCTTCTGGGCTCCCGGCCCTTCGTGATCTACACAGACCACGCATCCTTGCGGACGGCGACTAACTCGCCTCACATTTCCCAAAGGATGGAGAGGTGGCTGTCCTTCTTCGCGGAATACAACTTCCGCGTCGAGTACAAGCCGGGCAAGCTCAACGTGCTTGCGGACGCCCTCTCTCGGCGACCTGACTATGAGTTGGCCCACATCACACGGGTGACAGCGGATCTATATGATCGGATACGCATGGCGTATCGGGATGATGAGGCTGTCGCGCCTATCGTCAAGTTTCTAGAAGCAGGAACGGACGCTTTTGTCGCGACAGCGTTCCCGGATCTATCGATATGAGTTAAGGGACGGCCCCTCTATTACCGGGTGGAGCCTAGTGAACCTACACGGGTGGTCATACCCAACGACGAGGATCTGAAGTCCGACATTCTTGCGGAGGCGGACGATGCGCCCTCCAGCGGCCGCTTGGGCCGCGAGAAGACCTTTTTGTCGGTCTCTCAGGCCTTCTGGTGGACCCACCTGTACTAGTGGGTCACCCGATACGTTAAGACATGTGAAACATGTCAGCGGGTCAAACCCACAGGGCACTCTTCGGCTCCACTACAGAACCTGCCCGTACCGGCTGACTTTTGGAAGTCGATGAGTCTTGACTTCAGCTTTGGGCTTCCCGCCGACGGACACGGCAACACCGGCATTTTGGTGTTCGTGTGTCGACTGAGCAAGATGGTACATCTTGCTCCTGTTCCTGTCACTGTTACGGGCGAACAAACCGCAAGGTTGTTCGTCGATGGCGTGTTCCGCTATCATGGTCTCCCGGAGACGATTGTCTCGAACCGCGACCCGCGGTTCACGGCTGCGTTTTGGAAAACGCTGTTCCCTTGACTGGGAACTCGTCTGCAGATGTCCACTGCGGACCATCCGCAGACCGACGGCCAAACAGAGCGCGTCAACCGAGTGCTCGAGAACACTCTGCGCAGTGTGTGCGCGGCAGCTCCACGTACGTGGTCGACGCAGCTCCCAGTTGTTGAGTTTGCGCTCAACAACGCGGTGCACGCGTCCACGGGGTTCATGCCGTTCTACTTGAACGGCTTTCGCCACCCCAGAGTGCCTCTCACTCTTCGAGGAGACACTGACTCCTCTATTCTAAGTGGGGGAGAGGCTCGGAAAGCCCTTTCCTCCCAGGTCTCGGATGTGAGGCCAGTTTCGCTGCGGAAACAGGTGGAATCCTTTATGGATACGAAGCCGAACATTGTCAGCAGCGTCCGCGATGCCATGGCAGCGGCCCAAGATAAACAAAAGGAGTACTCAGACAAACAAGGAAGAGGAAACTTAAGTATATTTGAGGTTGGGGACTTAGTGTTGCTAGACACGAGGAACCTACCTCTAGACACTGTTAGCTCTGTCGGCAGCAACAAGCTGAAGCACTGCTTCATCGAACCATTTGCAGTCCTGGCCAGACATGGTGCGTCGTACACCATCGACCTGCCTATCTCAATGACGACGCACCCGACGTTCTATGTTGGACGTCTTAAGCGGTACTTTGATCCGCAGGAGGTTGCTGACTCGCAGACCCACCTTGGCCTAGCTCCTCAAAGCGAGGGCGGGTCACAGACGTCGACGAGGGCGTCGGAGCAGGCACCCAAGCCTCAGTCGGAACGGCAAGGCTGCGGTCAAGACCGTACGCCGGAGGGGCTCCGTACGAACGGACCCCGGCGCCATACGCCGAGTACGCTGAGTACGCCGGGTACGCACCATACGCGTACGTCTGGAAGTGTGCCGCAGGCGGCTCCGGACGTGGCAACAGAGCCTCGATCCGTCGGATCATGCGAAAGGCCTCGTCCAGATCGGACGAAGAGGCCCGGCGATCCACCCGCAGGTGCAGGCTCGCGAGCGCATGCTCCAACAGGTCCAGGCGGCCCGCAAGACGAGCAAGCTTGCCCTGATTCCCGGCCTGGGCGGCAGCAACCCCGCCAGTCCCAAGGCCAGGTGCAATTTCAAGTACGAGGACGCGTTGACGAAGGCGGTCAACCTCAAGGCCCTGCGTCGGACCCGCAGGAGAAGCACTCGGACGAGAGTAGCGTTCGGGAGGCGCCGAGTACTCGTACCCGTACGAGGGCACTTCCGCCCCTGCTTGACCGGAATGGAGAAGGCCACTACCATGAGGAGCGGATCCTCCAGGAGCAACGGCGTCGCGGTAAGCGACAGCTCCTCGTGAAGTGGAGGGGTTATGCCCACGCCGAGAACTCGTGGGAGCCGATTGAACGGCCCCTGATTAACTGCCCGAAGGCTGTCGCAATCTGGGAACAGAAGCGGCGGCAGCTTCATAAGTAGTCCGGGGCTTCTTGCCCGAACGGGGTACGGACGTTGAAGACACTCCGTATCCGCGCTCATCATGAGCGCTAGAAGCCGCGCGCTTCAGGAGGTCCCTTGGTAGCATGCCCTTGCTGACCATGTGAACAAACCTGACACGAAGATCGCGCTGATCGAGAATGCGGGACAGCAGCTGATCTTCATGGAGTTCCCGTAACTCCGTGGGTGAGTACTTGAGAGACTCCACCCAAGCCCCGAACATGTCCTCACAAGAACTCCAAGTGGGGCAGTTCTCGGGCAGAACCCAGGGGTAGCCACAAAGAGGGTAGAGACCACCCCGGTTCTCGGGCATCTTGCAACAAGTCGTAAAGTCCTTAAGAGGGACACGGTGTGGCGCGAGAAGCACACACCGAGCCGCCTCCAAGTTGTCAACAAACAACTGCTCTTTCTGAACAAGAGTACGCTCGTAACTACCCCTAGCGGTGTGGCCGCGAGCAAGGCCACGAGGAGCAACGAGAAGCTCCAGGAAGCGGTCAGCCCCAGAGCTCTCCTCGGGAGGCCAAAACCCTCGCGAGTTGATGGCAGCTCCCTGGCTGACGGGTGCCACCACCGAGCCCCCCCCCCCCCACACACACACACATACACACGCTGGGCAGCTTGGAAGTCCTCCTGCTGCTGGTCGAGGTCATTCGTGATCTCCCGGGGCTCAGAGATAGCATCCTCCTCCTTCTCTTCCTCTTCATCCGAGGAGTCGAAGAGGTCCTGATGGGAGTACCGAGTCTCCTTCTCCTCGCGGGTGGAGATTTAGAGGCCGTACGCTTCTTATAGAGCTTGGCGCCTTCGGCTTTAGAGGTCTTAGTACGCTTAAGGCCCTCGGCAAGCGAGAGACGTTTGCGAGGTTTCTTTTCCTCATCGCCACCAGCTTTGGGAGTGCCCTTAGCCTGGCCGGCCATACTCTCAGAGCGCACAGACGTCCTGGGACTGTGATCACCTTGGTCACTAGCGAGAGACTGCACGCTGTCGTCATTGTGCTCGCTGGGCACTGGGCTCTGCCCTCCCGCAGAGACCGCAGGGCCATCGTGCGTGCTCTCGGACTCGACTTCGTCCTCACTGTCAGAGTCGAACTCACGTTCTACGAACCGAGGGTTCGGACGATTGTCTGGAGAGACCGAGGGCGACGGGCTGCGGCGCTTGATTTTTGGCTTGCCCACAGCCCTGTCGCCCGATGAACCGATCGCCTCGGAGGCCACCTGAGTAGTCTCCTGAAGTGCCGAGCCTTTGCCGTGAGGCTTAGTGCTCTTGGCTTGCGCCTTTCCGGCAGCAGCCTTGGAGCGTGTCTTCGCACCGATCTTTGCAGTGCCACCAGGCATGGTAAACGGTCGAAGTGGAGACCAAGAAGAAGAGCGCACAGACTGCTGCTCGAGGCTCTAACTGTGAAGTGAGCCTCCGCCGCGCTCGCGCGGCCAAGTCGATGTTTTTCGACTTTGAGAATGAATTGTGACGAACACTTCTCCTTTCTGATTGGTCAGTAAACTGAACCTAAGTGGGGGAGGATGTAACGGGGTACGTAGCCCTAAGCGTACCCCTGGCTACATGAAGTATGACACGTCATACTTCGGGATATTTGGTACAAGGTACCAAGGTCGTCCGAAGCCAACCATTGGTTGATGACATTGCATTTCTATAGGTGACTTATAGTTTGTATTAAACCCAAGCTTTATCTACCTATAAATATACTCAGTTTACATTCTGCCTTAAATAGGTCACTTCGCTCCCTTTTCGATAAAAGGGGACCTGTGAACTGCCGTTCACTGAGCGTTTGTATACTCTCGGAAGCTAACTTCCTCTAGCGCAAGGTGCTGTGTGACCCCGTCACAGAAAACAACAAGAGTTATTGAAGACGGTGTTAGACGAACGGCCACTACTGATCTACCCTGATTTCAATTAGCCTTTCAAACGAGTTACCGACGCGTCAGTAGTGGGATTGGGAGCCGCTCTGATGCAGGATCAAGGCGGTGGAGATCAGCCAGTGGTGTCGTGAAGTGCTTTCTTAGAAATGAGAGAAGGGATCTGAGTCATTATCACACATTAGTGACAACACCCGGTTGTGGTGTAGTGATTTCTCCGTAGTTGCGGACTATCACCCGTCGACAAATACGTGACACCAACCCAAGATGTTCAAGCGACGAACCCTCAGTCATGTGATGTACGGAGATGCCAAGGTGCAAGGGACTCGATGGCGTCACTTCCGAGCTTTCAACGAGTACTGGATACGGCCCATATGTCACTGAATCCAGGCTGTCCTTATTATTAATAATGGACTGGCCGGATTCGCATTCAGCAGACCATCTACGGTACGAACCCTCAGTGGCGGTTGGGATGAGTTCGCGGAAGACTCAGCGACCCTTGGAAGGCACGTTCACCGTCTGGGACAGGACGCGAACCGTTAAAGATACTCATGCGACGGTGCAGACGACGCTTGGCGTTCAAGAAGATCCATAACGGATCATTGTTCACTTGATATTTGTATACTTGATTAGGACTTCTTATTAGGAATAGACCTGAAAGGGTAAGCTTAAATATAGAACAGAATTTCCACTCAAGCACACAGAGCGACGTCCGGCTTCAAGGTAAGCGTCAGGTCAAGCTTGTTTGAGTGTGTTATGATGTCGGTGAGCTCGAATCTCTGTAGCGAGGGTTCATCCGGCAAGGCCAAGAGACTGTGTGTGTATTGGCCCATCACTATCAGGAGGTTTTACGTGACGGCTTATTGTTGCCTATTTGCACGACTGGGAGTGCGTGTATTGCATACCTATTATTCTTCCAACCGAGTGCTGAACAGTCGGTGCCCTCGTAAAAGGCTTACCCGTGCCTGGTACCCTTCCGCTGTTGGGACCACGAGGATTCATAACACCTATTAGCTTTGCTCGTGCTAGTAGTGTGTTCTTATTTTTACTGGTTGGCCTATATAAGTAGTTTACAAGGTCCAGTTTGTCCCGGTGCAAGGGCAGAACTGGGGTCTTCAGGTCCGCCCGAACGATCGTTTACTATCCTACTAGACGTATTGTTGTAGGAACGTCCTAACTACATTTGTAGCTAGAGTTCACGTGGGAATTCCAACAACACAACCGGTGCCGCGACCCGGGAACAGATTGTGACCATTGTGAACTATTTGTATGGCCTTCCAGTTTACGAGCTACCAAGAGAAGAAGAACAAGAAAAAGACAAGAAACATGGCGAAAGGACAACCGACGGTACCAGCTACGCCTGCCAAGTCTGGTGGGGCTCGCAACGAGAGTTCAAGCCCGGCTGCGCGCTTTGCAGCCGCCACCGAGCTTTCAGTGAGCTTCGACGACGAAGCGGACATCGGTCCTGACGCCCACGGTTATGAAGATTACGAAGCCAGCCGCCGGCTCCAGAGCCAGGCGCAGCGACGCCGGAGACGGCCACGCTATCATCGGGGCTGAGCGGGGCGACCAGGTCCCTTTCGAGGAACCTCGCCGACGAACTCGATGATGTTGCGGGACCGGAACCGGCCCTACGAAGATTATGATGATGGGACCGAGGGTTCTAAACCTTCGGTGGTGAGTGCAAAGCATTCAGAACTGCTGAAGGCACCTCGCCCACCTATCAACGGTGATACACCAGCCACCAAGCGCGTTTTCGACCGCGTACAAGCGCTGATGCAGAATGATGAGTGGATGCAGCTGCTCAAGCCCATCCCCAAGAAAAAAGCCGACTGGCCTGCGCTTGCTCAGGAACTTCAATACCCAGTCAACTCGGTTTCGACTAGTCAAGTTGCCGAGGATTCAGTTTCGCTACTTTTGTCGCTGGGCTTCGAGAACGAGACGTACCCATCGACGATGTCGCTCCAAGATTGGAGTCCACATGAAGCCGGAGCTGCTCTCCAGAAATGGAAGAAGAAGCTTCGGAAGGCGTTTGGCGCCGTTGGCATCAACGCCGGAAAGCAGCCTGTGAGTCGACCGATGATTCAAGATGAAGATCCGTCCACGATTCCAATGCTGCCGACACCCCAACGACTCGTTCGTACTCCTCCGACCAAGCGTGGAGCTGAGCGTGGTGCCTTTGGCACTACCGAAGCTTCACCGTACTTTCAAGACTCGCACATGGTTACGCCACGTTCGGAGAGCCGTATGCAGCGTATTTACGCTGTCAACGAGGGTTCGTTCGGTCGCCGAGGTGGTCCGCGAGCTCCCAAAGGTGGTGCCGGACGTCGTCAAGTCGACAGCGATGGTTCGTCTAGTGACGATGACATTTTGGTGCGTACATTCGACGAGGAAGATCCTCAAGTCGAGTTGATGCGTCAGATGAATGAGCTGGCGACGCTGAACGACGTGGACCCGACACCGAGGATTAAAATGGCGTCGCACCGACCATTGGATCGCATCACGCCGTTCTCAGGCTCTCGCAACAAGAGCGAGAACTGTATGCAGTGGCTCCGTGGGTTCGTCTATGAAATTACTGGAACCCACACAGATGACGACAAATGGTGCATTCCATTTGAGCTAAGTCTCCGGGACGGAGCCATTCATTAGTTCCGTGAACTTCCGAAGAAGACGAAGCGCAAGTGGAAGCTGTTGAGCGACGCGTTCATCCGCTACTACTGCTCGCAGTTCACGCAGACGGCACTGTCACGTTACTACTCTGCAAAGTGGGAACGTAACGAACATCTGGGCGACTACATAAACAGGCTGAATGGCTACGCTCGGACCGCCCGTCTATATTTCGAGAAGAGTGGTCGCGACGCGAAAGAACACGTACAGCAGTTCCTTGCAACATGCGATGATGACAAGTTGGCGGAGAGTCTCTACCACGCTCGTGTCGCCGACATTCACGAGCTCGAAGAGATCATCGAAGATGTTCTCAAGGGCAAGGAGAGAATGGCCAAGCGTGACAGTGAGTACCGATACTCCAAGCGTCGTGACACGCGACGCGACGATGGGTACGCCCGCAACAAACCAAGAGTGACGCTCATTGAAGCCACGGTGGATGACCTACTAGCTGAATTAGAAGGTCGTGAAGCTGCTCAAGGGGGCACCGAGTATTCGAACGAAGATCCGAACGCTTACAACGATGTCCAAGACGAGTACAACGACTTTCAGCCCGATAATACGGACGGTGATTTCTCATTGGATGAAAATGACCGATACCTCGCCGCTGCTAACAAAAATGAACGCCGTGCAGCTGCTGAAGGCACCTACGCACGTTCAGACAACCGTCAACCGCGTGGAAACACGCCTGATCGCGAGAATGGCTTCAATCAAGATCGCCGAAGTGGTGACCGTGGGTTCAATCAGGACCAACGCGGTCGACGTGACTTCAACCGCGACAACCGACGCCCACAGTACGGACCATGCGCGGTGTGCGGTGGCATGAGTCACTCCGCCCACTACTGTAACAAGCGATGCAAGTTCTGCAAACAACTCCACGATGCTGGACAATGCGAACTTTTCCGCAACTTCCAAGACCTTGCCAAATTCGTGCGCACTAAAGGCACGAAGGAGGAACTCCCACCAGAGCTCAAGGCCGTCGTTCAAGAACGTCATTTAAACTAGGCAGCCCGCCAACTACAACTGGGTTGGTCCCTATCGGGCTGCCACAGTTAACCGAGCCTTCAATGGAAGCAGAGTGTATATTTGCTTTCATGGGACAGAGTGAATGGCCTGATAAATACGTAACAAGTGTGAACGCGACGGAAAATGAAAAGGAGAGGAGTAGAATCCTCGGTGGAGGTGTTGGAGAGAGGGTGGAGTGTGCTGATGCTGATGAGGGCACCAGCGAGGGTTCGTTCGGCGTGGTTTCGAGTGCAGCGCGAGACGAGCCCAAGGGTCACTCCAAGATGATGAAGTTGAAACCTGGCGAGAGACATTGGTGGTGGTCGACCAAGAAATTCGACCGACGGATCAGAATGAGAGCTCTGGTGCAAGGCGCTGTGAACGACCAGCGAACGAGGATCCTCCTCGACAGGAGCGAACGTTAGTGTGATCACTGACGCCATTGCCAAGAAGTTGCGACTCCAAGATGTACCCGATCACGGACGCCGCATTGACATTCAAGGAATTAACGAAGGCAAGGTGTCTACGACGCGAGGAGCATGCATCAATATTACGCTCGGATGGTGTACGAGTTCGAAATGTGGGTAATGGCGCATAGTGCAGGCGTCGACGTGGTACTCGGGACCGACTTTATGATTCCAGCTAGGATCCGGTTGGACCTGTTTCACGGCGCGGCGCAATTACCGCACGAAGTTCAAATCCCACTGATCAAGACCAAGAACATGATCGACAGCGAAGAGTACGGCTCCCATGTCAACGCCGGGCCACCCGAGCGTTTGGACATTCAAGCGCACGAGTGGCGAGAATATCGACTAGCGAAGCGCCACGTCGGTCTGGAGGAACACGTACTGTGGGTTCGTCGAACGAACAAGCTAATCCCATCAGTAACGAGGTTCCGACGCGGACGGCCTCAGAGCATTCGATTGACCAACGCGTCTGATCGAACTGTGTACCTATCAGCACACGACTCGATCGCGATGTGGATTCCATATGGGGATTTGTCGCGAGGTGACGGCTATGTGCGTCTGGAGTCCAAGAAGTACCAAGACTGGCAAGTGTTGGCCTACGAAGGTTGCAGAGACCGCGAGCTCTTTCAGCGTGAATGTGAAATCTACGAGCAATGGCTTGCAACTCAGCCTTCGGCAGTTAATCGACCGGACTATCCAGAACCCAGTGGAGTATTAGCACGGCCTCTAGAAGACTCGCTAGTGGATTCTAGTGATCGTCTGACGTGTGCAGAGCGCTGGGCACTGATCATGGAGGAACGTGAACGAGTGGAAGCCTGTCTGGCGTCTGGAGTGACAGCCGGGGATTCGGCCGATGGTCAGTCTTCCGAAGAACCTTTGGATACTTATACGACAGCTCACGGCGGGGGTAATATTGCAAACGAAGCCTCGGTAGCGCGTACACACGAACTACTGAGCCCGGTAAACGTTGTACATACGCCAACGAGTGTTCGTGTCCAGTCTGGGGTGACCACGGAAGCGACAAGAAACAGCACTGGATTAAATGGAGTCACCAGTTATGACGAAGTTGTCTCGGCCTTGTGTGCAGCCAAATCTGCGAACGAGACATCGGTGGTTGATCGATCCAGAAGATGCAGGCATCGCACTGAAGGAGTTGAGGACGGCACCGAGTGTTCATTGCGAGATTGGTGCGAATGCCGAACTGTCAAGACAACAGCCATCCGAAGCGCTGAACAAAAGTCAACAGCCCAATATGTCGGTGGCCCGCGCATTCAATATTGCGAGCAACGACTCGGCAGATGGCCCAGAGATGGGAAACCAGGATGGGAAGGAGATGGACCCAGTACCGACTGTTGAAATCAAAGCGAATACCAATGTTGAGTCAAGGGAAGAATCTGTAGCGACTTTGGACGGAAAGTACATCTCGGTTGCTCGAGTATTAACAACCGAAGGAAATGAAGCAACAGAGGATACGAAAAATGACTTCTACGAACACCCAGTTAACAACATTGGCTTGGAAGACTACGCGAAGGAACTGGCATTCCTGCCGGACCTGACCGAAGAGATTAACACGAAAATAGACTACACTGCGTCTAATGTTGCTGATCCTCAGCTGTCGACTGATCGCCGAGAACGTCTGGTCGCGACGCTAAAGAACCACGAGCATATCCTGATTGCTAGTGGTAACGCACTGCCGCCGCCAGCCTACGGCGCGGTATGCGATATCGACACACAGGGGCACGCCTCAATTAAACAGCGTGCCCGGCGCGTGCCGCTGCGATTTCTCGGCAAACTGTACGAGCTGCTGCGCGCTTTATTGCGTGCAGGACTGATCGGCTTTTCAGACAGTCCATGGGCATCGCCGATCGTGATTGTGATGAAAAGAACGGGCTGGACATCCGGCTCTGCATTGATTACAAGATGGTGAATGCTATCACCGCGATCATGGAGTATGCAATGCCGCTAGTCGACGACCTGTTGACCGATCTCGAGTGCTACCTATGGTTCTGCTCGCTGGATGCTGCAAGCGGCTTCTGGGCGGTCATGATGACCTTGCGAGCACGTAAAGTGTCGGCGTTTGTCTGCGCACTCGGACATTTCGAGTGGCTACGCATGCCCTTCGGGTTAAAGAACGCGACGATGATCTACCAGCGTATGATTGACAACGCACTCTGGGGGTTCGTTCAACCTAAAGGAGGTTGGTTTGAATACTCGGAGAGGATGCGTTTAGCTGAAGAACAAGCCAAGGAACGTCGTGGGCCAAGTGCCGAGGGCTCGTTTCAAACGAAGTTCGCGGCGGACCGCGAAGCACCGGTGGGGACCGACCCTGTACTACAACTCGTCAACAGCCCCGTCGCTGACATGTTTACGAACGGGGATCCAGATGAATCATCGCTGGTACCTGTGTTTGATCGACGATCGTTTGTGGATGATATTTGCTTCGGTGGCGAGGATTTCGACAGCTGCCTGGCGATGCTGGACCGATTGCTGGCAAGATTTGCACAATGTCGGATCAGCATTAGCTTCACCAAGAGAATCTTCTGCCAGCCCAAGGTGGATTTTCTGTCCCATAAATTTTCGCCAGAAGGTATCAGGGCTGACCCCAAGAAGCTTGCGGCCATCACCTAGCTTTCGTTTCCAACGAGTAAGAAGGGCATGCAGTCGTTTCTTGGTGCAGTTAATTACTACAGCCGCTTCATTCAAGACTTCGCGGTCTACGGTGCCGCGCTGTACCAGCTCAAGGATGAAGACTTTGCCGTTGAAGGTGGCCTTTCTGTGGCACGTCGTTCCTTCGAAAAATTGAAGACGAGTGTTTCACATTCACCCATCCTCAAGCACTTCGATCGGTCGAAAGCAGTTCACGTCATGCTCTTTGCAAATGAATGGGCGTTGAGCACTACGCTAATGCAAGAACACGAAGGCAAGTTACACCCCGTACGGTTCCTCGGTCGTGTGCTCAAGGAGTCCGAGATGAACTACCATCCTGTCGAGAAGGAAGTTTTGGCGTTACTTCTGCTGTTGAAGATCTGTTACGTCCAGCTGGCAGGACAGACGCTACATGTCTATACACGATTCTCGACGTTAGAGTGGGTGCACAAGTCGAAGTCTCTCTTCGGACGCGCGGTCCAGTTCGCCGTACTGCTTTCGCAGTGGCATTTGAAGGTGCAGTGCGTGAAGGAGAAAGATGTCGCCTTCGCGCAGCTATTGCAGTCAAGCATCACGAGCTTCGTCGACCTGGAAGACTCGCTCGCGCCGGTGGCACCTTCAAACAAGGGTTCCCCGACTATTCGAATGGACCCCGCGTTGCTGTACGCAAGGCTTCCTCGTAATTACAGCGGATTTGTCATGTCTTTTGACGGATCAGCGAAGACAGAGAAGTACGGTGGCTACGGGAGTTGTTCATGGGTGCTGTGGAGCCTTCCTGAGTGGAAGATAGTGATTGCTGCAAACGCTTACCTCTCGGCTACCACGGTGAGTGAGGCAGAGTATACAGGTATGATAAACGGTGGCAAGGCTGCTATTACGCACGGTGCCGAGGATTTAGTCATCGTTGGTGACTCAAGGCTCGCGATTCAACAATCACTAGGTGTGATCGCATGCAGGAAGGAAACTCTGCTAGTGCTGCTGAATATTCACAAGGAACTCACAGCCAAGCTTCGATCAGTGAAATATCTTCACGTTCTACAGGAATACAGCGCAGCCGCGGATTCGTTAGCCACTGAAGCGCTGGAATCGAGGGTCAGTCGGGTAATCTTGGCTGAAACTCGCAAGTCGGAATTGGCATCGCTGAATCGCATCCAGGAAATGATCTACGAACCGGATGAAGACTCGGTAGATGTTTCGTCACGTGGAACAGAGCGTCAAGTACATGTACTGTCAGGCAGCGAATCTTCAAAGTGGAAAACTTTCGAAAATTTCGTGGTTGATTACAGCTCACCAAAGTGCGATATTGGTTATATGGTAGTGATGTCTCGGCGACAGACTAAAGCCAAGAAACGCGTCAGGTTTGCAGATGAACACTCGGAGGAGGTCTCAAAAGCTCAAGAACAGCATGAAGAACGACGACAGACGTCCACCGAAGATTCATTCGGTGAAGATTTGCCAGACCATCCTCACAAGACTGTACCAGCGGCATTTCCCGATGCAGAAGATGTTGACCCGGTAGCGATACAGCGGGAACGACGCAGACGGATACTGGTGGCACAAGCCGAGGAGCAGAAGTGGTTTAACATCAAGAAAGTGCTTCAGGGCCAAGCATAAGAGCTGAGTTACAAAGAAGCTCGAGATGTCTGGAAGTATGCTGACCGGTTCGTATTGTCAGAAGACGGCGTGCTTTACTATCTTGGATTGAATCGTCGGTACGACCACGGTTGGCAAGAGGAGACCAAGCTGCGGCTTGTGGTACCAACAACGATGATTCAAGAGGTCTTGCAGAACTGTCACGACTCGCTGGAAGGAGGACATCAAGGTGTGGTGAGAACGTTCCATCACGTTAAGTCCTATTATTATTGGATCGGCTTGTACGCTGACGTGGAGAAGCATGTGAAGTCCTGTCCAGATTGCAGCTCGAGCAAAAGCCGTCCACAGCTTCGTGGATACTCACCTGGCAACGTACTAGCGGAACGACCTTTCCAGATCGTCTCGATGGAGTTTGTGATCCCACTACCGAAATCTCGCAGGGGCAACAAAGCGTTGCTCCTATTTCAGTGCTCGTTCACGGGATTCGTTATTGCCAAGGCTATGTCGGATACGACTGCACCGAGTGTTGCCCAAGAGTTCGAAGAATGTGTGTACCGACGGTTCGGAGCCCCATCACTGATAAGGCACGACCGCGACCGACGCTTCATGAGCGAGGTGTTCCAAGCATTTGCAGAGATGATGCAGTCAAGATCACGAGCAACTTTGAGCTATCGGCCACAGGCTAATGGATAGCAGGAACGCTCGGTGAAGTCGGTGATGAGTTCCGTACGGGTGTACGCGGAAGGCCCTCTACAGCAAGATTGGGACGGAATCGCAGAGAAGCTGGTATTCGCTATTAATACTTCTCAGGACACTACAAGGAAGGAAACACCGTTCTACCTCGTTCATGGTTGGGATGCGCAGTCGACGTTGCGGGCGATGTCGTCATCACTCAAACGAGGACTCGGCAAGCCGTCTGACGCACTGGCGTGGCGGCGTGAGATCAGTCGACAACATGAGATCGCCCTCACTATGGCCAAAGATTGTCAGGCTGTAGAAAAGGAGTGAAGGGCTAAAAAGCATAATGACCCTGAGTCGACTGGAAAAAGCCGCTGTATCTCAACCAAGTGAAAATGAACACTCGGTGGACCTCTCAGAAGCTTTGGAAGAGATAGATGATCCTGCAAGAGCCCCACCGAGATCTCTTTTTGAGATTGGGAGCCGGGCGTAATTGTACATGGAACGCGTCAAACCGGGCTTGACGAAGAAATTAGCTCACCGGTGGCATGGACCTTTTCGGATTAAGCGCAAGGTGGAAGAGTTTGTGTACGAGCTGGAACTGCCAGTGGGTATCGCTTCTACCCAGTGGTGCATATGTCGAGACTAAAGGCTGTCAACGAATTCAACAGTCGACCGAACACTCGGTTGGTACTAGACGCGACTAATGAAGCAAGACTCGATTTCGACGAGGAGCTGTTGCTCGAGGACAGCTGGGAACCAGATCAAGTTGCCGGTGAATACGAGGCCGAGGCCATCCTCGACGACAGGACACCACTGTCGACGAGCACGGAGCATGCTGTACGCGAGTTCAAAGTCAAGTGGGTGGGCTATGAAGATCCAACTTGGGAACCAGCATCCAACTTGTCATGTGGAGGTATGCTGTACGACTGCACCCGGAACAGCTGAGTGCGCGCCGGGCCCACTCGAAGGCCGTCCAGGAACACTGTCACCTTGATGTGTTCATTGAGTGGGTTGCCCATTAGGGGCGCCGTGAGCTCCCGCATCTCTTAAACGTATTCGTGCAGTTCGCGCCTTCCTTGCTTGCATGAGAGGAAGCGCGAGCGCTGCCGGTACTCGTAGTTTTTCGGGAATGCGGCTCGGAGCTGTTCGCACAGCTGAGCCCAGGATGTGAAACATCCAGGCGATGTCGCCTCCCCCGTGTACGCCCAACGCTTTGCACGACCGCTAAGGTTGGAGAGCGCAAAAGCAACGCGGAGCTGCTCGGTCGAGATCAGAGCCGCGTCCATCGCGAGCTCTACTTCTCGAACCTAGAAGTGAAGGTTCTCACCTTCCTTCCCTTCATACGGCTTCACCTTCAGCCGTATTGACTTCGGGTGTGACGGACTTGTTTCCGCCGCCGGAGTCTGCAGGTTTCCCCGCACATGTGCGATGAGCCCTCGCTCGTAGGCGTCGAACGCATTGACGCACTCGAGCTGCTCGGTCGGTGTTGACACCATCAGGCTCTGCAGGGCCTCCATCCTGAAGATGCCAGCCATCTTCCGAACCGACTCGAACTGTGAGTCGTTCAGATGAGAGAAGTCGGTCCTATCCATGGCGACGAACTTCAGAGAAGTTCAGGTAGTCTACCCGCGTTGGCGTGGATTGACTACAGGTGCTACCAAGTGTGACGGGGCCACACATCACCTTGCGCTAGAGGAAGTCGGCTTCCGAGAGTATACAAACTCTCAGTGAACAGTAGTTCACATGTCGCTCTTGTCTAAGGGAGCGAAGTGGCCAGTTTAAGGTAAGTTGTAAGCTGAATGTATTTATAGGTAGGCTAAGCTTGAGTTAAATATACAAAATATAAGTCACCTTTAGAAAAGTTATGTCATCAGCTAATGGTTGGCCTCTGACGACACTGGTACCACGTACCAGGTATCCCGAAGTGTTGATGTGTCACTCTTTATGTAACCATGGGTACACCTGCGGTTACGTACCCAGTTACACACCCGCACAACGCATCAAAAACACCACGTTTTGCATGATAGCACCTAAGATTTGTTTTGACTTGGCATTTGTAAGAGCAGGCAGGAGGAATTACCCGGCTCTCCTGTGGGAAGGCATAATATAAGGTAAGAGGCCGCGCTTCGCTCGCAATTTAAAGATGGCTCTCCCTACGTTCACCAAATTTTGGGTAGAAAACAGCCATTTGCTTCCGACCCCGGGCAATACCGGTATCAACGGTATTTCTGAAGAGCTTGGCGATGTACTTACACTACACAACACGTCGCGAGCCACTGCACTAAGTCGATTACACTGATGCACCCCACAACGTTTTGCTACCTCTAGTACTACGATGTTAACAATACTTCCTGGTGGAGTTTTGAAGCGAGATATGAGTGCATCCAAAACAGCTGCACTCCCTGTATATGAAATGGTGCAATTGATGTACTTAGTTAGGCGTGTTAGCTAGTAGCAATGTCCATAAAGACCGACTGGAACATGTTGTACCTGCATTCATCCAGGTTCGCCGTGGAAATGTGATCAGGGGTCAAGTCTGTAATATCTTCGCCCTGATTGGTGTTCGTTGCGACGTTAAGAAACGTATCAAACCACTTGACAACCAATACGCCGCAATTATGACCGTCGTCTTGGTACCATGCAGATAAGCGTCGAATGGTCAGCGCCCAAGTTTTTTCAATCTGCGGCACCATTTTTTCAGTACAATTGCTTCAACTTCGTCAAGATAGTCGTTTCTGTGTTTTGGGTCGTAAATCCAGATGAACTAGCTGCCAAAGTCGATAATTGCTCCACACCAGTGCCTAATATCTACATCAATATAGATAGGGACCAGGATAGCGCGGGTAGCTGCTACTTTGCTCATCACACACAGCTTCGTGTCAATCATTCGTGCTCGGTCAGCATCAATTTCAAAACCGAGAAATACAGGATCCACCACGTGCACGTCTGAAATTTGTCTATCTCGGACACGAATCCAAACGTCTACCATTTTTAAAGCCGCCACGAAAACACATCCATCACAGAGCCAGATCTCTCCTGCAACCTTTGTCAAGTCATCAAACTGTACGATAGTTTCCCCGACCTTCGATTTAAATGCCGAGTACATATTCATGATGGGCACACGACTCGTGATTGCACGGCGCGTTTTTGTGTCGGGTTTTGATTCATCCCATTTCATCAGGTTTTGGGCCGCCGAATTTTTCTTTTTTAGACAATGCCATTCGTACATGGTGTCGATACCGGCGAGAGATAACGTTCCAACATCTAAGATTGCTACGATGATGTCGTAATGTGACGGCATACGTCCAGCCTTTGACTGCTCGCGAGCATTAGCATTCCTTCCGACTGATTGTGATTTGTGCATGAGAGCTTCTGGAAGAACGAACCGGATACTTGATTCGACTGTTTTCGTCGTCCCTGGCGTAACTACGTGTCCTTTGGGCCGCTTGAAGATGGCTTTTTCGTGCTGAAGCCGAATTGCACTAAACACAGGCCCAACTTGCTTTAGCGACAGGTTATTTTGGCTTACACACTTCCGTAAATCAGACAGAGTAATATCGCCGTGAGTGTTGACCTGCTGGACAAGTGTCTTCGTCTCTTCAAATTGCTTTCGTCGCTTCGCCTTCTTTGTTAATTTCTTTTCCCGTGGACGTCCAGCCGGCTTACTTGCAGTATTCAACACAATGTTGACTATTTCTTCATCGGAACCGCGCTCAAGATAGTCAAGGTTCAGCGTTTTCCTTGTGACACACTCACCAGCTTCATCTGCACTAGCGGCGTGTTCGCCATCAGTGCCGGCATGGCGCACTGGTGGCTTGTCGTTTTGACGAGCAACTCTCTCCAACTCCGTAAGATAGGCGAGCCAAACACGAAAATTTTAAGATCTTTTGTCGGTCACGAGTTCTGCGATCCTCTGGCACACGGAAAACACCGACCGATATTTCTTATTATGACCGAGGACGCGAGGAGGAAGAGCTTCAAAATCGTGGACGTAAAACTTCTGCGTGGCGTCAACAGGAGCTGCATCAGCTTCTTCATGTTCGTCTGCAAGCAGTCACCGACCTGGTATTGCCTCATACGGAATGATTGAGCGCATGCCCGAATTTTGCCGCCGTAAAAATCGTATATGTCTGCAAGGAAGCAGTACGGTCTGATTGAAGGCGCAACTGCAAGTGGTTTTAACCAAGCTGACTGCGTATTGCCCGACCGATTTCGCACTGGTCACGGTAAATACACCTGGCGAGCTTTCTTCACTCGACGTGTCGTACACCTCTTTGCCATCAACGAGGTACTGTTCTTCAACCAAATTGCACGCGTGGTGAGTAGCTAGCTTTGCCAACATACTCATCTCTTCATCATAGGTCTGGTTGTAGTACCGAAAACCCACGCACTTGACTTTGACAGTGTACTGATCTTCAGCGGACTGCTGTAAGAGCGGAAGGTGGTCAATGCACTCGTCCATGGCCATATGTCGATGCCGTAAGTCCTTGGCAGCGCTTCAACTAGCCTCCAAGCGGCTTTTCGTGTTATTGTCGAGGTGAGAAACGCTACCACGCTTGAACGTACACCACTGATCCTTGCAGTTAAGCCAATTCTCAGTAAAATAGTCAAGCAAATATGACTTTCCTGCACACAGTTTCTCCAAGACGGACAGGTAATCATCGAAAAGACTCTCTTTTTCTGCACGAATCATCATCGTGACGTTATTTTTGATGTAAAGCTTCTCAAACTAAAAAAAAATCCGTAGTCTTTCTTGCTAGTTTCTCGCTTGAGATAGTCGATAACGTGGAAATGGCAGATAATAACTGTAGCGCACGGAAACTCGTCACGTCGCAGCGCCAACTCAGTGAAGGCTTTGTCAATTACGATGACTTTCACGTCTGTCCACACTGGGTAATTCGGCTTCAAAGCTTGTACCGCGTACAACATGTTCAATCTGCTTTCGCTATCAACAAGTGCGTGTTGCGCAAATGATCCACGCCCACTCTTGTCTTTGACCATAAAGCTGAACAGGCGATACCTACATGAGCGTGAACAGTTCACAAATTTGTACGCGTGTCAGTGAGAGGTTCACAAACATTGGTGATCCGAACGAAGACTTGAGGAGCACCTTACCGATTAATATTAGTCCCGTAAGTAGCATCAACACAGATCCCTTCGGAGAACTTGCGTGCCATCCTTCTCATGTGCGCCGTCTGAAAGGTAATACACGACGTAAGGCCAGTTTCCTTATCGCAAAAAAACATTAACAGCGGGTCCAAGACCTTCGCAAAAGTCTCGCAGGACCTGTGTCACTCGCTCATTGTCGTCTTCTGACGTGTACGTCTCCCGGCGCATTTTTTGCGATTAGATTCTCCACATCTTTAGGCAGCACTGGGTTGCCCGACACTTCTTTTAGATACCGCAGGATTTTCTTCGTCTTAAATCCGCCTATAATCAGACACAAGTCTTGTAAACAGCTTTATCTTTAAATAGTACTCGTTCGCTTATCTTGCGCCAGTGTCTAGACCACACCTCGCGTTCCAGGAGACGTAATGTTTCGAGCCTCAGCGTAGGAGTAGTAGACGTTCCGTCCGACATCATGGTTGTGCGTCGCAATATGGGATGTAACCCGAATCTCATACTCATGCTCCTTGACGTGGACAAGCACTGCATTCAGCTATGCCGGGCACTCGATGGAGCGGATGTTGTGGTTGGTTCTGGACCCCTTTCCTCTGGGCTTGAACGCCCACCCGTGCGTACAGATAAGCGTCTTCGTATAGACCTTGTGAGCCTCGTCGAAAAGAAAGGCTGTTTTTCCCCGTCGACTTGACGAAAGCAGACGCTGTTTGTTGCGGTTCGCTACGGAGTTAGTAGAGCGAACCTTGTATAGCTGATGCGTCTCGTCCTGGTACCTGTTGTAGGGAATGTATATTAGCGCAAGAAACCCACAGGTATAGATCCACGAGCACATACGTCTTAAACTCTTCATGAAACGCGTCCCAAGACGAAAACTCCCCGCTGAACTGGCTGAAAGAGACGCTGGTGCCTTCGCTATCCTCACTGTCGCTGGCATGGGCACGCTTCTTCCTCTTCTGCGTCGACATCGCTCCCCGAAGGAGCTGCTTGCTCAGCGGAGAAGGCTGGGGCGGAGGGGGGGGGGGTGAGTGGATGGCTGGAGTGGCACAAAATCTCGAAAAACTAAAAAATAGACAACTGCCCAGCGGTATCTCGGTAACCCTAACTTGGCTTTTCTCGCAGCAAAAACACGTTCATTGAACGTAAGCACTTTCCTTTAAAGACTCTCTCACCTGGAAAGTGCAATGCGCTGCTCGCTGGTGAGCTCAGTGCTGAGCCCGCCTCCGCATTTACAGCCCGGCCCTGCTTCGCAGGCTCCCCGCCCGGGTTTGCTGCGGCTACACGACCTCGCATCCGCTCGCCTTTGTTGGCGTCATAGCTGCGTCGCCCCGCCCCGAGAGGAGCTATTGTGCATTTCAGTGTGGTGCACGCCGTTTCCAACGGTGTTTTTGCTATTATGTCTTCCTTCAGTTGGATATAAGGGCGTAACAGCAAATGGACGAGTCGACAAGATCACGAATACATATACTACTATATTTCCATTGGAGGCTCCGTTCTGGCTAAAAGAAAATCGAATATTCTTCAGGGCAAAGTTGTAGATACCGATTCACATGGGCTTGTTCCATGTGAATCGGTAACAAGTTGTTCGTACATGGGCCAGGATAGCTTGACTAAACGTACCATCAGGTCACAAACTGCTCCTTGGAAACGAGTAGTGTTCTTGTGGAGCAGCCACCCTCGTGATACGAAACACCTCAGTGGGGTGATTGGATCCTCCCTTGATCGCCAGATCAGTAAGGATCTGACCGATCACTGGGGTCATTTTCGCTCCGTGACCACTGAAGCCAGCTCCCACGATAATTCTCTTCGTCGCAGTCGGGTCACCAGCACTCGCAGGCACCCGAAGGAAATCGAGGATGAAGTTGGAGTCTGGGGTCATGGTGTACATGCAGTGGTCCACTTGGTTGGGAGTATTCGAGTCCACACTCGAGAAGTTTTCAGCGACGAAAGCCTGCAGCCATTTCTCCTCGTTCTTAGGCTGATTCACCCCTTGACGTTCATCAGGGTTGACATCCGGTCCGTCATGGCGGCAGATCTTCACACCTTCATAAGCATTCATCATTGGCAAGCCGTACACTTCCGGGTATCCGTACTTGATGAACACGGGGAACTTGTCGGGCTTGTATATCTCCTGCTCGCATCTCCAGTAAGCTCCGAACGTCGCGATCGGTTGCAGTCTGACATTGTCCGACCCCGACAGCTTCAGTAGTTTCTCCGTCCAGGGACCCGCAGTGACGATGCACTGACGGCCACGCATGACCACTCCGTTGGCCAGCGTGATGATAGCGAGTGGGGCTCCTCCAGCTTGATGTTCGCCCTCTACACTCTTTACAGGGCTATGCTCACGGAACTCCGTTCCCAGTCGGGTGGCCACTTTCTGCATCGTGGCCATCGCCAGCGTAGGATTGAGCACACCACCCAACGGGTTGTACACTGCATGGCTGTTGGCTGGCAAAGAGAACCCCGGGAAACGTTCGTTCACTTGGGCCGCGTTGAGCACCTCGAATGGTACGCTGAACCTCGTCAAAGTTTCTTTGAGGCCTTGGAGGTCGTCGTTCCAAGTGGGAGCGAAGTCCAGTTCGCCCGTCATACAAATGAGTTCGACGTCATTCTCCTTTTCAATGTCCTGCCACATCTTGAGGGACTGGAGACTCATCTTCGTGTAAATGTCATTCGGATACGCCACGCGGAAGATTCGGCTGGAGCCGTGACTGGAGCCTTTGCTGTGTAGCAGCTCGAATTGCTCCAGCACCAGCACGCTTTTGCCTTGTTTCGCAGCGTAATAGGCGGCAGCGCTGCCCATGAGACCAGCACCCACGATCACGATGTCGTATACAGCAGTCACCATCAGAACACTTAGGAAGGGGGAAATTGGATAGTGAACTGCGACTCGCAGTTCAGTATCCAATTTGTCCTGGACAGACCAGTGTTGATGCCTATGAACTGATGGGATGACTGACGTCACTTCAATGTCGAGCTACAACTCTGAGCGCGTCGTCAGGTTCGGCGATACTTAGCGAGAGGACCCTCGTGCATCGACTTAAGTACACATGCACCAAATTGATACCACGACATTAACTGTATTAATTTATTTACTCAACGTTAGTTAATTGCCAACGGCGTTTAAAATGTGAGTCGAGCAGAGCCCACCGCGTTCTCCCAGCGAATGATGTACGTGAGCACCTCAAACATGTAAAATCGGGCAAAAGACGTGTCTCGGTTGTCCACTTTGCCCCCAAATGATACTTTGACGCCACCTGAAACACGCCGTTGGGAGTCTGCATAAGGTTGGGTTGGTGCAAACAGACCTCTTCTGCCTCTCCGTAGGGACTCCTTCTTAATACTCGGCGAGTCTTCATTATCACTAGAGCCCAGTAACTCGAGGTCAGACCCTCCGCTATCCATGTCAAAGTCGAGGTTGCCGTCTTCCTCAAAGAGGAACCACTGTAGTGTGTTGACGCGAGAGAACTTCGGCTGCAGATTCTCCGCCACAATGTCCTCGTGACCCGTGAAATACTCCGTGTATCCCTCGGCGTAGGCTGGGTGGTTGATAGTCTGGTATGCGACCACATACCCTCGAGGACTGCGCAAGCGGAACATGACCATGTTGTTCCAGTTGACAGTCTTGAGTTGCGGATGGTGCACACAGCGCTGGATAACCAGCGTATCATCATTAATCTTATGTAGAACCTTGACTCCGAGTGTTGAGTACTGAATCGTGCGCATGTGTTGCTCTGTAGTCACGATATCCCACGTCTTCTGCATAAGCGTGTTGGCCGACATTCCCGTCACTTGCTTTGACATGGAGAACTGCAGCGTTGTACCGTCTAGGAACATTTGATCCTCCCAGCCCAACATGTGCATACCTGAGCTCAGACATTGGCCACGGAATCGCCGGTCGAAGATTTCATAATAGCACTTCTTTATCATTTCCAGGCATTCCTGCTCGGTTAGGCGCGCGTGGGGCTCTGCAGGTGTCGGACCAGGAAGCGACGGGGCCATTAGCAATGAGCTCTTCGCAGCGCCAGAAGCCAACGAAGCCGACATGATGACGGAGGGGGCGTCAAAGTCGGTCAGATACACTTCCAAAGACGACGCGAAGCCGTCGAACTCGGCTAATTTCTGCTTGGTCACAGCGATCTGTCGCCGTAACGAGTTAAGTTCGTTCGTGGCCGCCGCGTAATGTTGTTCAAGCGGCGAAGGTACCCGACGCGACGTCATGGCCGATTGCTGTTGTGCGTTCAGCAGCGCATCGTATCGAGCCTCCAGCTGCGTCACCTGCTGCTGCATGGCCTGCACGTCATTCTACGGTCAAAGTGAACGTCAGTTTCATCCTCCAGTACGACCGGCACCGCACAAGCCATCGACTTACTTTACGACGCTCACGATACCGACGCTTGAGGTCACGCTGCTTCCGACGGCGTTCCTCGTCTCCCACGTACACACGTGGCTTGGCAAACATGGAGTCGTTGGGCACAGATTTTTAAAAGCGGGTGGAGAAAGTCACGACGAATGGCCGTGTTCAACCGGTGTTGAAGCGCCAACAAGTCTCGTTCGGCGTAGATGGAAGAGGACACAGCAGGTGATTGCCTTGACGAACACGGGGAGATTCCAATTGTACACGAGTGGGTGGGTCACCCACTGGGTGGCGAAGGAAGAAAACTCAGTGCCTCCTCTCTGGTCGAGTTTTGAGCTGCACGCAGCTCCAAGTCAGACGACGCGGAGATTGGCGGGTCGAACGCAAAGTTTGCGTCGCAAAACAGCAAGCGAACAGCAGGTGGATGGATTGGATTATAGAGACCAGGCGAGATCACAGACAACACGTTTCTGGAAGTGAGACCGGCTTTAAAAAAAAACGCAAAGTTTGGACGAATTTCCATAAATCAGTATATACCTACTGATTTATTGCATGCGCACAAAAAAGTCTTTTTAAAATACTATACCGGTAGTACAGTACAGCGTACCTATTAATATTGGCAACTGTTTAACCGTTTCACTTGACGCCAAACCAGCACTGGCGGTATCGGGTCCTGTCCACCCCTTTCAACCTTCATGCTGTCTAGCGAATCCAGACACAATTGATGGTGGAGCCCATGGGCTCTTGTTGCTGGCCGCTAGCTAGCACTTATTGCTATCGATAAAAGCTGTTTGATGCAGCTCTTCCACATATACTCGGTTTGATTATGTGCCTGATTTCGACATTGCCACAGTACAGCAAGCCCAAAACTACAAATCGCCCTCCAGACCCTACTTATCGCTTCCACTGCCCATAGCTCCTTACAATTCTGACTTAGAATCGCGATCCCACTGGAGGTCTCGTACGTGTTGCGAAGCTGTCTTGATAGCTCTTAAACAGCCCCGCTGTCGACTCGCACCCAGTCCAATGCGCAAACATCTTGCTTCGGAACGCCTGTGCTCTGGTACATGTATATTCCCACGCGATATGGGTGAATTACAGTGGCAGGTCTCGTCCTGAGGGCAGCCCATGATGTTCGATCCGGCGTAATACAAATTCATTTGTTTGGCGGCCATTCGGTAGTTGACCCAAACTTGGTAGTCTGTAAGCAGATCGCGGTTCGACCAGAGTTGCTTAGCAGTTTGATTCGGACCCATGGATTCGTTACACTGCCAAACATATCACAAAGTCAGTCACTTTAAGTATTAGGTATGCCGTGTTCTCACTACCGGTAGCAGTGATTTCCGGATTGTGATAAGGTTGTTCACAACAGTAAAGAGCTCGGTGATGATGGCTTGGATTGTCAATGACCTCGTACAAGTACTGAGAAGAACACGAGCTCCAAACTTGTACTTGTATGCGCTAAATCTAGTGTCACCATAAGTTTTCTCTTTTAAAAAAAAGAGCTGCAACTGGTGTGGCATGCAAAAAAGAAAACAGTAGGGAGCTACTGATTTATGGATATTCCTCTCAGAGTTTGAGTGGATCGTGACGTGCCACGCAGATTTGAACGCCTCGCACGGTGCGAGTCGCACCAATTTAACGAGGTTCCATTTTCTGTTTTGCTGTTCTTCAAGTATACTTCGGGCTGCAGGCTGGATGCGAGCCTGCAGACTCTGCAGCAGAGCCCAGGCGAGCTGACTCATGCAAATTGTTATTACACATGTACATGTAATCGGAGATTAATAATCGCACGACGACCAGTTTTAGACTGTATAAATATCTGTATGCGTGTGTGCAGCAGGTTTTGCGGCGATCATCGTATCCTAGAGAAGTAACTCACACTAAGGTACCGCTAATTAATATCAACATACATTAGTATAGAAAATTGTATACCTCAAGGGCTGGGCGAGATGGTGAATGAATAGGTTAGCGGCGTAGAAGCTACTTATATCGGTTGTGCTGTATATACACCGCGAATACGCTGTACAGTACTGCACCCCGTTTTCGCGGGGGTGGACTATATATGATTTGCAAATAAATCAGACTCTCGCATACAAGAAATAGTTCATTTGGATTCAGGATCATCACATCCGGAAGTTTATCAAAGGTCCAAGGGCGCGAAAACGGGGTGCAGTACTGTATATGGATGAATATCATCACTTATCGGACCTCACTAAGGTTTATTATCAGTATTAATGGCCAATCATATATTTATTTGTTTTGGATAACCAATCATATCCAAATAATATGTCAGTCTTGGCCAATCAATCCGTCAAGGGTTAGGTTGGTCATCTAAACTCCACATCGGACGTATTAGGTCCGAGGGGCACGGAAAATATGTGTGTCCTTTACAAATATTAAGATGTCGGCGTATCACACGCATATTTTCATTTTATCCGACCGGCGTAATCATTTCAGTACAAATGACTCCATAAGCGCTTCTAAATTTTGTTGTATTTATACCGTAGCAATTTATTGAAAGCGCTTAAATGGCGACATGATTAAGAGCCTCTATGATGACGAGATGCAGTAGCTACAATTGTAACTTCTACATTGCGCATTATTAATATTGTACCCGTTTTTAAAGAGACATTGATAATTTGCGTCAATTACTCGGATATACTTTACATTATTTAACGCTCACTAGCCACACACAACTACTATTAGCATCTAGCTCTACATCGACACGACCAGCGGCTGGGACGGGCATCTGGACTTGGTGCGCGCCCGCGGGCTACCAGCCGGCAGCTTGCTTCCCTCCCTGCCGGGTGGATCAATAGCTCTCCTGGGGTCTGCACGGGGTCTGACGGCGGCATCCTTGCTGCTTGTAGCTAGATGGCCTGACGAAACCACCGGAGTCCGCCCTTCTAAGTGCCACATGAAGGCACGGACCCAACGGGCAGCCTGCCGCCCGCCCTGCCGGGTAAGACATCACAGCCCTTGACGCTCCGCCCGTTGCTGATATCCCCTTCGCTTCTTCCGTCTTTGAACTCCTTCCTGTCCCTGCTGCCACCCCTCTTGTCGCCGCCGCCACCCTCCTGTCACACGTGCCGCCGCCGTCATCGCCCCTCGCTATCTCCCTCCCCGCCTTCTGTAAAATAATAGTGTTTAGTGTATGGGTCACAATATCTAATCCATAAGCTAATAAATTGGTTTTGAGGGGTTTTATTTAGCGTACCCTAGTTTTGGTACAGGTCCGATAAGGTCATCCGGTCCGATAAATTTTGGTATGGACTGACATTGCACTAGCATCTTGCATTTCACCTCGTAACACGTGTACAGAACCAGATCAACCCCCTTTGGAATCTAGAGAGTTTTGTCAAATTTTAACAATAAAAGTGATCCAGAAAATGCAGATCAGACCCATACTGAAATCAAGTATGCTAAGTTGAGGTACGGACGCAATCACGTGAAGTGTCTTCACCGCCAACATACAAACTAAAGGTCATATGGATAGAGACGCTCCTAGAGTACAAGCAATCATCGCATTAGAATCTCGACTAGGCATCCAAAGAACGTTCACTCTCACTTTTCACTCTGCATCTTTCTCTTCTTCGAATGACGTTCGGCGGCGCTTGGCGGGCGACTTGCACAGAAGTATTTTACCCTGCATGTTGTTAGGAATGTCCATGCCGTTCTTGAACAAGTTGTGCCAGATATCCCAGCAACTTCGCAGCTCTCCGTCCATGATATGCTTCGGTTTCATGCGGAGGTACACGGGGAGCAAGCTGAAGCATACATCGCAGAAGTATGTAGTAGTCCCGCCGCGTTTCCCGTCCGTCCGCAGCATGAAACACACTTTGCAGTTGCATTGTACACGTTTTAGCTGCCCTGAGTGGTTCCTCCACTCGTCAGTTTGCTTTGCCGAATGAGCGACACACTCTGCCAACACCCCAGCATCAGAAGAAGTCGGCACTTGACCGGAACGCGTACTGCAGTCTGCAGGAGGAGATTGACCTGCAGTAGCAGTATATACATGTTAGTCAAGACTGTATATACAACAGAATATTAGCACACCTACCAGCGCCGAACGGGTTGCCTTCATACATGTCTTCATCATTCATGTTGATGAGGCCTAGGTGCAACTTGCGGATATATTGGACATGGGTCAAAGGACGTGTTCCGGTTTGCTGCGTGAAAAGCCCGGTGTACAATGTAGCCATTGACAATAGCTAGATCCACGAGTCCCAAAAAACAGCGACTTGTAGTACTTGCGGAAAGTCACTGCACGCTGCAAGGAACACCGTTGCAGGCGGACTGCTTTAGGTACACGCGCGTCTTGTTGAACGACGACCGCGATGGTAGCATTCCTTTATCGAACACAAGCTCAGCAGGAGGTATAAAACCACGACGAAATGTGCGCTGCGGCACATGAACTACTTTTCGAATCTTCCAGGCTCTATCAGTCTTGGCGCGTAGATCAAGGTTGCTTGAAAAGTGCAGATTCCGGGAAATCTCCATGAAGCGGTCTCTCGGCATATAGTTAGAGAACTTGCCACGTCCGATAGCGCCTTCATCGTCCCGTTTCCAGGGGTTAGAAATCTTTTCTCGGTTTGGCTGCACAGTCCGAGCGAGAAGTAGCCCCATGAACACACAGAGTTCATGGGGAAGAACAGGCTGGACTGCCATGAGAGACATACGTACATCTCCTCGTGAACGTAGCGGAGTCTTTTCATCCGGCCGGCGACGCTGCATGTTTTTTCGACGCTCTAAGTATGCTTCAACACGCGCCTCTGTCTGCTCATGGTTGTAGTTGTTGCTGCACACAGCAATATGTTGCAAAGTGATACTGGCATAAAGTAGAAGAACAGCACTAGCGGTGAATCACCACACTTCATCGCATCTGGCGTAGGTTCGAAAGGCTCCTTCCTCAAATCCGGGTAGCTGTTTGCTTCTCCGACGGCTTCTTATGGGCGTTGCAAGTACTCGTACACATCAGGAGTTTCGGGCTCCGACCATCCAGTTACGCTGTGCTCCCACAAAATCTTCAGGTCGTCGCCGACGACATTTCCAGCAAGCACCTTGTCCGGTCCTCCCAGTGACGTGAGAAACATCTTGGTAAAGTGTCGCTCCGCGACAGATTCAACTGAGTTGATATCATCACCATCTGTTTCCTCATCGCCAGCTTCTCCGTGCTCGACACCGACTTCGTAACCCTCGTCTTGTAGATCATCTACGTCGATAATAGCATCTTCATTAATCTCGTCTCCAGAGTCAAAGTCACCAAAGTCGTTAGGGTCTTCTCCATCCTCCATTTTGTTGAGATTGTCTTTTACGTCGCTACACATAAGACTATCGGCTATACGACACAATGTATATCACATGTTAGACAGGGTAAGCGTGGGTTGTATATATAGGGTACAACAAGACGCACCATCCTCGTAGTCGGAATCGCCGTTATCATCGTCGACGATAACAACCTCGACTTCGTCGATGGCAACTTCATCGTCACTGTCATCTTCGTCCGACGAGCCAAAAAGAGACGTCCCAATAGAAGTATGGGCTGCAGGGCTTGACGAAACCACCCTGTCCCGCGGAACCAACTCGTACTCGTCATTCTCGTCTTCTGAACTATAAATGCCACCTCTATCATCTGCACCACAAGACATACACACAGTAAGTAAGGCAATCCAAGTAGACACGTTGAGAGTACGTACCATTCACAGGACTCGAAGAGGCGCTCAGACGCGGAGGGGGACCAGAACGTCCGGCAGTGGTTGATTCGGTCGTATCTTGTGACGTCGCCTGCAATTCCTCGACGCTTGGACCAACTGAAGTTGTTAATTCAGCGACCTCAGTGCTTGACGGCGTAGGAGCTAAACATACGCAATAGCAATCGGAACGTTAGACAAACCAAATCATCCTGCATTGCCAAGTAGCATACGTCTATCTTTTGCAGAGCACACCGAGCTCAGCGCTTCGGCTGCTGCCATTGAATGAACTAACATAGACCAGTACTAAGTCACGTGGCAGCAATATCAGCAATGTGGAGGCAGCGTTGTGTTCGTACTGGAGACATAGTGAGCGCACACTCGATCTTCACCCAAAAAGTAGTCCTTGCCTTCGATACCGTTTGCTTTTCCACCAGGCGGAATAAACTTCCACCGGGTCTCGATCGAGCTAGCTGGGGGCTTCTTGTGCGTCCACCCGCTCGCCTCCAGATGTGGCGCCAGGTAGGCGTACCGCCGTCGACGATGCGCTCGGCCCGACGTTTTTCGCGCGCAGCACACATTGGTCTCCAAATCTGCAGATTCTGAAATGAAGAGAGCTCGACGGTTACCACTAAAAAAAACTGCAATATATGTTAGATGATATGGCGCTTGTGTGTAAGACCTACAACAACTAATTTTTAAATTTTTTGGACATGAACTGCATTCTCTTCTCTCGCCTTTTTCTTCGTATAACAGACAGCAACTGCGCAACTCATTGACTTCAGCTTTGTATGGCCTGTAACAGCTGCAGGCGTAAAAAAATCGACGGGTATACAAAAATCAAGTATAGCGTGGTTCCTGGACTGTATATATATGCCACTTAGATTGGAGGATTATCCTTTCCATAGTATTTGCTAACACATCTTATACAGCGCATCGGGTTGAAGGAGTTAAAACGAAATTATATTGTTAAAAGTTTGTGTAATCGAGATTAATCCACTAATCATGCATGTCTTTAAAGTTCGACTAGTTGTAGTATTACTAATCAACAGGGAGGGGGTGAGAGTGACGGCAATGTTAGTGTGGTGTGCAGGGCAGGGGCTAATGGTAACCAAATATCATATGATAGTTTTGATAGAAATACTACTATTTTTGATATTAAATACTAATAGTAGCTTTCTTTTTCAAAAGTTAGCATAATATTTATATGTTATCTTGGAGATTTGGAAAATATTAAATACTACATGATATTTTATGATTTCCCAACTGAAGTACGTTTCTTATCACCTTACCCTCTGCTGAGTGAACCGAGGGCTCACCAAAGAACTCTTTCGGTCAGGTTCTAAAGTGATGGTAGGCTTTAAAACTGACGAGTGTTTGCTCTAGTATTTCACTGTGACACAGACAAAGGCGATCGAGATGGAAAACAGCAAACGCTTGCAGTTGTTTAATGGCGATAGAGCGAAATCAAGGAATTTGTTCTTGTTCTCTACCGATAGCCTCGTCCATATCGTGTTCTAATAAACCTGCAGTCTGTAAAGCTAGATTTATGCGCTCAGGAGTGCCAACACACGACGCCAACCTTGCCGTCACTCTTAAATTGTCCCGGACTCCATGTTGATTAGTAATACTTCAGCTAGTCGACATATGGTTGGTGGATTTAAACAGATTACGCAATCTGTGAAAAATATAAAATCGTATTAACTAATATTAAGTTGATATTTAATAGTATTTTTTGTCTCAGTAGAAAAATTAGGTAATACTTTTTATATTAACTGATCTACAGGTGATATTTTCACAATATTAACTTCACCGATTTTGGAGTTACCATGAAACCCTGGTGCAGTTTTCCATCTCGATCGGCTTTGTCTGTGTCACAGTGAGATACTAAAGCAACAGTTTTAAGGACTGCCATCACTACAGTACTGCTGTTTTGGAACCTGACCGAAAGAGGCCTCGGTACACTTAGCAGAGGTAAGGTTGCAAGAAACGTACTTAAGTGGGATACATTTAATAAAATATCATCTACTACTAGTAGTAGTATCTAATATTTCTCAAATCTCTGAGCTAATATTAAAATATAGCGTTAACTTTTGAAAATATGAGCTTCTATTAATATTTAATATCTAAAATATTAATTTTAACCTTCTAGTAAAAATATCAATGATATTTGTTACCAGTAGCCCCTCCCATACGATTTGTTTATTTATCATTTTAATTAAGTTTTGTTTATGTCGTGCCTATGATATTGAATACCATGTAAACCTGTACAGTACCGGTAGTATTAAGTTGGTATTTAATAGTATCGTTTTGTCTCAAAAGAAAAATATTAGGTAACATATTTTTTTTATTGGCTGGTACCAGGTGATGTTATCACTATATTAAGTTCACCGATATTGGAGTTACCCTGTTCACGGGTGCGCATGTTAAAAGACTTCTGTTCAATGCGTGTGTGAATGAATCGACAAGTCGGCGGGTTTCTCGAGGGATTGACCGTCAATGCAATCAGTGACGCCAGCTCCAATACATGTAGGTGTAGCGCTGGAGGCACTGATTGTACAGCCTTCTGCTGCATCATCATGTGCAATGGCGATCGACGAACTACAACAAACAACCGCCCAGTCCGCATCAACACTTCGACTGCATAATCTACATGTGTGTCGCGTCAACAGCGGTACTTCATAACCAAGGAACAACAGTTGGTGGCAAGTGCTGCCACGAAGCACGCCGCCAGTGAAGAGTAGGAAGTAGGAATGAGAATCGTTTGCTTTCAATAAACTCACTTTGCAATCTACTTTCAAGCGCTTAGTTGGCTACATTGTTAACAATAGCTACCCAAGACGACGATGGCTGGTATGGGCGCTGTGGATCAAGATGAAGACGTCGAGATGACCGTCCCCCAGCCGATCTTCGAGTCCATCAAGGCGCCCCAGTTGACCGCATGGAGCCAACCAGTGTTGGTGAGGTTCCTACGCGACCGTCGTCAGTATTTGAGCAAGGTTCGAGAGCGATGTATGGTCACCGGCGAAGACCAAGAGAACGTGACGTTTAGCATCAAGAGCTCTGTTGAGCCTCGGATCCTTGAGCATCTCGCACACTATGTGCTGCGGACCCCAGTCGCGGATGTGACGGAAGAGGCCCTGAAACGCGAGATGGAGAGGAAGTCCGCTAACATGATGAACGATCATGTGCCGGATGTGGCGAAGCTGTTCACCGAGGAGCTGAAGATGGACCTGAAGGAGGCCGACATCAAAGCTTGCGTGTCGAAGTAATTCATGGACTTTGACAGGTTGGTCGAGGATCAAGGTTTGTCTACAAGGGTGGGTCGAGGCGTTGCCTCAAAAGTTGCTGGTAGACAACAAATAAACCTCGCTCCAAGTTGCTGATAACCAACCTTCTGCAGGATGTGCTGCGAGTGGACGTGGAGCGACTGGTGGACATGACACATCGTGAAGCAAAGACGAACGATGTCATCTTGTATGATCTAATTGTCGAGAGGGCAGTTCGTCAGCAGCCCTATCACCTGATGCAGGCTGAGACCAAATAGGGTATCCATGTCAAGGACAAGGTCAAGAGGAACCAAAATGATGGCACTCGTCAAGGTGAGAAAGCAAGAGACGCTCCAAAAGTGAGCGAAAAGGCTGCAGTGAAGGAGAGAGCCTCTCGTCCGCCACCAAGGGATGACTGCTTTGTCTGCAAGGGTCTGCATCGTGTCGCGGAATGCACCACTGCTACAACAGAGCAGAAGAAAGAGGCGCGCCGGGCTTGGGCTGCGCGAAGGACGGTAAGACTCAAGCATATCGGTACGGGTAGAGTGAGTGGGCATACTGCAACGATCAATGGAGTCCTGGAGGTGCCTTCTGCGCGGACTTTGGTGCAGACAGCAACGTGCTCTCGCGTAGCATGGTGAAAGAATTGTGTGCACAGGACAGCAGTGTGATAATGGCAGAGCTGAAGCCCCCCACTGTGGTAAAGGTGGCCGGAGGCGCCACTTTGGAGTGCAGAAACTCTGTTGAAATTGACGTGCGCATCAGCACTGCAGCAGGGACTGTGCTCCTCACTCGTGTGTCCTGTCTAGTATTGGATGGTGACGAGGATGAACTCCTGCTGGGTCGGTCGACGCTGAAGGACATCGGGATCGATGTGGACAGTTGTTGAAACAACTGGCTGGTGGTGTCAATATAGCGGAGGCTGACCTGACCTTGATGATGTCACTTGTGACGATCCCGAGCTCAGTTTTCATGATGACAAGCAGGAGATACATGTGACAGCCGACAAGCTTGTTGACGAAGCTGTTGAGGCCGGGCTCGATCCCACTCTAGTCGACGACCTCCGTGTTCTTGTTCACGAATATGAGGACGTGTGAAGACTGCGAATAGGAGCTGACGCACCTGCTAGAGTTGAGCCGATGCATATTACGATGCTTCCAGACGCGCAGCCTTATCGCAGCGGAGTTCGAAAGAACCCCGACATGCAGCGTGCTTTTCTGAGGACGTACGTGCAGGAATTGCTGGAGCATGGACTTGTTCGTCGCAACACCAACAACATGTGGTCATGTGCAGCTTTGCCGGTTCGCAAAGGTGGTGGTGACGGGTTTCGAATTACGGTGGACTATCGGCCATTCGTTACTATTATTTGACTGTGCCTCTAGCAGGAGCGACACCGAGCTTGGCGGCCGTGACGCAGAGCGTCCGAGGAGCTTATGGATTTGGCCAGTTTGATTTGTTTAAAGGATTCTGGCAGCTGCCTTTGAAGGAGGAGTGTCAGGAGCTTTTAAGTTTTGTGACTGAGAATAGGGTGCTCACACCTATGCGTGTGCCGCAGGGTGCTAGCGACTCAGCCATGTACTTCCAGCTGCAGACGCACGACTGTTTCCGAGAGATGTTGTACGACTCGGTGTTGGTGTGGATCGACGACGTGTTGTTGTTTTCCAAGGGCCCAGCTGCGTTTATGGAGAAACGGCGGGCATTTGTTTTAGATCCTACTCAATCGTAATGTGGTGTAGCGGGATCGGCAAAATCTGCGAGATTGCCAGATCCAGCCTACCAACTGCGCCCAGACACCGACTAACGGAGGGGGTCCCCGATGATCCGTGTTCTGCTGAACTTTCCTCACCTTGTGTACCCGTCGGTAGGGCGGGATCTTGCTCTCTCGGTAACTTCCGAAGAGTTCAAGTGGTGAAGCTTGAGTGTCTTGGCGAGACGGGGGGATGGGGTGGAGCAGCAGTGGAAAATCTTCACTCTGCGTCCGTGGATTGTTCCGAATCCTAAGCGAATATTCGAGCTTATGGATCCGGGGCCTAGATCGTGGATCTGGCCGTAGGGTTGCCTTGCGGGTGTGTTCCCTTGCCTTTATAATTCCTTTGCGTCGTACTTGCCGCCTCCTTTGACGGGATCTTGAAAGTTGAGAGCCTCTAGGGTGTAACCGACCAAGTAGTAAATTCGGTTAACCTGTCGGATCTGCACAAGTAAAGGAAAAGCTCACTAGGTTGTAGGATCTGGCCGATATATTATCCAGCTATCACTACCAGCACTAGATTCGCAATTCCCAACCTTCTCCGAGCTCGTACGGCCAAATGTAGTTCCGGTTCTTGAGGGCAGGAAGGCACTTGCGTGATACTGTGCAAATTGAGTTCTGTATTGATATTTAAGCCTATACCTGCCTGGATTTCTACCTTCTATGTCTTTCATCTGCTAAATCCCTTACCAGGCTCGGCTGCATGTCCCTTCTTCCCTTGACCCATCATCCCAGCTGTGTTATCTTCAGATCCCCCGGATTCATGACGTAATCATCATGGTCACCCTATTATGGGTACACTCATCCGGATCCAGGTCGTTTGGATCCACTTCACTGTAACTGTACACTCGCCGTGGATCCGAGCTCTCCAATCGTTCGACATCATCTCGCAACCGTCTGTGATCTCCATTGTCCCACGAAAGTTCGAGATCTACTGCATCCATCATCCATATACCCTGGATCCAGGTCCCTCTATGCGGGATCCTCCCCCGTTGGATCCGAACCCGGAAGTATGGGATCCGGGGTACCTCGCGGTGGATCCTGACTTCTCGTTGGCCGTGGCTATTAGATCCACCTTTGGATGGCACCTACCACCATTCCTTCATAGGATCCACACTCGATCTACTGGTACATAGTATATCCCATATCCACCTAAGTGAATCCAGGTAAGGGTGGATCCGAGATGAGTCTTGGTGGATCTTGCCTTCCCGTACATCGCTCATACCAGATCCATCGTCATTCCATACGGGGTGCCGCTCGTCATGGCTAATCCACCACAGGCAACTTGCACCCGTGCTGAACAACCCAAATCCTCTCTAATCACTTGAAATTGTCACTGATTCGGGATAGTGACCCCGCGTCAGACCCATTCTCTTATTTCTGAGAAAGCGCTTCACCACAATCGCCTCCTGTACGTGGTCGGCGCTGCACAACAGCGTCCACGACGTGCACTACCAACATCCACAACCGCTTTCTCCTCTTCGTGACACATGTCTCCCGCCAAACGTACTGGCAAATCGCCGGGCAAGGCCCCATCCGCCACCCCTCCGGTCAGTCCGTCTTCAATGTCGCCCACCGATCTGCGGGTTCTGGCCCAGGCTCTTTCTGATCAGGTGCAAACCTTGACGGCGGAGCTCCAGACGGCTCAAGATGCCCAAGGCCAAGCTGCGTCTCTGCACGCCACCCAACTCCAAACCTTGCGAGCCCAGGTCCATGACCAGGCTATGGAGATCCAGGGGTGGGAGCACCGTGCGGCCTCTCGGTCGCAGGACCTACGACTCTTGCTGGCTGACCAGGCGGTCGAGATCCGCGACCTGACCGGGCGGTTGGATCACGCCTCCCGTCAACGAGACAGCATGCGGGACGACAACGACCACCTCCTTGGGGAGATGACGTTTGCCGGATCTGAGATCCACCAGCTCCAATCCCGGATCCACGACCTCGAGCGGGATCTGGAGGACGAGAGCTTGGACCGACTCCGTGACGAGTTGCGTCTGACCCAAGAGGAGGTGGTGACCAACGACTATGTGGGATCCACCCATGGCGGACCCACCTTAGGGTCGGCGCGTGGAGGATCTCCCGCGCCAAATCCACCTCCCTCGTCGCCGGATGTAGCTCTGGCTCAGCTTGCTGAGGAGTTGCAGGATACCAAGGAGTCGCTCGAGAAAGCGTCTGCCGGACGAGAATACGCGCTCGAGGAGTTCGTGCGTATAACTCAATTACGCGACGAGATCCAAGCGAAGCTGGTGGACAGCGAACTCCAGCGGGACAAGGCGGCTACCGAGTGGGCGTATGCAAAGCGTATGCAAACGGAGCTGGAATCCAAGCTCCGCCGCACGAGTATGTGGATCCCCTTTTATCCCTTGCTAGTAACTCCATATTCACTTGTTATTGTCGATCCAGGTGACAAATTGAAGGAAGCCGACGCGACCACCGCGAAGCTCCAGGATCAACTCGCCGCAGCCCAAACTCAGCAGCAACAGCTGATCCTGGAGCGCGATCGCGGCTTGTCGGAGCGGGATTTGGCACGTCGACGACTGGCGCTGGTGACAGCTGCCGTTTCGGATCCACTTCCTCCCTTGTCGGGGCCATCTCATGCTGCTAGCGTCTCTGCTCCTCTTCCGACTGTAAGTGGGGCGGATTCGTCGGCTGCGAAACGCCCGCGTAGTGCATCTCCCGCTCCTAGCACCGGATCCTCCCGTCCCCATAAGCAGGCCCGAGCTTCCCCGAAAGCCAAACCCAAAACGACTCCGGTCTCTAAATTGGCTCCGCAAGCGGGATCCACTTCTGTGTCCAAAGCGGGATCCACACCCGCGTTCAAGACTTCCGCTTCCCCTTCAAAGTCGGGTGCCGGATCCAAGTCTGGATCCACCGCTAGATCCAAGTCTACCTCGGCGTCCAAGACTGGATCTGCCACTACGTCCAAGTCTGGCTTCGGACCCAAGACTGGGTCTACGGCGTCCAAGACTGGATCCTTTGCCCCATCCAAAACAGGATCAGCGGTGTCCAAGCCCGGATCGACGGCCAAAACGGGATCTACAGCCGTATCCAAACCGGGATCGGCGTCCAAGACGGGATCCACCGCTGGTCCTTCGGTAACGACGCCCGCCGTTCCCCAGCCCGCTTCCACCAACCCTCCGCCGGCCCGTACTGGACCCGGGAAGGGGAAAGCCAAACGTGTCATTCCCCCTGGATGTGGACTTGGCAGCTCGGAGGACGACGAGGATGAGGAATCCGACTGGTCCGACGGCTCAGGGTCTCCTAACCGATCGTCGTCAAAGCGTACGTCGTCTTCCGGCCCGTATCCCTTCACTCTGAGCGATGAGGACGATGACGACGACGACGATGACGACGAGAGTCCAGAGGATTCGGAGGAGGCTCGAGCCGCTGAGGATGCCTTGGAGGAAGACACGCGACAGGCTCTGTCCCAATCCCGGTCCGAAGCCCGGCGGAGATCCCTCTCGACGCCGCCTCCACAAGTGGCTGGCACAGCCGGATCCGGAGGCGACACTGCGGGATCCGCGATCCAAGTCGACAGTGACGGCGGATCGGGTAGTGATGGTGGGAGGGGGTCGCCTCGTGGTGGCGGACTCCTCGGATCTGGTGGAGGGGGGTCACCTCAGGGTGGTGGATCTCCAGGATCGCCTCATGGTGGCGGATCCCCGGGATCGTCTCACGGTGGCGGATCCCCTGGATCCGTCTTGATCCCCGCTCCCCCTAACTCGTCACTGCCAGGGATGCTCCCCGTGGCTCCGTTCGGTCCGGATGCCGCTTTCATTCCTGGTAGACGTGCTCCTGTGGCCTTCGCTACCAGAGACATCGAGCCTTGGTCAGCCAAGAAATTGAACCGAGTCGCGGTTATCTCCATGAAGATCACGGTCCTGTTTCCGGAGTTGCCTTTTCGGGCTGAGTGGATATTCCCTCGGACAGCGGACGCCATCCCGAGGGCCGGGTACGTGGATTCGCTCATCACCAGACCTCTCGTGGAAGAAGTGACAAGTGCTGCCCCGTGGGATACGCTGGTCACCACACCGGTGGATCCGGTTAGCTTCAGGGGTGATGTGCGTGGGCGACTCGGGGTATTCGTTCGTGCGTTCCGGGATTTCGTCTCCAAACACCGGGTTGCCATATGGGAGGGCACTCACCGGTTCCCCATCTCTCGGAATCAACTGCAGGGTTCGACTTGGTTGTCCAACTTCAACAAGCAGCGTGGTAACTGACGTAGCCATGCGGGCCGAGCTTGGAAGAGAGTCCTTGTGATCCTCGTGTTAGCAATCCAGGACGGTTGGTGTGACGTGGATATTTTGCTGGATCCATCCTTCTTGCATCTTCCCCGACGTGGGGATAAGGTAGCTTGGTTTCCGGGATCCGTATCCCGTCAAGCCAACTTGGAGGATCCCAACCTCCATCGCCCAGAACCCACGAGCCTATTGGAAGCCTTGCGAGAGATCGACGAAGCCGAGCCTTGGCGCATCCAGTTTCGCGGGGACTTGAGCCAACACCCAGGACGCCTGATCCAGCGTCTAGTGGGCAAGTTCTTCAATGTTCAGCCCAAGACTACCTGATCCTCATCACCCTTTGAAGCCACGTCCCCAGTTTCAGTCTTCGTGGATTCATTTCGTAGCAGTAACTAGCGACTGGATACTGGGTCGAGCTAGCCTTTTGCATAAGCTATTATAATCCACACTCTCTTACTTGAATATGCTTATAACATTCCTTCGTCGGTTGAGAAATCTAGTCCACCCTTTCAGCGTACACCTGGATCTGGGCTGGATCCACTCTTTCAGTGTATACCTGGATCTGGGCGAGATCCACCCTTTCAGCGTACACCTGGATCTGGGCTGGATCCACACTTTCAGTGTACACCTGGATCTGGGCGAGAGCCCGGATCCAGTTGGATCCGCGCCTGGATTTCATCCGGATCTAGCGGCAATGATTCAGGTTCAATCGGGTCAGTATAGTTCGGGCCCTTGAAAGCTCGTGCTTGAAATCAAGCAGGACTCTTCACACGTAAAACGTCACTCTTATGCATAAACATTCACTCCTTCCTCCTAATCCATCCTGTGGGTTCGTCTTCTCTTTCTTTCCGATGTGACCAACTCATATCAGCGACCCTCCTCCTCCTGACCCACATTCTTCCTGCGGGTCCTTCTTCATCCTCCCATCGATATGACCGACTCACATCAATGGATCCCCTTCCTACTCTTCTTCATGAGACTGCATCACGCCGAATCTGTTACGATTCGTACGATCCCGCAAGAAATCATAGAGTAATGCTCCGCAGTTCAGATCTGCCTCGTCTATCCAACTGGGTTCGTCATATCCACGCCAATACACTAGAAATTCACGGTAAATCCGTCCGTATCTAGTTCGTTTCCCTGACCTCATATCGGTGATTTTCTCGACTTCGTACTCATCGGCTTCGAGATCCACATTCCAACTATCTTCCGGTAGGAGGACTTCGTCGAAGTCGACGCGATCGGATCCATCCACCGAAAGACGGATCTGCGGCCGATCCGGATATTCCTTGACCAACTTCAGCTTGGATACGTGTACTACAGGGAACAGGCGATATTCGGTACCTGCCGTTTCCAGCTTTACCGCGTGTTCTCCAATCTTCTCGCTCACCCGGAACGGTCCATGCCATAGATGGGCCAATTTGCGGGCGTACCCTTCTTTCACTCGATCCAAGTACAGCCACACCTGCGATCCCACTTGGATTTGATGCGGACGGGCATCTTCGTTGTGTCGATCCGCTCGATCCTGTATCGCACTCCGCAGTCGTTCGCTCACCTGGGATCTAGCTTGCTGGTAGTTACGCTGGACTTGGTATCGCCATCGCCTTGGATCTCGGTTTCTCTTCTTGGTGCTACATACTGGAATGGCCGCTTCTAGGGTGGATTTGGGATCCCACCCATGTACCAAGTAAAATGGTGTATCACCCCGGATCCTGTCTTGGGCGGTGTTCATCGCGAAGGGGAGCCGTTCTGCGTACTCATCCCAATCCCTCAGATCCAAATCCTGGACATACATCTTGAGTGCTCTCGTGATCGTCTGTACCATGCGCTCGGCCGACCCGTTAGCTTGGGGACGATATGCCATGGTTGCTCGCTGTCTCTGCCCCAGGATCCGGTTGAAAGCTCGAAAGAAATCAGACATAAAACCTGGCTCTCGGTCATGTCTAATCATCTCACTAGCCCCAAATCTTCGGAAAACGCACTCCTCGTACGATTCGGCAATGGTTTGCGCAGTTCTAGACGCACTAGCTTTGGCTATCACGTATCCGGTAAACAGATCCACCCAAATCAACAACTCTGTGTTTCCTTTGAACGACTTGGGCAACGAGGGGATATGGTCCATGGCTATGATTTGGAAAGGGTAAGTCGCTTGGATATTCCCAGGTGACTCCCCTTCAATTGTGGGCCTGCCCTTGCCCGTCTCACAATCCACGCATTCACTGACATATCGTTGTACGCTCTTGAATAGTCCTCTCCAGTGGAAACATTCCCGGATCCGTTGGTAGGTCCGACCAATACCCTGATGTCCGCCTTCCAAGCTAGCGTGGTAGTGGTGTAGGACATCCTGTTGCAAGGTTTCTGGCATCACCAGCCTCATCAATCCATCCCGATCCTCGTGGACTCTCTTCGTAGGGGGGCAATAGAAGAGCAAGTCATTCAGATCCACTGCGTAATCCGTAGCAATAACGCTGTAGGATTTGGCATCCTCCCGGCTTAAGTCTCGTACATCCCCCATCAGATACTTCTTTAGTCCCAAAATCCATGCTTCCTCATTCTGTGCTTTGAGGATCCGCTCAATGCGGACTCCCTTCACGAATGTTTCATCGAGGATCTGAGGGCTGGATCCAATCCTTCCTCTGGACCTAGTGACAGCCATTACCTGGACTGTGCTTTTCCCGGATCCAACCACCACCACCTCATCTAGTCGGTTCAACGTCACGAGATCCTGATGCTCGGCCTCTCTCTCCACTTCGACACCACATTGATTCCGTAAAGCGGCACTGGCTAAGCTATCTGCACTAGCATTCTAATCCCGCTTGACATGCACCAACTCGTGATTCATCCAACCACGCAGGTGGATCATCACTTTCTGCCGTAACAGTGTTAGGGCCGGGGCCTTGCAGTCGATCTCACCTCGCACCTGTCTGATTACCAAATTTGAATCCCCACAAATCACCAGCCGTTTTGGATCTTGTCCCTTTAGTAAGTCCAAACCCAGAAGGAGTCCGTTATACTCCGCTTCATTAACGGTGAGGCCTTCCGCGTAAGTGGATCTGGCCCGTACAACTTCCCATCCGGGAAGTCTCCACAGTATTGCACTGTATGCTCCTCCTCCGCGTCGTACACGAGCGGATCCATCGAAACTCAGAACGTACAGATCCTCATTCGCCTGTACCGTCGGGATCGGGATCTGGATCCGGCGTTTGGGTTCTTTCTTAGGAGCGATCCTAGTCAGCGCTTCATCCATCTTAGCTCGAGGTGTGATGTTCGCGGCTAAAACTCCCAGGATCTCGTCTTCCCCTTTCGAACATTTCACAATATTCAGTGTCCAAGGCGAGAGTAAAGCTGCCCACTGTCCTAAACGTCCTTGTAACCCGGCCGACTTGAACAGCCAGGCTAGCGTAGAGTGTCGAGTCAGGATCCGGATGGATCTTCCCACCAGCAGGTTGTGATTGAGATCCAACACGCGCAGGAGCGCGAGTATATCCTTCTCCACCGCTCCGTAGTTCAGTTCATTTGGCTTTAGCGTCCGGCTGACGAAGGTGACTGGATGACAGATCCCTTCCTGTTCTTGTACCGAGGCTGCTGAGACTACCCAGTCACTGGCATAAACTATCACCGTAGGTTGACGTTCCGGATCGAAATGACGGAGGATGGGTGTGGTCGCGATCCTGTTCCTCAGCTCCACGAATGCGTGTTGAGCTCGGATCCACCGAGGTTCCACCCTTTCCGAGTTCTGATCCGTCGTCTCTATCCAGATTGGATCCTCTTTCCTTTGGTCCCGGGGTGGATCCAGCTCCTGTTTTAGGTCCTCTTCTGGCGTCGTACTACTTGGATCCCTTCGTGGATCTGACATCTCCAGGGCCAGAGCTTGTTGGATTTTGTTCCGGACAGCTGAAGTGGTCATCGCAGCAACAACTACCTCTCTCAATTCATATAGTACCGCAGCAAACAGTGCGTAATTCTCGATGAACCGACTGTAGTAGTTCAAACTGCCCAAGAAGGATTGCATCGCTCGTAACGACTGGGGGAAGGACAAATCGGCTAATGAAGACAGGTCCTTAGGATTCGCCTCCAATCCCTTCTTGGAAACTCGATGGCTTAAGTAATCCACCTTGCGCATCCCCCAATAGCTCTTTACCACACTGATAGAGAGATTCCACTTGGTACACGCCTCCAGTAGGGATGTCACTCTTTCGCACAACTGATCCCACGATTCCGCCGGGATCAGAATGTCGTCGATGTAAGATCGGCGTCCTAACACAGACGGGGTCCCAGGATCCCCTGGCTCCCCCGCTTCGAAAGGATTTACTTCTGCATTGCCTTCCCCGGATCCACTCGTTTCGGGCTCCGGTATTCGGGTGAACCCATAGAGGGCGTTATCGATGAGGCGTTGGTAGATCTGGGGTGCGTTCTTCAATCCAAACGGCATCCGGGTCCACTCGAACAGGCCAAACGGTGTGATGAATGCGGATATTGCGCGAGCTCGATCCGTCATAGTAACCACCCAGAAACCACTGGCCATGTTTAGAGAACAGTACCAGAGTACTTTATCCAAATCTTCCAACAGCTCATTGATTAGAGGCATCGGGTACACCATCAATCGAGTCAGGCTGTTAACCAGCCGGTAGTCAATGCACAGTCGTATATCCACCCCGCTCTTCTTGATGATGATCACCACCGGAGATGCCCACGGGGACGTTGAGAAGCTGATGATCTTGGCTTGCAGCAGGCCCTTAATCAGATCTGACAGTTTTTCTCGGAACTGAGGTGCCACCTTCCGCACCCTTTGAGCGATCGGTTTCGCGTCGCCGACATCGATGTCGCATTTGACTCCGCGGGCGGCGGGCGGTAACGCATTACCCTTACCGATCAGCAGATGTCGGCTTTCCCAGATCTTCTGACGTAGACGATCCACTTCAGTGGGTTCGTTCGCCCCTGGATCCACTTGGATATCATCAATCGTGACCTCCTCTGTGGTCAGTGGTACCTCCGGGATCACCGCCATACCTTCCCCAAGATCCTCGGCGTGTAGATCCCCGCCTTCACAGTAGCAGACTTGTTCATCTTCAGTCTTTGTCGGATCCACCCTTGGATCCAGGCACCGCGACTCTCCTTCGACCGTCATCCCTTCTGTCTTCGTGGGGTCGGGTATCCTGGTACTGGGGAAGCCACCAGTCGGATCCAGTCGGTCCTCTAACGAGTTTAAACCCGACAGTTCGGGTCTGACTAGCGTTGCCACCCTCGATAGGGATCCAGGCACTTTATCCAGTGAAAAACTTGGATCCACTTGTGGGTCAGCAGGATCCGGCGACCCGGCTTCAGTTCTCTGCGATCTCCCACCCATCGACTCTAGGTTATCTAAGGACCGGCTCTGGGGATCATCCCCGGTCGTGGATCCAACCTCCATTGCTTGGATCTCAACCCGTCGATCTCTCTGCAGGATCTTTCGCGGAGTTGGATATGAAGGCCGATCCACCAAGGGGCCAGTTGGCTCCGCCGGGAGCTCCACCTCTCCGAGAGATTCGATCTCGGTAGTCGCCTCGTACACCAGATTCTGCCATTCTTTGTAGCGGCGGGATCCCACTGACACATATCCAGGTCGCCTAGGGATACCGTCCTTCGCCAACCATCGTCCGAACTCCTCATAATGGTCCAGTAATAGTCTCTTGTCGCTGACGTTCGTGACCTGGAGGTATTGCGATCGACCTGGTCCTTGGATTACGGTAGGTACCCATTTCTCGCCCCGAGTGACCCACAGTTTCTCATGTTCCACCCACTTTAACCGGTCTGGCAGCTCCCAAGTTTCCCCGGGCTCGATCCAGGTGGTCTTATCCGCCCTTATGATCCTCATCTTCGCTCCATACAACGGCCGCCGTCCGCTGAGCTGGATCCGCATCTCGTCAGGGAAACAAAGTGTCCCATCCGCCAGATCCAACCTCACTCCGGCTGGCACCATGAAATCCATCCCAAAGATGGCGTCTTGACCAGCGAGATCCCCGACCCAAATGTCAAACCAATACACCAAACAACCTGCCAGCGTGATCTTGATTCGCGTTCTCCCGTTCGTACGGTATACGCCTTCACCAATCCCGACACAATCTTGGATCCGACTCCCATCCACTTGGCACCCAACCTTACGAGCAAAGGCGGTATCCAGTATAGACACCTCGGCACCACTATCTAGAAGTAGGGTTGCTTTTTCATTGTTGATCCTGCCCCCTACCTTGGCTTGTCTGAACCACTTTCCTGGGGCATGGTACTTCCAGTATCCGCGGGACTCCCCTGTTAGCAGATCCATGGATCCAACATCCTCAGATCCGTGGGATCCAGTGACCAGACAGACCTTAGGTGGATCTGCAGTGACCTCACCCTTGGAAGGCTCAAACCATCGACCATGTTGGCGTTTCTCCCAGTAACCACGTGCCTCTCCTCTTTGTAGATCCAGGGTTGAGGAGACTTCGGATCTGGCAAATTCGTCCACTTGGCGTAAGCTAGATACCTTGACAACTGACACTTCATGTAGATCACGGGTATTATCGACTGGATCTAGGGTCCTGCTACCTGGATCTAGCGACATCTTGTTCACAAACGCATAAATGCAATACCTAGAACGCTCGGCTCGTACCGAATTCAAACCCGGCGAGCGTCCTAGTTGAACATCTTCTCCTGAACCTCTGGCAACATCTCTGTGCTTGGCTGGATCAAACCATTGGCGGATCTGGTTGTAGAATTCTTCCATCGGGCACTTGCCAGCGTCGTGGATCTCGTTACAGCCTCGACGCACGTAGAAGCAATGATCCCCGGGATGACCTTTCTTGCCACACTTCTCACAGACCAGATGTTTCCAGCATCCAGACTCAGTGTGCTTCCGGGATCCGCACTGCGAACACCTGACTTGTGCTGCCCCGTCCATGAGATCTCGGGATCTGTACATCCCACGGTCCCCGGGTACGGTATCCCCCGGTCGAGAGTTGTCTCCGGTCTTCGCCGTTCGATCGTTGGACGCAGTGAGACAGACTCGACGATAATCTTCAGGGTCGGAGTCCGAGCCGTCGGATCCTGACTCAGTTCCTGAGTCAGGCGCCGTGACTTGGTGGACACGTCGAGCTGGGGCCGTGGGCGTCGGGGCCTTTTGGCGATACTTGCCGGATCCGACCGCCGCCTTCTTCTGGCGGTGTTTCGCGCGATCCACATCCCGCAGCACTTCTTCGAGCTCATCTGCGTCTGGAAGACGTAACAGGGTCAGCCTGTCGGCCAGATCCACATCTCCCTACGTCTCGATGAAGTGATCCACGTGTTCCCGCAGTACCTTGGATCCCCATCCTTGATCTTCAACTTGGCCCGTAGACCGGCCACATTTAGTCGATGTAGGTATTCCAGCGGGGATTCATCCGATCTGCGGCGAGCATGGTAGTATTGTCGTGCCACCGACACTCCCAATCCACAGTACTGGGTCTGGAAACTGCGCAGCAAATCTGACCACTTGTTCCTGGTGGATCTGCCCAGCTGCCGATACCAGTTCCTGGCTGGCCCCGCTAGCAGATCCGCAAAGGTCAAACACTTCTCAGCATCCGACGCTTGATCTTTCATGAGGGCCGACTTGACTTTGTTGATCCATGTTCTCGCTCGGTCCTCATCTTGATCCTTGCCCGTGAACTCCTTCAGGTCCGATATGGCTGAGATCCGTACCCTCTGGATCATGGACGATCCACCTGCCCCGGCTGTGGCTGTTGCTACCACTGCTGACGAAGTGGATGGGCCGTCCAGATCATCTGGGTCGAGCTCATCATGGGAGTTGTCTCCCTCCACTGACTCCATCTCCACGTCTCGTGCTCCATGTTCGTGGAGCATTTGCACTTGTGGCACGGGCGCTCTCATACCCTGTTCGGCCAGGAAGCGACTCATCGCAGCTTCGAAGTGTCGCTGCAGGGTGCCCGAGGAAGTGTCGGAAGCGCCTGTGGCCGTCTGGTCCACTGGCGAGACCGGATCCGTGAGGCGAATACCTTGAGCCCGATCTGACGATAATCCCACTGGCTTCTTGCCGGATCTGGCTCGATCCTGGCTGGATTGTGTCAGATCACGCGTAGGGCGTACTGGATCCCGAGCCTTCGCGTTCACAGGGGCTTCCTGTCCTCGGATCTTCGCCCGCGCTTCCAGCATGGATGCCCCGGAGGGTCCTAAAGTCATGCGTCGTGGTTCGGACGACGTGTCTGACTCATCCTCAGCGGCGGATTCGTAGTTCGAGGACGCAGCTTGGCTGATCCTCGGTGACGACACCGGATCTATAGTGCGCGACCTTTCTCCGGTGATGGACTTAACTCTGGCAAAGAGGTCCCGCGTCGCGGATACTATGAGTTCCAGGTCTAGCTCGAAGATATCCTCTGCGTCGAACACACCAGCTACGATGCCTGACTCCGTAAGCAAACGTAATAGATCTTTAACTGCCACCAACTTGTTCGCCGTTTTCGTTGGTGCTCTCACCGGTTCCCTTGGATCTTCGATCTGTCGTGGATTCAGGATCTGCATGACAGGATCTTGATGCAGGAAGTCGCGTAAAGCTTGGTGGCGATACACAAACTCGAGATCCTTGTCGGACCAGCTTGGTCTTCTTCCGACTCTGGAGCTTGCATCTTCTTCCGCGTAGTCTTACTCGTTTTCGTCTTCTTTCTCGTTTCTTCGACTAGCGGGGTTGGGTTTAGGTACGGTGTTGGCTTAACCGGTGAATCTGCAAATGCATACTGTTTCGCCTTCACTTTCCCTTGTTTTGTTAGCGGATCTTGACGCAAGTCAAGATCCGCAGGGGTCCCCGAGGGGACCTGGTGAGGATAGAGAGGTTTCTCTTCTAGATCCGGATCCGGATCCACCTCTCTTCCGTCGACAGAGTTCCTCCCAAAACTCCATCGATCCGCGGATCTTGTTTCATTCAGCAGCGTCTTCGTCGATCCGACCTCCGACGACGCCTCTTCCCCTGGCTCAAACTTCACTTGAGCATCTTCTTGGGACTCACGGTGAAATCCCGAGTCACCAAAAGATCCGGGCACGCGCACCATTGTGGTGTAGCGGGATTAGCAAAATCTGCGAGATTGCCAGATCCAACTTACCAACTGCGCCCAGACACCGACTAACGGAGGGGGTCCCCCGATGATCCGTGTTCTGCTGAACTTTCCTCACCTTGTGTACCCGTCGGTAGGGCGGGATCTTGCTCTCTCGGTAACTTCCGAAGAGTTCAAGTGGTGAAGCTTGAGTGTCTTGGCGAGACGGGGGGATGGGGTGGAGCAGCAGTGGAAAATCTTCACTCTGCGTCCGTGGATTGTTCCGAATCCTAAGCGAATATTCGAGCTTATGGATCCGGGGCCTAGATCGTGGATCTGGCCGTAGGGTTGCCTTGCGGGTGTGTTCCCTTGCCTTTATAATTCCTTTGCGTCGTACTTGCCGCCTCCTTTGACGGGATCTTGAAAGTTGAGAGCCTCTAGGGTGTAACCGACCAAGTAGTAAATTCGGTTAACCTGTCGGATCTGCACAAGTAAAGGAAAAGCTCACTAGGTTGTAGGATCTGGCCGATATATTATCCAGTTATCACTACCAACACTAGATTCGCAATTCCCAACCTTCTCCGAGCTCGTACGGCCAAATGTAGTTCCGGTTCTTGAGGGCAGGAAGGCACTTGCGTGATACTGTGCAAATTGAGTTCTGTATTGATATTTAAGCCTATACCTGCCTGGATTTCTACCTTCTATGTCTTTCATCTGCTAAATCCCTTACCAGGCTCGGCTGCATGTCCCTTCTTCCCTTGACCCATCATCCCAGCTGTGTTATCTTCAGATCCCCCGGATTCATGACGTAATCATCATGGTCACCCTATTATGGGTACACTCATCCGGATCCAGGTCGTTTGGATCCACTTCACTGTAACTGTACACTCGCCGTGGATCCGAGCTCTCCAATCGTTCGACATCATCTCGCAACCGTCTGTGATCTCCATTGTCCCACGAAAGTTCGAGATCTACTGCATCCATCATCCATATACCCTGGATCCAGGTCCCTTTATGCGGGATCCTCCCCCGTTGGATCCGAACCCGGAAGTATGGGATCCGGGGTACCTCGCGGTGGATCCTGACTTCTCGTTGGCCGTGGCTATTAGATCCACCTTTGGATGGCACCTACCACCATTCCTTCATAGGATCCACACTCGATCTACTGGTACATAGTATATCCCATATCCACCTAAGTGAATCCAGGTAAGGGTGGATCCGAGATGAGTCTTGGTGGATCTTGCCTTCCCGTACATCGCTCATGCCAGATCCATCGTCATTCCATACGGGGTGCCGCTCGTCATGGCTAATCCACCACAGGCAACTTGCACCCGTGCTGAACAACCCAAATCCTCTCTAATCACTTGAAATTGTCACTGATTCGGGATAGTGACCCCGCGTCAGACCCATTCTCTTATTTCTGAGAAAGCACTTCACCACAGTAACCTGAAGCTCGACGCCAAGAAGTGTACATTGTTCGCACCACGAGTGGTCTGGTGCGGCAAAGTGATCAGTGGCGATGACATCGAGCATGATCCGTCTAGGTTGGCAGCGCTGTGTGGTGTAGGGATTTCCAGATTCGACCATACGCCAACCTACTTTAGATCAAGAATCGGCTCGGTCTGATAACCCAGAGCTTAGGAACAAAGGATCACGGTAAGTACTCAGCGATCTGTCCGGATGATGCTATCCGGATAGCCGCTGAGCCCAACGGTCGCCTGAACCCAGCGGAAGGGTCGGTAGAGATCCGAAACGACTACATTTCACTAGATATTTGTATAAGAAGCATATGATTAAATAGAGGGAGCCGAAAAGGCTCCCAGAAGATAACAGAGCAGAATTTTCCTAGTCCAAGACACGTGTACACTTTTCCGGTAAGTCTCTGCATAGGGCTGGATTATGCCTGCCGTCGATACTCGAGAGGCATAGCTTGTAGGCTATTGACTGGTAGCGCCAAGAGATTAGGTCGGTCCGGGTAGGACAAAGTCTCGCTACGCGCGAAAGAAAGCCCCGCACACTCAGCGGGCCGGTACGTCGGATAGCCCGGGTGCCGTAACACTTCTAGCTGAGCAGCCTCTGCGCTCGGTGACCTGTAAAAGCGCTCGCGCGCCGTCGTCCATCCTTTGGTGGAGGGCACAGGGTTTGTGAACGAGCCCAGCCGAACCAAACTCGGCGGAGCCTCGGAAGTGCTCTGACTTGGTTAGTCGGAACCGAGTGGAAGCGAGCCACTCGTCTGTCCCGGAAGGGCCGAACCGCGAGGGGACCACCCTCTGCGCAGGCCATACAACCGCCGACCTAACTCGGCGATTCGTTGTGGTTTGTGTAATGAATCCACATCTGACGGTATTTGTGTGTTCTACTACACCACAACTGGTGCCGCGACCCGGGAACAGGAGTGTGTGCTTGTTTTTTGTAGGTGCCAGCTAACCAAGTTAAGAGGAAAAGAAGAGAACGAGAAAAGTGAAGATCGTCAAGGGATCAGCAACTCCGAGCGACGGAAGCCCAGCGACGGCTGGAGGATTGCCTCTCGCGGGGTCGGACCCGGCGGATCAACGACTCATCGCCATGACGATAGAGGTGGGACGAACCGTCCAGTTCGACGAGGATGGCCAAGACCAGGAGAGCGAGAACGGAGATGCAAGTGAAGGAGAGTATGAAGAGAAGGCCGAGACCGCTGAGCTCGGAGAAACGAAGACTACCGCCGAGCTACTTGGCGAGGTGGAAGAGTTGACGCTGCAGGTGGGACGCATGCGAACCCCACGTCCTGCCGAGCGCAACGTATCCGCCGAGCTCGACGAAGGTGCGGACGATGAAGAAGATGAAGAACATGGCGTTGCTCAAGGGGACCGTCCGCCCCTTATTCCGAAAGCGACGAGGAACGCCGATACGCCGAGCGCCAATAAAGTGTTGGATCGACTTGGCGAAGAGATGAGAACGAGATCGGAATGGATGATGATGTTCGCGTCTGTGGCGATGGCGCAGGCGAAGTGGCCGATGTTGGGTCCCGAGGTAACGCAACCGGTGCGTGCAGCCAACATAAATCAGTTGGTGGAAGAAACTGTGTTGCTGCTGAAGGCGATGGACTATCGGTGCAACAGCCGACCAGCCTCATCCTGTCCGACTGGAGTCTGACCCGAGGCGGAGCTGAGCTCTGGCAATGGAAGAAGAAGTTGAAAGTGGCGTTTGGATTGGAGAAGGCCCCTGGTGGACCGAAGAAAGTGTATAGCCGAGTAGCCGAGTTCAAGCCGCTCGGCGAAGACCCAAGCAAGATTCCGTTGCCGAAGACCCCGGAGACGAAGAGACGTGAAGTGTTCCGCGCTACGCAAGGGACTCCGTACTTCGAAGACTCCCACATGCTGACTCCGATGAAGCTAGACCCGACTCAGCGAGCGCCGAGTCGTGGACAGCGGAATGTTGGTCGTTACCGTGAATTGTATGACGCTGCAGATGAGGCTGAGGCTTACGAGGAGGATGAAGACGACGACGACGCCTTCGACGTGAGAGGTAACCGTGAAGAAACCGTGAAGGACTACATCCGGAACTTGAGCTTTGACGCGGCTAAAGAAGACTCGACTCAGTACCTAGAAGTCCGAACCCACGCCTCACTCGACAATATCACCGAGTTCGAAGGGAAGCGCTACCGTTCTGACGCATCACTCCAGTGGCTCAAGCGTTTCATCTATGAGATTAAGAGCACCAGGATGCCCCAAAGTGCCTGGTGCGAACCCTTCTTGCTATGCTCGGGACGCGCGGCGAAGCGTTGGTATAGGCAGCTGCCGAAGAAGACTCAGCGACGTTGGAAACTACTCAGCGAGGCGTTCCTGGATTATTATTGCTCGCAGTTTGACCAATTCACCCGCACTCGTTACTACTCGGCGAGAGGTAAAGTCAACGATCCGATCTGCGACTTCCTGATCCTGCTCAATGGGTATGCTCGGACAGCCAAGATCCAGTACGGGAAAGGTGGCGCCGAAGCAGCTGACCATGTCGATCACTTCTTGTTGCATTGTGGAGATGACGATGTGATGGATTTGATGTACCCCTTGCAGTTGGAAGACATCAGTAAGGTGGAGCAGATAATCAATCGTCGGATCCTCGGTGAAAAGCGCAAGAAGCAACGCGACCGACTCGTGATCGCACGAGGCCGAGACGATAAGCGGAAGGATCAAAGCCGTCGCGATGAACGCCGAGATGGACGTCGAGATGAGAAGCGCAGTCGCAAGGAAGAGAACCGCGACCGCCGAGTCACTGTCGTTGACGCTGACTCTGACGGGGAAGAGCTCCTCGATCAGAACCCGCCGAGTCCGTACAACTCCGAAGACGAATGGGATGATGAGGACCAGCCCGGAGAATACGACTCAGCGGAAGACGACGACTACATAGACACCGGCGTTTCCAATGATAAGGGAAATACACCGGACCGCCGAGAGAACTCGGCGGGAGACCAGAAAGGCTCGAATCGAAGTGGGGGAAACTCAGCGAACCGACCTCCGCGACCTTACAACCAACGAGAACAGTCGAACCGTGGAGATGGATCACGCGACAACTCACAGCGTGGACCTTGTGCAGCTTGTAGAAGAACGGGGCACTCGGCTCACAACTGATGGCGACGCTTCAAATTCTGCAGACAAGTCCATGAAGTCGGCCAGTGCGAGCTGTTTCGTCAATACGAGAAGCTGGCTGCGTTCGTGAAAACCTCTGTCGACAAGTCGCAAGTGCCAGAAGACCTGCAAAACCTTTACGCGCCGCGTGATTTAAACTCGGTGGCCCACTAACACTGACTGGGTTGGAATATGCCGGGCTGCCACAGTCAGCTGAACCTGCGGTTGAGGCGAACTTCTTGTTTGCCTTCGTAGGTGAAGCAGGACGGCCCAAGGGAAGAAGCGGTGATGGCAATTGGATGTGTGAAATCGACGGCATTGAACGTGAGCTCGGTGAGTTAGATGATAACTACCCAGCGATTGCAAGTGTAACTCGGCAGTCAGACCAGGCTGTGCACCGTACCAGAATCATGAAGCAGCTTCCAGGAGAACGGCTGGACGTTTGATCGCCGAGTTAGAATGAGAGCTCTCGTGTTGGGGGCAGTGAACGACCGAAGCACCAAGATACTATTAGACACTGGAGCAAATGTCTCGGCGATTAGTGAGTACTTCGCGAGGAAACTGCGTCTCAAGAGAGTGTCCAGCCGAGATAAGCGCATCGACATACAAGGAATAAGTAAATACAGAATGGTGACAACGTCACGAGGAGTTGTGAAGGTGACACTCGGCTGGGAAGTGGCATACGAGTTTGAAGTGTGGATAATGCCTCATCATGCCGGAGTCGATTTGATTTTCGGCACTGACTTCATGATCCCAGCTGGGATCCGTCTGAATCTGTACAACTCGGCGGTCAAGCTACCCGATGAGATGGTGATCCCACTCATCCGATCAAGTAATGCGCCGACAAAGACCGAGTTCGGACCAAATGTCCCATGTGGACCACCAGACGGGTTAACAATCGAAATTCGAATGACCGCTGAGTTCAAATTGCCCAGGCGGCAACCCAGTGAGTCGACGCATGGCTTATGGGTGCGACGGACGAAGGGTTGGATTTCAACGGTTGTTTTTAGTCGCCGAGGAAGACCAACCCATGTCTCAATTACAAACATACGACCCAAGTCAGTCTGGTGCCCACCTCACTTTTATGGGATAAAAGGCCAACCACACGGAGTACTGGCCAATGAGGGATATGTCCGCGTGAACTCGGCGAAATACCGTGACTGGCAGATATTGGCATTTGAGTCAAATATTTGCTGCAGAAGGAACAACGACTGTACGAGGACTGGTTGTCAGAACAGCCTCCAGCTGTGGAAAGACGAAAATACCCTATTCCGACGGCGGTGGAAAAACGACCCCCTCCAGTGAAAAATGGACCAGAGTTAACATGCGCCGAACGCTGGAGAAGGATCGAAGCTGATACAAAAGCCGACGAAGACGAGAGGCGTCGCGGTAACGGCGACGTTATATCAACTTCAGGGGTGACAAGGGGTGACCCGGCTATAAACTCAGCGTTCAAGCTGGAGGACGTCCGAGCGGATCATACGCCGGTGCTACCCGATGGGCAATATGTCTCCTATCAGCTGCCCAAGTTTGAAGACGATGGCGCCATTTCTGACGCCAGCACGAACTCAGCGGTTGAAGGATCAAGTGCAGTAGGGACCAAGAAAGAAGCGTCGGCGACTGAAGACTCAGCTATAACGGAAGGAGACCCTGAAGAACGCCCGGAACAGGTCCTATGTGACACTTAACCCGTTATTAACGACCGAACCAAGTTTGGAGTCATTAGACCAAGTATTGTGGGCGAGGTGAACTCAGCTCTGAGCACCCTGACCACTATAAGTGCTGGGATTAACCATGCGGTGACGGTGAACTTGGCGCTCGAAGATCCAGCCGTAAGAAATGACTTGGGAGCTGTTCCAGCGTGCCATAGAACGGCCGACTAAGCGAAGGACGAGTGTGGACGCGTGGATGTCTGTCCTGCCGTCGCAGGAAACTCAGCGGTACAGCGCACTAGCGTGACGACTGCAAATTCCAAGCTGGAGGTATTACGTTCAAGAGATGTTGAGGCTAACAGTGAAGGACTGAGCTGGACGGTGAATACAAGTAACCACAGTGATGAAGGTGAAGCACGAGTCGAGTATGGAGTCGGTTGGTTAAGTTCTGCAGACGTGGTGAACTCAGCGATGGGTACACCAAAAGCCAGCATTATCCAGTCGGCGGTGTTGGACTCGGCGTCAGCAGACCTAAACACTGAGAGCGATTCGGACGTGACCACAGCATGCCGCCAGGATGTCAGCTATCCCGGAGACGCGTTTGCACGCACGGAAGTTTGTTCTGGCGTCGCAGCCAACTCAGCGGGTCAGCACTCCGACGCGACAAAGGACTATGATAGTCGGAAGGTATTACTACATGAAGGAATAAAGCCTAACGACGATCCAGCTACGGCGAACTCAGCGTTGGAGAATATGGATGCTGAAACCGGTTCGGATGTGGTTAGACGACACGACGATGATATCATCTACCTTGGAGACAAGTTAGAACGCGCAGAAGTCAGATCGGCCATCGTAGTGATCTCAGCGGATACGCGCCCTGACGTGGACGACAACTATGATTTATCAGAGGTATCACTGTTGAGAGGAACTGTAACTGAGATCGGAGTAACGAACTCAGCGACGACGGTGTTCGACCCCGGCGGAATTGGCTACAGTCTAGAACAAGCTGAAGATGATGAATGCAACTCGACGAGAGACCCAACGGGAACCCTAAGACAACACTACGTGGCTATCGCAGCGACCGAAGACGAGCAAGAGGATGATGTGGACGACAGTAAGACCCATATTTTATTGAGCGGAGTGGGACAGATCCGGAGTTGACGGACTACGCTCACGAATTGGCTTTCCTTCCCGACCTCACTGAAGTTGAGTCTACAGAAGTCGACTATGGCGCTCCAAACGTCAAGTCAAGTAGTCATACGCCAGCACAGTCGGCTAGGTTGGTGGCAAAGCTGCAAAAGCACGAAGGAATAATGATTTCAAGTGGTAATGCCCTGCCGCCTCCAGCGTACGGAGCATTGTGCGACATCGACGTTTAAGGACACGCACCTATCAAGCAGAAAGCTCGGCGGATACCTCTCCGCCACTTGAGCAAACTGTATGAGTTGCTGAAGGGGCTGCTTCGAGCTGGGTTGACATCATTCTCGGGCAGCCCTTGGGCCTCACCAGTGGTGATAGTGCTCAAGAAAAATGGTGTGGATATTCGGCTATGCATTGACTATAAACTAGTTAATGCGATTACGACACCCATGGAATACGCGATGCCACTAGTCGACGACCTGCTCACCGAATTGGAGAGTTACCTGTGGTTTTGCTCGTTTGATGCTGCGAGCGGATTCTAGGCGGTCTTGATGACTCGCCGAGCTCGGCAGATCTCAGCGTTCATCTGTGCACTTGGACACTTTGAATGGTTACGAATGCCGTTTGGATTGAAGAATGCGCCTATGAATTACCAACGACTCATCGACAACGCTCTATGGGGATACGTTCAACCAAAGGGAGGATGGCAGTTGTTTGCTGAACGAATGGCTATTGCTGAAGCCGCGTCGGGAACTCGGCGAGTCGAGCTCGGTGGAGTCGGCGATTCAACGCCAGGACAGCTGACGAAGTTTGAAGCGGACCACCAATCACACGCTGACTGCGATCCGGTCCAAGACCTGGTCAACGGACCGGACGGTGACATGTTCGCTAATGGAGAACCAGACCAGTCTTATTGGATCCCGGTGTTCAAGCGGAGGTCGTTTGTCGATGATATCTGTTTTGGAGGAGAGACGTTCGACGCCTGCTTGGAGACACTGGACCGACTACTAGCCCGGTTCACAGAGTGTCGAATTAGCATCAGCTTTACCAAGAGTATTTTTGTCCAACCCAAGGTTGATTTCCTGTCGCACGAGATTACGCCGAGTGGCATACGCGCTAATGCGAAGAAGATAGCCGCGATCGCCGAGCTCGCCTTCCCGAAATCAAAGAAGGGGATGCAAGCTTTCCTCGGTGCCCTTAACTATTACGGCCGATTCATCCAGAACTTGGCTGTTTATGGAGCGGTACTCTATCAGCTAAAGGATACGGACTTTGGCCCTGGGGGGGGGGGACTTGGCGTCAGCAAAAGCGTCATTCGCTGAGCTCAAAAGACGGGTAGCAGAAGCTCCAATTCTTCGCCATTTCGACTCGGCGAAAGAAGTCCACATAATGTTGTACGCTAATGACTGGGCACTGAGCAGTACTATGATGCAGCCGCACGACGACAAGCTGCACCCAGTTCGCTTCTGCGGACGCGTGCTAAAGGAGAATGATCTCGGCTATCATCCCGCTGAGAAAGAAGTGGTCGCGCTGTTACAATTACTGAAAGTGTGCTACACTCTCTTGGCGGGAAAGATGCTAAATGTCTACACCCGTTTCTCAACGCTGGAATGGGTGTTTAAGTCAAAGTCGTTGTACGGCCGCGCAGTCAGTTTCGCAGTTATGTTGTCACCCTACGATTTGAAGGTGAAGCGAGTACGTGAACGAGATGTAGACTTCGCCCAGTTACTCCAGGCGTCGATAACCCCGTTTATCGGACTCGACGAATCCTTGAAGCCCCTTGCGCCTCCCTCCTAGAACTCGGCGACAGTTAGAATGGACCCGGAGCTGCTATACGCCCGAATACCAGCTGACTTCGCGGGATGCGTACTGTCATTTGATGGCTCAGCGAAGACAGCTAAATACGGCGGGTATGAAAGCTGTTCGTGGATACTGTGGCGCCTTCCAAATTGGAATATTTAGATCGCTGCGAGTGCGTACCTGTCGTCCACCACGGTCAACATCGCCGAGTACACCGGCATGAACAATGGGGTCTTGGCGGCGATTGACCGAGGGATAACTGACCTGATTATCGTGGGTGACTCCCGGCTTGCAATCCAGCAATCCATGGGGGTGATAGCATACAAGAAGGAAACGTTGCAAGTGGAGCTAGCACGACACAAGGATCTCACGAATCGACTCAACTCGGTCCGGTATCGACACATAGCGCGACACTATAACGCAGCGGCTGATTCTCTCGCTACAGAAGCACTGGAAGCTAAAGCTGGACGAGTAATTCTCGGGACGGATAGGAAAGCAGAACTGAGAATGATTAACCGAGTAGCCGAAGAGCTGTACGCCATAGCCAACCCACCGGAAACCCCGATTGTCACGGCAGTCACTCGTAGCCGAGTACGCCGAGTTCACTTTGAGGATGAGCTAGATGAAGACTCGGCTAGAGCAAGAGGAGGAAGTCAGGATCACGAAGCCATATCAACAAATCTTGGAGAATCCGCGTTTGAAAGCAGTGGAGATGAATTCGAACAAGTCAGCAGGGCGTCGACTCGGCGGACTAACCGCACGACCCCGAATGTTGAAACAGGGTCGCAGATGGAGTCAGCCCAGACGGCTCAGAATGCCAACGACATTGATCCAGTGATAGTACAGACTGAGCGGAGACGACGAATCGCGAAGGCACAAGACGAAGAACTCAGGTGGGCCGATCTGAAGGCGTACCTGAGAGGTGGACCTGAGGATCTTACACACCGTCGAGCTCAGAATGCCGGCAAAGTCGCAGAAGTCTTTGTACTCAGCGAAGACGGCCTGTTATAACGCCGAGATGAAACTCGCCGACAGGTCGAACTCGGCGAGCTGAACCTCTCATTGAGATTGGTGATTCCGTCAACTATGGTCGACGAGATACTTCATAACTGTCACAATTCGATCGAAGGGGCGCATCAAGGCATCGTCAGAACTTATCACCGAGTCAAGGCCGACTACTACTGGATTGGCCTTTACGCCGACGTGGTGAAACATGTTAGGGCATGCGGGGACTGCAGTACCAGTAAGAGCAAGCCACAGTTGAGAGGTTACTCGCTAGGAAACGTGGTGTCAGACCATCCATTCCAAGTCGTGTCAATGGATTTCGTGATTCCCTTACCTCGAACTCAGCGGGGCAATACTGCATTGCTGTTGTTTCAGGACCACTTCACGGGGTTCGTTATCGCTAAGGCTATGAATGACACCGGGGCACTCGAAGTGGCCAAGGTGTTTGAAGAATGCGTCTTCAGGCAGTTCGGGGCTCCGTCTCTGATACGGCACGACCGAGATCCAAGGTTTATGAGTGAAGTACTCCAAACGTTCTCCGAGATGATGCAGTCGAGATCAAGAGCTACGCTGAGTTACCGACCACAAGCCAACGGTCAACAAGAGAGGTCAGTCAAGACAATGGTTCAGACTATACGGGTCTACGTGGAAGACCCGCTTCAGGCCGACTGGGATGACATCGCCGAGAAGATGGTACACGCTATTAACAACTCAAGAGACTCGACTCGGCGAGAAACCCCTTTCTATCTGGTACATGGTTCGGACGCCAAGTCTACACTCAAAGCTATGAAAGCTTAATACGACGTGGACAGGGACGCTCAGCCAACTCGGCGGACGCAGTCGAGTGGCGCCGAGAAGCGAACAGACAACGAGAAGTCGCCCTACGATTAGCAGCTGAGTTCCAAGTGCGAGAGAAGGCACGACGAGCTCGAGAGCACAACGAAGCACTGAGCAAGAAGGAGAAAAAATCCATTCCCAACACAGCAGATGACGAAGACGGAGTTGCAGAACCAGGCGATGAATCCACCGAATCCTTGTTCAAAGAAGGAGACCAAGTCTGGTTGTTTATGGAACGAGTCAAGTCGGGCCTGACTAAGAAGTTAGCACATCGATGGCACGGGCCATTCAGGGTGAAGAAGAAGGTGGAAGAATTTGCCTATGAACTGGAGTTACCTGACAAGAGTGGATATAGGTTCTACCCAGTGGTCCATGTATCACGTCTGAAGGCTGTCACCGAACTCGGCGGAAGACCAAAGACGAGGCTAATCGCCGACCTCGAAGAAACTCAGCGATTTGACTTTGACGAAGAATTACTACCCGAAGATAGCCAGACGCAAGTATGAACCAGTATGAAGTCGAGGCAATCCTCGACGACGAGCTACCATTATCGACGAGTACGTCCCGGTCACAGCGGAAATTTAAGGTTAAGTGGGTCGGCTACGATAAGCCTACTTGGGAGCCACTGTCGAATTTGTCATGTGGAGGTCTCCTGTTTGACTATCTACGACAGAAGAAGCGTGAAAACGGTCTGCAAATGGTGCAAGTTGCAGATGAGGATTAACAGTTATTGCACCAAATGTTACACCAACTCAGCGGACGACACAGGCCGAGTTGAGATGGAATGCTACTGTGTCGAAACTACATATACTGAATAATTACGAAATGAAGTCCTGAACGATACCTACGGGACGCCTAGTCAAAAGAAGAAAATTAAAAAGTCGGCGATCCAGACTCCAAGTGAGTTGAACCCGACGGAGACAGCTGTGAAGAGCTCAGCGGACTCGACGATTGGAGGCGTGGCGTCGTAGCAGACGTCACCCCTTGGGAAACTGCGGAAGGAGATGCAACATCCGCAGCCGTGGCAAGAAGTATCATCGCCGAGCTAGCCGCCGAACCAGGTGGAAGAAGAACCGGTGCCTCAGAACCCGACTCGGCTGACGTGGGTTGAGGCGGATCCGCTCCACTTGGAAGTGGAGTGCCGAACAGAGACTAACGCATCGGAGATTGGGAGAGCCCAACCCGTCGTCCGCTGAGTCGTCATCAGACGCACTCTCGTCATCCGAGCCGAGCTCACCGATTGAAGACCCAGCGAAGATGTGGATACCTTGACGATTCAGCCGAGGTGGAGCACCCAGACCGTACGCAGGAGGCGCTTGTTCGGCAAGATCGAAGTTATCTTCGATCGCGTCGTCAACAACCTGAGGGTCCATACCGCGCGGAGCGAAAACCTAGAGGTCCACGTTCCGAGCGCGGAAGCATGTGTTATACGGGTTAACCGCCGGGTCGGTTAGCCCCAAAGCTCGCCAGGGATCGGCTAGATCCACATCGTGATTACACTTAAACCCAGTCTCTCCCGGATGGAGCCCACGAAAGGTTAACAGGAGAGTAATGGGGACGGACGGATCGAAATAAACCTCAGCATCCACAAGAGGAGCAGGTTCTTCGCCGAGCTTCTGGGTGACCGCCGAGTAAAGCTGGTCGTAGACAGCGACAACCAAGGATCGTAGGGTGTCACTACGGCGTTTGCGCTCGCGCTTGTACACCAGCCACAGCTCATACACTTCAGCAAGCTGAGCGGGCGTGGCAGTCGGTTTGACGTCAGGATGGAGACCCATCAACACACTTGACTCGACGATCCAATGGCGACGCTCATAGAGAGCAACAAAGTAATGGGTCATTTGGCCATCTGTCTTGATGGGCCTCCCCGCCGAGTCCAAAGGACTGTCACCACGAAGCTTCACCCACATATCTCCAAGAACTTGCATCAAGGTTCGAGGTCGGGTCTGAGAAGCCAAGCACCGCCGAGCCTCCTCCAGCACTGACGGCGAAAAGAAGAAAGGAAGCTCGGGGAGCATCCGCCGGAGACGCTGACAAGGATGACTTGGATCAAAGACAGCCATGAAAGCTCGGATGCCGTCAAGAGAACACGGCATGGGTGACACACGACTCTTGCCGCCTATGAGCTCCAGCTGCACCCCTCCGGTCAGTGTATCCAATAACGCATTCCAACAACGGGCTGAGCCGAAATGCATAAATGGTACCTCGCGGAGTTAAACCATGTGAAGAGTCAAGCGACAATCCTTGGAAACTGCTTGCGCGGCCCGGGTCCGTAACGTCGCCAGCGGGAGTGTAAGAGCGCTTGACAGAGTGACCGAATCCGGACGTGATGCAGTCGAACTCGGCTGAGAAGGAACCGACGCTACCGGGAGCACACTTGGTGAAGGAGCAGCCGAAAGAGATTGGGCAGGAGCCAGATCAGGAGTTGACGCAGGCTGCCGATGCTTGTGGTTCCGGTGCTTCTTGTACTTCTTGGACCGCATCGACCGGTGACCGGGAGGACTAGACGAGGCACGACGCTTGCGACGCTGCTTCTTCCCCGAAGCCGACGCAGAGGCAGAAGTCGTCCCGTCACCAGAATCCATCGATGAATGTCGCGAGGAGTGGCGATTACTCGGCGGCAAGGACTCATCACTCATCTCATCGTCAGAGCCGAAGATTGCCGCATGAAGACTTCTCGCCTTGGCAGAACGACGAGCATCTTCGGCCGCCGAGTCGGAACCTGAAGGACTACCCGCCGAGTTCTCGGATAAAGAAATGGGGTCCAAGAGCGACCCAGCGGCGTGATTCGTCGGGCCGGCGGACGGGGCAGAACCGTCGCCAGGTCCTAAAACCTCGTCGTCAGACGCGTCAAGGTCCTCAAGCAGCTGAGCAGTCACCGTGCGAGCAGTCGCAGCAGATCTCCGGATGGGGCGCCCAGACGGGGACGTCAACACCGCCGAGCTCGCAGGGAGAGACGGTCTGAGGACACTCACGGCCGGAGTCACTAGGTCAGCCGGCGTCGTGGATACTCTCAGACCTCGAGAGGGAGAGACGTGAGAGGATCGGCCAGATGACGGCTGGGAGTGCCCAAACACCGTTGGTACGACGCTGAGCGGTACGCTTGACTGGGGCAACCCAGCGGAGATGGGCGAAGTCGAGCCTGGGGCACAAACGCTTGTAGCCGGGACAGGCAGCGAAGCCACGACATCGGAAGAAGATACCGGCGGCGAGTGAGTAGCCGCGACTGACGACGTCGACAGAGGACCGGAAGACGAAGAACCCACCGAAGTCGTCGAATCAATCGCAGGAACGGTGTCGGCGGGTGGCTCAGGCAACTCAAACTCGAATTCAGCTTCGCTCGAAGCGTCATCGTCGTCTTCAGAGCGAGCAGAGACAGCGGGCTGTGTAGCAGAACTCAACTGAAGGTGGCGAACCTTCTTCCGCCGAGTCCGACGACGGGATTTCCCAGAGCGGGGTCTTCCTCCATCGGACACAGTAGCTTGAGGAGAACTTGAGCGCAAAAGGGCACTGATAGCCTCGTGTCCCTCCTCCCCGGGAAGTGGACAAGCGTACGGCTGAGGCGGATGCGGCGCCGGTGAACGATGACGAGGACCTGCAGCAGTTGGAGACTTGGGATTGGCATAACGCCGAAGCCGCTGAGTCGATGTCAGGTCCGCCAACGGAGTACGATGAAGCTGGGCGAGGGTCGGCTCGGGTTGGCTCGTAGCCGCCGCTGAGCTGACAGGAGCCACAGCCGAGTCCGCCGTTGGAGTCGCAGAAGAAGCCTGACCCGCTGGAGGAGCCACACTAGGACCAACAGCGGAACCGGTCACTGAGGCGTCTTGGCGAGGATGGACGATCAACTCCAACCGCCGGGTTTCACCAGTTAGAATGTGGAGAGCTTCAGGGAATCGAGACTACGAGACACGACACAGCCGGGCGTTAAGAAGAAGGTCGGACGGATCAAGTCCAGGAACTTCCAAATCAGCGCCAGCAGCAACAGCAGCCATGTGAGGGTCGTGCTTCGGACTAATACCATTCCGACGGATGAACCGCTTCTACCGCAAGAGCACTGCCCGCTGCTCAGCGATCACCGACTGAGCGTGTCGCAAGGGTTGAGTGCCGGTTGAGCTGTACAGCCGCACCGATTCCTGCAGCTGCTCGAAATGCTTGGAAGCTTTGCCTTGAAGAGTAACGAACGCCGCATCCCTCTCGGAAATAGATCGGAGAAGGACTGCGATCTCGGCGTCTCGATCCAAGGCTTGCTGATGGAGCTGGGCCTGACTCAACGCAGCGTCAACCTTGCCCTGCTCAGCTGCGATAGCCCGAGCAAGTTTCGCTTCACTCAGGGTTACAGCCTTTCGCAGTGAAGCAAGGAGATTAGCAGACTGCGTGGCAGCAGCCTCCAATCGGAAAACCTGTTGTCGCGCCGATGAGAGCTGAGTGGACAATTCAACATTGCTGAGGGCAAGAGTGTCCAATCGCCGAGTCAACGCGCGGTTCTCTTCTTGAACAGCTTGATTGTCGTCCCTGAGATCACTAATGATCTGGGGATAATCAAGAGCGGCGTAGTTGCCTTTCCAGATGTCCAACAGCTCCCCCGCGGAAGAAACCTGCAGGATCGCTTGCCGCTGCACGGTATCGGAAGGTTCCACGGAACGAGTGAATCCGTAGGCCATGAGCCTCGCCAAGAGGGTCAATTCTTCTCGACGCTCGTATCCCTGCTCGGTAACCCTGGTCATGAGGGAGTCAATACTCACTGGAGCAGCCGAGCTTGACTGACTGTTGGCGCCCGAAATGGTGTCGCCCGGCAAGCTCGGTGGACCAGGAGGGCGCGCGTGAGAAGACCCTGCCGACTCCGCGTCAGACTCATGGGAAGTTGTCAGGCCGACCAACCCAGCTTCATGCCGGTCGCTGACCCCACGAGTGCCGACGGGTCGAGGAATCGACTCAGCTGGCGCGCCTTCACCTCGACGAGGAGTTGGAGGAGAATGATGGCGCCGCGAGTTGTGCTGGAGTAACATGCGAGGAGTAAGGAGCTGCCAAGGGAGTGACAGCGGAAGCAACAAACGTACCGAAGAAGGTGGTGGAGAGCCGCGAGACGTCATCAGCCGAGTATGGACCAACGGTGGCAGAACCAAATGAAGGATTAAGACACTTACCAGCTCGGTTCGTATCATAACCGGGGCAGTTGTGGTGTAGGGATTTCCAGATTCGACCATACGCCAACCTACTTTAGATCAAGAATCGGCTCGGTCTGATAGCCCAGAGCTTAGGAACAAAGGATCACGGTAAGTACTCGGCGATCTGTCCGGATGATGCTATCCGGATAGCCGCTGAGCTCAACGGTCGCCTGAACCCAGCGGAAGGGTCAGTAGAGATCCGAAACGACTACATTTCACTAGATGTTTGTATAAGAAGCATAGGATTAAATAGGGGGAGCCGAAAAGGCCCCCAGAAGATAACAGAGCAGAATTTTCCTAGTCCAAGACACGTGTACACTTTTCCGGTAAGTCCCTGCATAGGGCTGGATTATGCCTGCCGTCCATACTCGAGAGGCATAGCTTGTACGGTATTGACTGGTAGCGCCAAGAGATTAGGTCGGTCCGGGTAGGACAAAGTCTCGCTACGCGCGAAAGAAAGCCCCGCAAACTCAGCGGGCCGGTACGTCGGATAGCCCGGGTGCCGTAACACTTCTAGCTGAGCAGCCTCTGCGCTCGGTGACCTGTAAAAGCGCTCGCGCGCCGTCGTCCATCCTTTGGTGGAGGGCACAGGGTTGTGAACGCGCTCAGCCGAACCAAACTCGGTGGAGCCTCGGAAGTGCTCTGACTTGGTTAGTCGGAACCGAGTGGAAGCGAGCCACTTGTCTGTCCCGGAAGGGCCGAACCGCGAGGGGACCACCCTCTGCGCAGGCCATACAACCGCCGACTTAACACGGCGATTCGTTGTGGTTAGTGTAAGGAATCCACGTCTGACGGTATTTGTGTGTTCTACTACACCACACTCCCGCTAGAGGGGGGTGACATCTCGTCCAGCGAGAGCGACTCATCATCCTCGAGTTCGCACTCGAGGCGGCGAAAGCGGAATTCGAAGCGGCGTCGGCTGAAACCTCGCCGAGAGCCCGTATCAAGTGACAGCTCACCGACGGAGTCGGTCTGCGTGCTTGAGTATGTGGAAGGTACTCCCGGTCGCCGACGAACACTCGAGCTTGCAAACCCACCTCGAGAGGCGGGGTCGACCACTCAACTTCCAGGTCTCTCCTGGAAGAACTTCCTTCGCGGCCTCAAGGACGGTGAAATCGAACAGGTCTGCCTGATCACCGACGCCGATTCGGCGTCGCTCGAAGTGAATGCAGTCCGTGACGACGACACTCCCTCGCGCCCAAAGAGCGCTGAACCGAAGTCGGCCCGCGAGGAGCGCTTCGCAGCGCAATCTTGGGGAGCACTACGCGAATCCGGCAATCCAATCTACGAGTCCACCCGCAAATATGAAGATGTCTTTCCGGATACGATCCCAGCTGAGCTACCAGCTGACCGAGGAATTCGCCACGAGATCGATCTCGTGCCCGGCTCGAAGTATTGTGTGACGCGGCAGTGGCCGCTCCCGCGATATCAGGTCCAATCTATCGATGACTTCGTCGAGAGCCACCGCAAGGCGGGTCATGTGCGTGAGAGCACATCGCCGCACTCCTGTTCGACCTTCTGTATGAAGAAAGCCACGGGTGGATGGCGCATCATCCATGCCTTCAACAAGCTGAACGACGCTACCATCCTGCCCAGACGCCGATTCTTCGGAAGGACATGGTGCTCGACGCAATATCGGGTAGTGAGGTCTTCAGCGCCATCGACTTTACCGATGGGTTCTACCAAATCCTTATGAGGCTGAGCGATTTACCGCTCACAGCGGTAAGCACTCCCAGTGGTGTGCTCTGGGAGTGGCTTGTTATCCCACAAGGCTTGAAGAATGCTCCCGCCACGTTCAATCGCATGGTATCCCGTGTGCTGCGCCCGCTCTGCGATTTCGCACCGAGTTACTTCGACGACATTTTCGTACACAGTTGCGCTGAGGGAGGCCTCAGCGCGCTTGAAGTCCACTTGAAGCATCTGAGGCAAGTCTCCCAAGTGATGCGCGAAAACAAGCTGTATGCCAACTTGAAGAAGTGCATATTCTGCGCGCCGGATATTCCGGTGCTTGGCTGCTTTGTGAGCAAGAACGGCGTCCGCGCCGACCCTGAGAAAGTGTCGTCGATATGTGCGTGGCCTACGCCACAGAATCCCACTGAATTGCGTCAGTGACTGGGTCTCGCAAATTATCTCCACAAGTACACGAAGAATTACGCCGGATTGATCCAGTCGCTCTCTTCGTTGTTGAAGAAATATGTGTCGTGGTCGGGGACTTCCGCACATCAAGCTGCCTTCGACTCGGTGAAGAAGAGTCTCGCCGATACCCCAATCCTCGCGCTCCCGGATGACTCGAAGCCTTTTCACGTCGTCTGCGACGCGAGCGATTTCGCCATCGGCTGTGCGCTGATGCAATTCGATGATGAAGGTCGAGAGCGTGTCGTAAGCTACCAGTCCAGGCAGATGAAGCCGGCGGAGTGCAACTACCCTGATCACGACAAGGAGCTCCTTGCGACGCGCTACGCTCTGATCAAGTTCAGAGTGTACTTGTTGGGTGAGGATACCTTCGCGGTGTATACCGACCATGCATCGCTGAGGACAGCGATGAAGAGTCCTCATCTCTCCCAGCGGATGGCCCGCTGGCTTTCGTTCTTCTCTGAGTACAACTTCGTTGTCCATTACAAGCCCGGCAAGAACAACATTTTCGCCGACGCTTTGTATCGGCGTCCCGACTACGACCCATGCGGTGCATTGGGTCGACAAGCTTCGCTGGATGAAGACGATGTAAACGAGTGTGCCACGTGCGAGGCGTCAGGAGTCAACCTGACGAGCGTCTCCCCGGTAATGCCACTTCGCGACGAGATCCGAGCTGCTTACGACCATGACACGATGTGCTCCAGTATCCTGGAGCATCTCCGCTCTCCCAGCGCCGATACACTGGGAGCCGTTTCTCGCTCTGTACGAAACCAAATTCACCGATATCGTCTCGAGGGCGAGCTGCTGACGTACAGCATCGACAACTTCGATACCCACGTGTTCTTGTCCCTAACGACCCCGATCTGCGCTCACGGATTATCAATGCGTTTCATGATGCCCCACTGGGTGCTCATCTCGGTCGCGAGAAGACGTTTGCCGCTCTGTCACGCAACTTTTATTGGTCCTACCTGTACAAATGGGTACGTAAGTGGGTGCGCACCTGCGAGATCTGCCAGCGCGTGAAACCTACTTCGTCTTCGCAAGCTCCCCTGCGTCCTCAACCGGTGTCCACCGAGGCCTGGCGCTCGGTGTCGATGAACTTCACCTTCCGGCTCCCACCCGATGCTAAAGGACGCTCAGGTGTCTTGGTGTTCGTAGGCCGCTTCAGCAAAATGGTCTAATGTCGGATTCGATCACCGCGGCAGATACCGCGGTGCTCTTCATCGATGCGGTCTTCAGCCATCATGGTCTTCCTGAATCCATTGTCTCCGACCGCGACCCGCGCTTCACGTCGGCCTTCTGGTCGAAGTTCGTCGAGCTACTGGGCTCGAAGCTGTTGATGTCCACAGCAGCCCATCCGGAAACGGACGGTCAGACGCAGCGCGTAAATCGCGTCCTCGAAGACGTCCTTCGAAGCTACGTGACGTCGTTCTCCAGCTGGGGCTCGTTTCTGCCTTTGGCCGAGTTTGCGCTGAACAACGCGGTACATGCGTCGACTGGGCTGACGCCCTTCTTCATTAACAGCGCGCGACACCCGCGTGTCCCTACTCTTCTCGCCGTGGGCACAGCGCCGTGTGGCTCCACGCTGGGTGGGGAAGAAGCTGCCGACAAGCCGTCTACACCAGCTCCGATATCTCCGGCGGCAACACCGGTACTGGGTCAACCGGTACATACACCGGTTGCTAATGATATCTCGAGTGTATCCCCAGTTCCCACGTCGGTCAACGCAGTGACACGTTCCGCATCGAGCTCACTTACGCCGGCTAACTACGCGCCGAAGCATGCGGCGCGACCAATCGACTCCGCAGTCGTCTCCGACTTCGTACTACAGCGCCAAGCGGTCACCCGCTATGTTCGAGACGCACTCCAAGACGCAGTGGACAAGCAGAAGGAGAACGCTGATAAGACTGACCGCAAGAACACGGCCACGTTTACGACAGGCGAACCCGTGCACCTGTCGACTGAAGGTATCAGAAACTCTGCGGTTACCAACCTCGGTGCGAACAAACTCGCGCCTCGCTTTATTGGGTCGTTTACGGTGATCAAGGCCATTGGTGACGCTTACACGCTGGACATTCCTTCGACACTACGGTTACATCCGACGTTCTACGTCGGACATTTAAAGAAGTACCATCCGTCCGAGACCCCGGACGCTGATTCGTCCTCGAGTGACGCGGCAACTTTTCAGCGAGATGGTCCTCCTCCTTTGATCGACTCTTCGGGCGCTCAGCGTTGGATCGTTGAGCGAATCGTCGACCATGACCTTCGCCAGTGTTATGGTACCCGTGACGGTCACACTGAAGCGTTTCCACAGAATCGCGCCCTGCGGGACAAGGAACAACACTATCGTGTGCGTTGGCTGGGACTCTCCCTAGGTGAAGATACTTGGGAGCAGAAGACACTCACGTTCCGAATCGTGAGTGAGCCGGGTGTTGATACCCGCGGTGAAGAAGGCGACCAGCCTCCGCGGGTACACGGAGGCGCTCGCCGTGATGATTAAGAATAAAACTGGAGTCGACGCCGGGATCGAGCCGGTGACCAGCTACACGAGAACTCGGCACTGTACCGCTGAGCCACTCGGTGAGTAAGCCGAGTGAACAAGTGAGTATGTGAGTGAGTGAGTGAGTGAGTGAGTGAGGGTGAGCGAGTGAGTGAGTGAGTGAGTGAGTGCGTGGGTGACGCGAGGTTCCACGACAACGAGTGATACCCAAGCTCGCAGGTCACCTATATTTCAACGTCGCAGTCGCCTGGATCTACAGGATACTTCTCTGTACGCTGTGTAGTCGCACCTCGTCGCAACTGAATGAAGTGGTTGTCGTCCTGTATTCGCGGTCTCAAGTACCTCGTGCGCTGTCTTCGTGATCCTCGTGTCTGCTAGAACATCGTGGACGTCCCACGATGAGGGTATCCCCAAGCACAAGGAAGTCTCCAGTCGGTGATCAGTCTTTGCGTCGTGGTGATCATCGTGCCAGAGTTTCCTTACAAAAACACTTGCATGTGCACTTGTCGCAGAGTTTGATCTCCGTGGGAATCGAACTCATGCGTACTGCGCGTGAGCAAGCTCTATTACCCGCTCGGACACGACGTCGCAGAGATATCAATGTGCCTCAGGACAATTACAAAGGTCCAAGCTCCACTCCACCAGAACCTCGCCTGGCTCCTCGAAGCCCACGTGTGTCGACACCAGCCCCGGTGGCCTCCAAGCTGTTGTCTGAGATGGCTTCTCGCTCTGCACGCTCGCTGCCGAGCGTGGTGTCTCTTGTTGATACGCCAGTGGCTTGATGTCGCGAGTGTCGACGCTGCCGTCTCCGCCGTTCCAGCAGTCTTCTCCAATGTTCTTCATCAGAGCTTATGTTGCGTGAGTGCAACTTTAAGAGGGGGGTAATGAAATGGGCCCCTCCATTACATAAGTAGGTAGATTTCTTTACATAGGTAGGTGCATCAGCACACGACTAGCGTGTGCTGAAATGCTGCCATACCATTGGCTGATATATGGGGAGCCAGACCCACTATTAGCCAATTGAGCTATGACGTGTATTTGAGTGGCCAGGGCTGTGGCCTTGGTCCTAAAATAAAGTCAGAGTTGATTTTTCCTTAAACCTAAGACTCAGTCGTCCTATTGCGAGCTTCCTCAGCACTATAGTGTAAGCAAGTAGCGGAGTAAATACCTGCCCCGTTACACTACAACGGGAAGAAGCCTCATTGACACCCTACAGGGTGCTGTCGGCGATTATGGTAATTCACCGCAACGGAAACAACCCTCATCTGGATTGTACGCCCACCCCCAGAAGAATCTTTCTCCTCCAATCCGCCCCAACTACGTGGTCCACGAAGTCCGAGTAAAACGAACGCCGCTGAAGGTCTCCTCGAAGTCTGAGTCCTCGTCCAGCGCTACCGCGACGATCAGTACAAGTCCTATGAGTAGGTTCGCGGGAACATCATCACCTTGTGCAGACATCGACTACGCTTCTACATCTGAAGTAGCTTTTGTGGCAATCTCCCTGGCCTCCTCGGGTAGTTTACCTACACGACTACTAGAACCCGGCTTCGATTCGACTACCGTTCGTGTTCCATTACGGAGACTGCGGCTGCTCGGATCCATGCCGGATTGACACGTGCCGTGACGCGAACATGAGTGTGTTTTGCACCGACAAGTGCTGCGTTTGGGAGACGATTTGCGCGAACTACCCCCGTGAGTCCAACAAGGTCGCTTTCAAGCAGGAGCCTACTACGGGGAAGTATGCACTGACTGCCAGTGTCACCCTTGAACGTGTTGAGGTGCTCGGAGAGTACCTTGGTCGGCTTCGCTATGTGGAGGTCGACCGGGCTAAGCATCAGAGGAACGACGGCTAGATGCTCACCCTTCGTACACGAACGGGTGGTATGCGCTCGAGGAACGTTGGCATCGATGCGCATGCGCTTCGCTAACCATGCGTTCTATGCAAACGCTGAGTTTGTTTAATTCGCAAACGGAGCTCGCCACACTGTTGTTGTCGTCACCACCGGGCCCATAGCGTATGGATGCGAGGTTACTGTGAACTACGGTTCGGACCTCTGGTTTGTATGCCGTTTTAAGTACACCAAGTGCATCCATGCATCCATCCAGCACGAAGCGGACCCGTAACTGTAGTTGCTAGCGCTAGTTCCTGTATTTTCTCGAACGATTTCTCGTCGGGCGGGTCCGCGGTGTTTGCAAGACTATATTCCACAACCTCATTGTACGGTAGCCACACTCTAGCTTTGCTTCCCATCTGGACCTTGGACCTCCAAGTTTTCAATTTTGTTTTCCTGGGTCTGTAGTTGAGTACCTCTGTGGCGGTATCGTGATCCACCATGATCTGCATATTAATGAGAGTGGTTTTGCGGTGACGTCCTGCATCATCTGGATGAAGGCCTTTTGGCGGTCAAGGAGATACTGCTTGATCAGTTGCTGCGCCAGAGCTCATTTCCGATTTGCATTTGTGGAGCCCACATCTTCTCACTGCTAACAACACTCCTCGGTACGTGTAAGCTCATTATTGGATGCAACTTGAGCGTGGCTGTGAGTTAACTGTACTGTGGTGCTCTGTGTGTACAACCAGTTTTCAATATGGGGAAACCTACCGGGTCTGCCAACTACTCGCTGCACGAAATGCATCACATGCTGGATATCGTCAAACGCATTTTTCCGCAAGGGAAAGACCACTGGGATGCTGTAACCGCGCGGTTTAACGCGACGCGAGATGGTAATTGGGCTGAGCGGGATATCGGCAGCCTGCGCCGTAATTCAAGGCCTTGTATGGAGGACACTCCTGAGTATGCTGATACGGACATAATTGGGTCCGGCCGTGAGAGTGTCGATGGCGTTGGTGGCAACGGAAAAGCAACTGGGGGCGGCACCGACTTGTCCGGGTTAAATTTGGAGCTGGCCGATGCAGCCAAAGTAATGGCGGCCACAAACCCAATCGATTCAAATGCGAACGCCATTGGTAAAGGAGAGTTGGTGCTGAGGCGCAGCTCCTGGAGCTCCCGAGATTGCCCACATAGAACTGCAACGACGGCAACAATTTCGGAGGATCTCATCCGGCACGGATCCGAAGAAAGCAAAAATGCGATGACATTACCCCTTTTCCTGTTTGCTGCACTCGACTCATAATGCCCCAAACCATTGATACCGAGTGTTTACACGTGGTATGAGACAATTTCTACCGGACACAACAACGATGCTTATGCCCGTTTTTTTTTTTTTTTTTTTTGGGGGGGGGGCAGTTTTCAACTCTATCTTGGACAACGGCTTACGACAGGAGTTAAATTCCGTCTTACGACGGTCATACGACACCTGTCATATGCCATCTATGTGACAGTTTTGGGCGGCGTCAACTCGCATTAGGGCCGATATCTCAAAGCCTTCGATCGATGATATAACATGGCATACCCCGGCGCACGTCTGGTGAGACGTAAATCCGGTTTTAATAAAGTTGCGGAGTAATACCAGTTATGCACCCTAACTTCTAGCAAATACACAATTTTTATCTTGGATTTTGTAAGGAAGGATACCTTGTGCCATCATCTTCCCTTCATCATGCTCCCTCGCATTATCTTTAACATACACCAGAATCATCGACATGTTGTACCTGTGCAACTTTTATATTTAGGGACAGTTTTAGAGATTGCATATGACATGCCGTTATGCCAGTTTTTGGTGCGTCCTATTCCCCCATATTTCAATGGATTCCAGACACTTGTGTTACTTGCTAGCAGTTTTCGCGCTCTAAGTTGTTGTCCTCGGTGCCGCACTACCAGTACAGCAAGTCGTCAGCTCCGTAGTTGCCGTGCAGGTTTCCGTTCACGTCATCGTTCTCTGGAAGGTAAGAAAGAAGTAGTCCTGAGTAATTGCAGGATAAATCCAGAGTGAAATTTATTGTTATCTGAACGTACTGCCAAACGATAGCACGAAGAAGAAAGTTCCATACAGAAAACCACTTTAGACAAGTGGAAACTTCCACAAGTCTACCCCTATCAGTCTAGCTGAAAGGCCTTGAGACAGACGAGAGTTCTCAGCTTTAGAGCTTCAAGGCTTATACTCCCCCGGAACGCTTGTCTCCGTTTCACTGCTGACTTCAGCAGGAGGCTGAAATTTCCGTCAACAGTTCCTTTCGTCAGCTTCGGTACGTGCCGATCTTCTGCCAACGTCTTGCCCCGCTTCACCACGATTTACATTTTCTTTGTGAATTACTGCACTATCTTGACGCTTCAACACACCTCCGGCATCGCTACGCCCAACTTCTTGCGCAGCTTTTCAGGCCGCTGGGTACCAGTGCCTTCGTGAACATGTCGGCGATGTTCTCCTCCGTGGATCCGTACTCAATACAGAGCTTCCTTCGCTCGACTAGTTCCGATAGCTACCTGCTTTTCTTCGCAAACCGCCTTACCCTGCCTAAGTTTCCTGCGTCCGTGCAGACGTTGATCGTACTCTTGTCCGCGTTAAGCTTTCCGGTCTGTGGTGTTGGAATTCCCAGGTGAACGCTAGCTACAAATGCAGCTAGGAAGCTCGCACAACAATACGTCTGCTAGGATAGCAAACGATCGTTCGGGCGGACCTGAAGACCCCAGTGATGCCCTTGCACCGGGACAGACTGAACCTTGTAAACTACTTATATAGGCCAACCAGTCAAAATAAGAACATGCTACTAGCACGAGCAAAGCTAATAGGTGTTATGAATCCTCGTGGTCCCAACAGCGGAAGTGTACCAGGCACGGGTAAGCCTTTTACGAGGGCACCGAGTGTTCGACACTCGGTTGGAAGAATAAAAAGGGATGCAATACAAGCAATCCCAGTCGTGCAAATAGGCAACAATAAGCCGTCACGTAAAACCTCCCGATAATAATCGGCCAATACACAAAGTCTCTTGGCCTTGCCGGATGAACCCTCGCTACAGAGCTTTGAGTTCACCGACAGGCATAACACACTCAAACAAGCTTGACCTGACGCTTACCTTGAAGCCGGACGTCGCTCTGTGTACTTGAATGGAAATTCTGTTCTGTATTATGTTTGCCCTTTCGAGCCTATTCCTAATAAGAAGTCCTAATTATGTATACAAATATCAAGTGAACTATGATCCAATATGGATCTTCTTGCACGCCAAGCGTCGTCTGCAGCGTCGCATGCGCATTTTTAAGAGCTCGCACCCTTTCCCAGACGGTGAACATGCCTTCAAAGCGTCGCGGAGTATTCCGCGCACTCATCTCAACCGCCACCGAGGGTTCGTACCATATATGGTCAGTTCTTGGCCGCTGAATGCGAATCCGGTCAGTCCATTATTAATAATAAAGACAGCCTGGATTAATTGACACATGGACCGTATCTAATATCCGCTGAGTGTTCGGTAGTGATATCGTCGAGTCTTTTGCACCTTGGAGTCACCGTTCCTTGGGAAACCGAGTGATTGTCGCTTGAGCATCTTCGACGGTGCCGCATCTTTGTTGACGGGCGATTATCCTCAGCGCTGGAGAAATCACTACACCACAACTGCCCTGTCGCAATGGAAGCCACGGTACAGGTGCCCGCTGTGACATCTCTTCATTCTTCAAATCACCGCCAATCGTCAAGATGCCAAAGCGTCTTAATCGTGCCGTGACTCAAGCTTTCTAGTGTCCTCAACCTCGCAGAGACGAGAACGTGGGCAGCTGGAGGTTAGTACATCCCGCTCTTGAATCATCGCCACCTCGCTCATTATCACATATCCTCTGTCTTGCTTCACAGGAGGGCAGTACCGAGGTTTCGAACGACCGTCAGCCTGCTCCACCCGCTTCGACAGCGCCTTCATCGACTGGCCTCCCGGTTCTTGCGGAACCTTCGGCTCCTGTTGCAGCTCCGGCAGCACCTCCCTTCGCCACTGAAGCAATGGAGATGACCTCTCCAGTTCAGCCTGCGCCTGCTGGTGATTCAGCACCAGTCACCGACAATTCGTCTGGCTGAAAGCGCGGAAGCATCGGTCGATCATTTAATGACGTCGATTATCTCGTACTTGACTACGATGGATTGTCATAAAGTGCAGCTCAACGTCGCGCCTCCTCTTCACGGCGATGCTCGTACTCAGCGTTCGTATTGAGACCGCGGTGGCCTTCGACGATGTTCTTGCGGCCGTACAGCCTCTTCCTGATGCGCTAACGTACCTTCCTGACTGAGTCGTCCGTCTAGAGCGTCACTTATGAACTGCTCAGATCGAGGCCGCTGCCGCCGTACGTTCGGTGGCTCCCAAAATCATGGCTCGGAAGAACGCGGAGACGTTCTTGAAGGCTGCCAGCGCCGAAGTCGAAGCTCTCCGTATGTACATCAAGATTCTCCGCGAGGCCAATGCCAAGAACGATGTCATGCTCTTGAGTATGCATTTTTCCATAGAACATCCCTCAGAAGGGTTGAAGCGCCTACAGCTTAAAGCCCAAGCACGTGAAGCCTTCATCGCTTCCTTGAACAAGAAGTTGGCCAGAGAACGCGACGTGTACAAGCCTGCAATTGGCGTAATCACCGGGCAAACTCGCAAGCTCCATTTTCGCTTGGCCAAGCTCTCCAAGGCCAAGTATATCGACAATGACACGCTCAAGACCCTCGAGAATCAGCAGACCCGCAGCACTCACCTTCTTCAAGTCGGCCGTACTCTCCGCGCACACGTGAGTTTGGCCGGGATGGATCCAGAGGTCCTGCGTCTGGCTGTTGACAGTACATTTCAGTTGATGTTGCTTTCCACCGTGTGTTCAGCAATTAACATTCGCTCGCACTTTCAGGCCTCACCGCAGGTGCGCTGGATCTAGATGCTCTGGACCTGTATTAAGAGCCTTTGGTTGCTCTGCAACGCATAGAGTCTGCTGCCGCGTCTTCGCTCGATCTTCAGGGTCTTCCTGCAGAACTGGCGCAAGCTGCTCACCAGGTGGCCCATGGAAAGCTTCTCAAGCGACTTCGACCAGGCGGCAAAGCGCCGGACTGGTCAGACGACTCTGATGAAGATAAAGCTCCCATCCCGACCGACAAGGCCACTACTTCCATGGAAGCTGCCGGTCTCAGCGATGCACCACCTGCCGAGCCTTTAACTCCCAAGACTTTACGTCGGTCACTCCTTAATCCGAACGCGTGAAAGCAGGCTGCACAGATGAAGCGCCAGAAACCTCGCCACCGCTCACCTGGCACGTCGCCTCGACGTCGGTCGAGGTCTCGGTCACAGTCTGTGCCGTCTTCTCCCCGCTCAGGCTCGCCGCCCCGCAAGCCTGCACCGTCATCCGCTGCTCCGCGTTCTCCAGCTTCTCCCCAATCGACCCCTGCTGTTGTAGACCTCAGGGGTGATCAGAGTAGCGTGGAAATGACTGACGCCTGCTCGAGTGGCGTCATGTCGGTTCAAGGCACTGCCATCGCGTCTTCGGGTGATGCCGTTGGCTCTAAGGCTCACGACGACGTTACCGAACTCTCTGACGCGCTTTCGTCTCCACCTCAGGGTGCCCACGACGCGGCTAAGCCATCTGCGACAACGGTTTCGCCTTCTTCAGCTGATATACGCGTTGCAGAAGAAGGCTTGCGTGAGACAAAGGATTCGGCTCATATTCGGCTCCGACAACGAAGATGAGGAGTCAGACAGCACCGTTCCATTGGGCAAGGTTGTTACGACGTCTGACGCAACTTCCAAGACGACCGAAGTCTCGGGAGTGATATCTACAGCAGGGTCTGCTCTTGTTGATGCCGCTCCACTAGCCTCCGAGGCGGCTCCAACTGTTCCCACGGTTCCCATACCCTGTGTTTCCTCGGATGATTTTCCCATGGCGATTGATGACGATGGTAATGAAGGTGATGATCGTGCAGACGACGGGGGTGGTGATGAACATTCGGTGGATATTTCTTCTGGTCATACAAGTGGTGGCGGTGGTGTTTCACCACCTACCGAGCATTCAAGTCCAGCTGACGGCGAAGATGTAGAAGAGGTCGATGGACATTGGAGCAGTCTTAGTCCTGCTCGGCCTCCAACGCCTCCTCGGCCGAATCCCTTACCTATGTCGACCTTCTCGATCGTCCATCTCCTCCTTGATCACAAGCTTCACAAGCGCAACCGTCTCCCTCTACTGCCCGGGCGCAAGATTACGGCTACCTACACTTCGGTGGCGGCACACCGTAGGTTGAGCCGTTGCCTCACCGCGTGTTGCCTGGGCGTCCGACCGTGCCGGCTTCGTCCACACTACCACCATGGGTGCTTCCGTATCTGGACATGGCGTTTACCGACGCGAGTGCAAAAAAAAAACATATCGAATGTCTTCTGAGCATGGCGCTTCCTGAACCCTCAGGCGAGGTCATCATCTGTACTACGTTGGAAGGTCTCCAGGCATTTTTCACCTACACGGATCCGATCCACCCTTATTAGCAGCTCCGGCGGCTCTACCAACTCCGGCCGTGTTTCTTCGACACCATCGGTTTCGACCCAAGCGCCCCCATCTCCAAACGTGTTCCAATCGAGACCCGTCTCAAGATGATCTGGGCGAATCTTCAAGGTGATGGCGGCGAGCATGGTGATCTCGAGTTCGCGTTATGGGAGCGTCTTCACTGGCTTCCTTTGGCGGGTATTGCGCGAGGTCACATCAAGAAATTCAAGAAAGCTAACCACGACAAAGAGTTCATGAAGGTACTGAAAGCTCTCTTGAAGAAGCTCTTCAGTGAGTGCGACCATCGTGCCGATCGTCTCCGCAACGAGTATCGTGAGCAGTACATGGCGTGGAGTCGTGACTCTGTTTCCTCTGACTCTTCTCATCCGCCGTTCATTCGCCCTGAGCTGCTCTTGGAGCCGTCGAAGCCGTGGTACCCACTTGAGAATACACCTCGGACGTCTAACTGGCTGTCCGAAGCTCCGGCTCTGGACGCTCGTCAGCCTTGGCGTACCGGATGGATGAACGCGCCGCACCAGCATCCGTACAACACCACGTACTTCCCGTGCCAGCGCAATCCTGAGTTATTTACTCCTCGCGGCACGCGCTTCGTGGATGTGTACCGCAGCGTGGTAGTCGATCCGGCTATGTCTACTCCCGAGCGTATTCCGACGAGGCGCGAAATCTTTGACACGCCACCGGGTACTCTTCATCCTGTTTCGACTGCTACGCCTGCTGAGGCTGATACCGTGGATTTGTTGGCTGCAGATGTGGCTCCAACAGCCAATCTTCTGCTTCCTGATGAAAAGAAGAAAGAGGGTGATGACACGGCTTCACTGACACTCTTGGCCGCTGCGGCCAGGCAATTGAAGTCAATTTCAATATTTGCTGCATGTCTCACCACGTTCTCCTGTGATTCAGCAAACTGTTGAGGGGTCCAGCTAGCGTTCGTTTTCAGTGGTCGCAATTTTGTCGGCATTGGTATCTGCATATTCTTTTCCACTTCCAATGCGGAATCATGTTCACGATGTTCGTCAAACGCATATACAAGTTGTTGTTGCAGTAGCTTGTTTCGTCTGGCACCACAGGCCGCATCGCCCTGTGGACAGTTCACACGTGGTCCGATCACGCTAGGCTTTGTCCGCAACTTTAGCCATCTGCAGCCGGTTCTTGCTCTTCTTGGCTCGCAGGTAATAAATCGTACAGCAGCCCTCCACACGACAAGTTGGATGCTGGTTCCCAAGTTGGGTCTTCGTTGCCGACCCACTTGACTTTGAACTTGCGTACAGCTCGCTCCGTGCTCGTTGACAGCGGTGTTCGATCGTCAAGAATGGCCTCAACTTCATATTCGCCAGCAACTTGATCTGGTTCCCAGCTGTCTTCAGGCAACAACTCTTCGTCGAAATCGAGTCTTGAATCATCCATCGCGTCTGGTACTAAACGAATCTTCGGTCGACTGCTAAATTCGTTTACAGCTTTGAGTATCGACACATGCACTACTGGGTAGAAGCGATACCCACTCCGGTCGGGCAGTTCCAGCTCATACGAGAACGTTTCAATATTTCGCTTGATCCGAAAAGGTCCATGCCATCGATGAGCTAATTTTTTCGTCAGGCCTGGTTTGACGCGTTCCATGTACAGCCACACCCTGCTTCCAATCGGTCGTTCGACATACTACAAATTGCTACCAGGTGTAATGGGCCCACTACTTCGGCTTACACGTTAGCGCACGTGTATGAGGAAGCGCAAGTTGCGTTTCACTTAGATTAACGATATTTCGCCCGAAAGTATAGATTTATTTAAATAGGAAAGCTAAGCCGATTTCTGGTAATAATGAGAACTGTTTATTTGTTTGTTTGGGTTTCCCTCCTAATCTAATATTCTAAATGAAAGATATTTATCAATGAATGACTGACTGAATACTATTATTTTAATTGGTTGAAGATATTGACTTTCAACCAATGCATGCATGCAGACCAGCAATCTGCCAAATGTAGAGAACTTCTTTCGTAACTAAGTGGCTATGTGTAGCCACTTACGTGTAACCCCGTTACAGGTTCACTAGAATGCCTTTTGGCCTGATGAACGCCCCGTCTACATTCCAACGCATGATGCACGGCGTGCTTTGCAGGTTAGCGTGGCTCTCGTACTTAGTGCACTTGGACGACATCGTCGTGTTCACGCGCGGTAGCATGGAGCGGCATGTGGCTGAACTAGCCATGGTATGGGATCGACTCTCGGCAGCGGGACTCCCACTGAAGCTAGAGAAATGCATGTTCGCCACTGATTCCATCAGATACCTCGGACACAAGCTGAGCAGCAAATGCGTGCAGACTGTGCAACAACTGGTAACGGCAGTAACGGAGTTCTCGCGACCAACCGACGCTATTGAGGTCAAACGGTTTGTGCATCTTGCAGGCTACTATCGGAAGTTCATCGAGGCCTTTGATTCGATTGCAGTTTGGATGACACGACCGCTGAAGAAGGATCGTGACTGGGAATGGACGGAGGAGCAACAGTTCGCATTCGAAAGGATCAAGGCAGTGCTAACGACGAATCTGTTACTCATCTATCCGCACTTTACACTTCTCTTTCGATTGGTTACGGACGCTAGCAAGGTGGTGCTTGGTGCCTACCTAATGCAGGACCATGGGCGTGGCTGGCAACCCATCGCCTACGCCATCAACGTGAATAGTGACGCTGTGTCGAACTACTCGATCTCGGAACTGGAATGCTTCGCAGTGATGTGGTCGGTGAAGCTGCTCAGGCCGTATCTATACGGCAGAACTTTTACTAATGTCACCGATCCCCCGGCGTTAAAATGGCTGACGACGACGGCGGATCTCGCTGGGAGAATACACAGGTGGTCACTCACCTTGCAGGAGTACAAGTTTTATATTGTCTATAGGCTGGGCACGACGAACGTAGTAACGAACGCTCTGTCAAGAGCGCCAGCAGCAGTGCTGGTGGTAACAGGGCGACGACCAGCGAGGTGGTCGGTACGTGTGTCGGACGCGATGGAAGAAGAATCGAAGATAGAGAGTGATGAGACGGCAATACCGGCTTCGCACGAGTTGAGCGGCAGTGTCCAAAACAGCACGGAGAACGCGACGAGCAAGTCGAGGGCGGCAGCAGCGCTTAACGCGCGGGTTAACTCAGCCACGACATACCAGGACACCGCTGAGAGTGAACGTGTGGATTGGCCGACAGACCTTCCATTGACGAGGGCAGCCAGGTGACGACTCGGCGGCGGCACAGAGGACGGCACAGGACGACAACGTCGAGGCTGGGACTGCAGGACCGGTGGTGTTGGCGGTGGGCGGTGAAATGTCGACGACGAACGACAGTACGGCGGCAGAGGTCGGTAGTACGGCGACAGCAGAAGCCACGACGCCAATGACGAACGCTACGAATTTGACAAGTGCGGTAGCTACGACAAGTGCGGAACGTACGGCATTATGGAGGAGGCGAACCGGTGCCGGCGAGAGTCGCAAAACCGCGGAACGACGGACGAGCGGTACGCGGGAAGTACGTGGTGTTGTACGGATGCTGGTGCGGCGCGTTCATCCATCCGGTACGCCAAGGCTGACGAGCGTCCAGAGCCGGAGCTTCGGACAGCCAGTTAGACGTCCGAGGTGTATTCTCAAGTGGGTACCACGGCTTCGACGGCTCCAAGAGCAGCTCAGGGCGAATGAACGGCGGATGAGAAGAGTCAGAGGAAACAGAGTCACGACTCCACGCCATGTACTGCTCACGATACTCGTTGCGGAGACGATCGGCACAATGGTCGCACTCACTGAAGAGCTTCTTCAAGAGAGCTTTCAGTACCTTCATGAACTCTTTGTCGTGGTTAGCTTTCTTGAATTTCTTGATGTGACCTCGCGCAATACCCGCCAAAGGAAGCCAGTGAAGACGCTCCCATAACGCGAACTCGAGATCACCATGCTCGCCGCCATCACCTTGAAGATTCGCCCAGATCATCTTGAGACGGGTCTCGATTGGAACACGTTTGGAGATGGGGGCGCTTGGGTCGAAACCGATGGTGTCGAAGAAACACGGCCGGAGTGGGTAGAGCCGCCGGAGCTGCTAATAAGGGTGGATCGGATCCGTGTAGGTGAAAAATGCCTGGAGACCTTCCAACGTAGTACAGATGATGACCTCGCCTGAGGGTTCAGGAAGCGCCATGCTCAGAAGACATTCGATATGTGTTTTTTTTGCACTCGCGTCGGTAAACGCCATGTCCAGATACGGAAGCACCCATGGTGGTAGTGTGGACGAAGCCGGCACGGTCGGACGCCCAGGCAACACGCAGTGAGGCAACGGCGCAGCCGACGGTGTGCCGCCACCGAGGTGTAGGTAGCCGTAATCTTGCGCCCGGGCAGTAGAGGGATAGACAAAGACTTTAAGGAGTGGAAAGTGCTAGGGAGATGCTTCCCCCAAGCCACAGTGCTACTCGTGTCAGATCACATCTCTCATTTCTGAGAAAGCACTTCACCACATTGGCAACTGACACTTGATGCGGATCACATCGACTAGACCAAGAAGATTGCTACCTGGATCTAGCGACGTCTTGTTCACAAACGCATAAATGCAATACCTAGAACGCTCGGCTCGTACCGGCTTTCAACCCGACGAGCGTCCTCGTTTAACATCTTCTCCGCCGCCTCGGGCAACATCCTTCTGTGTTTGGCTGGATCGAAGGATCTGGTGGAAGATGTAATGGGCCCAACTCCAATTACATAAGTAGGTAGATATTTCTTGAGTTATTACATAAGTAGGCAAAGTGGCACACGGGTAGCGTGTGCCGATGTGTCATCCTCTGATTGGTTGATAGTGAAGATCCAGACTCACATATTGGCCAATCAGGTGTAGACGTGCATTTGAGTGGTTCACACGAGGCCACGGGTAGCCGCCCTGGTCCCAAATAAATCAGAGTTGCATTTTACACAAACCTAAGACTTGTTTTATTATTGTGGGCCTCTTCCACACTATAGTGAAAGCTAGTGACGGTAACACCTACCCCGTTACATCGGGTAACACTTAGTAGTCCTTCCAGCGACCTTGGCTACGATGAGCCAAGTCCAGATCTCCATGGCGACCCTGGAGCACTCTGCATTCCCCCATCTCACTCGCGTGGAGTGGGAAACGCTCCACCGCCTCGTGGCGGTGTCCGGAGATGCCTTTGTCGCATCACTGCTGAGCTCAGCGACGCCCGACCAGCAACGTCTTGCAGCACAAGCGATCATGGAACGCGAGCTCGCCGATGCGAATCTGCGGGTGCCAACTCCCTCGCGTCCATCCCAGAATGACGTTTAGTTGGAGACGTCTACGTATTCTGGCGCCGGCGAAAATTGGCTCCCGCTAAACCGGTGGTTCCGCGAGATCGACATCGATATTGCTTCGCGACTCATCAAGGCGTCATCAGCCAAGGTGAACCTCCTCCTCTCCCGGTTAGCCGGGAAGGCCAACGAATGGGCCCTTGGCAAGCTGGTTATCGACCTCAAGGCTTTCCCAACTCTGGAAACTCTCCAGAGCGGCTTGCGCCTCGCTTTCGTGCATAGTTCTTCGCCCTTCGGTAAGGGTAGATGCTCATGCGTGATTACGTTCAGAAGACGCGACATCGGGCCCCAGGCATCGTGACCAAGTCAATCGACATGGCCTCGCAAGTCCACGTATTCGTGTTCGGCATGCCCGAGGGTATGACTCGTTATTGTCTTACCAGAGCTGAACCCTCCTCTCTCGAGGAGGCATTTGCACTCGCGATTCGCGGGGATTACATGGTCGCTGCGTCGTACGCCGCAGACATACCTGCGGAAGCCCGAGAGTCTACCCCCGAGCCCATGGTGATCAACGCCATCAACGCGTCGAGTGATCGATGTCGCGGGTTCTACCGCGGTGGCGGTGGGCGAAGTAATCGCTCCCTCATTTGCTTTCGCTGTGGGAAGAACGGTCACCGCGCGACGGAGTGCCGCGCGCCAGCTCCCGTCGGCGTGCACGCCGATAAGGAACAATCCTCGGATGATCATTCAAAAAACGACAAGGACCAGTAGGTGCGGGGCGCCCTACTGGTTTTAACGAAGGACCGGGTCCTCTGGTGGCAGCCCAACCTTCGAGCCCCCCCCCCCCCGTGCTCCAAGCACACGCCAATTCCAACCCTAGGCCGGGCGACTCGAGACTGATCATTGTCAGCCTTCACGTCACCGGCACCCGGCGACCACTGCGCGCGCTCCTTGACTCAGGAGCGACCAACAACTTCTTTCGCGCGTCGTGTTTGTCGATACTACCCAATAACGTCACCGTCCGGAGTGGTCCGGGCGAGATTCAAGTCAAACTCGCAGACGGTAAGGCTCGCCGCGTCGCGCGGCGTGTCCTTGTCGTACACGCTCGACGGCTTCCGCAGCGAGGACGACTTCTTGGTGAGCGATATGAATTATTCGTTTGACTGCATCCTGGTCATCCCATGTCTTGCGCGATATCAGCCACAGATTGACTGGCTGGTCCAATCGGTCAAGCGTCGACGTGGATTCGACGTGAGTGAGGTCTGCACGCGCCTCTTGGTGGTGCCCAGAGACTGTCCCCACGTCACTGTCGTGAACAAAACAGCAACGACGCAGGTAGTGCACAGAGCGAGCGATGGCCCTCTCTGCTTGGCTTGTGCTACGATGTTGGACGAAGATCCCTCGCGGTTTCGCGAGGAAGATGATGAAGTGATTGAGCAGAGGCTCCCACAATACAAAACGGTGGTCGAGCAGGAGCTCCCACAACTTGTGACGGTGGTCGAGCATGACCCACAACCCGATACGGTGGTCGAGTAGGGTCTCCAACAAAACGAGACGGCGGTAGAGCGGAGGTTCCCGCCGAACGATTTAGCGGCTGAGCAGGGGCTCCCGCGTGTTCCCGGCCCGGTCAAGTACAGTCTCCCGCGCCTAAAGGATGGTAATGCATCGTCGAGCATCCGTGGGTCAGTCTCGACCGTAAGTTCGAGGAAAACGAAGAAGAAGTCGAAGCGACGACGCCTGAAGCCTCGTCGAGACTCCACGTCATGCGATAGCCCACGGATGGAATTGGTCTGCGCGCTCGAGTACGTGGAAGGAGGTCCGAGTCGGTCGCGCACTATCGAAGTCGCAAGTCCGCTGCGCGAAGCGGCGGTGATCACACGCCTTCCAGGCTTGTCCTGGAAGAACTTCCTTCGTGACCTCGAAGTTGGAGACATCGAGCAAGTGTACTGATCACCAAGGCAGTCTCGGTGGATGAGTAATCAAACAAAGTCGCAACTAGTAGTGAGCGCTCACGTCCGAACCTAAGTCTGTTTGTGAGGAACGATTCCAAACGCAGTCCTACACGAGTCAGAGAATCTCGTATACGCCACCGCCTGCGAGTACGCCAACGTCTTTCCGGATGAGCTCCCCGCCGAGCTACCGGCGGATCGTGGGGTTCAGCACGAGATCGACCTTGGACCAGGTACGAAGTACTGCGTCACCAGACAATGGCCACCTCCCCGTGATCAAGTGAAGGCGATAGATGACTTCTTCGAGGGCCGCCGGAAGGCGGGTCACGTGCGCAAGAGTACATCGCCCCCATTCAAGTCCAACATTCTGCGTCAAGAAAGCTACAGGGGGATGACGCACTGGTCACGCATTCAACAAATTTAATGATGCTACCATCCCCGCGCAGACTCCGATCCCTCGGAAGAACATGGCACTGGACTCCATGGCTGGCAGCGTCATCTACAGCGTCATCGACCTGACCGATGGATTCTATCAGATCCTGATGAGAGCATGTGATGTACCTCTCATCGCCGTAATTACACTGAGCGGGATGCTCTGGGAGTGGCTCGTGGTTCCACAGGGTCTGAAGAACGCGCCTGCCACCTTCGATCGCATGGTTTCCCATGCGCTTTGTTCGCCCCGAGACTTCACGCCAAGTTACTTCGACGACATCTTCGAGCACAGCCGCGCTGAAGGCAACCTCAGTGCCGTGGAAATACATCTGAAACACCTGAGGCAAGCCTTCCAGGTGATGCGAGAGAACAAGCTCTACGCAAACCTGAAGAAAGGTGTCTTCTGTACACCGGAGATTCCGGTTTTGGGATGCTACATGAGCAAGAACGGTGTGCGCACTGATCCCGGAAAGGTCTCGTCTATCTGTGCCTGGCCAACGCCGACAAGCCCCACTGAGTTGCGTCAGTGGCTTGGCATGGCCTATTATTTGCACAAGTACACGAATAATTACGCTGGGTTGATCCAACCGCTATCCTCGCTTTTGAAGAAGAGCGTGATCTGAGAGTGGAAAATGGACCACCAAGCTGCATTCGACTCGGTGAAAAGGAGCTTGGAGTCTGCGCCGATCTTGACGCTTGTTGATGACTCGAAGCCATTCCACGTCGTCTGCGACGCGAACAATTTTGCCATCGGCTGTGCGCTGATGTAGTTTGATGATGACGAACATGAACGCGTTATCAGCTATCAGTCGCGATAACTGAAGTCAGCCGAGGAGTACTACCCAGTCCACGACAAGGAGCTCCTGGTAATGCGGTATGCTCTGATCAAATTAAGAGTGTACTTGCTCGATGAGCAGTCGTTTGCGGTTTACACTGATCACACATCGCTGTGGACGGCGGTGAAGAGTCCTCACTTGTCGTAACGGATGGCCCGTTGTCTTTTTTCTCGCCGAGCACAACTTTGTTGTTCACTACACGCCGGACAAGAATAACATTCTCGCCCACGCGCTGACTTAATGCCCGGACTATGATCCCCGTGAAGCGCTAGGACATCAAGTGGCAGATAAGGATGATGACGAATGTGCGCTCTGCGTATCGTCAGGCATTAAACTGACGCTGACCACGCCCACGCTCCCGCTGGGCGACGAGATTGCAACAGCGTACGATGATGACCCTATATACGGTGCCAACTTGAAACACCTGCACGCTCCTAGTAGCGACACGCTAAGTGCCCTGTCAAGGACCACGCGTAATCGGATCGATCGATATCGACTGGACGGCAATCTGCTAACGTACAGCATCGACAGGTTTGATGGGCCTCGGGTCGTCGTCCCAAACGACGCTGATCTTCGTGCGCGTATAGTCCAAGAGTACCATGATGCCCCAACTGGAGGACATCTCGGTCGTGAGAAGACGTACGCGGCATTGTCGATCGACTTCTATTCGCCTCACATGTACAAGTGGGTTCGCAAGTGGGTCCGCACATGGGAAACATGTCAGCGGGTCAAACCGTCTTAACGTCTCAAGTCTCATAGCGCCCTCTTCCGGTCGCCACGGGAGCCTGACGCTCCATTTCGGTGGACTTCATCTTCGGCCTTCCGCCCGATACAGCCGGGCGCACGGATGTACTTGTAATCGTCAATCGTTTCAACAAAAATGTCCATCTCGTTCCTGTGGCAGCCTCGATCACCGCGGAAGCGTCCGCGGTCCACTTCGCCGACGTGATTTTCGTCACCACGGCCTGCCGAGTCTATCCTATCCGACCGCGACCCGTGGTTTACATCCGCGTTCTGGTCACGCCTCTTCGTACTCTTGGGAACTAAACAGCTGATGTCGACCGCGGCGCATCCGTAGACGACGGATGGACAAACAGAACGTGTCAATCGAGTCCCTGAAGACGTTCTCCGCAACTACGCGACTTCGTACACGAGCTGGATTTCATTCCTGGTGCTAGCTGAATTTGCACTCAACAAAGCCGAGCACTCCTCGACGGGCATAACGCCGTTCTTCGTGAATAACGCTCGCCACCCACGTGTCCCGGTACTTTTCACCGTGGGACATCCCTCAGATGCTGGTGACTCCACCCTTCGTGGGGGAGTCTCGCCTTCGATCGACATGGATGCTGAAGCTGCGGTCGGTCCTGCAGACAACGATCCCGCACCGCAGCTCCGATAACGAGATGGACATCGCACAAATTACACAATTAGAGCCTCGGGCAGCGGTTGAGCGCTCTTCTTCTTGGTCTCCACATCGACCGTTACGATGCCCCGTGGCACTGCGAAGAGCGGTGCGAAGAAACGCTCCAAGGCTGCTGCCGGAAAGGCGCAAGCCAAGAGCGCTAAGCCTCACGGCAAAGTCTCTGTACACCAGGAGGCTACTACGGTGGCCTCGGAGGCGATCGGCTCAACTGGTGACGCGGCTGTGAGCAAGCGTGCGAGCAATCGCCGCAGTCCGTCACCCTCGGCCTCCCCAGACAACCGTCCGAACCCTCGGTGCGCCGAACGTAAGTTCAACTCTGGCAGTGAGGACGAGACCGAGTCCAGGAGCACGCACGATGCTCCTGTGGACTCTACGGGAGGGCACAACCCAGTGCCCAGCCAGCACAAGGACGACAGCGTGCAGTCGCTCGCTAGTGATCATCCGAGGGCATCTGTGCGCTCTGAGAGTCCGACCGTCAAGGCTAAGGGCACCCCCAAAGCTGGCGACGACGAGGAGGAGAAGCCTCGCAAACGTCTCTCGCTTGCCGAGGGTCTTGCGCGTGCTAAGGCCGCTAAAGCCGAAGGCGCCAAGCTTTTTAAGAAGCGCACGGCTTCGAATTCTCCACTCCGCGAGGAGAAAGAGACCGGGTACTCCTATCAGAACCTTTTCGGCTCCTCGGATGAAGAGGACGAGGAGGAAGAGGAAGAGGATGCTATTCCTGAGCCCCGGAAGATCTCTAACGACCTCGACCAGCAGCAGGAGGACTTCCAAGCGACCTAGCGTGCGCGTGGGGGTTCGGTGGTGGCACCCGTCAGCCAGGGAGCTGCCATCAACTGAAGAGGGTATGGCCTCCCGAGGGGAGCTCTGGGGCGGACCTCTTCCTGGAGCTTCTCGTTGCTCCTCGTGGTCTTGTAGGCGGCCACACTTCTAAAGGCGTTTACGAACGTACCCTGGTCCAGAACGAGTAGTTGTTTGTCGACAACTTGGAGGCGGCCCGGTGCTTGCTACTCGCGCCGCACCGAATCCCTCTAAAGGACTTCACAACTTGTCGTAAGAAGCCCGAGAGCCGGGATGGTCTCTACCCTCTCTGAAGCTACCCCTGGGTTCCTCCCGAGAACGGTCCCAACTGGAACTGATGTGAGGACATGTTCTGGGCTTGGGTGGAGTCTCTCAAGTAGTCACCCTCGGAATTATGTGAACTCCATGAAGATCAGCTGCTGTCCCGCATTCTGGACCAGCGTGATCTTCGTGTCCGGTTCACCCACTTGATCAGCAAGCGCATGCTGCCAAGCGACATTCTGAAGCGCGCGGTTTCTAGCGATCAAGACGAGCGCGGGTACGGAGTGTCGTCAACGTTCGTACCCCGTTCGGGCCAGAATCCCCGGACTACTTATGAAGCTGCCGCCGCTTCTGTTCCCAGATTGCGACAGCCTTCAGGCAGACAATCAGGGGCCGTTCAATCGGCTCCCACGAGTTCTCGGAGTGGGCATAACACCTCCACTTTCAAGAAGAGTTGTCGCTTACCGCGACGCCGTTGCTCCTGGAGAATCCGTTCCACGTGGAAGTGGACTTCTCCATTCCGGTCAAGCAGGGGCGGAGGTGCCCTCGTACGAGTACCAGTACTCGGCGCCTCCGGAACGCTACTCTCGTCCGAGTGCTTCTCCTGCAGGTCCGACGCAGGGCCCTGAGGTTGGCGGCCTCCATCAACGCGTCCTCGTGCTTGAAAGTGCAGCTGGCTTTGGAACTGGCGGAGATGCTGCCGCCCAGGCCGGGAATCAGGGCGTGATCGCTCGTCTTGCGGGTCACCTGGACCTGTTGGAGCGGGAGGTCTCGAGCCTGCATCGGCGGGTGAACCAGCGGGCCTTTTCGTCCGATCTTGACGAGGTCTTCCGCATGATCCGACGTATCGAGGCTCTGCTGCCACGTCCGGAGCCGCATTCGGCGCACTCCCAGCCGTACGCGTATGGGGCGTACCCAACGTACTCGACGTATTCGGTATATGGCTCCGGGGTCCGTTCGTACGGGGCCCCTCCGGCGTACGGTCTTGACCGCAGCTTTGCTGTTCAGACCGAGGCTTGGGTGCCTGATCCGAATCCCGCGTCGACGTCTGTGGGCGGACCTCGCTTGGAGGAGCAGAGCCAAGGTGGGTCTGCGAGTCAGCAACCCCCTGTGGATCATAGTACCGCTTAAGACGTCCAATGTAGAGCGTCGGGTGCGTCGTCATTGACTTAGGCAGGTCGATAGTGTACGACGCACCATGCCTGACCAGGACTGCGAATGGTCCAATGAAGTGGTGCTTCGGCTTGTTGTTGCCGACAGAGCTGACATTATCTAGCGATAGGTTCCTCGTGCCTTTTAGCACTAAGTCACCCACCTTAAATACACTTAAGTTTCATCTTCCATGTTTGTCAGAGTACTCCTTTTGTCTGTCCTGGGCCGCTGCCATGGCATCGCGGACCCTGCTGATAACGCTCAGCTTGGTATCCATAAAGGGCTCCACTTGTTTCCACTGCGAAAAAGGTCTCACATCTGAGACCGGGGAGGAAAGCGCTTTCCTAGCCTCCCCCCCCCCCCCCCCACCCACTTATAATAGATGATGCACTGTCTCCTCGAATAGTGAGAGGTGCTCTGGGACGATGGAAGCCGTTCAAGTAGAACGGCGTGAACCCCGTGGACTCGTGCACCGCGTTGTTGAGCGCAAACACATGAACTGGAAGCTGTGTCGACCACGTATGTGGTGCTTCCGCGCACACACTGCGCAGAGTGTCTCGAGCACGCGATTGACGCGCTCTGTCTCGCCGTCGGTCTGTGGATGGTCCGCAGTGGACATCTGCAGACGAGTTCCCAGTAAAGACAACAGCGTTTTCCAATACGCAGCCGTGAACCGAGGGTCTCGGCCCGAGACAATCGTCTCCGGGAGACCGTAATAGCGGAACACGCCATCGACAAACAACCTCGCGGTTTGTTCGCCTGTGACGGTAACGGGCTCTGGAGCGAGATGTACCATCTTGCTCAGCCGACACACGAACACCAAAATTCCGGTGTTGCCGTGTCCGTCGGTGGGAAGTGCAAAGATGAAGTCAAGACTCATCGACTTCCAACAATCAGCCGGTACGGGCAGGCTCTGTAGTGGAGCCGAAGAGAGCCCTGCGGGTTTGACCCGCTGACATTTTTCACATGTATTCACGTATCGGGTGACCCACTTGTACATGAGGGTCTAATCTGTGATAGTGACCCCTTGTCCGATCCAGTCTCTTATTTCTGAGAAAGCACTTCACCACAGTCGCCTCCTGTACGTGGTCGGCGCTGCTCGACGGCGTTCACGACGTACACTCCCAATGTTACTGCTCCTCCAACAGCTTTCTCCTTCACGTGACATAAGTCTCCCGCGAAACGTACGGGCAAATCACCCTGCAAGGCCCCATCCACCGCTCCTCCGGTCAGTCATCCTACGTTGCCTACGGATTTGCGGACTTTGGCCTAAGTTCTCTTCGATCAGGTACGGACCTTGACGGCGGAGCTCCAGACTGCTCGAGATGCTCGGGATCGAGCTCAACACGCAGAGGCGGCGGCTCAGCAGGCGTACAAATCGCTATCCGCATCTTCTTACGCCACCCGACTCAGGACTTTACAGGCTCATGTACATGATCAAGCTATGGAGATCCAAGGATGGGAGCACCGCGCAGCCTCTCGCTCACAGGACCTGCGACTTCTACTGGCCGACCAAGCGGTGGAGATCCGCGACCTAACTGGACGACTGGATCGCATCTCTCGTCAATAGGATACCAGAAGGCCTGAGAGACCGACAGGAACGTGTCGTGCGCCTCCGCGAGGATATCGAACTTCAGATCCTCGTCGTTGGGTACGACCACCCGTGGAGGTTCATTGGGCTCCACCCGGTAATAGAGGAGGCCATCCTTCAACTCAAATCGGTGGAGCCGGGAGCGCTGTAGCGACGAAAGCCAGTCGGACTTCGCGCTCGGTCCTGCTGCGAGGAACTTGACGATAGTTGCGACAGCCTCATCGTCCCGATACGCCATGCGTACCCGATTGTGGTGTAGTGGGATTAGCAAAATCTGCGAGGATGCTGGATCCAACTTACCAACAGCGCCCCGACACCGACTAACGGAGGGGGTCCGCCGATGATCCGGGATCTGCTGAACTTTCCTCACCTTGTGTACCCGTCGGTAGGGCGGGATCTTGCTCTCTCGGTAACTTCCGAAGAGCTCAAGTGGTGAAGCTTGAGTGTCTTGGCGAGACAAGGGGATGGGGTGGAGCAGTAGTGGTAAGATCTTCACTCTGCGTCCGTAGTTGTTTCAGGATCCCAAGCGAATATGCGAGCTTGGTGGATCCAGGGCCTATATCTGGGATCTGGCCGTAGGGTTGCCTTGCGGGTGTGTTCCATTGCCTTTGCGTTGTACTTGCCGCCTCCTGTGACGGGATCTTGAGAGTTGAGAGCTTCTTAGGTATACCCGGCCAAGTAGTAAATCCGGTTAACCCTTCGGATCTGCACGTGTAAAGGAAAGCTCACTAGGCATTATCCGGTTAGCACTACAAACACTAGATTCGCAATTCCCAACCTTCACCGAGCTCGTACGGCCAATGTAATTCCGATTCTTGAGGGCAGGAAGGCACTTGCGTGATACTGTGCAAATTGAGGTCTGTATTGATACTTAAGCCTATACCTGCCTGGATTCCTACCTTCTATGTCTTCTTCCTGCTAAATCCCTTATCAGGCTCGGCTGCATGTCCGTTTTCCCCTTGGTTCATCACCCCAGCTGTATTAGCATCAGATCCGCCAAATCCATGGCGTAATCATAACGAGGTCGCCATATTATGGATACACTATTCTGGATCCAGGTCACTTTGATCCACCTCACTGCAAGTGTACACCCTTCATGGATCTGAGCTCTCCAATCTTCCAACCGCGTCTTACGACTGTCTGTGGTCTCCATCACACCACGAAAGTTCGAGATCCGCTGCATCCACCATCCCCGTATCCCGGATCCAGGTCACTCGGTGTGGGATCCTCAATCCCATGAATCTGGACTCGGAAGAGTAGGATCTGAGACATATAGCGGTGGATGTTGCCTTCGTGCTTGTCGTTGATACCAGATCCACCTTTGGATGACACCTACTGTCCTTCCTTCATAGGATCCCCCCTTGATTCACCTGCACATGGTAAATCCCATATCCCCTAGGTGTAATCAGGTGAGGATGGATCCGAGTCTCCACTTGGTGGACCCTGCCTTCCCATACGTTATTCATGCCGGATCCATCGTCGACCCATATAGGATGCCGCTTTACCTTGGCCAATTCACTTCGAGCAGCGCGGAGTCATACCGGGCAATCCAGATCCCCACTAACCAGCGGGTGTGGCTTGCGAGATGACAACGACCATCGCCTTCGAGAGAGGGCGCTCGCAGGATCCGAGATCCACCAACTCCAATCGCAGATCCACGATCTGGAGCGGGATCTCGAAGGTGCTCAAGTTGCTAACGTGGCCGCTGACGAGAGCTTGGATCGGCTCCGCGACGAGTTGCGTCTGACTTAGGAAGAGGTGGTGACCAACGATTATGTAAAATCCGCCCATAGTGGATCCGCATTAGGGTCAGCTCGCGGAGGGTCCCCCGCGCCGAATCCATCTTCCTCGTCGCCAAATGTCGCCCTGGCTCATCTCTCTGACGAGCTGAAAGATGCCAAAAAGTCGATTGAGAAGTTGTCAGATGGGCGAGACTATGCGCTTGAGGAGTTCGTGCACATGACTCAAGCCCGTGACGATATCCAGGACAAGTTGACGGATACCGAGCTTTGGAGCGACAAGGCAGCCACCGAGTGGGCAGATGCCAAGCGGACGCAAACGGAGCTGGAATCCAAGATCCGTCGTATGAGTACGTGGATCCTCACTTGTTTCCTTCTTGTAATCCCATATTCACTTGTTCTGTTGATCCAGGTGACAAATTCAAAGAGGTTGAGACAACTTCGATTCAGCTACAGGATCAACTTGCTACCGTCCGCAATCAGCTAAGCAACTGGTTCTGGAGCGTGACGCAGTTTGTCCGAGCGTGGCATGGCACGTCGACGGCTGACTATGGTGGCCGTTGTCATCACGGATCCACTCTCCCATCAAACTGGATCGCCCCCGGCCGCTAACGCCTCAGTCTCTCAGCAGTCTCTAGGTGGGGCGGATCCATTGGTTGCGAAACGACCACGCAGCGCATCCCCTGCTTCTGGTGTTGGATCCCGCCGGCCTCACAAGAAAACTCGGACTTCTTCCCCGGCTAAAGCTCCTGACAAGGCCAAGTCCAAAGTCAGTTCTACTGCCAAGGTGGCTCCCAAGGCCGGATCCAGCGTTCCAACACCCATACAGATTCCCGTTGCGATCATGCCAACGAAATCTTGACCCAAGCCCGGATCTGCATCCAAGTCCTCGGTTCCGTCTTCGAAGTCTGGATCTGGATCCAAATCCGGATCCACTGCTAAGCCTGCGGTTGCGGTGCCCAAGACTGGGTCTGGATCCAAGACTGGATCCGCTGCTGCGTCAAAGTCTGGATCGGGCTCCAAGACCGGATCCGCTGCTGTGGCGTCGAAGACTGGGTTTGCATCCAAGACTGGGTCCGCTGCTGCGGCGTCAAAGACTGGATCCGCTGCTGCGTCAAAGTTCGGATCTGGATCCAAGACTGGATCTGCTGCTGCGGCACCGAAGTCCGGATCTGGCTCCAGAACTAGATCCACTATCACGACGTCGTCCCAGGTGGTTTCGACGACTGGATCTACGGCAATTGATTCTTCTACGACGGAGCTAGCAGCCTCCACAGCCGGGTCCGGTTCGGCTCAGTCAGGATCCACTGCTGGACCATCCGTGGCGGTGTCTACCGTCCCCCGACCAGCCTCGACTGGATCTCGACCGGTGGGATCTGGATCCGGTAAAGCGAAGGCTAAACGTATCATTCCCACCGGCTGTGGACTCGGCAGCTCGGAAGACGACGAGAAAGAAGGATCCGATTGGGCCGACCGCTCGGGGCCTCCTATCCGTTCGTCTTCGAAGCGTACCCTCTCCGCGGGCCATTATTCATTCAGTCCCGACGACGATGATGACGATAATGATGAAGATCCTGAGGATTCCGAGGAGCCCAGAATCTCCGATGATGCTTTGGAGGAAGACATGCGGCGGGCATTGTCGCAATCTAGATCTGAAGCTCGGCGGAGATCCCACTCGACGCCGACCAAACAAGTCGCTGGCGCGCTCGGATCTGGAGACGGTACTGCGGGGTCTTCAATCCCGGTCGACAGCGACGATGGATCGGGTAGTGACAATGGAGAGCGATCACCTCACGGTGGCGGATCCACCGGATCTACCTTGGTCGCCCCTCCTCCCAACTCTTCCCTACCAGGGATGCTTCCCGGGGCCCCGTTCGGCCCGGATGCCACCTTCCCTGGTCGGCTCGCGCCTATGGCCTTCATCGCAGACGCTATCGAGCCTTGGTCCGCAAGGAAATTGAACCGGGTCGACATCGCTACTATGAAGACCACCATCCTGTTCCCTGAGTTGCCGGTTCGTGCTGAGTGGATATTCCCTCGCGAAGAGGATGACATGCCGGCATCCTATGTGAATTCGTTAGTCACCAGATCCCACTTGGAAGAGTTGCACAATACTGCACCATGGGATATTTTGACGGCTACTCTGGTGGATCCCGTTAGCTTTCGAGGTGACGTCGGTGGACGCCTCGGGTTGTTCGTTGGCGCCTTTCTAGATTTCGCTTCTAAACACCAGATCGCAATATGGGAAGGTTCGCATCGATTTCCCGTTTCTCGTGCCCAGCTGCGGGATTCAACGTGGCTGTTGAACTTTAACAAGCAACGCGGCAACAGACGCAGTCACGCCGGCCGAGTCTGGAAGAAAGTTCTCATGATCCCGGTTGGTGTGACGTGGATATCTTGCTGGGTCCGTTCTTCTTACACCTTCCCAGACGTGGGAATAAGGTGACGTGGTTCCCGGGATCCGTATCTCGTCAAGCTAACTTGGAAAATTCCACCATTCACCGCCCGGAACCCACGAGCTTACTAGAGGCTCTGCGAGAGGTCGACGAAGCGGAACCTTGGCGCAACCAGTTTCGGGGAGACCCCAGCCAACGCCCAGGACACCGGATCTCACGTCTGGAGGGCAAGCTCTTTAACGTTCAGCCCAAGACCACCTGATCCACACCACCCCTTCATGCTTCGCCCCCAGTTCCAGTCTTCGTGGAACCGTATCGTAGTAGTAATTAGCGGCTAAAAACTGGGTCGATTTAGTCTGTTTGCATAAGCTCTCCTAATCCACTTTTCGTTACTTGAATATGTCTTCTCTAACATTCGCTTGTTCGATTGAGGAGCTATGTCAGAGCCTCCCAGCGTACGTCTGGATCTGGGCTAGATCCACCCCTGGTTCCAATCCAAATCCGTATCTGGATTCGTTTATTTATGGATCTGAACTGGATCCGCGCTTGAATTTGAGCCGGATCCACCTCTTATGGCTGAGTCATGATTAGACCAGTATGGTCCGAGTACTCGAAAAACTCGCGTTTGGTCCGGGACTTTTCGCACGTGAAAACGCCACTCTTTATGCATAAAACATTCACTTCTTCCTCCTGATCCACACCCTTCCTGTGGATTCTTCTTCGCTTTTTCTCTAATATGACCAGCTCACATCAGTGATCCTCATCCTCCTGGCCCACACCTTTCCTGTGGGTCCTTCTTCATTCTCCAATCGCTATGTCCAATTCACACACATGGATCCTCCCCCTACGTCTCTTCATGCGACCGCATCACGCCAAAACGATTCCGATTTGTACGCTCCCGCAAAAAACCATAGAGTAATGCACCACAGCTCAGGTCTGCCTCGTCTACCCAACTGGGTTCGTCATATCCACGCCAATATACCAGAAATTCGCGGTAAATTCGTCCATATCTGGTTCGCTTCCCTGACCTCATGTCGGCGATCTTCTCAACTTCGAACTCGTCGGCTTCGAGATCTACGCTCCAACTATCCTCTGGTAGGAGGACTTTGTCGAAACCCACTCGGTCGGATTCATCCACCAAAAGACGGGTTTGCGGCCGGTCCGGATATTCCCTGACCAACTTCAGTGTATATACGTGTACTACAGGGAACAAGCGATATTCGGTACCTGCCGTTTCCAACTTCACCGCATGTCCCCCTATCTTTTCGCTCACTCGGAACGGTCCGTGCCAGAGATGGGCCAGTTTACCAGCATATCCTTCTTTCACTCTATCTAGGTACAGCCACACCTGCGATCCAACTTGGATTTGATGTGGACGGGCTTGTTCGTTGTGTCGATCCGCTCGATCCTGTATCGCACTTCGTAACCGTTCATTCACTTGAAATCTGGCTTGCCGGTAGTATTTTTGGACCTGTTATCGCCATCGTCTTGGGTCTCGGTTTCTCCTCTTGGTACTACCTACCGGAATGGCCGCTTCTAAAGTGGATCTAGGATCCCACCCATATACCAAGTAAAATAAGGTATCGCCCCGGATCCTGTCGTGTGCGGTATTCATTGCGAAGGTGAGTCGCTCTGCGTACTCATCCCAATCCCACTGATTCAACTCCTGAACATACATCCTGAGCGCCCTCGTGATCGTCTGTACCATGTGTTCGGCCGATCCATTGGCTTGGGACGGTATGCCATAGTCACCCGCTATCTCTGCCCCAGGATCCGGTTGAAGGCTCGAAAGAAATCAGACATAAAACCTGGCTCCCGATCATGACGAATCATCTCACTAGCCCCGAGTCTCCGAAAAACACACTCCTCGTACGATTCGGCGATGGTCTGTGCAATTCTAGACGCGCTAGCTTTGGCTATCACGTATCCGGTAAACAGATCCACCCAGATCAGCAATACTGTATTTCCTTTGAATGACTTGGGTAGCGAGGGGATGTGATCCATGGCTATGATTTGGAGCGGGTAAGTTGCTTGGACGTTGCCTGGAGACTCCCCTTCGATCGTGGGCCTGCCTTTGCCTGTCTCACAATCCACGCATTCACCGACATATCGTTGCACACTCTTGAATAGTCCCCTCCAGTGGAAACACTCTCGGATCCGTTGGTAGATCCGACCGATTTCCTGATGTTCACCTTCTAAGCTAGCGTGATAGTGATGTAGGACGTCCTGTTGCAAGGTTTCCGGCATCACCAATCTCATCAATCCGTCTTGATCCCCGCTGACTCGTTTCGTAGGAGGGCAATAGAAGAGCAAATCGTTCAGATCCACTACATAATCCGTAGCGATAATACTGTAGGATTTGGCGTCTTCCCTACCCAGGTCCCGTACATCTCCCATCATATACTTCTTTAGTCCCAAGATCCATGTTTCTTCGTTTTGTGCTTTGAGAGTCTGCTCAATACGGAGTCCCTTTACATACGCCTCATTCATCGAGGATCTGGGGGCTAGATCTAATCCTTCCTCTGGATTTAGTGACAGCCATAACCGGGACCGCTCGCTTCATGGATCCAACCACCACCACTTCGTCTAGTCGGTTCAGTGTGACGAGATCCTGACGCTCGGCCTCTCTCTCCACCTCAACCCCACATTGATTCCGTAGAGCGGCACTTGCCACGCTGTCCGCACTTGCATTCCAATCTCGCTTGACATGTACCAGCTCGTGATCATCTAACCACGCAGGTGAGTCATCACCTTCTGACGCAACAGTGCTAATACCGGGGCTTTGCAGTCGATTTCACCTCGCACTTGTCTGATTATTAAATTTGAGTCTCCACATATCACCAACCTTTTCGTGTCTTCATCCTTTAGTAGATCCAACCCCAACAGGAGTCCGTTGTACTCCGCTTCATTAACGGTGAGGCCTTCCGCGTACGTGGATCTGGCCCTTACCACTTCCCATTCATGTAGTCTCCATAGAATTGCGCTGTAAGCCCTTCCTCCGCGTCGCACGCGGGCGGATCCATCGAAACTCAGAGCGTATAGATCTTCATCCACTTGCACCGTCGGGATCGCGATCTGAGGCTGGCGTTGGGGCTCTTTCTTAGGGGTGATTTTAGTCAGTGCTTCGTCCATCTTGGCTCCGGGCGTGATGCTCGCGGCCAAAACTCCTAGGATCTCGTCCTCCCCTTTCCAACATTTGACGATCTCCAGTGTCCATGGTGAGAGCAGGTATACCCATTGTCCCAACCTTCCTTGCAGTCCGGCCAACTTAAACAGCCAGGCAAGCGTAGAATGACGCGTCAGGATCCGGATGGATCTCCCCACCAGCAGGTTATAATTGAGATCCAACACCCGTAGAAGTGCCAGTATCTCCTTCTCCACTGCTCCGTAATTCAACTCGTTAGGCTTTAGCGTTCGGCAGACAAAGGTGACTGGATGACAGATCCCCTCATGCTCTTGTACCAAAGCTGCCGAGACCGCCCAATCGCTAGCATAGACTATCACTGTAGGCTGGCGTTCTGGATCAAAATGGCGGAGGATGGGTGTCGTCGCGATCCTGTTCCTTAGTTTCACAAGTGCATGGTGAGCTCGGATCCACTGGGGCTTCACTTTGTCTGAGATCCCTTTCGTCAGCTCCCTCCCGATCGGATCCTCTCCCAGTTGGTCCCGGGGTGGATCCTGTTCCTGCTTCATGTCGCCTCCCGACGTCGTGCCATGTGGATCCCCATGTGGATCCGGGATTTCCAGGGCCAGAGCTTGTTGGATCTTGGTTCGGACAGCCGAAGTAGCCATTGCAGCAAAGTCCACCTCTCTTAATTCATAGAGGACTGCAGCGAAGAGTGCGTAATCCTCAATAAACCGACTGTAATAATTCAACTGCTCAAGAAGGATTGCATCGCCCGTAGCGACTGCGGGAAAGACAAATCTGTCAACGAAGCCAGGTCCTTATGATTCGCCCCCAATCCCTCCTTGGAGACTCGATGACCTAAGCAATCCACCTTGCGCATCCCCCAATAGCTCTTCACCACGCTGATAGAGAGATTCCATTTATTACACGTCTTGTTACTCTCTCGCACAGCTGATCCCATGATTCCGCCGGGATCAGAATGTCGTCGATATAGGATCTGCGCCCTAACACGGATGGTGTCCCCAGATCGCCTGGCTCTGCTGCTTCGAATGGGTCTGCTTCCGCATCACTTGCTCCGGATCCACCTCTTGCGGGTTCCGGTATTCGGGTGAACCCGTAGAGGGCATTATCGATCAGGCGTTGATTGATCTGTGGTGCATTCTTCAATCCAAACGGCATCCGGCTCCATTCGAACAGTCCAAACGGTGTGATGAATGCGGATATTGCGCGAGCTCGATCCGTCATAGTCACCACCCAGAAACCGCTGGTCATATCTAGAGAACAATACCATAGTACTTTTTCCAAATCTTTCAATAGCTCATTGATTAGAGGCATTGAATACACCATCAGTCAGGTCAGGCCGTTAAGTAGCCGGTAATCAATACACAGACGTATATCCACTCCGTTCTTCTTAATGATGATCACCACAGGAGACGCCCACGGGGAGGTTGAGAAACTGATGATTTTGGCTTGCAACAGACCTTTAATCAGATCCGAGAGCTTTTCTCGAAATTGGGGTGCCACCTTCCGCACCCTTTGAGCAATCGACTTCGCGTCGGCGACATCGATGTCTCATTTGACTCCACGTGCGGCCGGTGGCAATGCATTACCTTTGTTAGTTAGCAGGTGTCGGATCTCTCAGATTTACTGACGTAGTCGGTCCACTTCCGCGGGTTCGTTCGCTTCCGGATCCACCTGGATGTCGTCAATCGTGACTTCCTCTGTGGTCAGTGGCACCTCTGGGATTACCGCCATACCTTCCCAAGATCTTCGGCGTGCAGAACCCCGCCTTCATGGAAGCACACCTGTTCATCTTCAGTCTTTGTCGGATCCACCACTGGATCCAGGCACCGCAATTCCCCCTCTTCAGTCAATCCTTCTGTTTTCGCGGAATCAGGTATTTTGGTACCGGGGAAAATGTCTTCTGGATCGACTTGATCTTCTGGTGAGTTTACACACGAGGGCTCCTGTGTAGCCAGTGTTGACACTCTCGACAGGGATCCAGGCATTCTGTCCAATGAAAAGTTCGGATCCAACTGTAGGTCAGCAAGATCCAGCGGGCCGGTTTCAATTGCCTGCGATACCCCATCCACCGACCCTTGGTTACATGGGGACCGGCTCTGGGTATCTTTAGCTGTCTCGGATTCAGCTCTACCACTTGGATCCCAATCGGACGATCTCTCAGTAGGATCTTCCGCGGAGTTGGATATGAAGGTCGGTCCACCAAGGGCCCGGTCGGCTCCGCCGGGGGTTCCACTTTACCGAGAGATTCAATCTTGGTAGTCACTTCATACGCCAGATTCTGCCATTCTGTATAGTGACGGGATCTCACTGACACATATCCAGGTCGCCTAGGGATACCATCATTCGCCAACCATCGCCCAATCTCCTCATAGTGGTCCAGTAATAGTCTCTTGTTGCTGACATTCGTGACCTGGAGGTATTGTGATCGACCTGGTCCTTGGATTACTGTAGGCACCCACTTCTCGCCTCGTGTGACCCACAGCTTCTCATGCTCCACCCATTTCATTCGCTCTGGCAATTCCCAGGTTTCCCCAGGTTCAATCCAGGTCGTTTTGTCTGCCCTTATAATCCTCATCTTCGCCCTGGACAACGGTCGTCGCCCACTGAGCTGGATCCGCATTTCGTCTGGGAAGCACAGTGTCCCATCTGCCAGATCCAACCTTACCCCAGCTGGTACCATGAAATCCATTCCAAGAATAGCATCTTGACCCGCGAGATCTCCGACTCAAATATCGAACCAATGCACCAAGCAACCCGCCAACGTGATCTTGATCCGCGTTCTTCGTACGGTGCACGCCTTCACCAATCCCAACACAATCTTGGTTCCGACTCCCATCGACTTGGCATCCAACCTTACGAGCAAAGGCGGTATCTAGTATAGACACCTCGGCACCACTATCTAGGAGCAGAATCGCTTTTTTATTGTTGATCTTGCTCCCTACCTTGTCTTGTCTGAATTATTTTCCTCGGGCATGGTACTTCCAGTATCCACGTGATTCCCCTGTCAACAGGTCCATATATCCAACATCCAAACCTTGGGTGGATCTGCGATGACCTCACCCTTGGTAGGCTCAAACCATTTACCATGTTGCCGTTTCTCCCAATAACCGCGCGCTTCTCCCCTCTGTAGATCCAGGGTTGAAGAGACTTCGGATCTGGCAAATTCGTCCACTTGGCGTAAGCTAGATACCTTGACAACTGACACTTCATGTAGATCACGGGTATTATCGACTGGATCTAGGGTCCTGCTACCTGGATCTAGCGACATCTTGTTCACAAACGCATAAATGCAATACCTAGAACGCTCGGCTCGTACCGAATTCAAACCCGGCGAGCGTCCTAGTTGAACATCTTCTCCTGAACCTCTGGCAACATCTCTGTGCTTGGCTGGATCAAACCATTGGCGGATCTGGTTGTAGAATTCTTCCATCGGGCACTTGCCAGCGTCGTGGATCTCGCTACAGCCTCGACGCACGTAGAAACAATGATCCCCGGGATGCCCTTTCTTGTCACACTTCTCACAAACCAGATGTTTCCAGCATCCAGCTTCTGTGTGCTTCCGGGATCCACACTGTGAGCACCTGATTTGTCCTGTCCCGTCCATGAGATCTCGGGATCTGTACATCCCACGGCCCCCGGGTAAGGAATCACCAGTGCGGGCGTTGTCTCCAGTCTTCTCCGTACGATCGTTGGGAGCGGTGAGACAGACTCTTCGGTAATCCTCTGGATCGGAGTCCGAGCCAGCAGATCCAGATTCGGTTCCTGAGTCGGGCGCCATGACTTGGTGAACGCGTCGAGCTGGGCCGTGGGTGTCGGAGCCTTTTGGCGATACTTGCCGGATCCGACAGCCGCCTTCTTCTGGCGATGTTTCGCGCGATCCACAGTCCGCAGCACTTCTTTGAGTCAATCTGCGTCTGGAAGACGTAGCAGGGTCAACCTGTCGGCCAGATCCACATCTCCCAAAGTGTCGATGAAATGATCCACGTGTTCCCGTAGTACCTTGGATCCCCCATCCTTGATCTTCAACTTGGCCCGTAGACCGGCCACAATGAGCCGATGAAGATACTCTACCGGGGACTTGTCCGATCGGCGGCGAGCATAGTAGTACTGTTGTGCTACCGACGCACAATACTGCGTTTGGAAACTACGTAGCAAATCCGGCCACTTGTTCCTAGTGGATCTGCCCAGCTGCCGATACCAGTTTCTGGCTGGCCCCGCCAGCAAGTCCGCAAATGTCAGACACTTTTCGGTACCCGACGCTTGATCTCCCAAGAGGGCTGACTTGACTTTGCTGATCCATGTTCGCGCTCGGTCTTCGTCTTGATCCTTGCCCGTGAACCCCTTCAGATCCGATATGGCTGAGATCCGTACCCTCTGGATCATAGATGATCCATCCGTCCCGGCTGCGGCTGCTGCTACCTCCGCTGGCGAGGGGGATGGGACATCCAGATCATCTGGGTCGAACTCATCATGGAGTTGTCTCCCTCCACCGACTCCATTTCGACGTCTCGTGCTCCATGGTCATGGAACACTTGCGTTTGTGGCCTAAGCATCCTCATACCTTGTTCGACCAGGAAACGACTCATTGCAGCCTCGAAGTGCCGTTACAAAGTACCTGAAGAGGTGTCGGAGGACACTGTAGCCGTAGTCGGGTCTACTGACGAGGTAGGATTCGTGAGACGATTAGCTTGAGCCTGATCCGACGATAATCCCACTGGCTTCTTGCTGGTTCTGGCTCGATCCTGGCTGCGTGGTATCAGATCGCGGGTATGGCCACTAGATTCCGTGTCTTCAGAGTGAATCCGCGGCTGAGGATTCGTAGTTGGAGGATGCAGCTATGCTGATCCTCGGTGACGACACTGGATCCATGGTGTGCGACTTTTCTCCGTCGATGGACTTGACTCTGACGAAGAGGTCCCGCGTCGCCGATAGTATGAGATATAAGTCTAGCTTGACGGTATCCTTCGCATCGAACGCACCAGCTACGATGCCTGACTCCGTAAGCAAACGTAATAGATCCTTGACTGCCACTAATTTGTTCGCCGTTTTTGTTGGTGCTCTCACCGGTTCCCTTGATCTTCGATCTGTCGTGGATTCTGGATCCGCATGACAGGATCTGGATACAGAAAATCGCGTAGAGCTTGGTGGCGATTTACAAACTCGAGATCCTTGTCGGACCTGCTTGACCTGTATCCCGCTTGGTCTTCTTCTGACTCTGGAGTTTGAATTTTCTTCCGTGTAGTCTTACTCGTATCGGTCTTCTTTCTCATCAGTTCGACTAGCGGGTTTGGGTTTAGGTACGGTGTTGGCTTGACCGGTGAATCTACAAATGCATACCGTTTCGCCTTCACTTTCCCTTGTTTTGTTAGCGGATCTTGACTTGCGTCAAGATCCGCAGGGGTCCCCGAGGGGACCTGGGGAGGATAGAGAGGTTTCTCTTTTAGATCTGGATCCGGATCCACCTCTCTTCCGTCGACAGAATTCCTCCCAGGACTCCATCGATCCGACCTCCGATGACGTCTCTTCCCCTGGCTCAATCTTCACTTGAACATCTTCTTGGGACTCACGGGGAAATCCTGAGTCACCAAAAGATCCGGGCACGCGCACCATTGTGGTGTAGCAGGATTAGCAAAATCTGCGAGATTGCTGGGTCCAACTTATCAGCAGCGCCCAGACAACGACTAACGGAGGGGGTCCCCCGATGATCCGTGATATGCTGAACTTTCCTCACCTTGTGTACCCGTCGGTAGGGCGGGATCTTGCTCTCTCGGTAACTTCCGAAGAGCTCAAGTGGTGAAGCTTGAGTGTCTTGGCGAGACAAGGGGATGGGGTGGAGCAGTAGTGGTAAGATCTTCACTCTGCGTCCGTAGTTGTTTCAGGATCCCAAGCGAATATGCGAGCTTGGTGGATCCAGGGCCTATATCTGGGATCTGGCCGTAGGGTTGCCTTGCGGGTGTGTTCCATTGCCTTTGCGTTGTACTTGCCGCCTCCTGTGACGGGATCTTGAGAGTTGAGAGCTTCTTAGGTATACCCGGCCAAGTAGTAAATCCGGTTAATTCTTCGGATCTGCACGTGTAAAGGAAAGCTCACTAGGCATTATCCGGTTAGCACTACAAACACTAGATTCGCAATTCCCAACCTTCACCGAGCTCGTACGGCCAATGTAATTCCGATTCTTGAGGTCGGGAAGGCACTTGCGTGATACTGTGCAAACTGAAGTCATATTCATGTTAAGCCTACACCTGCCTGGATTCCTACCTTCTATGTATTTTACCTGCTAAATCCCCTACCAGGCTCGGCTGCATGTTCGTTTTCCCCTTGGTTCATCACCCCAGCTGTATTAGCATCCGATCCGCCAAATCCATGGCGTAATCATAACGAGGTCGCCATATTATGGGTACACCAGCCACTTTGATTCACCTTACTGCAAGTGTACACTCTTCATGGATCTGAGCCCTCCAATCTTCCAACATCATCTCACGACTGTCCGCGGTCTCCATCACACCACGAAAGTTCGAGATCCGCTGCATCCACCATCCCCGTATCCCGGATCCAGGTCACTCGGTGTGGGATCCTCAATCCCTTGTATCAGGACTTGGCAAAGTGGGCTCTGAGACATATCGCGGTGAATCTTGCCTTCTCGTTTGTCGTCGATACCAGATCCACCTCCAGATGGCCTCTACCGTCTTTCCTCCATAGGATCCTCACTCGATCCACCCGCACATGGTATATCCCATATCCCCTAGGTATAATCGGGTGAGGGTGGATCCGAGTCTCCACTTGGTGGATCCTGCCTTCCCGTACGTTATCCAAGCCAGATCCATCGTCGACCCATATAGGATGCCGCTTTACCTTGGCCCAATTCACTTCAAGCAGCGTGGATCCATGCCGGGCAATCCAGATCCCTACTAACCACCGGGTGTTGTCACTAATCTGTGATAGTGGCTCCTTGTCCGATCCCGTCTATTATTTCTGAGAAAGCACTTCACCACAGTCGCCTCCTGTACGTGGTTGGCGCTGCACGACAGCGCTCACGACGTACACTCCCAACTCTCCTACTTCTCCAACAGCTTCCTCCCTCGCGTGACATATGTCTCCCACGAAACGCACTGGTAAAACGCCCGCAAGGCCCCATCCACTGCTGCTCCGGTCAGTCCTCACGCGTCGCCTGCCGATTTGCGGACATTGGCCCAAGTTCTCTCCGATCAGGCACGGACCTTGACGGCGGAGCTCCAGAGATGCTCAGGATCGAGTTCAACGTGCAGAGGTTGTGGCTCATCAAGCGTTCAAATCGCTATCCGCATCTTTCTACGCCACCCGACTCCGGACCTTACAGGCTCAAGTTCATGATCAAGCTATGGAGCCAAGGATGGGAGCACCGCGCAACTTCTCGCTCACAAGACCTGCAACCTCTGTTGGCCGACCAAGCTGTGAAGATTCGCGACCTAACCGGACGACTGAATCGCATCTCTCGTCAGCGGGATGGCTTGCAAGATGACAACGACCATCTCCTTCTCCGGTGTCGATGCGCTTGGCTCTGTCGCCGGAGTATTGTCTTCGTAATCGTCGTAATCATGGGCGTCAGGACCGATGTCCGCCTCGTCCTCGAAACTTACCGAAATCTCGGTGGCAACTGCAAAGCATGCAGCCGTCACGTCCGGACTTGACCTCTCGTTGCGTGCTCCGCCAGACTTGGCAGGAGTAGCTGGTACCGTCGATTGTCCTTTCGTCGTTTTTCTTGTTTTTTGTTCTTATTCTTCTTCGCTTGGTAGTTCGCTAACTGGAAGGCCATACAAAAAGTTCACAATGGTCACACTCTGTTTACGGGTCGCGGCACCAGTTGTGGTGTCGGAATTTCCACGTGAACTCTAGCTACGAATGTAGTTAGGACGTTCCCACAACGTCCTAATGGGCGGATCTGAAGACCCCAGCTCTGCCCTTGCACCGGGACAAACTGGACCTTGTAAACTACTTATATAGGCCAACCAGTAAAAAATATAACATGCTACTAGCACGAGCAAAGCTAGCAGGTGTTTTGAATCCTCGTGGTCCCAACAGTGGAAGGGTACCAGGCGTGGGTAATCCTTTTACGAGGGTACCGAGCGTTCAACACTCGGTTGGAAGAATAAAAGGGATGCAATACAAGTACTTCCGGTCGTGCAAATAAACAACAATAAGCCGTCACGTAAACCTCCCGACAGTAATCGGCCAAAATACACAGCCTCTTGGCCTTGCCGGATGAACCCTCGCTACAGAGCTTCGAGTTCACCGACAGGCATAACACACTCAAACAAGGTTGACTAGACGCTTACCTTGAAGCCAGACGTCGCTCTGTGTGCTTGAGTGGAAATTCTGTTCTATAGTATGTTTGCCCTTTCGGGTCTATTCCTAATAAAGAAGTCCTAATTATGTATACAAATATCAAGTGAACTATGATCCGTTATGGATCTTGTTGCACGCCAAGCGTCGTCTGCAGCGTTGCATGCGCATCTTTAGCAGCTCGCGCCCTTTCCCAGACGGCTACCGTGCCTTCAAAGAGTACGCGGAGGCTTCCGCGAACTCATCCCAACCGCCACCCAGGGTCTGTACCAGTTCTTTCTCGCCGAATGTGAATCCGACCAGTCAATTAATAAGACAGCCTGGATTGAGTGACACCTGGACCGTATCCAATATTCGCTGAGTGTTTGGTAGTGACATTGTCGAGTCTCTTGCACCTTGAAGTCACTGTACAACAGGTGACCGAGTGTTCGTCGCTTGAGCATCTTCGACGGTGTCGCATCTTTGTTAACGGGCGATTATCCACAGCGCTGGAGAAATCACTACATCACCGCTAACCATTCCCTTAATATATCTACTTGCGTCACCTATTTGCATCGTATTTGCGGGTGTATTGCGCGACGCTGTCAAAATAATGTAGCCATTAGTTGATCTCTCAGTCCGTATATAATCGGGGTCGCGAGCGTCCGAAATATTAAAAAAAATTGTATCAGACGGGGTCAGACACGCCCAGTGAGATACCCCCTCGGTGTCCTCTATGCCGTCTTTTCACTGCCTGCAGTTGACGACAGCAATGCTTCGTACGAACTGCCCCGCACTATAAATGATTAAAGTACGAGGGTAACCTCTAAGCGATATCGCGCACGGGCACGTTGGTGTGAGCTTCGGGAATGAGTGGTGTGCAGTTAGAGTTACAAATGTTAATAGCTATTGTGATTTCCGATCTCTAATCGCTCCAAACTCTAACGCTATATTGCCGTTTTGGTCATATTCAGTGAGTCACTCGATTACAAATTTCCTGTTATTTCGAAACGACCCATATCGTACTTAAGAAGTCGTATTTCGTACTTAAATGGATAATCTCTAGAGGCAAATCAAAAACAGATTTGCACTATTGCATGTGCGTTCATTCAAAGAACCGCGAACGGAAAATTTGAGTAGTACAATAGAGAGATTTCGAAACCAGCAATTCTTGGTCCGTTCTCGGTTGACGCTCATGAAAAGTGCAGCATCGAGCACGAACCAGGAATTGTTGTCAAGACAGTCTTAGGAATCTGGTTTTCTTAGGAATGTTCTGTCCGGTTGGAGACCTCTCACAACCAATCTTTCACAGCCACCACCAGTATGGTGTCGTCGGAGACTGCGTTGCTGCAGTGGTACATCGCCAAGAACAAGTACATGAGCCGCAAGAAGAAGCTTCGCTTCATGTTGCTGCTCGACCAAGTTGAGCGGCCTTCGATTCCTGCTGTGACGTTTGACCTCGCTAGCTACACCGATGCAAACAGCGAGCTTGAGTTTCGCTTCGATGTGGCTGGCGTCTACGAGCTACGGTCTCTGCTGCGCATCCCTGACACTGTAGTGACGGCACATGGCGACACTTGTTCCGGTGACACTGCCCTCTGTGTAATGCTAGCTCGCTTAGCGTTTCCAACGCACTACTACGACATGATGAAGACGTTTGGAAGGGGTACAGCGTGGTTGTGTCGTGTATTCTTGCACATGATCGACTACGTGCACGACACGTTTGCGGACAAGCTGTTCATGGCTGAATCGATCGTTAGCGCCCGCATGGAGGAGTATTGCGAAGCCGTCGAGGCGAAAGGAGCTCCGACGGAGGGCGTATTTGGGTTCCCCGACGGCACCAAGGTGGCGGTTTGTCGTCCTTCACCTCGCCGTCATGGTGAAAGAGGTGAGAACCTGCAGAAGCATCTGTACAGCGGGCACAAGCGCATTCACTGCCTGAACTACCAAGCCGTGACGGCACCTGACGGGCTTTGTATCCATTTCTGGGGTCCCATGGAGGGACGCCGCCACGACAGCACCATGCTGCGGGAAAGTGGTCTTCTAGAATACTTTGATGAACACCAAGACACATTTGAGGGGGAGTTCCTTTATGGTGATCCTGCGTATGGAACGCGTAAGTACATCGTCAGTGGATATAAAGGAAATTCTGTAAGTGCCGACGAAAGTGACTTCAACAGCGAGATGAGTCGTCTTCGTGAATCGGTGGAATGGAATTTCAATCGTATGAAAACGCTGTGGTCGTACGTCGACTACAATAAACAGCAAAAGGTTCGCTTGTCACCAGTCGGTAAGTTTATTAAAGTTGCTATGCTCCTAACGAACTGCCACAACTGCTACTACGGAGGCAACCAAATCAGCCAGTACTTCGATCTGCCACCACCCAGCTTACAGGATTATCTGGGCTAGAAGGTGCAATTCCTGCGCTCGGTCAAGCACCACCTTCAAGACCCAAGACACCATCGCTCACTCCAACCCCTGCATCTTCGCCCACGTCACCGACCTCTCCAACAATTCCATCGAGCGCCGTTCCACCACGCGCCTTGAGCAGAGCTAGCTTTAGCAGGTTTTCGTAGCGTTCGTTTTCTAATCGAGCAGGACGAAGCTTAAATTCTCGCTCCTCTTTCCGGTCCTGAAGCTCCATTTCCTTCTGCTTTCGCTGCAACTCTTGCTTCTGCTGAAATTGCTCAGCTCGCATTTAGCGCTCTTTTTCGTTGTCCTCACGCATCAGGTCGTAGATGGTTACCTTGCGCGGCGACGATGTGGTGTAGTGATTTCTCCGTAGTTGCGGATTATCACCCGTCGACAAAGACGTGACACCGCCCAAGATGTTCAAGCGACGAACCCTCGGTCAGGTGATGTACGGAGACGCCAAGGTGCCAGGGACTCGACGGCGTCACTCCCGAGCTTTCAACGAGCATTGGATACGGGCATATGTCACTGAATCCAGGCTGTCCTTATTATTAATAATGGACTGGCCGGATTCGCATTCAGCGGACCATCTACGGTACGAACCCTCAGTGGCGGTTGGGATGAGTTCGCGGAAGACTCAGCGACCCTTGGAAGGCACGTTCACCGTCTAGGACAGGGCGCGGGCCGTTAAAGATATTCATGCGACGGTGCAGACGACGCTTGGCATGCAAGAAGATCCATAACGGATCATTGTTCACTTGATATTTGTATACTTGATTAGGACTTCTTATTAGGAATAGACCCGAAAGGGTAAGCATAAATACAGAACAGAATTTCCACTCAAGCACACAGAGCGACGTCCGGCTTCAAGGTAAGCGTCTGGTCAAGCTTGTTTGAGTGTGTTATGCCTGTCGGTGAGCTCGAAGCTCTGTAGCGAGGGTTCATCCGGCAAGGCCAAGAGACTGTGTATTTTGGCCGATTACTATCGGGAGGTTTTACGTGACGGTTTATTGTTGCCTATTTGTACGACTGGGAGTGCTTGAATTGCATCCCTTTTATTCTTCCAACCGAGTGTTGAACACTCGGTGACCTCGTAAAAGGCTTACCCGTGCCTGGTACCCTTCCGCTGTTGGGACCACGAGGATTTATAACACCTACTAGCTTTGCTCGTGCTAGTAGCGTGTTCTTATTTTTACTGGTTGACCTATATAAGTAGTTTACAAGGTTCAGTTTGTCCCGGTGCGAGGGCAGAACTGGAGTCTTCAGGTCCGCCCGAGCGATCGTTTACTATCCTAGTAGACGTATTGTTGTGGGAACATCCTAACTACATTTGTAGCTAGAGTTCACGTGGGATTTCCAACACCACAACGGCTTCTCAGACTCGCTCTCTTCACCTCTGTCCTTCCGCTTCTTCAGGCGCGATACAGCTTCCTCCCGCATTAGCTTACCAACGTCATCTTCTGACTCGAGCTTTTCCTTCAACTCCAGAGCCCGCTGCGCCTCTTCTCTAGCATGCTCATCTACAGCCAGCACTATCTCGTCCAGAAGCTGCTGCGACTCCGTGTAATCCTCTGAGACTCCCGAAGCTGCCGCCGACTTTTTGTCGGCTTCTCGATGGTTTTCCACCAGTACATTGAACCGTGCCTGTGCCGACTTGCCAGTAATCTCCTGCTTGGAAACCCCCTGCACGACTTTCACCTTGTTGGCGAGAGACGTCCACGCATCCATAAGGCTGCCTCGAACACTAGCAAAAGGCTGGTCTGCGCTAACTTGCCGGAGTAGTACTAGGTCGTCGTGCTTGCTGAATTTCTTTCTTTTTGTCCTCGATTTCGAGGAGGACACTGTTGTCGTGGCTGTTGAAGGTGCCTCAGTCGACTGGGCACTCTCCTTTGGAGGTTTACGAGATGTTGGCATCTTGGTGGGCTGGAGATCAAAAGCGAATGCGTCGAGCAGAACAACGGAGCTCGTGAAGGAGCACCACTCGTCATGGTTGGTGCCGGTTAACTGCTTTGGAACGGCGAAGATTACCTCAATTAGTTGATGCTCGAAGGCTTTTCGCAGAGTGGACTGAGATTTGTAGCGAAACCTCTTGCTTCGCATTCCTAGTCTTGATCCATTCCCGTTTTACGAACGAGGACTCGGACCAAGATTGGCTCTCTTCGAAATCTCTCTAATATCATTTCCACAACTCATCACTTTGACGTGTTCAAGTGGTGGCACTGGCAATGCCCCATGTGCATAAATGCAGAGCGCCTGCGTTTTTCGCTGTACACATGTAAACTCCCGGTGCATCTTGCAGAGCAAGTGGATTGCACCGCTGGGTGCTTCACGCTGACTTGAACTGTGACAAGTCCACACTTTTTGTGGCCGTTGCTTCTCAAATTGGCAACGCTTTATTCTGTGGCGTTGTTGATTCAGGGTCTTATTCGGTGTTCTGCACATCAAGTAGAAGTGCGCCACACAGTGGGACACTGGGCGATCCTTCCGTGTGTTGAAGGGCTACCCATACTCACGCCAAGTACAGCCATAACGAACCCCACAGCTCGCACCAGTCACTCGCACTGTAACCACCGAGGCCAAGGCCGAGGCGTGGAAGCAGGTGAGGAGGCAGTGCCTGCTTCACTTTCCGGCGTAAAGATCTCCAAGCATCAGCAATACTAGTGAGGACAAAAGGCTTGATCTTCTTTCTCTTCTCCAGCACCCACTCGCCATGGTGAGCGACGTCGACAGCGAGGACCATCGTTCTCCTGGTGTCTGCGATGCGTGCGGAATCGCCCCTGCCGCACTGCGCTGCGAGGCCTGTCGCCTCGATTTGTGCGTGCCCTGCTCACGGACGCGTCACCGCAGCAGCCTCCATCTGACCACAGGCCGCTTCCGCTTCTACCGCCAACCAGGACACGACCAAGCGGACGACTCACCGTCCACTGCCTCACCACCCAGCTCGCCCGCAACTGAAGAGTTGCGCAGCTCGTCTGAGACGACAGCTAGTGACTCGCTATGGGGATTCGACGATGCGTTGGCGCAGTCGATACGTGCGCTAACGTTCGCCACCGATGAAGATACCAGCGTCGACTCAATTGCAACTTCTATGACCACAACTGCGACCACTGCTACTACTACTACTACGACGACAACGACCGTTGATAGGCGACCACGCAGCTTCTCCGACTACGCGGTGTTGGGCGACACCGAGCGGTGGCGTGCGCAGGGAGAACTCAGTGAGCTCTGGGGGGCTATGCAGACGGAGTTTGTCTCGCGCCACGTAATCGTGCGCTGCGGTGCCGGTGTCTGGGATGCGCTGGACGTGCGCCGCGTTGTGGATCGACTTAACGTACGTAGAAATAGAAAGTGACGTTGCTACGGTAGGAACTGACATGTGTGCATTTATTTAATGCAGAACTTTGGGAGTGTGGCCAGCACACGCCGCGAGCTGACTGCAGGTGGATTGCTCTTCTGCACCTTCTTCGATCTTGCGAGTGCAGTGGCGGCTGTTGGCCGCTGGCGCGCTGATATAGACATCATTAGCTTTTGTCTACCCTACGAACTGCCGGATGACGTCAACTCGGCGACGCTGCTCGTACGTTTCGCGCTCGGTGGGTCGCCTCCTACGGCTGCCGAGCTTCGTCATGTCTGTACGTGCTTCGGCCAAGTGGCCAGTGTCTTGCAGCCTGATACACAAATAACCAAGTACATCGTCGAGTACAGCGACTCCCGTGCACTACCAGGCGCACTTAACGGCCTGCCACACGCCTTCCACGCCAGTGGACCGGTGTCTGTGGCGCGCACTACACCTCTATCCTTGGATGTTTCCAAGCTTCAACTCTTCCAGGAGTGTCTGAATCGATCAGCAACCACCCATCCACGAGTAACTAGAACTCGCCCCAAGAGCTTCTCGTCTAGCAGCACGTCGCTTCTGACGTCGCCTACCTCGTCCGTCGCGTCATCGCTCAACACGTCCTTTCTGGAAGGTGCTGGTAACAATAGCCCAATGGCATCGACCACGTCGGCCACATATCCTGGAGAGATCACGTCCCCGGTGTTCATGCCTCAGGAAGAGCAGCAGATTTGGGCGAGACCAGCGCTTCGGGTCAGAAGCAACTCGTCCTCAGCGTATCTCGGCGGTTCTTTGTCGTCCAGCAGCTTTGGCGATTCGGCGTATTCCAACGGGTTTGCACTTCCGTCGTCCAGCAGCATCGACACGTTGTCGAGTCGCGCCAATGGATATTCGTCGTTCCAGGGTGTCAATCAACTACAGCCTTCCGGTAACCAGATACCCACAGAGCAACAGCAGCAATCTTATTACGACTTTCGAGGACGACAGCGTATGCCCACCAAGTTTGCCGCCATGAGAAACAGTTTTAGCAACAACGACCACTTCTTCCGAACAAATGCTAATGCACTCAGTGGTGGCCACGCTCCTGCTCACGGTGTGGGCTCCGCAGGGCGCCCCACGACTGGGCGGAACGATCAAGGTACTGGGGAATTCAGCATGTCAATCGAAAAGGTGGCGTCGGGCGAAGATAAACGAACCACATTGATGATCCGTAACATCCCCAACAAGTACACGCAGCAGATGCTGCTCTCGGAGATCAATCGTAACCATCGCGGCAACTACGACTTCTTCTACCTGCCCATTGACTTTAAGAACAAGTGCAACATGGGATACGCTTTCATTAACTTCATTGAGGCGGCGCTTATCGAAGCGTTCCATAAGGAGTTCGACGGACAGAAGTGGACCAACTTCAATAGCGAGAAGGTCTGCGCCATCTCATACGCGCGTTTGCTAGGCAAACAGGCAATGATCGCTCGATTTCAGAACTCGAGTTTACTCGACAAGCACGAGTCCTATCGCCCGCTGGTCTTCGGTAGTTCTGGCCCGAATCGAGGCAAACCTGAGCCATTTCCAGCCCCAAAGCAGATTGTTCACAAAAAGCAGTCGGTGCACTTGCCACATTCCCCAGGAGTATTTGGGGCTGACGAATATGGCAGCTACGTAGCCCATCGAATGTATGCGCCATCGCACCAGCAGCAGATGCACCAACAGCATTCGCTTGCTGTGTACCCTCAGTCATTTGTGGGGATGCCTCAGCATGCCATGCCTCCTCTTCCGACAGCCCACTTCGGCCCGCAGGCACTACCGTTGCAGTATCCCCCCTCGTACCAGCAGAACGACCCCCGCTTGACGTCGCCGTTTGTGTACGGGGTTGCAGGGATGCCGTCGAATACGCTGGATTACTCGCTTTGACTTGTTCTTCCGGCTTGGCGACTGCCTCGACTTCCTGCCTGCCTTCGTATTAGTTTGTTGAGCGCTCTCTGTGTACTCTTGTTTACTTTTTTGGCTTGCTGGTTTTTGATACCTGCTCACTGTGTAACTTTGATTAGCTTAAGCTTTTAGCACGATAACTATCTCGGAAATACAGCAAACTACCACCGTGAACAGCAGCATCCCCCTGTTCACGTCGCGAAGAGGAATCGCAAGTCTTCCTCGGTGAGACGGCAGATAGCGCTTACGTTGGCCCCAACGGTTCCTTCAAAGATCAGTCGCTTCTTCTCTTGAAGCTTCAGAATGCGTTCCTCAACGGTGCCAGCAATGATGAAGCGAGTGGCCTGGATCGGCTTGAACTGACCCAATCGATGCGTACGATCGATGGCCTGATTTTCTGCCGCAGGGTTCCACCACGGGTCCATTAAGAAGATGCTGCAACAGACACCAGACACAGGAAGGGAGTAAGATGATCGGAGAATAGGTATACAAGAGCAGAAGAAGGCTCTCAAACTTACTGCGATGCGACAGTCAGGTTGAGTGCGACGCCGCCTGCCTTGAGACTGATCAAGAACGCAGTCACTGTTGGGTCGTCTCGAAAGGCCTTGATAGTTCGGTCTCGCACACTCATGCTCATGTTGCCGGATAGTTTAACGCACTTGACCCCACCGAGTTGCAGGCGGTGTTGGATGATATCGAGCATGTTGACAAACTGTGAAAAGATGATGGCCTTCCCGGACGGGTCACGAGCGCGCATGAGCTCCAGCTCCTGCATCAGCGCTTCAATCTTGGTGCTGGACTGGAAAGCGTGGACGTCGGAGATTCGGTGAAGAATGCTATTCCGATGAAAGCTGGACAGATTTACAGCCTTCGGTGACCGGCTACTCGGCGTGCTGGTCTCTTCGTTCGAAAGAGGTTTGACTTCTTGCACCGGCGGAGATAAGTCGACTGTCAGCGGTTTTAAGCACGTTGGACATGTCGCCTCGGCGCCCGCTGGAAGTGACTCGATGAACTCCTTCACACACTCGCGGCAGAATTCGTGTCCACATTTCGCGACGACCTCGTCTTCTATGTATTCGTGGCAGATTGTACACGATCGCTCGTCCTCAAAGCTCGCGCCGCCGCAAGTACCGAAAGGCGTTTCTTCCACCAACGGAGCAGCTGAACTGGGGAGCTGGAGTGCTGGGTTTGTCTTGGAGTAAATTACGAGGTACGGGTGGTCCACGGCTTGGCGAAGGCGAATGAGGAGGTCGAAAATGTGGGCGTAGTTGTTCAGCAGAGTCCCAGACGACACGTACGTGTTGAACTGCGCTTGACTCTGTGTATAGATAGCCTCGTAAAAGTCATTTTCACGCTCATCCAGTCTATCCTTTCGGATTCTCACGAGTTTAGGCGGAAGTGAAATGTCGTCTGCACGTCCTTCTTTCGTTCGGCGTAGTAGAATCTGCAATCGAACCACGTTAGACGAAATGCAAATGATACGGGAAAAGGGGCAGTACTAACATGCTGGAGAACGTCATTCTGCAATCGCTGCATTGCAAGCTTGCCCTCGCCAACGTAGCCGTAAGCCTGGATCGGGATCACGACCTTTTTGTTAAAGTACGAGTAGTGCTGGATGGCGCTGTGAGTACACTGTACACATTTTTTATCTGGGAAACTGGATCAATCAACGTTAGATACAACGCCAACTTCGATAGTACAGACAAGAGACACGTACTTGTAGTCCAGCATTTGGCAGTCACACACGTTGCAGTGGTAGTATGCGTACTTCTTTACCTGGAGGAACCGAACAAGAGAAAACAACTCGCCAATACGGTTCTGCAAAGGAGTGCCTACGCAGATATGGTAACGAAGTCGTGATAAGTCTCACAACTCCATAAAGCGAAGTTCTAGCACACAAAAAGTACCAGATAAGCACCACTTGTACGTTGACTTGAGCTCGAAGACACCACGCGCTGTATTACAATTTCGGTCCTTGATGTAATGCGCCTCGTCCAGAACGATACGCGTCCACTGGATCTGGTGAAGAGGCGACTTGCCTTTTGTCTTCTGGAGTGTCGGCTTTTTCTCATCATTCTTCTTCGCTGGACCCTTAGGTTTTCGAGCTGGTTGCTTCATGTCATCGCCTTCCTCTTCACTGCTCTCACCAGCAGCTTTCTTTTTGGGTTTCTTCCTTTGCTGCTTATTCTGCAACGCTGTCTTCCTGGCACCTGGTCCGCAAAAGTACTTGTAGTGCGACACCAACTTGTCTGGCAAATACTTTTTACCACAAAACTTGCACGCAACTTTCAACCATCCGAGTGTTTTACGGATCTCACTTTCGATAATGGAGTACGTCGTCAGCACAATATCATATGAAGCAATCCTTTCCACCAAGTCCAGACGTTTAGAGCCGTGATGAATGTACACGGACAGATGATCAGGCTCCACAAACCGCTCAATCTCGCTCTTCCACTGCATGACGGCAACGAGAGGGCAAACAACGAGAGTTCCACCATACACAGTCTGCGAGTTTCGGCTGTTAGCGGACTTTCCAATGGGCTTTTCACGAACATTTTCCAGCATGAGCGAGATGGCCTGAATGGTCTTTCCCATCCCCATTTCGTCTGCTAGAATGCCGCCTTTGTAGCTGCTTTCCTCCTGTCCGACCATCCAAGCCAGAGCTTCTCGCTGATACGGAAGAAGAGTAGCAGTTAAGTACTTGGACGGTTCCTTCTCTGGCATGCGGCCTTTCTTGTTGAAGTGCTTGTCTGAAAGTGGGAGACGCTCATCAATGACACCGTCCATGTCGTTCTTCTTCATGTACTCACGAACACGCTTCTGATCTGCAGCCTGCAGCCTTGAAAATCCGTCAATAGGATCGTTGTTCTTCTTCTTTGCAAGTTTATTGTCCAGCTTTTTGCCATCTGCCTCCTCTGTAGTAAGATCGGCGGTAGTTCCAGCCTTCAGTCCGATCATGGTGCACTCCAGATGCTAGGTATTTAGGAGACCAAGAACCATTAGACAAATACATTTACTCCACGAGATTAGGGTCACTTACTTTGTAATAAGTGGTGTCACCGAAAATTGAGTGTCGAATGTCGATACCTACACGAAGCTGCTTGACGAGAAGCTTCTGCTCGCAGCTCTTGCACTGCATTTTTATCATGCATTAGCTGCGTTAAGAGCCGGAAACACATCATCAGCAACGCAACTGAGAACGACGCACCTTAGATCTGCCATTGGCTGCGTATTCAACAAAGTAGTGGGGGCCATCGTACAGATCCTCCTCGTCCGAAACCTCGCTCTCGCCCACAATTTCAATGTCCAACGAATCTGCGTCGCTACCATGAATACTGTTGCCTGCACTAGTAATGCGGGTGGAGGAGACATCGATATTTAGATTGGCAGTTGCAGGGCGAATTATCGCAGCGCGTTGTATTGGAGGAGATTTCTTCATGGGCGGACGTCTTCTCACCGGTTTTCGCCCCTCTTCATCACTCGATATAGCCGACGATACCAAGTCATCGTCTTCTTCCTCAGACACGCTGTCTCCAACGAAATCACTGTCAGCGTCGTTGTCTTCATCGTCGTCACTTAGTACAACTGCCAGCTTTCGGGACGAGGCACGGCGAGCCGTTCGACCATCCACTCGTGACTTTGGCAACGTCTTCGCCTTCATCTTCATAGCAGTCTTCCCGTTCTGACGCTTCAGCAGCGTCTGAGCTATAGGCTTCTCGTCCAAGTCATCGTCTTCATCCTTCTGTGTGGATCTCGTCGACCCTCGGCGTCTCTTGGGCATCGGCTGCTCTGCCTCCTCCATCTCCACTAGGGTATCTCTCTTCTTTCTCTTGCCATTGTTTACAAGTCCATTCTTTTCCTCGCCTCCTCCCTTACAGTCTGAGCACTGCCACGAGTCTACCAGCTGCGGCCGGCGACGCAGCGGCGGTTTGAGGCATCCCAGGTGAAAAAGCTTCGTGCAGGTTGAACAGTTCACGGTCACACGCTGTGACGGCTCCTCGCACACGGCGCAGACTTCAGCATCAGCATCCGAGCTCTCAGACGCCGCTGCTGGTTGCTGAGAGCGCAGTCTTGCCATTCGTTGGCAGCTTTAGACACTCGACCTGTTCACTCGACTTCAAATTGCCGATTGACGTATCGGCGGCCCAGAGTGAAAACCAGACGAACAGAAACGAGACGGTCTTTGGCGCGATGGCAGCCGAGTTGGAACAGTTGGCGCAAACCCTCAAAATGCTACTGTACTGTACTGCTTTTAATAGTACCCTTTTCTAAGAATATTTTTTGAACACCTGGATCGGGATTTAGGAAATTATAATCTCGCTTCAACTAGCACGAGGGCCTCTAGCAACAACCTGTGCCCAGTTCTTACGAGACGGTCATAGACGTCAAGTGGGCGAAGGACCCTGGAGGCAGCACCAGCTTCTTTCGGGAGCGGAGCGCGCTCTCGGCGTTGATCTTCTCCAGCAACAGACGGAACTGCTCCACCTCACGGTCGATGTCGTCTTCCTCCGGGACGCGCACCTCCATGACCGAGTCAGCGCTTCCGTCTGTCGATGCTAAGGCAAACTGCTGCTTCTCTGATGCGGCAGCGTTGCGCTTCGACATGTGCGACTGAGTGTTTGTATCTCGAGGATTCACATTCTCTGTCGCCTTCTGAGCTGCGGCTTCTTTTTTACGGCGCTTCTTCTCCTTTTTGCTTTTCTTCTTCCGGCTGGTACTGGAGGGTTTCTGACTTGCCTGAAGGTCTGCAAGCTCATCTCGTAGCAGTTCAGCCTGAATAGCGAGCGAGTGTTGCAGTGCCTCTTGGTATGCGGCTTCCAGCTGCCGTGCAGCAAAATACAAGTGTTAGTTCCATGGGCAGGTAACACAGCAACGCAACATACAAAGTACCTGTTGGCTGAACGTGATGCCGAGTACATCCAGCAGATACTCCTGGGCCCAATATGAAGTGTTCGCGCCGGGGCATGTGTCATCGACATCAACTTCGTCGTCCTCTTCGCTGTTTTCGCTTTCGTCGTCGTCAAAGCCGGGTGGGAGCGGTTGCACGTCGCTGATCGGTATGCCACAGCGGATCATATCTTCGATAAAGTCCGTGTGATCCTCCCGAATAATGATATAGCGTTCCTCTTTCTGGATAAGCCGTAGCAGCTCGTCTTCCTGCCGCTTGCCGACTTCCAACGCGGCCAAATACTCGTCTGACAGCATGCCACCCTTGCCGTCTGCGCCCCGTCGTCCTTCCCGCTCCAGCTCAGACCTAAACACCAGTTCCTCCTCTTCGAGCACCAGATCCTCCATATCCTCATCAGACTCGTCCTCCAACTCGTCTGCCTCATCGTCGCAATCTTCATCGTCGCATTCGTCTTCCACGTCGCTTTCCTCCTCCTCATCGCCCAAAAATGGCGGGAAGACACTGAAAGCGTCCAGCTTGGAGCGGCTACCCGAGCGCTTCCGTTCGTGGTCTTCCCACTCTGCAATTACATTGTCGTGGCACTCGCAGCACATGTTAAAGCTAACGAGGAACTCGTCAAGCGACGACAAGAATGTCTCGCGGCGGATCCGCAGCAGTCGCCGCTTAGCCACAAGCGATAGTTCCCTCCAGAAATTGATGAGCTCCACGCGCGTGTAACTTTTGGGGCTTAGCATCGTCACACTGTTATTGCTGCTGGTGGAGCCCGTCGAGATCGCCTGTGCAGCTGGTCCCCGCTCTGCTCTGGGTACGAATCTGCTGATCGCGCGTGTATAGTCACTCTCGTCGTCGTTGCTGCCATATCACATTACAACACAAAGAGACGATGGACAGCTTGGTTAGTAGACGCAAAAAGAATGGCGCGCGACTTGATCGCTATTGAGAGGGGGGAGCTACATGCACTAGATTTACCGATTCTTGCGCGCGAGCATGGAGATCGACGAGCGCCGCAGTAGACGATTGCGGTGCTGCAGCAGGCCCGACTTAGTACCGGTCGTCTTGGTGACACGATGGACGTGCGTCGTGGTCTTGGGGCGTCTGCGCGTCATGCTACAACGGGAGCTCGATAATGTCGTCTGCGACTTTTTGTAAATGGGACCTTTTTTAGTCGTGCAAATTAGACTTTTTGGTCAGCACAAAATCGAAAGACAGGATGTCTTCACTTGCAGCAACCCAAGCAGACGGCTACTACTACCCGGCGGAGTGGCGACCCGAGCATGGCTCGCTCAACACGTTCCATGGGTCACACCCACTGGGCAAGCGGGCTAAGAATCTGGCGAGCGATGGTGTGCTGGTGGTGCGCTTTGAGATGCCCTTCAGCGTCTGGTGCACGCACTGCGATTCCCACATTGGACGGGGTGTCCGCTTCAACGCGCGCAAGAAGCGGGTGGGAAATTACTTCTCGTCCGCCGTGTGGGAGTTCCGCATGAGCTGTGCTAGTTGTAGCGGCGAAATGGTGATCAAGACGGACCCTCAGGAGCGCGGGTACGAAATGGTCAGTGGTGTCAGGCAGAAAGCGGAGACGCACAGCAGTACTGAAGAGAGGCAGATAGAGCGCCTGAATGACACTGATCTGGGCACCAAGTTGATGGACGATCCGTTTCTCCGACTAGAGCACGAAAATGAGGACAAACAAGCGGCCAAGAAGAGGTCACGCGGGCTTGAGCGCCTCGTGGAGCTGCAAGATGCAGAGTTTAAAGACGACTACGACAGCAACTCGGCACTGAGAGCACAGTTTAGGAGCATCAAGAAGCAGCTCAAAAGAAGAAAACAGGAGACTAAAAGATTAGGCCTCGGGATCCCGCTGCTGGACGTACATCCAGACGACGTGCTAGCGTCGAGAGTAGTCGTATTCAAAGGCATTCCGCAGAAGCAGCGCGTGCGTGGACGCCATCGGCCAGTACACTCGAGTGGCTCAAGTACATCTGCTACAGCTGCGAGAGCGGACTCGTTCCAGCACTTCGGCGACCCCGTCGGGTCTCAGCTACAACGGCTTAAGGCGGCCAAGCGAGCATCGAAGAAGCGGGCATCGGCTTCCTCTCGGAATTGAGCTGGTCGACCTCGGTTCAAATGTACTAACTCAACGGCTTTTTACAAGTATTTTCTTTATAAACTAAAATCGGTAGAAGGGAATTTGACTGCGGCAGAGAGGCTCACTCGAGAGCGGCACACAAACGCGGGACGTCGTTACACAGGACGGCGAGCGACTTGAAAGCGCGATCTTCGTCGCCCTGCCACACCTGCAAACACTCCTCGGCAGTCAGGACCATATCGCTCGAGTAACTCGAGTCTTCACTGTAGGCACAGTACGCCAGTAGCACGCGTACGATGCTCCTTTTCTCGCTTTCATTGGCTTCTGCAGCGTGATCATCCACATCCTTCGTAATAACCTCAAAATTGTCGTGTTTCCCGTTGATAATAAACTCCTCAACGCGCATCGATGTGTCGGAGATGCTCGAGGCAAGCTGTAGCAGTCGCTCACCCTCCGTCTGGCTGGCGTCGCTCTCCACCTGGTTGCCTTCAAGATCGGCATAGAACGCGCGATCTTCCTCTGGCTTGGGCAGGAGCTCGTATTCGTCGTCAAAGTCGTTTAACTGGTTCGTGCCGTCCGTGTAACACGACGCCTCGTCGTCTGCAGCATTGTTGTCACTATACTCTGGTGTCTCGCGATGCGTTACCCCTCCTTGTTGTGCTTCGGCCTCTGCCTTGAGACTCTCAGCGTCCAGCTTGGCGCTGTGTTGTACATGTAGCTCTCGCAGTGTCTTCGTCGGTTGCGGGGCTGTCTCGAAGACAGCGTTGAACTCGTTAAATACGTCGTCGTAGACCTGCGACGGCAATGATCGCTGTGTGCTCGTTCTCGCGATAAACTTTTTTGCGATAAACACGAGCGATGCAACGAGAGCGGCACTGGCACGATTTGTAGCGGCTGTTACCCAGCAACTCATCACGGCGGCGGTAAGCGCCATTTTGGACGAGAGTGCGCGAAGCAACGCCGCTTGCTGTGCCGCACACCGTCGCTGCAAGGGCGAGCCGCGACGCTGGTGACCTCGCAGTGCCTCTACTTGGGCCCTCACGATCGCGTACACGGCCTCAGAGCGACCGTGCGCGCGACAGACCGACGACACGAGGAAGTTGCCCATGCTCGTAGGTCAAAATGTATCAATGCCCAGAGCGGCTTTCTACCCAAGAATACCGGTACAGTCACAAGTTGAAGTGGCGCTTTTTCTGCGAATCACAAGTTCTCATTGGGCGTCGTGAATTGGTATACTGTATAACACCTAACGTATAATATCGATTAGAGTTCCCCTAGCGAATAGAGTACCCTTTGAATAGAGGGCGGTTCCGCAGCGCACTCTAAAACAATAGAGTGCGATCAATTAGAGCGCGCTCACTGAGCCACCTGTCACCGCCATTCGTTTCCTACACCACACATGTATTGGGCCTCAATTGCTTTGTTTCCTCAGTCTCCTTTTTGTCATGCCAGCACAACGCAAGTCCGTCGAGATCAGCCTCAAGCAGCAGGCTATCGACTGGATCGAGTCCGAAGGAGGTGGAATTCCTTCTCGGGCGGAGCCACACTTTCGCCAGCTCGGTTGGCGAGTGTCGGCGTCTGCCTACCGCAAGTGGTGGCGCGATCGCGACCAAATTCGTGCGGAGTCTGTTGCTCGCTTTCGGCTTTTTAACGGGGGTCGAAAGCCCCTTCTAGGGGTTGTCGAAGACGAGTTGGTGGACTTGCTGTACGATAAGCGTCTCCGGAAAGAAAAAGTGACGCGGAAATGGATAGCGGCGACTGCGATTGCGCTCTTTCAGGCAAGTCGCTCGGAAGAGCAGCACGAAGACGACCCAATACGTTTCGTGGCGTCTGATCCGTGGGTGCAAGGGTTCATGAAGCGCAACCGTCTAACGCTTCGAAAGCGTACCAACCTCACAACACTCGACGATGACGAGTTGGTGGAGAGAGCGGTTTCCTACATGAACTATTTGGGCGACCACAAGCGATCCATGAACCGCGACCGGACCATTCTAATGGACGAGACCGCTGTCTATTTTGAGGATGCTCGAACTCACACCGTTGGTGAGGTTGGAGCACGCCACGTCGTCATTCGTTCAACTGGGTTCTCGTCCATGAGAATTACTGCGGCTCTTGCAGTAACAGCGTCAGGGAAGAAGCTGCCGCCGTGTCTTATCTGAAAGCGAAAGACGCGGGGTCCAATTGAGCGTGTCGGCGGGTGCTACGTTGCTTATCAAGAGAGAGCGTGGGTGGACCAGAACCTGCTCCTCAACTGGCTGGATTGGTACTTTCCTGAAGTAGCCAAAACGACTGGACAGTATGTCGTCTGGGACTCGATGCGGGCGCATATCGCCAAGAAGGTCAAGAAGTGATGCCAGGAGAAGGACGTCGGCATGGTCGTGATTCCGGGAGGCTTGACGCCCTACCTCCAGGCGGGTGATGTCGGAATCTACAAGTCCTTTAAGGACAACCTGTGCAAGATCATCAATGAGTGGAAACACTCGGACCAGGTTCGCTACACTAGAGGAGGGAACCCTCGCCCGCCTGCGGTTGAATTGGTCGCAGCATGGGTAATGAAAGCGTGGCGAAAGACGCCAGACTCTGTCGTTGCGAAAAGCGTTTCGATCTGTGGCTTTAGCGATGATCCTACTTCGTGGCATGTTGCTCGCCACGACGTGTACGGAACCAAGTTCCGCGTGGCTTGGGAACTTCGTAGTCACGACAGTGCTGACGTCGATAGCGGAAGAGTTGACGACTGTGAAAGTTGTTGAATACACTCGCTTTGGTAACCCACGTATGCCAAGTGTTGACACCGTTTGCGATTGGGGTCTCCGCGCGTGGCGAGACACGGATGAGGCAACAATCATGCGGAGCGTTGAAATAGCAGGCTTCTCGAGAGATCCCTCGTCGTGGTTTATATCCAAGCACGATGTGTAATGCGCAAAATTTCGTGAAAAGTGGTCGAAGGAACCGCTGTTAAATCTTTCAGAGTTAGATGATGCGTTAGACGATTTTAACCTGGTACACGAATCATTTCAGCAAGGAATAAAGTCCTCACCCGTTTAAAGTCCTCTCTGTCACTTTCGGGCGGCACTATTAACTATAGTCCGGACTCTAATAGGGCGCGTCCATTAGTCATGACTAATTATGGTGTTTAGGTTGGAGCACAAAATTTTGGAAATTTAACTGCCCGTAATTTAAAAACTACTAGCTTATACCGGTATTTCAAACCAAGCACACTAGAATAAAGTAATTGCCGAGATCTGCCCAAAACCGTTGCCTTTGTTTAGAATTGATGAGCCTTCTAAAATATCCCAGATTTGTGACGTCACTAAAGCGCGACTGCACGATTAATTTCGAAGCCCGACAAATTAGAGTGAACGGTGGGGTCAGAATTGACTTTTTTGCTGGCATTTTCTGGTAAAAATGACTGTCGGCGTAGAGGTTCAACGTCTTCTGAAAACTTGAGAACGGTTAACGAGCTGTCCTACATTCCATATTACCGCTCGATAGGTTGACTACTTGGAGAATGGCAGCGAGTGGATTTCTTGTTTGACGGAAGCTGCTGAGCTCTAAATGTCGACTCAACTACACCAGCTCTTTGTCACCATTCTGGTGCATTCAGCCCCAGCAAATGTTCATGTTCTATAGGATCAGCTCGTCGCTGATCTTTCCGACGACCTCGCACGCAAACATCAAGCTTTACTGGACCCTTTCAAGTCGGTGCTGGTAGAATTTGAAACGCTGATGAGTGTTCAAGAGCTATTTCGAGAGCGGGTATTCGTTAGGTGACCTTGACGAGCTTCCTCAATTGGGGTCGCTCCTCAGATTGGTTCATGAATCGCTTCGCCAAAACGGCTTACTTCTACGTGAGCTCACTGGATGCGATGAGTCAGGTCTGGAGGCGATTGTGGTGAAGTGGTTCTCGCAAAATCTTGCGACTGTCGTAAAGTGCTTTCTCAGAAATGAGAGATGGGGTCTGACGAGGAGTCATTATCACAAATTAGTGACGGCACCCGGTGGTTAGAATGGATCTAGACTGCTCGAAGTGAATCCGTACTGCATGAAGTGGATTAGACTGATGTGAAGTGGATCGAAGAGCGGGACTGTCACTGTAACGGGGTTACACGCAAGTGGCTACACATATCCACTTGGTTACGAAAGAGGTTTTCCACATTGGTGTGAGATACACCAATGGCTACATTTGGCAGACTGTTGGTCTGCATGCATTCAAGGCATTCATTGGTTGAAAGTCAGTATCTTCAATCAATTAGACTAATAGGATTCTATCAACCATTGGTTGATAAATACCTTTCATTTAGAATATTAGATTAGGAGGAAACCCAAACAAACAAATAATTCTCATTTTGACAGGAAATCGGATTTGCTTTCCTATTTAAGTAAATCTATACTTTCGAAGGAAAGTATAGTTAATCTAAGTGAAACGCAACTTACGCTTCCAAATACACGTGCGCTAACGTGTAAGCCAAAGTAGTGGGCTTTAAGTAGGCCCATTACACTTGGTAGCACTTTGTAGTCCATCCAACTACGACTAACTAACGAGTTCGTTTGGAATACGAACACGGGGCGGAGGACCAACCCATGGACAGTAATCCGTCCATGCGTAGTCCAAATGTTTCTGCCAGGCACATTGTGCGTGCAGCCTGTCCCCATCTGGCGGATCCAGAGTGGGAAGCCCTCCAAAATATGTCAACAGTCATTGGAGAGGCAGCCGTATCGACAATGCTACGTACACTGTCACAGACAGAGCAACATGGTGCTGATCTGGGATTCATCGTAGCGAGCAGTGCAATGCTGCTGCTACGAAAGTGTCGTCCGGGACGGCACCGCGCGTGCAGTCGTTGAAGCTGCACGTGATCAATTACGTGGGGAAAGAGAGCGAGCCACTTCTCCGATGGCTTGTCGAACTCGACACTGTCATAGCGGCTCGTCATATCACTGACGAACCATCAAAGGTTGCGTTCGCCATGTCATGCTTTGGCGGGCAAACGAGAAGCTGGGCGTATGGCCGCCGGCTCATAGATCACACGTGCTTTAGCACGTATGCGATATTCAAGGAGGAGCTCAGACAAGCGTTTGAGCCTCCTCAGAATGAGGACCGGTCGAGAGCAGAGTTTCTCGACCGGCAGCAAGGTAAGCATGACGTTCATGCTTATGCCCAACGTGCGCGGTACTTGGTCTCGGACATCGTGACCAACCCGATTGACGAGGCGACAAAAGTCGTCACGTTTATGATGGGGTTTAAAGGATGGGTCGGCTAAGACCTATCTCTTCCGAGAGTACCCAAGTACTCTCGAAGCTCCGATTTCTCTTGCAATGCAAGAGGAGTTTAACCTGAAGCAGGCTAAGCTGCATACGAACGTGCCGAGGATGGCACGTTTGATGATGAGAGCGGGAGGTCCAGAGCCGATGGACCTCTCGAATGCTTCCGATGTTGGACGAGAACAGCGTATTCGGGGACAAGTGCGGTGGTACCGACGTGGGTACACGGGACACTTTGCGCGTGAGTGCACAGCGCCTGTGCACGTGACCAGAGGCCAACGTGGCGATGCCGGGCATCGCCGCGTACAATAAACAAACGTGCAGTACCAGTAGGCGCGGGGCGCCATAATAGTATTGCAGTCACGCGTGTCTATACGGACACGCGACTCTGAGGACTGCACCCCCAGCGAAAGGGATTCTCGCTGCAAGAAGCAAGATGACAAGCCAAATCTTATCATCCTGAAAGTGACGTCGAAGAGAGCAGGCTCTCTTCGTGCTTTGGTTGACTCAGGTGCGTCGAACAACTTTATTCGACTGGAAAGTCTGCCGAAGCTAAAATTCGAGGAAGCTAAAACACCTCGAAGTGTTTTGGAGGTACGGTTGGCAACAGGTGCCACCGTAAGAACGGAGATGCGCGTAGTACGCGTGCGCTTCTCGTACAGACACCGGATGTTTGTGGAAGATCTCGTTCTGGAGCTGGACGATAAGTTTGACTTGGTATTGGGCATGATCCAGTGATCAACTGGGAGAAGTGTACACTTGTACACTTCGGACGCAACGCGACAGAGAGCGATGGCCCTGTCAGTGTCGCGCATGCACCGCGAGGTGCATCTGATCCCACCGTTGAGGCAGCACCTTACGTTGCATCCTCCGATGCCCATTCACAAGTCGCAACGACTGAGGCAGTCGTTGAGTCTGTCTCAAATCGGAAATTAGATTTGAGACACGTTCATACTTCAATGACCGTATCAGCTCGGGGAGTTGATCGATCAAGTATAAAAGAGCTTTAAGTCACAGGCAATAGCTGCAACAGTGGTGCGTCGGTCCCAAGAACGGACGCATCAGGTATGCAAGGGACCCCAGATACAGACAGTAGCTGTGATGTTGGCTTGTCAGCTCCGGGAGTCGACACGGTCATGATTGGATCAAAAATCACGAAGGGCCCCGCCGAAAGGCGTCGAGGAAACAAGGACATGTCGACTGCGGGAGTCGACACAAACTCGATATCAACATCGAGAGAGAACTCCGCCGAAAGGCGTAGATGGGATACAGCGCGTCAGCTCCGGGAGCTGACGAAGCGGCAAGCAGTGTTGGCGGTTGCAAACGTCCAGCACGGAAAACGCTTGCGTGCTCACGTGCAGCTAGTCTGCACGACGAAGCGGAATGTAATCAAGCTGGGCTTGATCATTCACGTCCGCGGAAAGAATCTGCCGACGACCACAACGGAAATCCGTCCAAGGCCGGACCTGGACGAGAAACATGTGAGGCCGGGCTTCACAAGAACAAAAAGATGGCGCAAGCGACGAAAGCTGCGCAAGTCTCGGTCCGGGACCGAGGCGATACGAACGATATCTGCCGGGCCGACATCGGAGACGACGTTGAACATCTTGACGCGGACCCGTTCAGGTCTCCCGTACCGGTCAATGCAACTGGAGAATCCTCCGACGAGTGCGTTGGCGTTGACGTCGCTTCCAGGCATGGGTTGGATGCGCTTCGCAAAGAACCTGTACGATGAACGCATCGAACAGATATGCATCCTTTTGGATATCGAAAGGTTGTCATGCGAAGCGGAGGAGCTGAGATAACTCCACGCTGCGAATACCGCTGAGAGTAAGGACACTCTCAGCGCGAAGACGAAGAAGCAGCGCTTCGACTAGCAGAGCGGGGACTCATTGAAGTCGAGCTCCTTCTACGATGTTCTGCTGTAGCTCAAGGATGTGCTTCCGGAAGAGATTCCTGCGGAACTTTCGCAGGTCAAGCGCGGGAATCAAAGTCCCCGCACAGCGCACCAACGTTCTGTGTCAAGAAGCCACAAGGCGGATGGCGCATCGTTCATGCTTACAACAAGTTGAACGATGCGACGATACCGGCACAGACACCGATACCACGAAAAGATGTTTTCATCGATTCGAAGGCCAAGAGCACCATCTACAGTGATCTTGATATGCGCGACGGGTTCTATCAGAACCCGATGCGTGAGAGGGACATTTCTCTCACGGCGGTGCGCACTCCAAGCGGTGTGCTTTGGGAGTGGCTCGTAATGCCGCAGGGACTGAAGAACGCCCCTGCAACCTTCAATAGATGTGTCATACATCTATTGCGCTCAGTGCGTGACTTCGCACCGAGCTACTTCAATGACGTGCTCGTTCCCAGCCGGGCTATGGACGGGAAGACTGACGTTGAGGTGCACAAAGAGCACCTTCGTCACCTGCTAGGGCTTATGCGTAAACATAAGCTGTATGCGAACCTATAAGTGTATCTTCGGGGGGGGGGGCGAGATACCCATCATTGGATGTCTCGTCGGGAAGGACGGCGTACGCCATGACCCAGAAAATGTCAGAGGGATCAATGAATAGCCTACGCCATCCAACGTGAAGGAACTGAGGCAGTTCCTTGGACCTGCAACGTACTTGTGCAAGTACGCTGATAATTACGCGGGCAAGATTCGCCCGCTGTCATAGCTCCTGAAAAAGAAGGCTGAGTGGATTTGAACTGCTGAGTGTCAGCATGCTTGGCGCCGATCTTGGCAGTTGCTGACCAAGATCGCCCATTCCACATCGTGTGTGACGCGTCCGATTTTGCGATCGGATGCGCGTTGATGCAACACGATCACGAGGAACGTGATCGTGTGGTTTACTACCAGTCGCGTCAGCTGAAACCAGCTGAGCGTAACTACCCTGTATATGACAAGGAGCTCCTTGCCATGAAGTATACACTCGCGAAGTTCCGAGGTTTTTACTTGGGAGTAGACCGTTCGTGATCTACACCGAACACCCTTCATTGCGAACGGCAATGAAGACTCCGCACATCCCGCAACGCATGGCGAGATGGTTGTCGCGTCGACCTGATTACGCTGTTAAGGCAGCCGAAGTCAATCAAATTGGCGGCGGACGAGTAAGTTTTCCGTCGTCGACATTGATCGACGACGTGAAGAACGCGTATGTAAGTGACACAGACGCGAAACAACAGCTAGACTACGTGTGACGTCGGAAGCTGTCGCCACATCTGCGAGCTTGTGCACATCGATACCGTGTGTACGAAGGACTGCTGCTTTACAGAGCAGTGGACGACGATGCGGATCGTATCGTCGTGCCGAATGATCATGATCCGCATACGCAGATCATGTACGAGTATCACGATGCCCCTACGGCAGGGCATCCGGGTCGTGATAAAACATACACTCTTTTCACGAGAGACTTCTACTGGAACCACCAGTACAAGTGGGTGCGCAAGGACGTATGTGCTTGCGAAGTGTGCCAACGCGTGAAGCCTGCTGCGTATTCGCAGGCTCCACTTCAATCACTACCGACACCGTCGGAGGGTTGGCAGTCCATTTCTATGACTTTGTTTTCGGTCTTCCGCCAGACAACAAGCGGAGGACTGGCGTTGTGGTCTTTGTTGACCGATTCAGCAAGATGGTTCATTTTGCTGCAGTACCGGCTGAAGTCACGGCTGTTTGTTGACATGGTGCTCCGACACCATGGAATGCCGCTCGACATTGTGTCGGACCATGATCCACGCTTTACACCGCATTCCTGGCAAGAAGTGCTTACACGTCTTGGAGCACAGCTGTCGATGTCGACGGCGGACAGACCGAGTGCGTAAATCGCGTGCTCGGCGACGTACTAAAGAGCTACACTCAATCTATCCCACAGTGAGACGACTGCTTACCGATGGCAGAATTTGCCATCAGCAACTCGGTGCATGCCTCGACGGGCATACATTGTTTTACGTGAATGCCATGCGGCACCCACGCCTTCCAAGCTTGCTCGGAACGGTGAGCTCCTCCTTAAGTGGGGGAGGATCTACGGTTGCGTCGAAACAACCGCAGAAGAACACTGATACCGACTTGGTAGCAGCGGTGACGACGCGAAGACAAGCGTCTCGTTCCGGGAACAAAACGAAGACAAGGAACACCGTGTATGTGCGGGGCACAGGTACCGCGAACAAGAAGACGTCCGTACCGGGTACAGACAGCGCACAGGCCGGGCCTGCTGCAGAAACAAACATGTCTGTGCGGGGACAGCGCGCAGACTGGGTCTGCTGCGAAGAACTACACGTCTGTGCAGGGTACAGACAGCGCGCAGACCGGGTCTGCTGCGGAGAGGGATGCCGTGCTAAACAAGCCATTCAGCACACAATCACTGGACTTTGTCCAGCGCCGACAAGCCGTAATACTGTTTGTCCAGGACGCAATAGCAGCTTCTGTGGACAAATAGAAGCTGAACGCAACCAATGTCGGTAGAGACAACACAAATGAATTCGAAAAGGGTTCATTAGTTCTGTTAGCTATGCAGAACCTACCACGACATGGGGTCTCTGACTTTGGTGCAAGCAAGCTTGCCCCGCGCTTCATCGGCCCGTTCACAGTACTTGAACGGCATGGCATCGCATACGTTGGACATACCCTCCAGCATGCGGCTCCATCCGACATTTTACGTTGGGCAGCTGAAGCCTTACGAGCAACACGAATCATGTAGTCTCTGTGGTGTTGGAATTCCCACGTGAACTCTAGCTACAAATGTAGTTAGGACGTTCCCACAACAATACGTCTACTAGGATAGTAAACGATCGCTCGGGCGGACCTGAAGACTCCAGTTCTGCCCTCGCACCGGGACAAACTGAACCTTGTAAACTACTTATATAGGTCAAACAGTAAAAATAAGAACACGCTACTAGCACGAGCAAAGCTAGTAGGTGTTATAAATCCTCGTGGTCCCAACAGCGGAAGGGTACCAGGCACGGGTAAGCCTTTTACGAGGTCACCGAGTGTTCAACACTCGGTTGGAAGAATAAAAGGGATGCAATTCAAGCACTCCCAGTCGTGCAAATAGGCAACAATAAACCGTCACGTAAAACCTCCCGATAGTAATCGGCCAAAATACACAGTCTCTTGGCCTTGCCGGATGAACCCTCGCTACAGAGCTTCGAGCTCACCGACAGGCATAACACACTCAAACAAGCTTGGCCAGACGCTTACCTTGAAGCCGGACGTCGCTCTGTGTGCTTGAGTGGAAATTCTGTTCTGTATTTATGCTTACCCTTTCGGGTCTATTCCTAATAAGAAGTCCTAATCAAGTATACAAATATCAAGTGAACAATGATCCGTTATGGATCTTCTTGCATGCCAAGCGTCGTCTGCACCGTCGCATGAGTATCTTTAACGGCCCGCGCCCTGTCCCAGACGGTGAACGTGTCTTCCAAGGGTCGCTGAGTCTTCCGCGAACTCATCCCAACCGCCACCGAGGGTTCGTACCGTAGATGGTCCGCTGAATGCGAATCCGGCCAGTCCATTATTAATAATAAGGACAGCCTGGATTCAGTGACATATGGCCGTATCCAATACTCGTTGAAAGCTCGGGAGTGACGTCGTCGAGTGCCTTGCACCTTGGCGTCTCCGTACATCACATGACCGAGGGTTCGTCGCTTGAACATCTTGGGCGGTGTTACGTCTTTGTCGACGGGTGATAATCCGCAACTACGGAGAAATCACTACACCACAACTGCCCCTGTCGCAATGGAAGCCACGGTACTGGTGCCCGTTGTGACTTTTTTTCATTCTCCAATTCACCATCCGGTCACCGCATGCCCAAGCGTTTGAATCGAGCCGTGTCCGACGCGTTCCAGCGTCTCAATCCTCGCCGACGTCGCGAACGTGAACAGCTGGAGGTACGTCGGCTCATCCTTCTATTGAATCATCGGCGCCTTGCCCATCACCACGCATTACTCGTCTTGTGTCTCAGGAGGGCAACACCGCGGTTTCGAACGCTCCCGAGCCTGCTATACATCCTCCGATAGTAACGTCATCAGCCGGACCTCCGGCGCTTCCTGCCCCGGACTCTTCACCCCCTGCGGCAGCTCCTGCAGCACTTCCTGTCGTCGCTGAATCCACGGTGATGGCTCCTGCTGCTCCTCCTGCGCCTGCTGGTGGTCCACCACCACTCACCGAGGATTCGCTGCGCGCCATGCTGGCTGAAAGTACGGAGGCATCAGTCGATCACATGATGACCTCGATAATTCCGTACTTGACTGCAATGTCACGTCACCAAGTGCAGCTCAGCGTTGCGCCTCCTCTCCACGGCGATGTACACGCTCAACGTCGCCTCGAGACTGCTGTTGGTTTCGCTGATGTCCTCGCTGCACGTTCCACGACGTTCTCCAGCATCTCATCTAACTGTTGAGGGGTCCCGCGAGGTTTCGTTTTCAGTGGTTGCTCCTCGGCCGGCATTCATGTTTTCTTATTCTTAATCCACTTCCACAGCGTAATCATGCTCATGTTGTTCTTCAAATGCATATACAATTTGTTGTTGCAGTAACGTTTTCCGTCTGTTACCACAGGCTGCATCGCCCTGTGGACAGTTCACACGTGATCCAGTCACGCTAGTCTTCGTCCGCCACTTGCGCCATCTGCAGCCGATTCTCGCTCTTCTTGGCTCGCAAATAGTCGTACAGCAGACCTCCACATGACAAGTTGGATGATGGTTCCCAAGTTGGATCTTCATAGCCAACCCACTTGACTTTGAACTCGCGTACAGCACGCTCCGTGCTCGTCGACAGGGGTGTTCTGTCGTCGAGGATGGCCTCGACCTCATATTCACCGGCAACTTGATCTGGTTCCCAGCTGTCTTCAGGCAGTAGTTCCTCATCGAAGTCGAGTCTTGCTTCATTAGTCGTGTCAAGTACCAACCGAGTGTTCGGTCGACTGTTGAACTCGTTGACAGCCTTGAGTCTCGACACATGCACTACTGGGTAGAAGCGATACCCACTTCGGTCAGGCAGTTCCAGCTCGTACGCAAACTCTTCCACCTTGCGTTTGATCCGAAAAGGTCCATGCCATCGGTGAGCTAATTTCTTTGTCAAGCCCGGTTTGACACGTTCCATGTACAACCACGCCCGGCTCCCAATCTCAAAAAGAGATCTCGGTGGAGCTCTTGCAGGATCTTCCATCTCTTCTGAAGCTTCTAGGGGGTCCGCCGAGTGTTCGTTTCCACTTGGTTGAGGTACAGCAGCTTTTTCCAGTCGACTCAGAGCATCATTATGCTTTTTAGCCCTTCGCTCCTTTTCTACAGCCTGATAATCTTTGGCCATAGTGAGGGCGACCTCATGTTGTCGATTGATCTCACGCCGCCACGCCAGTGCGTCAGACTGCTTGCCGAGTCCTCGTTTGAGTGATGACGACATTGCCCGCAACGTCGACTGCGCGTCCCAACCATGAACGAGGTAGAACGGTGTTTCCTTCCTTGTAGTGTCCTGAGAAGTATTAATAGCGAACACCAGCTTCTCTGCGATTTCGTCCCAATCTTGCTGTAGAGGGTCTTCCGCGTACACCCGTACGGAACCCATCACCGACTTCACCGAGCATTCCTGCTGTCCATTAGCCTGGGGCCGATAGCTCAAAGTCGCTCGTGATCTTGACTGCATCATCTCTGCAAATGCTTGGAACACCTCGATCATGAAGCGTGGGTCGCGGTCGTGCCTTATCAGTGATGGGGCTCCGAACCCTCGGTACACACATTCTTCGAACACTTGGGCAACACTCAGTGCAGTCGTATCCGACATAGCCTTGGCAATAACGAATCCCGTGAACAAGCACTGAAATAGGAGCAACGCCGTGTTGCCCCTGCGAGATTTCGGTAGTGGGATCACAAAATCCATCGAGACGATCTGGAAAGGTCGTTCGGCTAGTACGTTGCCAGGCGAGTATCCACGAAGCTGCGGACGGCTTTACTCAAGCTGCAATCTGGACATGACTTCACATGCTTCTCCACATCAGCGTACAAGCCGATCCAATAATAATCGGACTTAACGCGATGGAACGTTCTCACCACACCTTGATGTCCACCTTCCAGCGAGTCGTGCCAGTTTTGTAGGATCTCTTGAATCATCGTTGTTGGTACTACAAGCCGCAGCTTGGTCTTTTCTTGCCAACCGTGGTCGTACCGACGATTCAATCCAAGAAAGTGGAGCACGCCGTCTTCTGATAACACGAACCGGTCAGCATACTTCCAGGCATCTCGAGCTTCTTTGTAACTCAGCTCTTCTGCTTGGCCCTGAAGCACCTTCTTGATGTTAGCCACTTCTGCTCCTCGTCTTGTGCCACCATTATCCGTCTGCGTCGTTCCCGCTGTATCGCTACCGGGTCAACATCTTCCGCATCAGGAAATGCCGCTGGTACAGTCTTGTGAGGATGGTCTGGCAAATCTTCGCCGATTGAATCTTTGGTGGACGTCTCTCGTCGTTCTTCATGCTGTTCTTGAGCTTTTGAGACCTCCTCCGAGTGTTCATCTGCAAACCTGACGCGTTTCTTGGCTTTCGTCTGTCGCCTAGTCATCACTGCCATATTACCATAATCGCACTCTGGTGAGCTGTAATCAACCACGAAAGTTTTTCACTTTACAGACTCGCTGCCTGACAGTACATGTACTTGACGCTCTGCTCCACGTGACGAAACATCTACCGAGTCTTCATCCGGCTCGTAGATCATTTCTTGGATACGATTCAGCGACGCCAATTCCGACTTGCGAGTTTCAGCCAAGATGACACGACTGACCTTTGATTCCAGTGCTTCAGTGGCTAATGAATCCGCGGCAGCGTTGTATTCTCGTACAGCGTGAAGATATTTAAGTGATTGTTGAATCGCGAGCCTTGAGTCACCAACGATGACTAAATCCTCGGCACCATGCGCAATAGCAGCCTTGACACCGTTAATCATTCCTGTATACTCTGCTTCATTCACCGTGGTGGCCGAGAGGTAAGCGTTTGCAGCAATCACTATCTTCCACTCAGGAAGGCTTCACAACACCCATGAACAACTCCCGTAGCCACCGTACTTCTCTGTTTTCGCTGATCCGTCAAAAGACATAACGAATCCGCTGTAATTACGGGGAAACTTGGCGTACAGTAACGCGGGGTCCATTCGAATAGTCGGAGAGCCCTTGTTTGGAGGTGCCGCCGGCGCGAGTGAGTCTTCCAGGTCGACGAAGCTCGTAATTCTTGACTGCAGTAGCTGCGCGAAGGCGACATCCTTCTCCTTCACGCGCTGCACCTTCAAGTGCCACTGCGATAGCAGTACTGCGAACTGGACTGCACGTCCGAAAAGAGACTTCGACTTATGTATCCACTCTAACGTCGAGAATCGTGTATAGACATGTAGCGTCTTTCCTGCCAGCTGGACGTAACAGATCTTCAACGGCAGAAGTAACGCCAAAGCTTCCTTTTCGGTAGGATGGTAGTTCATCTCGGACTCCTTGAGCACGCGACCGAGGAATCGTACGGGGTGTAACTTGCCTTCGTGTTCTTGCATGAGCGTAGTGCTGAACGCCCATTCATTCGCAAAGAGCATGACGTGAACTGCCTTCGACCGATCGAAGTGCCTGAGGATGGGTGAATGTGAAACACCCGCCTTCAATTTATCGAAGGAACGACGTGCCACAGAAAGGCCACCTTCAACGGCAAAGTCTTCATCCTTAAGCTGGTACAGCGCCGCATCGTAACCCGCAAAGTCTTAAATGATGCGACTGTAGTAATTAACCGCTCCAAGGAAAGACTGCATGCCCTTCTTACTCGTTGGAAACGAAAGCTCGGTGATGGCCTCAAGCTTCTTGGGATCAGCCCTGATACCTTCTGGCGAAATTTTATGCGACAGAAAGTCCACCTTGGGCTGGCAGAAGATGCTCTTGGTGAAACTAATGCTGATCCGACACTGTGCAAATCTTGCCAGAAATCGGTCCAGCGTCGCCAGGCAGCTGTCGAAATCCTCGCCACCGAAGCAAATGTCATCCACAAACGACCGTCGACCAAACACAGGTACCAGCGATGATTCGTCCGGTTCCCCGTTCGTAAACATGTCAGCGACGGGGCTGTTGACGAGTTGTAGTACAGGGTCGGTCTCCACCGGTGCTTCACGGTCTGCCGCGAACTTCGTTTGAAAGGAACCCTCGGCGCTTGGCCCACGACGTTCCTTGGCCTGTTCTTCAGCTAAACGCATCCTCTCCGAGTATTCAAACCAACCTCCTTTAGGTTGAACGAACCCCCAGAGTGCGTTGTCAATCATACGCTGGTAGATCATCGGCGCGTTCTTTAACCCGAAGGGCATGCGTAACCACTCGAAATGTCCGAGTGCGCAGACGAACGCCGATACTTTACGCGCTCGCAAGGTCATCATGACCGCCCAGAAGCCGCTTGCAGCATCCAGCGAGCAGAACCATAGGTAGCACTCAAGATCGGTCAACAGATCGTCGACTAGCGGCATTGCGTACTCCATGATTGCGGTGATAGCATTCACCATCTTGTAATCAATGCAAAGCCGGATGTCCTGCCCGTTCTTTTTCATCACAATCACGATCGGAGATGACTATGGACTGTCTGAAAAGACGATCAGTCCTGCTCGCAACAGAGCGCGCAGCAGCTCATACAGCCTGCCGAGGAATCGTAACGGCACGCGTCGGGCACGCAGTTTAATTGGGGCGTGCCCCTGCGTGTCAATATCGCAGACTGCGCCGTAGGCGGGCGGCGGCAGTGCGTTACCACTAGCAATCAGGATGTGCTCGTGACTCTTCAGCGTTGCGACCAGACGTTCCCTGCGATCGGTCGACAGCTGGGGGTCAGCAACATTGGACGCATTGTAGTCTATTGTCGTGTTGATCTCTTCGGTCAGGTCCGACAGGAATGCCAGCTCCTTCGCGTAGTCTTCCAAGCCAATTTTGTTAGCCGGGTGTTCGTAGAAGTCATTTCTCGTATCCTCCGTTGCTTCATTTCCTTCGGTTGTTAATACTCGAGCAACCGAGATGTACGTTCCGTCCAAAGTCGCTACGGACTCTTCTCTTGACTTAACGTCGGCATCCGCTTCGATTTCAACAGTCGGTACTGGGTCCATCCCCTTCCCATCCTGGTTTCTCATCTCTGGGCCACCTGCCGAGTCGTTGTTCGCAATATTGAATGCGCGGGCAACCGACATATTGGGCTGTTGACTTTTGTTCAGCGCCTCAGATGGCCGTTGTCTTGACAGTTCGGCATTCGCACCAATCTCGCAACGAGCGCTCGGTGCCGTATTCACCACCTTCAGCGCGATGGCTGCCATATCTGGACCAACCGCCGATGTCTCGCTCGATAATTTGACCGCGCGCAAGGCCGGGACGACTTCGTCAAAATTGGTGACTCCATCTAATCCAGAGCTGTTACTTGTCGCTTCCGTTGTCACCCCAGACTTGAAACGAACACTCGTTGGCGTATGTACCACGTTTACCGGACTCAGTAGCTCGTGTGTACGCGCTACCGAGGCTTCATTTGCATTATTGCCTCCGCCGTGAGTTGTCGTGTTAAGTGTCCAAATGATCTTCGGAAGGCTGACCATCGGCCGAGTCCCCGGCTGTCACCCCAGATGCCAGACAGGCCCCCATTCGTTCACGTTCCTCCATGATCATTGCCCAGCGCTTTGCTGCACAAGTCAGACGATCACTAGAGTCCACTAGCGAGTCCTCGAAGGGCCTTGCCAGTACCCCACGGAGTACTGGATAATCTGGTCGCTCGACTGCCGAAGGCTGAGTGGCGAGCCATTGTTCGTAGATCTCGCACTCCCGCTGAAACAGCTCGCGGTCTCTGCAGCCTTCATAGGCCAGCACTTGCCAGTCTTGGTACTTCTTGGAATCCAGACGCACATAGCCGTCACCTCGCGGCAAATCCCCATCTGGGATCCACATTGCGATCGAGTCGTGTGCTGGTAGGTACACAGTCTGGTCAGACACATTGGTCAACCGAATACTCTGAGGCCGTCCACGTCGAAACCTCGCCACTGACGGGATTAGCTTGTTCGTTCGACGAATCCACAGTACGTGTTCTTCTAGCCCGACTTGACGCTTCGCCAGTCGATATTCTCGCCACTCGTGCGCTTGAATGCTCAAACGCTCAGGTGGCCCGGCGTTAACATGGGAGCCGTATTCTTCGTTGTCGATCATGTTCTTGGTCTTGATCGGTGGGATTTGAACTTCGTGCGGTAATTGCGCTGCGCCGTGAAACAGGTCCAACCGGATCCCAGCTGGGATCATAAAGTCGGCCCCGAGTACCACGTCGACGCCTGCACTATGCGCCATTACCCACATCTCGAACTCGTACACCATCCGAGCGTAATATTGATGCATGCTCCTCGCGTCGTAGACACCTTGCCTTCGTTAATTCCTTGAATGTCAATGCGGCGTCCGTGATCGGGTACATCTCGGAGTCGCAACTTCTTGGCAATGGCGTCAGTGATCACACTAACGTTCGCTCCTGTGTCGAGGATGATCCTCGTTCGCTGGTCGTTCACAACGCCTTGCACCAGAGCTCTCATTCTGATCCGTCGGTCGAATTTCTTGGCCGACCACCACCCCTGTCTCTCGCCAGGGTTCAACTTCATCATCTTGGAGTGACCCTTGGGCTCGTCTCGCGCTGCACTCGAAACCAAGCCGAACGAACCCTCTCTGGAGCCCTCATCAGCATCGGCACACTCCATTCTCTCTCCAACACCTCCACCGAGGATTCTACTCCCCTCCTTTTCATTTTCCGTCGCGTTCACACCTGTTACGTAATTATCAGGCCATTCACTCTGCCCCATGAAAGCAAAGATACACTCTGCTTCCATTGAAGGCTCGGTTAACTGAGACAGCCCGATAGGGACCAACCCAGTTGTAGTTGGCGGGTTGCCTAGTTTAAAAGACGTTCTTGAACGACGGCCTTGAGCTCTGGCGGGAGTTCCTCCTTCGTGCGTTTAGTACGCACAAATTTGGCCAGGTCTTGGAAGTTGCGGAAAAGTTCGCATTGTCCAGCATCATGGAGTTGTTTGCAGAACTTGCATCGCTTGTTGCAGCAGTGGGCGGAGTGACTAATGCCACCACACACCGTGCATGGTCCGTACTCTGGGCGTCTGTTGTCGCGGTTGAAGTTGCGCCGACCGCGTTGGTCCTGATTGAACCCACGGTCACCACCTCGGCGATCTTGATTGAAGCCATTCTCGCGATCAGGCGTGTTTCCACGTGGTTGCCGGTTGTCTGAACGTGCGTAGGTGCCTTCAGCAGCTGCACGGCGCTCATTTTCGTTAGCAGCAGCGAGGTATCGGTCATTTTCATCCAATGAGAAATCACCATCCGTATTATCGGGCTGAAAGTCGTTGTACTCGTCTTGGACATCGTTGTAAGCGCTCGGATCTTCGTTTGAATACTCGGTGCCCCCCTTGAGCAGCTTCACGACCTTCTAATTCAGCTAGTAGGTCGTCTACCGTGGCTTCAATGAGTGTCATTCTTAGTTTGTTGCGGTTGTCATCGCGGCGACGGTCATCACGCCGATTGTTGCGGGCGTACCCATCGTCGCGTCGCGCGTCACGGCTCTTGGAGTATCGGTACTCACTGTCACGCTTGGCCATTCTCTCCTTGCCCTTGAGAACAGCTTCGATGATCTCTTCGAGCTCGTGAATGTCGGCGAGTCGAGCGTGGTAGAGACGCTCCGCTAGCTTGTCATCATCGCATGTTGCCAGGAACTGCTGTACATGTTCCTTCGCGTCGCGACCACTCTTCTCGAAGTGTAGACGGGCGGTCCGAGCGTAGCCATTCAGCCTGTTTATGTAGTTGCACAGATGTTCATTACGTTCCCGCTTTGCAGAGTAGTAACGTGACAGTGCCGTCTGCGTGAACTGCGAGCAGTAGTAGCGGATGAACGCGTCGCTCAACAGCTTCCACTTGCGCTTCGCCTTCTTCGGAAGTTGACGGAACCAATGAATGGCTCCGTCCCGGAGACTTAGCTCAAATGGAATGCACCATTTGTCTGCATCTGTGTGGGTTCCAGTCATTTCATAGACGAACCCACGGAGCCACTGCATACAGTTCTCGCTCTTGTTGCGAGAGCCTGAGAACGGCGTGATGCGATCCAATGGTCGGTGCGAAGCCATTTTAATCCTCGGTGTCGGGTCCACGTCATTCAGCGTCGCCAGCTCATTCATCTGACGCATCAACTCAACTTGAGGATCTTCCTCGTCGAATGTACGTACCAAAATGTCATAGTCACTGAACGAACCATCGCTGTCGACTTGACGACGTCCGGCACCACCCTTGGGAGCTCGCGCACCGCCTCGGCGACCGAACGAACCCTCGTTACCAGCGTAAACACGTTGCATACGGCTCTCCGAACGTGGCGTAACCATGTGCGAGTCTTCAAAGTACGGTGAAGCTTCGGTAGTGCCAAAGGCACCACGCTCAGCTCCACGCTTGGTCGAAGGAGTACGGTCGTGTCGTTGGGGTGTCTGCGGCAGTGGAATCGTGGACGGATCTTCATCTTGAACGATCGTTTGACTCACAGGCTGCTTTCCAGCGTTGATGCCAACCGCGCCAAACGCCTTCCGAAGCTTCTTCTTCCATTTCTGGAGAGCAGCTCCGGCTTCATGTGGACTCCAATCTTGGAGCGACATCGTCGATGGGTACGTCTCGTTCTCGAAGCCCAGCGACAACAGTAGCGAAGCTGAATCCTCGGCAACTTGGCTAGTCGACACCGAGTTGACTGGATATTAAAGTTCCTGCGCAAGCGCAGGCCAGTCGGCCATTCTCTTGGGAATGGGCTTGAACAGCTGCATCCACTCATCATTCTGCATCGGCGCTTGTACGTGGTCGAAAACGCGCTTGGCGGCTGGTGTATCACCGTTGATAGATGGGCGAGGTGCCTTCAGCAGTGCTGAGTGCTTTGCACTCGCCACCAAAGGTTTAGAACCCTCGGTCCCATCGTCATAATCTTCATAGGCCGGTTCCGGTCCCGCTACGTCATCGAGCTCGTCAGCGAGGTTCCTCGAAAGGGACCTGGTTGCTCCGCTCAACCCCGATGATAGCGTGGCCGTCTCCGGTGTCGCTGCGCCTGACTATGGAGCCGGCGTCTTGTCTTCGTAATCTACATAATCGTGGGCGTCAGGACCGATGTCCGCTTCGTCGTCGAAGCTCGCTGAAAGCTCGGTGGCGGCTGCAAAGCGCGTAGCCGGGCTTGAACTCTCGCCGCGAGCCCCGCCAGACTTGGCAGGCGTAGCTGGTACCGTCGGTTGTCCTTTCGCCATGTTTCTTGTTTTCGTTTTCTTGTTCTTCTTCTCTTAGTAGCTCGTAAACTGGAAGGCCATACAAACAGTTCACAATGGTACAATCTGTTCCTGGGTCGCGGCACCAGTTGTGGAGTTGGAATTCCCACGTGAGCTCTAGCTACAAATGTAGTTAGGACGTCCCCACAACAATACGTCTACTAGGATAGTAAGCGATCGTTCGGGCGGACCTGAAGACTCCAGTTCTGCCCTTGCACCGGGACAAACTCAACCCTGTAAGCTACTTATATAGGCCAACCAGTAAAAATAAGAACACGCTACTAGCACGAGCAAAGGTAGTAGGTGTTATGAATCCTCGTGGTCCCAACAGCGGAAGGGTACCAAGCACGGGTAAGCCTTTTACGAGGTCACCGAGTGTTCAACACTCGGTTGGAAGAATAAAAGGGATGCAATTCAAGCACTCCCAGTCGTACAAATAGGCAACAATAAACCGTCACGTAAAACCTCCCGATAGTAATCGGCCAAAATACACAGTCTCTTGGCCTTGCCGGATGAACCCTCGCTACAGAGCTTCGAGCTCACCGACAGGCATAACACACTCAAACAAGCTTGACCAGACGCTTACCTTGAAGCCGGACGTCGCTCTGTGTGCTTGAGTGGAAATTCTGTTCTGTATTTATGCTTACCCTTTCGGGTCTATTCCTAATAAGAAGTCCTAATCAAGTATACAAATATCAAGTGAACAATGATCCGTTATGGATCTTCTTGCATGCCAAGCGTCGTCTGCACCGTCGCATGAGTATCTTTAACGGCCCGCGCCCTGTCCCAGACGGTGAACGTGTCTTCCGAGGGTCGCTGAGTCTTCCGCGAACTCATCCCAACCGCCACCGAGGGTTCGTACCGTAGATGGTCCGCTGAATGCGAATCCGGCCAGTCCATTATTAATAATAAGGACAGCCTGGATTCAGTGACATATGGCCGCATCCAATATCCGTTGAGAGTTCGGTAGTGACGCCGTCGAGTCCCTTGCACTTTGGCGTCTCCGTACATCACATGACCGAGGGTTCGTCGCTTGAACATCTTGGGCGGTGTTACGTCTTTGTCGACGGGTGATAATCCGCAACTACGGAGAAATCACTACACCACATCTCGATGGCTCGAGGACGACGAAGCGGCGTGAGCCAGCTTCTCAAGCGCGACGACGCGGTCGCGCAGGCACCTCAGCTCAGATTTAAGTGCGACGTGGATGTTCAAAGCGGTCCGAGCAGCCTCCGCGACATGCGCCTTCGGAAGGCGCAGCTCCTGTTGCAGGGCAGCCAGCTCCGCGCGCTGGGATTGTTCCAGAGCGACGACACGATCGTGCAAATCGCAAGAACCATGGTCAACCTGGGGTTGGCCATACGGAAGGTATCTTTCCGCCCCCGCCATCGCCGTTGCGTGACGCGCACCGCTCGACACGTTGGATTGTCGAGCAAGTCGTGGGCTATGAAGCCCCGAAGACGAACCGAGATCAGGCTCGTCTTCGTATTCGTTGGAGAGGATTTCCTCCCCATCGAGAAACATGGGAGCCACTGGACGTCCTGATGAAGAACGTTCCGGATATGGTGAGGGCGTACGAGGCCCAGAAACCGAGTGCAGGCATAATACCTGCACTAAACCTGCGAGTGCTACCAGCACGGGGTGCATCACGGTGCTCAAGTTGAGCACGGAAGTCTCACAGAGGAGCGGGTACGCGCACGGAAGTGTACCCGAGAACAGCGCGTTCAGAAAGGCGCAGTTTCAGGTGGAACTGCGCAAGGAATTTCTGCTTCCATAGCGTTAATATGGAGGCGATCGATGAGATGACGTTTTGAAAAGGTCTCGAAGCGCTGTGGAGCCACAAGAATTCGCTCGCGGTAACTTTCGCATTGTTGTTGAAGCTCACAACAAATGCGTTCCAAGACTGACAAAGTGCCACCCACTCGGGCACTTTGCTTTTGCGCGAAGCTTACTTCGACGCATTCCATCGGAGCTCATGGAAGCGTCCAACGTAGTAGGCGCGCCTTTGATTCGTTGACGAATCCAAGTGCATGTCGACGGCCTCAGCGTCATCATTGATAGCACTGCATACGTACAGCCCTATCGGGTTCGGCGGCGATGTCGCGCCGACCCTGTCAGGAATGTCGGATGCAGTTGACATCCAGGGCGTACTGCAGGTGCAGTACGCGGAGAAGAAGACGGCACCGGCATAGGTGGCTGCGCCTCTTCTTCATTGCGCGAACGCTTCGATTCAGGAGCGTCCGGAAATTGTTACGGCCACGCCGCGACCCAACAGGGGGGTTGGGCGTTGGTTCGGTCGACTTAGAGTCGACAGCTGAAGACGAGGTGTGCTCGTCTTCCATGGGGACGTCTTCGATGTCAGACCCATAGTCAATGGGCATGTCTCCATCAGTAGACATAACTGACGAGCCCTCCATAACGACTGTGACTGGACACTGGAGTGGTGGTGTCTGCAGGTGCAGGCACATACGTAACAGGGTCTTGCCGGAGCAGACTCTAGCGCGGGTGTCTTCCTCGGCGAGCTCATTTAAAGAAGTTTTAGCTTAACGGGGGGGGGGGGGGTACGGGGTTAGATAAAATACCTTTCATTTAGAATATTAGATTAGGAGGAAAACCCAAACAAACAAATAATTCTCATTCTGACCGAAAATCGACTTTGGTTTCCTTTTTAAGTAAATCTATACTTTCGGACGAAAGTATAGTTAATCTAAGTGAAACGCAACTTACGCTTCCTCATACACGTGCGCTAACGTGTAAGCCAAAGTAGTGGGCTTTAAGTAGGCCCATAACAATGACTCTGAACCTCTAGATGACGTAGGTGACGTGGGACGATGCCGTATATCGGCAGTCCAAGGATGAAGTACCTGGATCCGTATCCTATATGGGTTGACTGTGTTAATCTGGAATAAGAGATAACAGATGATGGATCTGGAGGATAACAGTGGCTGAGAGTATGAAGAATGGCAGGAGGAACACGGTTGGTGGCAGTATAGCTGAGATCGACCAAGTGGAGACTCGGATCCACTCTCGCCCAATTATACCTAGGGGATATGGGATATACCATGTACGGGTGGATCGAGAACGATAAGAAGCCGCAGCAGCAGAAGGAGCAGAAGCTATGGAGGAAGGGCTGTGGACGCCATATGAAGGTGGATTTGGTATTAACAACAAATGAGAAGGCAAGATCCACCGCTAGATGTCCCAGATCCCACTTCTCCAAGTCCGGATCCATGGTATAGGGGTGGATGCAACGGATCTCGAACTTTCGTGGAGCGATGGAGATCACAGACAGTTGTAAGACAATGTTGGAAGGTTGGAGAGCTCAGATCCATGATGAGCGTACACTTGCAGTGAGGTGGATCAAGGTAACCTGGATCCAGAATAGTGTGCCCATAATATGGCGACCTCGTTATGATTACGCCATGGATCTGGTGGATCTGATGCTAATACAACAAGGATGACGGACCAAGGAGAAAAAGGACATACAGCGGAGCCTGGTAGGGGATATGGCAGGTAACAGACATAGAAGGTAGGAATCCAGGCAGGTGTTGGCTTAACTATGAATCAGACTTTAATTTGCACAGTTTCACGCAAGTGCCTTCCTGCCCTCAAGAATCGAAGCTACATTGGCCGTACGAGCTCGGTGAAGGTTGGGAATTGTAAATCTAGTGTTGGTAGTGATAGCTGGATAATATGTTGGCCAGATCATACCACCTAGTGAGCTTTCCTTTACACATGCAGATCTGAAAGGTTAACCGGATTTACTACTTGATCGGGTATACCTAAGAAGCGCTCAACACTCACGTTCCTTCTATAAGAAGTGGCAAGTACGACGCAAAGAAACGCAAAGCCAAGGGAACACACCCGCAAGGCAACCCTACGACCGGATCTCAGATCTAGGCCCTGGATCCACCAAGCTCGAATATTCGCTTGGGATCCAGAAACATCTACGGACGCAGAGTGAAGATATTACCACTGCTGCTCCACCCCATTCCCACGTCTCGCCAAGACACTCAAGCTTCACCACTTAAACGCTTTGAAAGTTACCGAGAGAGCAAGATCCCGCCCTACCGACGGGTACACAAGGTGAGAAAAGCCCAGCAGATCCAGCAATCTCGCAGATTTTGCTGATCCCGCTACACCACAGTGGTATGCGTGCTCGGATCTTTTGGTGACTCAAAATTTCACCGTGAGTCCCAAGAAGATGCTCAAGTGAAAATTGAGCTAGGGTCATCGGAGGTCGGATCGACGGAGTCCTGAGGGAAACTCTGTCGACGGAAGAGAGGTGGATCCGGGTCTAGAAGAGAACCCTCTCTATTTTCCCCGGACCCTTCCGGGGGGGGGGGGGTCGTCTATGATCCAGATGGTACGGATACGCCCACGCGAACGACCCGCACGAGGAGGCGACAATGATACCGTGCTCCGACGCGTGCAACGTCGCCGCGGCGAACACTGACACAACTTGTCAGTGCAAGAATGAAAACACGAAACCAATGGCGACATCGAACCGGTGACCAGTGGGCTGTCAGCTTGATATGCTACGACTGCGCCAAAATGACTTCAATTACCAGCCGCAACACTGTGGTCAACGAGTACCTGTTTTGGTGACACCAGTGGTGACAATGTGATGCTCACTTGGGTTGATCAAGTGGTTGAGTTCCGTCGACAAGTCTCATGGCTTCGAGATGTCCGAAGCCGTTCCGCACTGGCAGCAAAAAAACACTTGCGTTTGCGTGAGTGGATCCGCCTGGTTGGAAACGGACCCTGGCGTCCTGACTGGAAGCTCCATGCATTGGCCACTGCGCCACGAAGTCGGATTTGTGAGGTTCCTCGTGTCCGTGATGCAAGTGCCTCAAGCTTGGAGCCTTCTAAGTCGCATGTGCGCTGGGCGCTTCGTCGATGTGTGTCTTGGGAGCCGAGAGGCGCAGTGTCGGTCCTCGCAGTACGTCCAGAGCTCGTGGCGCACCTGTCGATCCTGGGCTTGCCCTTGTTACCACCGCCAGCGACGCACTGGCGCCGCCATCCTTCGCGCTGTCTCCGATGTCTCCGCCTCGTCGGTTTTCGAGTTTTCTTCAAATGTGTTCCGTGCGCTTATGTTGCGTAAGCGCAACTTAGAGAGGAGGGTGATGTAATAGGTCCAACTCCAATTACATAAGTAGGTAGATATTTCTTAAGTTATTACGTAAGTAGGTAGAGTTACACACGGGTAGCGTGTGTCAAGGTGTCATCATCTGATTGGCTAATAGGGAGGATCCAGACTCACTTATTGACCAATCCGGTGTAAACATGTGTTTGAGTAGTTCACACGAGACCAGGGGTAGCCGCCCTGGTCCTAAATAAATGAGAGTTGAATTTGACATAAATCTAAGACTTCATGTTATTATTGCGAGCTTCCTCCGCACTATAGTGTAAGCTAGTGACGGTAACTCTTACCCCGTTACACTTGGTAGCACTTCGTAGTCCTTCCAACGACCAAGTCTACGATGAGCCAAGTCCAGATCTCCGGGGCGACCCTGGAGCATGATGCATTCCCCCATCTCAATCGCGTGGAGTGGGAAGCGCTCCATCACCTCGTGGCGGTGTCCGGAGATGCCGTTGTCGCATCGCTGCTGAGCTTAACGACGCCCGACCAGCAACGTCTTGCAGCACAAGCGATCATGGAACGTGAGCTCGCCGATGCGAATCGGCGGGTGTCAACTCCCTCTCGTCCATCCCAGAATGACGTCGTCAAGTTGGAGACGTCCGCGTATTCTGGCGCCGGCGAAAACCGGCTCCTGCTAAACCGGTGGTTCCGCGAGATCGACATCGCTATTGCCTCGCGACTCATCGAGGCATCATCCGCCAAGGTGAACTTCCTCCTCTCCCGGTTAGCCGGGAAGGCCAAAGAATGGGCCCTTGGCAAGCGGGTTGTCGACCCTGAGGCTTTCCCAACTCTGGAAACTCTCCAGAGCGACTTGTGCCTCGCGTTCGCGCAGAGTTCTTCGCGCTTCGGCAAGGGGAGATGTTCATGCGTGATACGTCCAGAAGACGCGACATCTGGCCTCATGCATCGTGACTAAGCCAATTGACATGGCCTCGCAAGTTCATGTATTCGTGTTCGGCATGCCGACGTGGCAATGTCGTGGTATTCCCACAGTATCGTGTTTCGCATTTCCACGTCGTCGGCCGGTATAGCTATTCGACGCAATCCACCATTCTGATTGTAGTACACGAGCAATTCATCCGAATCAGAGTAGAGATTTTGAAGACTCTTGTCTGTCTTAAGTGATTCTTCAGTCCACCCCGCGCGTCTTTGCGATCGCCGAATTAATGTCAACAACGTTAGTGGCTTTAAGCGAGAGACAGCGTTCATCTGTCTCTGCTTCTGCTGTTCGAAATCAATTTCAAAGTCCGGACGCCGGCTCAACGCATCAGCGATGGTGTTAGTTGGTCCTGGAATTATGCGAGGGTATGACCCGTTACTGTCTACCAGAGCTGAAGCCTCCTCTCTCGAGGAGGCGTTTGCACTCGCGACCCGTGAGGATTACGTGGCCGCTGCATCGTACACCGCAGCCATACCTGCGAAAGCCCGAGAAGCTACCCCCGAGCCCATGGAGAACGACGCCATCAACGCGTCAAGCTATCGACGTCGCAGGTCCTACCGCGGTAGCGCTGGGCGAAGCAATCGTTCCCTCATTTGCTTTCGTTGTGGGAAGAAAGGTCACCGCGCGGCGGAGTGCCACGCGCCAGCTCCCGTCGTCGCGCACGCCGACGCGAAACATTCCTCGGTTGCTCTTTCACAAAACGACCAGGACCAGTAGGTGCCGGGGCGCCCTACTGGCTTTAACGAAGGACCGAGGCCTCCGGTGGCAGCCCAGCCTTCTAGCCCTCCCGTGCTCCAAGCACACATCAATGCCACCACTACGCCGGGCGACTCGAGACTGATCATCGTCAGCCTCCACGTCACCGGTGCCCGGCGACCACTGCGCGCGCTCCTTGACTCAGGAGCGACCAACAACTTCTTTCGCGCGTCGGTTTTGTCAGGCCTACCCAAGAACCTCCGCGTCCGGAATGGTCTGCGCGAGATTCAAGTCAAACTCGCCGATGGTAAGGCTCGCCGCGTTGCGCGGCGTGACGTGTCCTTGTCGTACACGTTCGACGGCTTCCGTAGCAAGGACGCCTTCTTGGTGATCGAGATGATTTATGCGTTTGACTGCATCCTGGGCATTCCTTGGCTTGCGCGACATCAGCCAGAGATTGACTGGCGGGTCCAATCGGTCAAGCGTCGACGTGGCTTCGACGTGAGCGAGGTCTTCACATACCTCTTGGTGGCGCCAAGAGACTGGCCCTATGTCACAGTAGTGGATAAAACAGCAACGACGCAGGCAGTGCACAGAGCGAGCGATGGCCCTCTCTGCATGGCTGCGCTACGTTGTTGGACGAAGAGCCCTCGCGGTGCCGCGAGGTAGATGATGAAGCGGTCGAGCAGAGGCTCCCACAATACAAGACGGTGGTCGAGCAGAGGTTCCCACAACACGAGACGGTGGTTGAGCAGGGGCTCCCACACAACGAGACGGTGGTAGAGCAGATTGGGCTCTCGTCAAACGATGCTGTCGTTGAGCAGGGGCTCCCGCGTGTTCCCGGCCCGGTCGAGTACGGTCTCCCACGCCTAGAGGAGGGTGATGCATCGTCGAGTAGCAGTGAGTCATCGAGGAAGCCGAAGAAGCAGTTGAAGAGACGACGCCTAAGGCCTCGTCGAGACTCCACGACCAGCGATAGCCCGCCAATGGAATCGGTCAGCGCGCTCGAGTACGTGGAGGGAGACCCGAGTCGGTCGCGCATTATCGCAGTCGCGAGTCCGCCACGCGAAGCGGCGGCGATCACACGCCTTATAGGCTTGTCCTGGAAGAGCTTGCTTCGGGACCTCAATGCTGGAGACGTCGAGCAAGTATGCTTGGTCACCAAGGCAGTCTCGGTGGATGAGTCAGCAAATGCAGTCGCAGCGGATAGTGAACGTTCAAGTCCGCTAGGTGCTGAACCTAAGTCTGCTCGTGAGGAACGATTTCAAACGCAGTCCTGGGAGGCCTTGCGGGAGTCAGAGAATCCCGTATACGACACCGCCTACGAGTACGCCGACGTCTTCCCGGATGAGATCCCCGCCGAGCTACCGGCGGATCGTGGGGTTCAGCACAAGATCGACCTCGCACAAGGTACGAAGTACTGCGTCACCAGACAATGGCCACTTCCCCGTGATCAAGTGAAAGCGATCGATGAATTCTTCGAGGGCCGCCGAAAGGCGGGTCACGTGCGCGAAAGTACCTTGCCCCATTCAAGACCAGCGTTCTGCGTGAAGAAAGCTACAGGGGGGTGGCGCGTTGTTCACGCATTCAACAAATTGAATGATGCCACTATTCCCGCGCAGACTCCGGAAGGACATTACTGGACTCCATGGCTGGCAGCGTTATCCACAGCTCCATCGACCTGACCGATGGATTCTATCAGATCCTGATGAGAGCATGTGATGTACCTCTCATCGCCGTAAGTACACCGAGCGGGATGCTCTCGGAGTGGCTCATGATGCCACAGGGTCTGAAGAGCGCGCCTGCCACCTTCAATCGCATGGTCTCCCATATGCTTCGCCCGCTCCGAGACTTCGCGCCGAGTTACTTCGACGACATCTTCGTGCACAGCCGCGCTGAGGGCAACCTCAGTGCCGTGGAAGTACATTTGAAACACCTGAGGCAAGTATTCCAGGTGATGCGAGAGAACAAGCTCTATGCAAACCTGAAGAAATGTGTCTTCTGTGCACCGGAGATTCCGGTGTTGGGATGCTACGTGAGCAAGAGCGGTGTGCGCACAGATCCCAAGAAGGTATCGTCTATCTGTGCTTGGCCAACGCCTACAAGCCCCACTGAGCTGCGTCAGTGGCTTGGCATTGCCAATTACTTGCACAAGTACACGAATAATTACGCTGGGTTGATTCAACCGCTATCCTCGCTTTTGAAGAAGAGCGTGATCTGGGAGTGGAAAATGGACCACCAAGCTGCATTCGACTCGGTGAAAAGGAGCTTGGAGTCTGCGCCGATCTTGACGCTTGTTGATGACTCGAAGCCATTCCACGTCGTCTGCGACGCGAGCAATTTTGCCATCGGCTGTGCGCTGATGTAGTTTGATGATGACGAACATGAACGCGTTATCAGCTATCAGTCGCGATAACTAAAGTCAGCCGAGGAGTACTACCCAGTCCACGACAAGGAGCTCCTGGTAATGCGGTATGCTCTGATCAAATTCAGAGTGTACTTGCTCGGTGAGCAGTCGTTTGCGGTTTACACTGATCACACATCGCTGTGGACAGCGGTGAAGAGTCCTCACTTGTCGTAGCGGATGGCCCGTTGTCTTTTTTCTTCTCCGAGCACAACTTCGTCGTTCACTACAAGCCGGACAAGAATAACATTCTCGCCCACGCGCTGACTTGGTGCCCGGACTATGATCCCCGTGAAGCGCTAGGACATCAAGTGGCAGATAAGGATGATGATGAATATGCGGTCTGTGTGTCGTCAGGCATCAACTTGACGCTGACCACGCCCACGCTCCCGCTGGGTGACGAGATTGCTACAGCGTACGATGATAATCCTACATACGGTGCCATGATGAAGCACCTGCGCGCTCCTAGTAGTCACACGCTAAGTGCCCTGTCAAGGGCCGTAATCAGATCGATCGATATCGCCTGGGCGGCAATCTGCTGAAGTACAGCATCGACAGGTTCGATGGACCTCGAGTCGTCGTCCCAAACGGCGCGATCTACATGCGCACATAATCGACGAGTACCATGACGCCCCGACTGGAGGACATCTCGGTCGCGAGAAGACGTACGCGGCTCTGTCGAGAGACTTCTATTGGCCGCAGATGTACAAGTGGGTACGCAAGTGGGTCCGCACATGTAAAACTTGCCAGTCAGTCAAACCGTCTTCGACGTCTCAGGCCCCATTGCGCCCTTTTCCGGTCGCCACGGAAGCTTGGCGCTCCATTTCGATGGACTTCATCTTCGGTCTTCCGCCCGATACAGCCGGGCGCACGGGTGTACTTGTGTTCGTCGATCGTTTCAGCAAGATGGTCCATCTCGTTTCGGTGGCAGCCTCGATCACCGCGGAAGAGTCCGCGGTCCACTTCGCCGACGTGATTTTCGTCACCACGGCCTGCCGAGTCTATCCTATCCGACCGCGGCCCGTGGTTTACATTCGCGTTCTGGTCACGCCTCTTCGTACTCTTGGGAACTAAACCGCTGATGTCGACCACGGCGCATCCGTAGACGACGGATGGACAAATAGAACGTGTCAACCGAGTCCCTGAAGACGTTCTCCGCAACTACGCGACTTCATACACGAGCTGGATTTCATTCCTGGTGCTAGCTGAATTTGCACTCAACAAAGCCGAGCACTCCTCGACGGGCATAACGCCGTTCTTCGTGAATAACGCTCGCCACCCACGTGTCCCGGTACTTTTCACCGTGGGACATCCCTCAGATGCTGGTGACTCCACCCTTCGTGGGGGAGTCTCGCCTTCGATCGACATGGATGCTGAAGCTGCGGTCAGCCCTGCGGACAACGAGTCCGTGTCGTGGTCATCACCGGTACGTGAACCGGTGTCTCAGCACGCACCGGTAACCTCACCGGTGCCAACAGGCCTGCCAGCGCACTCAACTTCAGAGTTATCTTCGGGCGTAGCCAGTGTGAACGTCTGGACCCACTCCCCGTCCAAGCAGATCATCGAGACTCCTCGGCGTACTGCATCTATAACGAGATGGACATCGCAGAACTTAATCGATCCAGGCAGCAAGATTCGCGAACAGGAAGTTACCCCGGTCAATTATACACCGAAACCCTCGTTGCTTCCTGCCGATCGCTCGGCAGTTGCGGAATTCGTCATGCAGAGGCAATCCATCTCAAGGTTCGTCCGCGACGCACTGCAGAGCGCAGTGGACAAGCAAAAAGAACAAGCTGATAAGCACGGTCGAAAGAACGTGAATGTATTCAAGATAGGAGATCGCGTTCTCCTATCGACCGAAGGAATCCGATCTTCTGCCGTAACCGACCTCGGCGCCAACAAACTTGCTCCACGCTTCATCGGTCCTTTTCGAGTAACCGAGGCTGTGGGCGACGCCTACACCCTGGACATCCCGTCGTCACTTAGACTCCACCCGACTTTTTACGTCGGGCGACTCAAGCGGTACTTCCCTGCGACGATTCCTGACCCGAGCCAGCAGACGGAGCACGTGTCGGGCGACCAGGCCGACGAGCCTGACGTGCCAGAGACCCGTCAGACCCAGGCGCCCGTTCTCGCGGACGATCACTCTGCTGGGCAGAGCCAAGCACACGCGTCTCCAATCCCCGAAGGCGAGATAAGAGTTCCCGATTCGACTGCCGAAGCTCCGACGCGATCTGCTCAGCCCGCCAGGCACGATCTCCCGCCCGCTCAGCCCCAATCTGAACGCCCAACGTACGGCTCGAAGCTGTCTCCACCTCGCCCTGGACGTACAGGGCGTACGTCGTATCACCGTGAAGGCCCACCACCGATAATTGACTCGGTGGGTCATGCGCGCTGGATTGTGGAGCGTATTGTTGACCACGAAGATCCCCACAGCTCGGCCGCTCAGCGTAGCGTCCGTAGTCGTGCCCCTCGCGCGGCCCCGACCGCGCGCCGCTATCTGGTACGTTGGCTCGGTTATTCCCCAGAGCATGATACGTGGGAGTCCTGCGCCAACCTTTTCCGCGACGTTCTGGACGTGGTCCACGAAAATAAGACCACGCTGCTCGAGAAGAAGAATTCCGCGGGTCACCCCGCGGAGACCGTGAACGAGATCGTGAACGCCCACGCGAACGACCCGCACGAGGAGGCGACAATGATACCGTGCTCCGACGCGTGCAACGTCGCCGCGGCGAACACTGACACAACTTGTCAGTGCAAGAATGAAAACACGAAACCAATGGCGACATCGAACCGGTGACCAGTGGGCTGTCAGCTTGATATGCTACGACTGCGCCAAAATGACTTCAATTACCAGCCGCAACACTGTGGTCAACGAGTACCTGTTTTGGTGACACCAGTGGTGACAATGTGATGCTCACTTGGGTTGATCAAGTGGTTGAGTTCCGTCGACAAGTCTCATGGCTTCGAGATGTCCGAAGCCGTTCCGCACTGGCAGCAAAAAAACACTTGCGTTTGCGTGAGTGGATCCGCCTGGTTGGAAACGGACCCTGGCGTCCTGACTGGAAGCTCCATGCATTGGCCACTGCGCCACGAAGTCGGATTTGTGAGGTTCCTCGTGTCCGTGATGCAAGTGCCTCAAGCTTGGAGCCTTCTAAGTCGCATGTGCGCTGGGCGCTTCGTCGATGTGTGTCTTGGGAGCCGAGAGGCGCAGTGTCGGTCCTCGCAGTACGTCCAGAGCTCGTGGCGCACCTGTCGATCCTGGGCTTGCCCTTGTTACCACCGCCAGCGACGCACTGGCGCCGCCATCCTTCGCGCTGTCTCCGATGTCTCCGCCTCGTCGGTTTTCGAGTTTTCTTCAAATGTGTTCCGTGCGCTTATGTTGCGTAAGCGCAACTTAGAGAGGAGGGTGATGTAATAGGTCCAACTCCAATTACATAAGTAGGTAGATATTTCTTAAGTTATTACGTAAGTAGGTAGAGTTACACACGGGTAGCGTGTGTCAAGGTGTCATCATCTGATTGGCTAATAGGGAGGATCCAGACTCACTTATTGACCAATCCGGTGTAAACATGTGTTTGAGTGGTTCACACGAGACCAGGGGTAGCCGCCCTGGTCCTAAATAAATGAGAGTTGAATTTGACACAAACCTAAGACTTGGTTCTATTATTGCGAGCTTCCTTCACACTATAGTGTAAGCTAGTGACGGTAACTCTTACCCCGTCACACCAGTAGTCCACCTGCATTTACATAAACATAAGAGACAACTAGTAAGGGTGCTACAACAGAGATAAGTGCGCCCCAGAGATAAGGGTGCTCAGCGTAAAGGGCACCTAACGAAACAAAAATAAAGGAAAATTGTATGACTTCACACAATAAATGAGTAATCTTACCAAGATGAAACCCCAAGTTGTTCGTGCCGTAAGTCCAGTCCATGCATAAAGCGTTGCCCCATTGCTCAAAAGATACCCTTCGAGCGGCAATTTGCGTCACAACGCCGCACGTCACGTCGTTTTGATCGTAGATCACAAGTACCTCGTGATTCTTGAGCTCCGTGAGGGTATCAAGCATGCGCGCTAGCTGTTTATCAGCGGGAGAGCTTTTCAGTACCCTTTGCCCAATATTACGCGCTTGCTGGGGTGTCACCTGACGGTCCAAGGCACCCGATAAAAACTCTTGAATACGACGCGAGTCTGTGTTTGCATCGGCAAAAAGACCCACTTGTTCGAGGACCAGACTATCTTCTGGTATTGACCCGGCTCCAAAGTAACTCGCGTAAATCGTTGCGTTTGTGCGGTGGTCATGTGTTCATGTCTACAACCAGCGACATGATCTTGTTAGTGTTTGTCCATCAAACTCTTCAATAATTGTACAGCCACGTACCCGGTTCCGTAAAACAATTTTCCACTCTGCTTTTTTTATTCCTTCTGCGGCAACATTTCCTATGTAACGGACCAGGTATTTACTCCGTTACTTGCTTACACTATAGTGTTGAGGAAGCTCGCAATAGAACGACTGAGTCTTAGGTTTAAAGAAAAATCAACTCTGACTTTATTTTAGGACCAAGGCCACAGCCCTGGCCACTCAAATACACGTCATAGTCCAATTGGCTAATAATGGGTCTGACTCCCCATATATCAGCCAATGGCATGACAGCATTTCAGCCCACGTTAGTCGTGTGCTGATGCACCTACTTATGTAAAGAAATCTACCTACTTATGTAATGGAGGGGCCCATTTCATTACCCCTCCTTAAAGTTGCACTTACGCAACATAAGCGCTGATGAAGAACATTGGAGAAGACTGCTGGAACGGCGGAGACAGTGGTGACACTCGCGACATTAAGCCACTGGCGTATCAACAAGAGACACCATGCTCGGCAGCGAGCGTGCAGAGCGAGAAGCCATCTCAGACAACAGCTTGGAGGCCACCGGCGCTGGCGCTGGTGTCGACACACGTGGGCTTCGAGGAGCCAGGTGAGGTTCTGGTGGAGTGGAGCTTGGACCTTTGGAATTGTCCTGAGGCGCATCGATGTCTGAGCGGGTAATGGAGCATACTCACGCGCAGTACGCGTGAGTTCGATTCCCACGGAGATCAAACTGCGCGACAAGTGCACGAACAAGTGTTTTTGTAAGGAAATACTGGCATGATGATCACCACAGACGCAAAGACTGAGCGCCAACTGGAGACTTCCTTGTGCTTGGGGATACGCTCATCGTTGAGCATCCACGATGTTCTAGCAGATACGAAAATCACGAAGTCAGCGCACGAGGTACTTGAGACCGCGAATACGGGGACGACAACCACTTCACTCAATTGACTGAGCGACGATGTGCGAGTGCACAGCGTACGGAGAAGTATCCTGTAGACCCAGGCGACTGCGACGTCGGAATATAGGTGACCTGCGAGCTGGGGTTTCACTCGTCGTCGTGGAACCTCGCGTCACTCACGCCGCACTCACTCACTCACTCGCTCTCACTCACTCACTCACTCGCTCTCACTCACTCACTCACATACTCACTTGTTCACTCGGCTTACTCACCAAGTGGCTCAGCGGTACAGTGCCGAGTTCTCGTGTGGCTGGTCACCGGCTCGTTCCCGGCGTCGACTCCAGTTTTATTCTTGATCATCACGGCGAGCGCCTCCGTGTACCCGCGGAGGCTGGTCGCCTTCTTCACCGCGGGTATCAACACCCGGCTCACTCACGCTTCGGAGCGTGAGTGTCTTCTCGTATTCGCTCACGATGTCGGGAACGTCTTCCCGCAAGCGACTGCGCGGCTCCCAAGTATCTTCACCTGATGAGAGTCCCAGCCAACGCACGCGATAGTGTTGTTCCTTGTCCCGCAGGGCGCGACCCAGTGGAAACGCTTCAGTGTGACCGTCACGGGTACCATGACACTGGCGAAAGTCGTGGTCGACGATTCGCTCAACGATTCAACGCTGAGCGCCCGAAGAATCGATCAAAGGAGGAGAACCATCTCGCTGGAAAGTTGCCGCGTCACTCGAGGACGAATCAGCGTCCGGGATCTCGAACGGATGATACTTCTTTAAACGTCCACTGTAGAACGTCGGATGTAGCCGTAGTGTCGAAGGAATGTCCAGAGTGTAAGCGTCACCAATGGTCTTGATCACCGTAAACGGCCCAATAAAGCGCGGCGCGAGTTTGTTCGCGCCGAGGTTGGTAACTGCAGAGTTTCTGATACCTTCAGTCGACAGGAGCACTCGTTCGCCTGTCGTAAACGTGGCCGTGTTCTTGCGGCGCCTTATCAGCGTTCTCCTCCTGCTTGTCCACTGCGTCCTGTAGTGCGTCTCGAACATAGCGGGTGATCGCTTGGCGCTGTAGTACAAATTCGGAGACGACTGCGGAGTCGATTGGTCACGCTGCATGCTTCGGCGCGTAGTTAGCCGGCGCAAGTGGGCTCGATGCGGAACGTGTCCCTGCGTTGACCGACGTGGGAACTTGGGATACACTCGAGATATCATTAGCAACCGGTGTGTGTACCGGTTGACCCAGTACCGGTGTTGCCGCCGGAGACATCGGAGCTGGAGTAGACGGCTTGTCGGCAGCTTCTTCTCCACCCAGAGTGGAGACACATGGTGCTATGGGATGGCCCACGGCGAGAAGAGCAGGGGCACGCGGGTGTCGCGCGTTGTTAATGAAGAAGGGCGTCAGCCCAGTCGACGCGTGTACCGCGTTGTTCAGCGCGAACTCTGCCAGAGGCAGAAACGAGCTCCAGCTGGCGAACGACGTCGCGTAGCTTCGAAGGACGTCTTCGAGGACGCGATTGACGCACTCCGTCTGGCCGTCCGTTTCCGGATGGGCTGCTGTGGACATCAACCGCTTCGAGTCCAGTAGCTCAAAGAGCTTCGACCAGAAGGCCGACGTGAAGCGCGGGTCGCGGTCGGAGACGATGGATTGAGGAAGACCATGATGGCGGAAGACCGCATTGATGAAGTACACCGCGGTATCTGCCGCGGTGATCGCATCTGACACCGTAATCAGGTGGACCATCTTGTTGAAGCGGTCTACGAACACCAAGACACCTGAGCGTCCTTTAGCATCGGGTGGGAGCCCGAAGATGAAGTCCATCGACACCGAGCGCCAGGCCTCGGTGGCCACCGGTAGAGGACGCAGGGGAGCTTGCGAAGACGAGGCAGGTTTCACGCGCTGGCAGATCTCGCAGGTGCGCACCCACTTACGTACCCATTTGTACAGGTGGGGCCAATAAAAGTCGCGTGAAACAGCGGCAAACGTCTTCTCGCGACCGAGATGAGCACCCAGCGGGGCATTATGAAACTCATGGATAATCCGTGAGCGCAGATCGGGGTCGTTAGGGACAACGACACGTGGGGGTATCGAAGTTGTCGATACTGTACGTCTGCAGCTCGTCCTCGAGACGATATCGGTGAATTTTGTTTCGTACAGAGCGGGAAAGGGCTCCCTGTGTATCGGCGCTGGGAAAGCGGAGATGCTCCAGGATACTGGAGCACATCGAGTCATGGTCGTAAGCAGCTCGGATCTCGTCGCGAAGTGGCATTACCGGGGAGACGCTCGTCAGGTTGACTCCTGACGCCTCGCACGTGGCACACTCGCCTACATCGTCTTCATCCAGCGAAGCTTGTCGACCCAATGCACCGCATGGGTCGTAGTCGGGACGCCGATACAAAGCGTCGGCAAGAATGTTGTTCTTGCCGGGCTTGTAATGGACAACGAAGTTGTACTCAGAGAAGAACAAAAGCCAGCAGGCCATCCGCTGGGAGAGATGAGGACTCTTCATCGCCTTCCTCAGCGATGCATGGTCGGTATACACCGCGAAGGTATCCTCACCCAACAAGTACACTCTGAACTTGATCAGAGCGTAGCGCATCGCAAGGAGCTCCTTGTCGTGAACAGGGTAGTTGCACTCTGCCGGCTTCATCTGCCTGGACTGGTAGCTTACGACACGCTCTCGACCTTCATCATCGAATTGCATCAGCGCACAGCCGATGGCGAAATCGCTCGCGTCGCAGACGACGTGAAAAGGCTTCGAGTCATCCGGGAGCGCGAGGATTGGGGTATCGGCGAGACTCTTCTTCACCGAGTCGAAGGCAGCTTGATGTGCGGAAGTCCCCGACCACGACACATATTTCTTCAACAACGAAGAGAGCGACTGGATCAATCCGGCGTAATTCTTCGTGTACTTGTGGAGATAATTTGCGAGACCCAGTCACTGACGCAATTCAGTGGGATTCTGTGGCGTAGGCCACGCACATATCGACGACACTTTCTCAGGGTCGGCGCGGACGCCGTTCTTGCTCACAAAGCAGCCAAGCACCGGAATATCCGGCGCGCAGAATATGCACTTCTTCAAGTTGGCATACAGCTTGTTTTCGCGCATCACTTGGGAGACTTGCCTCAGATGCTTCAAGTGGACTTCAAGCGCGCTGAGGCCTCCCTCAGCGCAACTGTGTACGAAAATGTCGTCGAAGTAACTCGGTGCGAAATCGCAGAGCGGGCGCAGCACACGGGATACCATGCGATTGAACGTGGCGGGAGCATTCTTCAAGCCTTGTGGGATAACAAGCCACTCCCAGAGCACACCACTGGGAGTGCTTACCGCTGTGAGCGGTAAATCGCTCAGCCTCATAAGGATTTGGTAGAACCCATCGGTAAAGTCGATGGCGCTGAAGACCTCACTACCCGATATTGCGTCGAGCACCATGTCCTTCCGAAGAATCGGCGTCTGGGCAGGGATGGTAGCGTCGTTCAGCTTGTTGAAGGCATGGATGATGCACCATCCACCCGTGGCTATCTTCATACAGAAGGTCGGACTGGAGTGCGGCGATGTGCTCTCACGCACATGACCCGCCTTGCGGCGGCTCTCGACGAAGTCATCGATAGCTTGGATCTGATCTCGCGGGAGCGGCCACTGCCGCGTCACACAATACTTCGAGCCGGGCACGAGATCGATCCCGTGGCGAATTCCTCGGTCAGCTGGTAGCTCAGCTGGGATCGTATCCGGAAAGACATCTTCATATTTGCGGGTGGACTCGTAGATTGGATTGCCGAATTCGCGTAGTGCTTCCGAAGATTGCGCTGCGAAGCGCTCCTCGCGGGCCGACTTCGGTTCAGCGCTCTTTGGGCGCGAGGGAGCGTCGTCGTCACGGACTGCATTCACTTCGAGCGACGCCGAATCGGCGTCGGTGATCAGGCAGACCTGTTCGATTTTACCGTCCTTGAGGCCGCGAAGGAAGTTCTTCCAGGAGAGACCTGGAAGTTGAGTGGTCGACCCCGCCTCTCGAGGTGGGTTTGCAAGCTCGAGTGTTCGTCGGCGAACGGGGGTACCTTCCACATACTCAAGCACGCAGACCGACTCCGTCGGTGAGCTGTCACTTGGTACGGGCTCTCGGCGAGGTTTCAGCCGACGCCGCTTCGACTTCCTCTCTCGCCGCCTCGAGTGCGAACTCGAGGATGATAAGTCGCTCTCACTGGACGAGATGTCACCCCCTCTAGCGGGAGCCCCTGCTCGACCGCGGTAGTGTTCAGCGGGAGCGCCAACTGCTCGACCACCGGCTCAATTGACGGGAGCCCCTGCTCGACCGCCATCTCGTTCGTCTGTGGGAGCCCCTGCTCGACCGCCGTCTCGTACATCTGCGGGAGCCCCTGCTCGACCGCCAGTTGGTCTTCATCCCCGCGGCGCCGCGGGGACTCGTCCGTTAACAGCACTGCGCCCGCCGTGCAGAGAGGGTCATCGCGCACTCTATGCCCAACGTGCGTCGTGGATGACCGGTCCACGACGGTGACGTGAGGCCAATCCTTCTGGGCGACCAGGAGGTGCGTGAACACCTCGCCCACATCATAATCACTGCGACGCTTGACCGACCGGGCCAACCAGTCAATCTCTGGTTGATAGTGCGTCAACCACGGCATACCCAGGATGCAGTCAAACGCGTAATTCATCTCAATGACGAGGAAGTCGTCGTTGCTTCGGAAACCGTCGAACGTGTACGGAAGTGTAATCTCGCGCCGCGCGACGCGGCGTGATTTCCCATGGGCCAACTTGACAGCGACCTCCCCTCTACATTTGCGGACACGGGAGTACCGACAAGCACGACGCGCGGAAGAAGTTGTTGGTCGCTCCTGAATTAAGGAGCGCTCGCAGTGGTCGCCGGGCACCGGCGACATGAAGACAGACAATGATCAATCTTGAATCGCTCGGCGTGGTGGCGGCATGAAAGTGTGCATGCAGCACAGGAGGGCTAGGAGGTTGGGTTGCCACCGGGGGACCCGGACCTCCATTCCAGTCATTAGGGCGCCCCGCACCTACTGACCCTGACCGTTTTTTTGGCTGGTCAGAACTCACGGGCTCGGCATCAACATGCGCAAGCACTGGGACTGGCGCGCGGCACTCCGCCGCGCGATGACCGACCTTCCGGCAGCGGAAGCAGGTGAGAGAACGACTGTTCCGAGCACCGCTCGGACGCGCTACATGACGCTGGTGATTGCTCGTCGCATCGATAGTGTCGATGTCCATGGGCTCGGGCGCAGAATCCCGGGTTGAAGCAGGCAGCGCGTGAGCGTATGACGCCGCAACCACGTAGTCCTCGCGTAGGGCGAGGGCAAATGCCTCTTCGAGTGTAGAGGGGTCCGATCTGGTAAGGCAGTAGCGCGTCATGCCTTCGCGCATACCGAACACGAACACATGAACCTGAGAGGCCATATCGATGGGCTTAGAATCGATACACGACGCGAGGTGTCGTGGCTTCTGGACGTAATCGCGCATAGTCATCGTGCCTTGCCGAAGGGCGAAGAAGTATGCCCGAATTCGGGATTCATCTTGCGGCGGCTTGAACGCTAGCCGAAGGTCACTCTGGAGGGTATCCAGAGTGGGGAAGACGTTGGGATCGACAAGAAACTTGCCGAGAGCTCATTCCTTGGCTTTCCCAGACAGCCGCGAGAGGAGGAAATGGACCTTCGCGAAAGGCGCATCGATCAACCTCGAGGCGATGGCGATGTCGATCTCTCGAAACCAGCGATTCAGCGGAAGTCGATCTTCTTCGGCACCGGAGTAGGTGGATGTCTCTAGCTTCACGACGTCATTCGTGGAGATACGCGAGGGAGTTGACACTCGCGTTCCATGAATTCTTGTGCCGCGACGCGCTGCTCGTCGGGCGTCGCTGAGGGCAGCAGCGACGTGATGACGGCCTCTCCGGACACCGCCGCGAGGCGGTGGAGAGCTTCCCACCCGATCCGAGTGAGATGGAGGAAAGCAGCGTGGTCGAGGTCTTGGCTCATGTCGAACTTGGTCGTTGGAAGGACTACTTAGTGCTACCAGTTGTAAGGGGCCAGGTATTTACTCCGTTACTTGCTTACAGTATAGTGTTGAGGAAGCTCGCAATAGAACGACTGAGTCTTAGGTTTAAGGAAAAATCAACTCTGACTTTATTTTAGGACCAAGGCCACAGCCCTGGCCACTCAAATACACGTCATACTCCAATTGGGTAATAATGGGTCTGGCTCCCCAAATATCAGCCAATGGCATGACAGCATTTCAGCCCACGCTAGTCGTGTGCTGATGCACCTACTTATGTAAAGAAATCTACCTACTTATGTAATGGAGGGGCCCATTACATCCTATTGCAGCTGTGAACCGGGCTTGACATCCAGTGTATCGACTTGGCGTACTGCGTCGACCTTTGCTGTGAGACTTTTGCCAGCACCCATGTGTGCAGCTGAACACCTTGTAGCTGTGCTCCATACGCGTTGGTATCTGCAGAGCGTTCGATGTAGTAAATCATATCAACCTATTAGCAGTATTCAATAATATGGTGACACAATCTTTAAGCTTACGAGTAGTGTTTCTCACGATCTGAGTATCTCGGGCTCGGAATTACAGGAAATGATCGCTGCTGTACTTCTCCAAAACGCGATTAACCTCACTCCACGACGAAAACCCTAGGGTAAATTAGTGGAGGTATCTTGTTGCAAACACCTTCACGGGATGATTCCGTCGCTATACGAGCTAGATACGTTTCTGTAACGGGGTTACATGGTTTGGAACACACAGGGGTACGAAGTACCCGGAAAGTTAACAAACGCTCAGTACATAAGCTGGATAGTTAACAAGGTCTCTCAGTACGTTGGCTGAAAGCCACACGTTATGCATTTGATTAGGTTTAAATATGCTAGATAGTTAAACAGATACATTTACCCATAGGCGGCTTGGCCGCAATAATAGTAAATAAAACACTTCTGGTTTTTGAAGCATAAAAGTTAAGGTATTAACTTTGAGCCCTGGTCTTGGGCTGTAAGTGCCCTTTGGATAATGAGCTTAGTATTAGTGACTCTTTGAGTCGAACGTCTTCCTCTGACGCTAAAGCTACGGCAGCCCTGCTGCACTTGGTAGCACTTGTAGTCAATCCCGCTCCTGAGTCGGTTGACTATATCCTCTGCGAGGATGAAACACTCCGTGTTCGCGAATTTGCTACCAGCGCAGTAGGACGCGCTTAATAAGCTTATGTCCTTGCTTGGCCCGGAGGGCGTGGCTCATCTTGCATCGCAAGGCCCAGAGGCGGTCACCGCCAGGCTGGAATCGTTCTCCCGCTACAAGAACGCGCTCTTGGAGCACGTCCAAAAGAAGATGAGCGCCGCAATGGCGGCGACGTCGATGACGCGTGAAGAGTCTATGAGACTGAAACCGCTCATGGTGAGCGTAAAAACCTTCGAGGGGAAGGATGGAGAGAATCTCCTTCTCTGGACCCGTGAGGTCGAGATGGCCATGGGATCGGCCCTGCGCCAGGCTGAGCATCAGCGCGTGGCGCTGGCTATCTCCAGGCTTGGAGGTCGTGCTCGCAAATGGGCACTAACGTGCGGCACGTCTGTTGACGCTGCATTTCCCACTTGGGATCAGCTGAAGCAACAGCTTTCGCGCGTGTTCGCGCCGCCTAATCAGGCGTACCGTATCCGGTCGAAGTTCCTTGCTACCCGCCAGGGTAAGAAGGATTTATTGGACTATGTCCAAGAGTTGAGAACTCTTATCGCCGGAATGGTGGCGGGCCCTCTTCTGGAACTGGTCGGCGTGACCGTGTTGATGGAGGGACTTCGTGTGAGCGCAGCTAGAACGGAAGTGTTCCGTGTACACCCTAACTCTTTCGAAGAGGCGGTGGATGTGGCATTGAATGCCGAGCACAACTTCAGGTCGGCGCGACCTGGTTGGAGCGCTGGTAGCGCAAGCTCTTCGAGCGGTCCAGAGCCGATGGACCTCAGCTATGCTGAAGATGAAGAAGCGGAGCTTCTTGCTGCGGGGCAGCGCGCCGGCATCCGCCGATGCTATGTGTGTAATAGCACTAAGCAGTTGAGGGCATATTGCCCTCTGCGCAAGAAGCGCGTGGCTCCGGCGAGCCAACCCTTCGGGACATCGCCGGGAATCGGCAATTCCCAGTAGGCGCGGGGCGGCCTACTGGGGAAGAACTGAGTTCTGTTGTGCCTCGAGGAGGTAGAGGGCAACGGGGCTCAGCCCCGAAGAGAGCCGAGCTCTCTTACGAAAAGCGTGTGTGCAAGCCGGGCTTGCTTGTCGTTCAAGCGAACGTGAAAGCCTTCGCAAATCCATGGAGAGTCTTGATCGACTCGGGAGCCTCGGGCAACTACGCCCGTCGCTCCACTCTCGAAGGGAGTCAGCTGTATACTGAGGCACTGGAAGTACCAACGAGAGATACGATCTCTGTCCGTCTCGCGACGGGGATACTGGTAACTGTGTCGAAGGTCTCTGTCGACCTTGGAGTGAAGTTTGAGAACGTCGATAGCGTGGAATGCTGTTTGGTCTTATACCTGGATGCGAGGTATGACCTCATCCTTGGCATGGCATGGCTGGAACGCCATGAGCCATGGATTGACTGGAAGTCGAAAACGCTGGGTGCGTCGCACCCGGCTCCTAGTGGAGCTTTGGTGAGTCATGAACCCACCTCTGCTAGGAAGCAGAAGCGCTTTTGGCGCGAGCACGAGGCCGAGGCGGCCGTAGTGCTGGACATTGGTATGTCAGAAATTGTTAGCAACGAGGTTGCTGTTTGCCCTGAGGGCGTACGTGGTGCGGCACGTTATCCGCTGAGCGGTGCAGGTCAGGTCGATGACCAACTGCTGAGGCCTGGTGAGGACGAACGCGGAGTGGCGCGTAATCCACTGAGTGGTACGGATCAGGTCGATGACCTACCGCTGTGTGGCCCGAGAGCCGCGGTCGACTGCAAGTTGAGGCATCATGGGCGCGGCCCAGGAAATGCAGGTGAAGTGACACCTAGTTCGCTGTGTGAAGGTCAAGGAACTCTTGGCTCTCAGCCGCGTGGCTTGCGAGACACTGTATCCTCTTCGAGGAGATGGTGCTGCTGCACCCGGTGGTGGTGATGGAGATGTTGCCACACCACCCTCAGCCGGCCGGGCTCGGTCGCGGAGGGAGAGGCGAAGAAGACGCAGGGCGTATGTGATGTCTTCAACGTCGGACGAGGTGTCCAACGTGACGAGCGGTGATGCTCCACGTGATTGCTGTGAGCAGCTGTACACACTCGTGAACGGAGTAACGGGGGAGGTAGAAGGCGACATCAGCCTTGACACTCTGCCCGCCGCAGATGCTCTGCTAGAGCTGGACGAGATGCCCATTGCCGAGTTTGGCGAAGCCTTAAAGGCAGGCGAGCTAGCCGAGGTGGTCCTGCTGGGACCTGAGGAGGAGTTGAACTCCTCATCCGTCGTGGACGACGCTGTCCTAGAGGACACCAAGAAGGCGCTGAGCGCCAGAAGTGGATCGGCGATCCTCAAAGATCCTTCGGACCCCTTCTATCCTGCGGTGAAGGAGTATGGAGACGTTGTCTCGAAAGACCCACCGATGGGCCTGCCTCCGGATCGAGGCGTGTGGCATGGCATTGACCTGGTTCCTGGAACCAAATACTGCGTGACAAGGCAATGACCTTTGCCGAGAGAGCAGTGTGACGTCATTGACACATTCTTCCATGCGAAGCACGAGGCAGGGATGGTGTGAGAGTAAGTCTCCGCACTCGACACCCACGTTCTGTGTCAGAAAGCCGAACAGCAAGTGGCGCATTGTTCATGCTTTTAACAAACTAAATGCGGCCACTATCCCGGCGCAAACGCCGATTCCTCTCAAGGACGTTCTGCAGAACAACATGGTAGGCTGTACGTTTTACAGCGCGCTCGACTTGGTCGATGGTTACTACCAATTGCTCATAAGAGCGAGCGACATTCCGCTGACAGCGGTGAGTACTCCGAGCGGTATGCTCTGGGAGTGACTGGTGATGCCCCAGGGGCTGTCGAGCGCTCCAGCAACGTTCAATCGTCTTGTGACGCAGCTGTTTAGGCCCCATCGGGCGTACGCTCAAACGTACTTTGACGATACATTCGTCCATGGTCGTGCTGAGCACGGAAAGTCAGACGTGGAGAGCCACATTGACCACTTGCGAGCGGTGCTCAAGTGCATGCGCACTAATGAGTTGTATGCCAACTTGGACAAGTGCGTCTTTGGTGCGGAGGAAATACCTTTCCTCGGGTGCTTCATTGGGAAGCAAGGCTTAAGGGCAGATCCTACCAAAGTCAAGGCCATCGTGGACTGGCCGGTTCCCAAGAACAAAACAAGACTTACGCAAGTGGCTAGGCTTAGTCAATTACTTGCACAAGTACAGCGCGAGCTACGCGGAGATGGCTCGGCCATTATCAGATCTGGACGCACCATGGTGCTGGAACGTCAAGCACGACGGAGCGTTTGAGGCTGTGAAGAAGAGCCTCCTCCAGGCTCCAATCCTTGCGCTACCGGACCCGGATAGTCCGTTTAGCGTCGTCTGTGACGCCTCCGATTTTGCAATCGGTTGTGCTTTACTACAAGCAGATGCCGAAGGGCGTGAACGCGTGATTGCGTTTGAGTCTCGCCAGCTCAAATCTGCAGAGAAGAACGATTCAGTTCATGACAAAGAGCTACTAGCAATGAAGTATGCTCTAGTCAAATTCAGGGTACACCTGCTAGGCTCTAAGCCTTTTGTGGTCTTTACTGATCATGCATCGCTATGCACTGCGACCCAGTCGCCTCATCTCTCTCAGAGAATGGTAAGATGGCTTTCCTTCTTTGCCGAGTATAACTTCGAGGTGAAGTACAAGCCGGGGCGGCTTAATGTAGTGGCCGATGCGCTCTCGCGCAGGCCCGACTACGAGCTAGCTCATTTCACGACAGTGACGTCGTCAGTGCCTGACTTGATACGCGGAGCGTACGCACAAGACGACATGTGCGTAGCGCTGCTACGGGCTCTTGGGAGCGAAGCGTTTAAAGACTCTGACAAGGAATTGTCTGGGCGCTTACGCGCGAGGCTGCATCGATACTCGCTCGATGGAGGCCTGCTGTACTACAGCACCGACTCTGAGGATAACCCTCGTGTAGGCGTTCCTCATGATGAGGATGTGGTGTAGTAGAACACACAAATACCGTCAGATGTGGATTCCTTACACAAACCACAACAATTCGCCGAGTTAGGTCGGCGGTTGTATGGCCTGCGCAGAGGGTGGTCCCCTCGCGGTCCGGCCCTTCCGGGACAGACGAGTGGCTCGCTTCCACTCGGTTCCGACTAACCAAGTCAGATCACTTACGAGGCTCCGCCGAGTTTGGTTCGGCTGAGCTCGTTCACAACCCTGTGTCCTCCACCAAAGGATGGACGACGGCGCGCGAGCGCTTTTACAGGTCACCGAGCGCAGAGGCTGCTCAGCTAGAAGTGTTACGGCACCCGGGCTATCCGACGTACCGGCCCGCTGAGTATGCGGGACTTTCTTTCGCGCGTAGCGAGACTTTGTCCTACCCGGACCGACCTAATCTCTTGGCGCTACCAGTCAATACCCTACAAGCTATGCCTCTCGAGTATTGACGGCAGGCATAATCCAGCCCTATGCAGGGACTTACCGGAAAAGTGTACACGTATCTTGGACTAGAAAAATTCTGCTCTGTTATCTTCTGGGAGCCTTTTCGGCTCCCCCTATTTAATCCTATGCTTCTTATACAAATATCTAGTGAAATATAGTCGTTTCGGATCTCTACCGACCCTTCAGCCGAGTTCAGGCGACCGTTGAGCTCAGCGGCTATCCGGATAGCATATCCGAACAGATCGCCGAGTACTTACCGTGATCCTTTGTTCCTAAGCTCTGGGTTATCAGACCGAGCCGATTCTTGACCTAGAGTAGGTTAGCGTATGGTCGAATCTGGAAATCCCTACACAACTGCCCCGGTTATGATACGAGCCGAGCTGGTGAGTGTCTTAATCCTTCATTTCGTTCTGCCACCGTTGGTCCGTACTCGGCTGATGACGTCTCGCGGCTCTCCTCCACCTTCTTCGGTACGTTCGTTGCTTCCGCTGTCACTCACTTGGCAGCTCCTTACTCCTCGCATGCTACTCCAGCACAACTCGCGGCGCCACCATTCTCCTCCAACTCCTCGTCGAGGTGAAGGCGCGCCAGCTGAGTCGATTCCTCGACCCGTCGGCACTCGTGGGGTCAGCGACCGGCCTGAAGCTAGGTTGGTTGACCTGACAACTTCCCATGAGTCTGACGCGGAGTCGGCGGAGTCTTCTCGCGTGCGTCCTCCTGGTCCACCGAGCTTGCCGGGCGACAACACTTCGGGCGCCACCAGTCAGCCAAGCTTGGCTGCTCCAGTGAGTCTTGACTCCCTCATGGCCAGAGTTAACGAGCAAGGGTATGAGCGCCGAGAAGAATTGACCTTCTTGGCGAGGCTCATGGCCTACGGATTTACTCGTTCCGTGGAGCCCTCCGATCCCGTGCAGCGGCGAGCGATCTTGCATGCCGCTTCCGCGGGGGAACTGTTGGATATCTTGAAGGGCAACTACGCCGCTCTTGATTATCCACAGATCATTGGCGATCTCCGAGCTGACAATCAAGCTGTTCAGGAGGAGAACCGCGCACTGACTCGGCGACTGGACTCTCTCGCTCTCAGCAACGTCGACTTGTCCACTCAGCTCTCATCGGCACGACAGCAGGTGTCCCGATTGGAGGCTGCTGCCACGCAGTCGGCTAATCTCCTTGCGTCACTGCGAAAGGCTGTAGCTCTGAGTGAGGCGAAACTTGCTCGGGTCATCGCAGCCGAGCAGAGCAAGGTTGACGCTGCGTTGGGTCAGGCCCAGCTCCATCATCAGCAAGTCTTGGATCGAGACGCCGAGATCGACGTCCTTCTCCGATCCATTTCTGAGAGGGATGCGGCGTTCGTCACCCTTTAGGGCATTGCTTCCAAGCATTTCGAGCAGTTGCAGGAGTCGGTGCGGTTGTACAGCCCCACCGGCACACAACCTTTGCGGCACGCTCAGTCGGTGATCGCTGAGCAGCGGGCTGTGATCTTGCAACAGAAGCGGTTCATCCGTCGGAATGGCATTATTCCGATGCACGACCCTCACATGGCTGCTGCTGGCGGTGGCTTGCAGGTTCCTGGACTTGATCCGTCCGACCTTCTTCTTAACGCCCGGCTGTGTCGTGTCTTGGAGTCTCGCTTCCCTGAGGTTCTTCACATTCCAGCCGGTGAAACTCGGCGGTTGGAGTTGATTGTGCATCCTCGCCGATATGCTCCAGTGGCGAGTTCCGCTGTTGGTCCTAGTGTGGCTCCCCCAGCTAGTCAAGCTTCTTCTGTGACTTCATCGGCAGACTCGGCTGCGGCTCCGGTCAGCTCAGCGGCGGCTACGAGCCAACCCGAGCCGACCCTCGCCCAGCTTCACCGTACGCCTTTGATGAACTTGACTTCGACTCAGCGTCTTCGACGTTATGCCAACCCCAAGTCTCCCACTGCTGCAGGTCCTCGTCATCGTCCACCGGCGCCGCATCCGCCTCAGCCGTACGCTTGTCCACTTCCCGGGGAGGATGGACACGAGGCTATCAGTGCCCTTTTGCACTCAAGTTCTCCTCAAGCTACTGTGTCCGATGGAGGAAGGCCCCGCTCTGGAAAGTCCCGTCGTCGGACTCGGCGGGAGAATGTTCGTCACCTTCAGTTGAGTTCTGCTACCCAACCCGCTGTCTCTGCTCGCTCTGAAGACGACGATGACGCTTCGAGCGAAGCTGAATTCGAGTTTAAGTTGTCTGAACCGCCCGCCGACACCGTTCCTGCGGTTGCTTCGACGACTTCGGCGGGTTCTTCGTCTTCCGGTCCTCTGTTGACTTCGTCAGTCGCGGCTACTCACCCACCGCCGGCATCTTCTTCCGATGTCGTGGCTTCGCTGCCTGTCCCGGCTACAAGCATTTGTGCCCCAGGCTCGACTTCGCCCATCTCCGCTGGGTTGCCCCAGTCAAGTGCACCGCTCAGCGTCGTATCCACGGTGGTTGGGCACTTCCAGTCGTCATCTGGCCGATCCTCCCACGTCTCTCCTTCTCGGGGTCTGAGCGTATCCACTACGCCGACTGACCTAGTGACTCTGGTCGTGAGTGTCCTCAGGCCGTCTCTCCCTGCGAGCTCGGCCGTGTTGACGTCCCCGTCTGGGCGTCCCATCCGGAGATCTGCTGCGACCGCCCGCACTGTGACTGCTCAGCTGCTTGGGGACCTTGACGCGTCTGACGACGAGGTGTTAGGGCCTGGTGACGGTTCTGCACCGTCGGCCGGCTCGACGAATCCTGCCGCTGGGTCGCTCTTGGATCCCATTTCTTTATCCGAGAACTCGGCGGGCAGTCCTTCAGGTTCTGACTCAGCGACCGAAGATGCTCGTCGTTCTGCCAAAGCGAGAAGCCTTCATGCGGCAATCTTCGGTTCTGATGATGAGATGAGTGATGAGTCCTTGCCGCCGAGTAATCGCCACTCCTCGCGACATTCATCGATGGATTCTGGTGACGGGACGACTTCTACCTCTGCGTCGGCTTCGGGGAAGCAGCAGCGTCGCAAGCGTCGTGCCCCGTCGAGTCCTACCGGTCACCGGTCGAAGCGGTCCAAGAAGCACAAGAAGCACAAGAAGCACCGGCACCACAAGCATCGGCAGCCTCCGTCAACTCCTGATCCGGCTCCTGTCCAATCCATTCCGGCTGCTCCTTCGCCGAGTATGCTCCCGGTAGTGTCGATTCCCTCTCAGCCGAGTTCAACTGCATCACGTCCGGATTCGGTTACTCTGCCCAGCGCTCTTACACTCCCGCTGGCGACGTTACGGACCCGGGCCTCGCAAGCGGTGTCCAAGGATTGTCGCTTGACTCTTCACATGACTCAACTCCGCGAGGTACCATTTATGCATTTCGGCTCAGCCCGTTGTTGGAATGCGTTATTAGATACAATGAGCGGAGGGGTGCAGCTGGAGCTCGTAGGAGGCAAGAGTCGTGTGTCACCCATGCCGTGTTCTCTTGACGGCATCCGAGCTTTCATGGCTGTCTTTGATCCAAGTCATCCTTGTCAGCGTCTCCGGCGGATGCTCCCCGAGCTTCCTTTCTTCTTTTCGCCGTCAGTGCTGGAGGAGGCTCGGCGGTGCTTGGCTTCTCAGACCCGACCTCGAACCTTGATGCAAGTTCTTGGAGATATGTGGGTGAAGCTTCGTGGTGACAGTCCTTTGGACTCGGCGGGGAGGCCCATCAAGACAGATGGCCAAATGACCCATTACTTTGTTGCTCTCTATGAGCGTCGCCATTGGATCGTCGAGTCAAGTGTGTTGATGGGTCTCCATCCTGACGTCAACCCGGCTGCCACGCCCGCTCAGCTTGCTGAGGTGTATGAGCTGTGGCTGGTGTACAAGCGCGAGCGCAAGCGTCGTAGTGACACTCTGCGATCTTTGGTTGTCGCTGTCTACGATCAGCTTTACTCGGCAGTCACTCAGAAACTCGGCGATAAACCTGCTCCTCTGGTGGACGCAGAGGTTTATTTCGACCCGTCCGTCCCCCATTATTCTCCCGTTAACCTTTCGTGGGTTCCCTCCGGGAGAGACTGGATCCAGTGTGCTCATGATGTGGATCTAGCCGAGCCCTGGCGAGCTTGGTGGCTAACTGACCCGGCGGTCCACCCGTATAACACCTGCTTCCGCGCTCGGAACGTGGACTTCTTGGTTTTCGCTCCGCGCGGTATGGATCCTCAGGTTGTTGACGACGCGGTTGAGGAAGACTTTGATCTTGCCGAACAAGCGCCTCCTGCCTATGCCCCGGGTGCTCCAACTCGGCTGAATCGTCAAGGCATCCACATCTTCACTGGGTCGTCAATCGGTGAGCTCGGCTCAGATGACGAGAGTGCGTCTGATGACGACTCAGCGGACGACGGGTTGGGCTCTCCCAATCTCCGATGCGTTAGTCTCTGTTCGGCACTCCACTTCCAAGTGGAGCGGATCCGCCTCAACCCACGTCAGCCGAGTCGGGTTCTGAGGCACCGGTTCTTCTTCCACCTGGTTCGGCGGCTAGCTCGGCGATGATACTTCTTGCCACGGCTGCGGATGTTGCATCTCCTTCCGCAGTTTCCCAAGGGGTGACGTCTGCTACGACGCCACGCCTCCAATCGTCGAGTCCGCTGAGCTCTTCCCAGCTGTCTCCGTCGGGTTCAACTCACTTGGAGTCTGGATCGCCGACTTTTTAATTTTCTTCTTTTGACTAGGCGTCCCGTAGGTATCGTTCAGGACTTCATTTCGTAATTATTCAGTATATGTAGTTTCGACACAGTAGCATTCCATCTCAACTCGGCCTGTGTCGTCCGCTGAGTTGGTGTAACATTTGGTGCAATAACTGTTAATCCTCATCTGCAACTTGCACCATTTGCAGACCGTTTTCACGCTTCTTCTGTCGTAGATAGTCAAACAGGAGACCTCCACATGACAAATTCGACAGTGGCTCCCAAGTAGGCTTATCGTAGCCGACCCACTTAACCTTAAATTTCCGCTGTGACCGGGACGTACTCGTCGATAATGGTAGCTCGTCGTCGAGGATTGCCTCGACTTCATACTGGTTCATACTTGCGTCTGGCTATCTTCGGGTAGTAATTCTTCGTCAAAGTCAAATCGCTGAGTTTCTTCGAGGTCGGCGATTAGCCTCGTCTTTGGTCTTCCGCCGAGTTCGGTGACAGCCTTCAGACGTGATACATGGACCACTGGGTAGAACCTATATCCACTCTTGTCAGGTAACTCCAGTTCATAGGCAAATTCTTCCACCTTCTTCTTCACCCTGAATGGCCCGTGCCATCGATGTGCTAACTTCTTAGTCAGGCCCGACTTGACTCGTTCCATAAACAACCAGACTTGGTCTCCTTCTTTGAACAAGGATTCGGTGGATTCATCGCCTGGTTCTGCAACTCCGTCTTCGTCATCTGCTGTGTTGGGAATGGATTTTTTCTCCTTCTTGCTCAGTGCTTCGTTGTGCTCTCGAGCTCGTCGTGCCTTCTCTCGCACTTGGAACTCAGCTGCTAATCGTAGGGCGACTTCTCGTTGTCTGTTCGCTTCTCGGCGCCACTCGACTGCGTCCGCCGAGTTGGCTGAGCGTCCCTGTCCACGTCGTATTAAGCTCGTCATAGCTTTGAGTGTAGACTTGGCGTCCGAACCATGTACCAGATAGAAAGGGGTTTCTCGCCGAGTCGAGTCTCTTGAGTTGTTAATAGCGTGTACCATCTTCTCGGCGATGTCATCCCAGTCGGCCTGAAGCGGGTCTTCCACGTAGACCCGTATAGTCTGAACCATTGTCTTGACTGACCTCTCTTGTTGACCGTTGGCTTGTGGTCGGTAACTCAGCGTAGCTCTTGATCTCGACTGCATCATCTCGGAGAACGTTTGGAGTACTTCACTCATAAACCTTGGATCTCGGTCGTGCCGTATCAGAGACGGAGCCCCGAACTGCCTGAAGACGCATTCTTCAAACACCTTGGCCACTTCGAGTGCCCCGGTGTCATTCATAGCCTTAGCGATAACGAACCCCGTGAAGTGGTCCTGAAACAACAGCAATGCAGTATTGCCCCGCTGAGTTCGAGGTAAGGGAATCACGAAATCCATTGACACGACTTGGAATGGATGGTCTGACACCACGTTTCCTAGCGAGTAACCTCTCAACTGTGGCTTGCTCTTACTGGTACTGCAGTCCCCGCATGCCCTAACATGTTTCACCACGTCGGCGTAAAGGCCAATCCAGTAGTAGTCGGCCTTGACTCGGTGATAAGTTCTGACGATGCCTTGATGCGCCCCTTCGATCGAATTGTGACAGTTATGAAGTATCTCGTCGACCATAGTTGACGGAATCACCAATCTCAATGAGAGGTTCAGCTCGCCGAGTTCGACCTGTCGGCGAGTTTCATCTCGGCGTTATAACAGGCCGTCTTCGCTGAGTACAAAGACTTCTGCGACTTTGCCGGCATTCTGAGCTCGACGGTGTGTAAGATCCTCAGGTCCACCTCTCAGGTACGCCTTCAGATCGGCCCACCTGAGTTCTTCGTCTTGTGCCTTCGCGATTCGTCGTCTCCGCTCAGTCTGTACTATCACTGGATCAATGTCGTTGGCATTCTGAGCCGTCTGGGCTGACTCCATCTGCGACCCTGTTTCAACATTCGGGGTCGTGCGGTTAGTCCGCCGAGTCGACGCCCTGCTGACTTGTTCGAATTCATCTCCACTGCTTTCAAACGCGGATTCTCCAAGATTTGTTGATATGGCTTCGTGATCCTGACTTCCTCCTCTTGCTCTAGCCGAGTCTTCATCTAGCTCATCCTCAAAGTGAACTCGGCGTACTCGGCTACGAGTGACTGCCGTGACAATCGGGGTTTCCGGTGGGTTGGCTATGGCGTACAGCTCTTCGGCTACTCGGTTAATCATTCTCAGTTCTGCTTTCCTATCCGTCCCGAGAATTACTCGTCCAGCTTTAGCTTCCAGTGCTTCTGTAGCGAGAGAATCAGCCGCTGCGTTATAGTGTCGCGCTATGTGTCGATACCGGACCGAGTTGAGTCGATTCGTGAGATCCTTGTGTCGTGCTAGCTCCACTTGCAACGTTTCCTTCTTGTATGCTATCACCCCCATGGATTGCTGGATTGCAAGCCGGGAGTCACCCACGATAATCAGGTCAGTTATCCCTCGGTCAATCGCCGCCAAGACCCCATTGTTCATGCCGGTGTACTCGGCGATGTTGACCGTGGTGGACGACAGGTACGCACTCGCAGCGATCTAAATATTCCAATTTGGAAGGCGCCACAGTATCCACGAACAGCTTTCATACCCGCCGTATTTAGCTGTCTTCGCTGAGCCATCGAATGACAGCACGCATCCCGCAAAGTCAGCTGGTATTCGGGCGTATAGCAGCTCTGGGTCCGTTCGAACTGTCGCCGAGTTCTTGGAGGGAGGCGCAAGGTGCTTCAAGGAATCGTCGAGTCCGATAAACGGGGTTATCGACGCTTGGACCAACTGGGCGAAGTCTACATCTCGTTCGCGTACTCGCTTCACCTTCAAATCGTAGGGCGACAACATAACTGCAAAACTGACTGCGCGGCCGTACAGCGATTTTGACTTAAACACCCACGCCAGCGTGGAGAAACGGGTGTAGATGTGTAGCGTCTTCCCCGCCAAGAGAGTGTAGCACACTTTCAGCAATTGTAACAGCGCGACTACTTCTTTCACAGCGGGATGATAGCCGAGTTCATTCTCCTTTAGTACGCGTCCGCAGAAGCGAACTGGGTGCAGCTTGTCGTCGTGCGGTTGCATCAATGTACTGCTCAGTGCCCAGTCATTGGCGTACAACATTATGTGGACTTCTTTCGCCGAGTCGAAATGTCGCAGAATTGAAGCTTCTGCTACCCGTCTTTTTAGCTCGGCGAATGACGCTTTTGCTGACGCCAAGTCCCCCCAGGGCCAAAGTCCGTATCCTTTAGCTGATAGAGTACCGCTCCATAAACAGCCAAGTTCTGGATGAATCGGCCGTAATAGTTAAGGGCACCGAGGAAAGCTTGCATCCCCTTCTTTGATTTCGGGAAGGCGAGCTCGGCGATCGCGGCTATCTTCTTCGCATCAGCGCGTATGCCACTCGGCGTAATCTCGTGCGACAGGAAATCCACCTTGGGTTGGACAAAGATACTCTTGGTAAAGCTGGTGCTAATTTGACATTCTGTGAACCGGGCTAGTAGTTGGTCCAGTGTCTCCAAGCAGGCGTCAAACGTCTCCCCTCCAAAACAGATATCATCGACAAACGACCTCCGCTTGAACACCGGGATCATCAAATAAGACTGGTCTGGTTCTCCTTTAGCGAACATCTCGCCGTCTGGTCCGTTAACCAGGTCTTGGACCGGATCGCAGTCAGCTTGTGATTGGTGGTCAGCTTCAAACTTCGTCAGCTGACCCTGCGTTGAATTGCTGACTCCGCCGAGCTCGACTCGCGGAGTTCCCGACTCGGCTTCAGCAATAGCCATTCGTTCAGCAAACAACTGCCATCCTCCCTTTGGTTGAACGTGTCCCCATAGAGCGTTGTCGATCAGTCGCTGGTAAATCATAGGCGCATTCTTCAATTCAAACGGCATGCGTAACCATTCAAAGTGTCCAAGTGCACAGACGAACGCCGAGATCTGTCGAGCTCGGCGTGTCATCAAGACTGCCCAGAATCCACTCGCAGCATCAAGCGAGCAAAAACACAAGTAACTCTCCAATTCGGTAAGCAGGTCATCGACTAGTGGCATAGCGTATTCCATCGGCGTCGTAATCGCGTTAACTAGTTTATAGTCAATGCATAGCCGAATATCCACACCATTTTTCTTGAGCACTATCACCACTGGCGAGGCCCAAGGGCTGCCCGAGAATGATATCAACCCAGCTCGAAGCAGCCCCTTCAACAACTCGTACAGTTTGCTCAAGTGGCGGAGAGGTATCCGCCGAGCTCTCTGCTTAATGGGTGCGGTCCTTGAACGTCGATGTCGCACAAAGCTCCGTACGCTGGAGGCGGTAGGGCATTACCACTTGAAATCATTATTCCTTCGTGCTTTTGCAGCTCTGCCACCAACCTAGCCGACTGTGCTGGCGTATGACTACTCGACTTGACGTTTGGAGCGCCATAGTCGAGCTCTGTAGCTCAACTTCAGTGAGGTCGGGAAGGAAAGCCAGCTCGTGAGCGTAGTCCGTCAACTCCAGATCTGTCCCACTCCGCTCAAAGATGTCGGTCTTACCATCGTCAACATCATCCTCTTGCTCGTCTTCGGTCGCGGCGATAGCCAAGTAGTGTTGTCTTAGGGTTTCCGTTGGGTCTCTCGTCGAGTTGCATTCAACAGCTTCATCTTGTCCTAAACCGTAGTCCATTCCGCCGGGGTCGAATACCGTCGTCGCTGAGTTCGTTACTCCGACCTCAGTTACAGTACCTCCCAACAGTGATACCTCTGATAAATCATAGGTGTCGTCCACGTCGGGGCCCGTATCCGCTGAGTTCACTGCGATGGCCAATCTGACTCCTGCGTGTTCAAATTTGTCTCCGAGGTAGATGGTATCATCGTCATGCCGTCTAACCACATCCGGACCGGTTTCAGCCTCCATAGTCTCCAACGCTGAGTCCGCCGTAGCCGGGTCGTCGTTGGGCTTTATTCCTTCATGTAGTAGTACCTCCCGACTATCATAGTCCTCCGTTGCGTCGGAGAGCTGATCCGCTGACTTGGCTGCGACTGCAGAACTAGCTTCCGGCGTGCAAACGCGTCTCCGGGATAGCTGACATCCTGACGGCATGCTGTGGCCCGTCCGAATCACTCTCAGTGTTTAGATCCGCTGACGCCGAGTCCACCGCCGCCGACTGGATAATGCAGGCCTTTGGCGTACCCGTCGCTGAGTTCACCACGGGCGCAGAACTTAGCCCATCGACTCCATACTCGGCACGTGCCTCACCTTCATCACTGTGGTTACTTTTATTCACCGTCCAGCTCAGTCCTTCACTGTTCGCCTCAACGTTTCTTGAACGTAATACCTCTAGCTTGGAATTTGCAGTCGTCACGCTAGGGCGCCAACACGCCTTCCTTGGCCCTTACTGCGCTTTTTCCTCCAACCGCTGAGTTCGTGCTGACGTCAAAAATAGCGCCATCGTCTTCAAACTTGGACAGATGATTGGAGACACCTTGGCCATCGTGTAGCACCGGCGTACGCCTTGTCACCCCTGAAGTCGATATGGTGTCGGCGTTACCGCGACGCCTCTCGTCTTCGTCGGCTTCTGTATCAGCTTCGATCCTTCTCCAGCGTTCGTCGCATCTTAATTCGGGTCCCTTTTCCACTGGAGGGGGTCGTTTTTCCACCGCCGTCGGAATTGGGTATTTTAGTCTTTCCACAGCTGGCGGCTGGTGTGACAACCAGTCCTCGTACAGTCGTTGTTTTTTCTACAGCAAATTTTTGTCCATCGCTGACTCAAATGCCAATATCTGCCAGTCACGGTATTTCGCCGAGTTCACGCGGACATATCCCTCATTGGCCAGTACTCCGTGTGGTTGCCATTTTATCACATAAAAGTGAGGTGGGCACCAGACTGACGTCGGTCGTACGCTCGTAATCAGGACATGGGTTGGTCTTCCTCGGCGATTAAAAACAGCCGTTGGAATCCAAACCTTCGTCCGTCTCACCCACAAGTCATGCGTCGACTCACTGGGTTGCCGCCTGGGCAATTTGAACTCAGCGGTCATTCGACTTTCGATTGTTAACCCGTCTGGTGGCCCACATGGGACATTTGGTCCGAACTCGGTCTTGGTCGGCGCATTACTTGATCGGATGAGTAGGATCACCATCTCATCGGGTAGCTTGCCAGCCGAGTTGTACAGATCCAGACGGATCCCAGCTGGGATCATGAAGTCGGTGCCGAGAATCAAATCGACTCCGGCATGATGAGGCATTATCCATACTTCAAACTCGTATGCCACTTCCCAGCCGAGTGTCACCTTCACAACTGCTCTTGACGTTGTCACCATTCTGTCTTTACTTATTCCTTGTATGTCGATTCGCTTATCTCGGCTGGCCACTCTCTTGAGACGCAGTTTCTTCGCGAAGTATTCACTAATCGCCGAGACATTTTCTCCGGTATCCAATAATATCTTGCTCCTTCGGTCATTCACTGCACTCAATACGAGAGCTCTCATTCTAACTCGGCGATCAAACGTCTGTGCTGACCACCATCCCAGCCGTTCTTCCGGAAGCAGCTTCATGATTCTGGTACGATGCACAGCCTGGTCTGACTGCCGAGTTACACTTGCAATCTGTGACGGGGTCACACAGCACCTTGCGCTAGAGGTATTTATCTTCCGAGAGTATACAAACTCTCAGTGAACGGCAGTTCACAGGTCCCCTCTTTAGTTAAAGAGAGCGAAGTGACCTAAATAAGGTAGATTGTAAACTGAGTATATTTATAGGTAGGTTAAGTTTGGGTTTAATACAAACTATAAGTTACCTATAGAAATGCAATGTCGTTTGACCAATGGTTGGCTTTGAACGACCTTGGTACCTTGTACCAAATATCCCGGAGTATGACGTGTCATACATCTGAAGCGTGAAGTGTCACACTTCATGTAACCAGGGTACACTTAGGGCTACGTACCCCGTTACATCCTCCCCCACTTAGGCTCGGTTTACCGACCAATCAGAGTGAAGAGGTGTTCGTCACAAACTCTCATTCTCAAAATCGAAAACCATCGACTTGGCCGCGCGAGCGCGACGGAGGCTCACTTCACAGTTAGAGCCTCGAGCAGCAACCTGTGCGCTCTTCGTCAAGGTCTCCAATTCGACCGTTACCATGCCTCGTGGCACTGCAAAGAGCGGTGCTAAGACACGCTCCAATGCTGCTGCCGGTAAGGCGCAAGCCAAGAGCACTAAGCCTCACGGCAAAGGCTCGGCACTTAAGGAGGCTACTCAGGTGGCTTCCGAGGCGATCGGATCCTCGGGTGACGCGGTTGTGGACAAGCGCGCAAGCAAGCGCCGCAGTCCGTCGCCCTCGTCTTCAGACAATCGTCCGGACCCTCGATTCGTGGAACGTGAGTTCAACTCGGGCAGTGAGGACGATGCCGAGTCCGAGAGCACGCACGATGTTCCTGCGGGCTCTGTGGGAGGGCATAGCCCAGTGCCCAGTGAGCACAAAGATGACAGCGTGCAGTCGCTCGCTAGTGATCAAGGTGATCACAGTCCCAGAACGTCTGTGCGCTCCGAGAGTCCGGCCGCCAAGGCTATGGGCGCTCCCAAAGCCGGTGGCGATGAGGAAGAGAATCCTCGCAAACGTCTCCCGCTTGCCGAGGGTTTTGCGCGTGCTAAGGCCTCTAAAGCCGAAGGCGCCAAGCCCTCAAAGAAGCGTACAGCCTCTAAGTCTCCACTCCGCGAGGAGAAGGAGACTCGTCGCTCTATCAGAGTATCGTCGACTCCTCTGATGAAGAGGAGGAGAAGGAGGAAGAAGAAGAGGAAGAGGAGGGTGCTATCGCTGAGCCCCGGGAGGTCTCGAATGACCTCGACCAGCAGCAGGAGGAGTTCCAAGCTGCCCAGCGTGTGCGTGGGGGTTCGGTGGTGGCACCCGTCAGCCAGGGAGCTGCCATCAACTCAAGAGGGTAATGGCCTCCCGAGGAGAGCTCTGGGGCTGACCTCTTCTTAGAGGTCCTCGTGGCCTTGTGGGCGGCCACACTTCTAGGGGCATCTATGAACGAGCTCTTGTTCAGAAAGAACAGTTGTTCGTTGACAACTTGGAGGCTGCTCGGTGCGTGCTTCTCGCGCCACACCGCATTCCCCTTAAGGACTTCACGACTTGTTGTAAGAAGCCCGAGACCCGGGGTGGTCTCTATCCTCTTTGGGGATACCCCTGGGTTATGCCCGAGAGCTGTCCCACGTGGAGTTCTTGTGAGGACATGTTCTGGGCGTGGGTGGAGACTCTTAAGTACTCACCCACGGAGTTACGGGAACTCCATGAAGATCAGCTGCTGTCCCGTATCCTGGACCAGCGTGATCTTCGTGTGAGGTTTGCCCACTTGATCAGCAAGCGCATGCTGCCAAGGGACATCCTGAAGCGCGCGGCTTCTAGCGCTCACGATGAGCGCGGGTACGGAATGTATTCATCGTCCGTACCCCGTTCGGGCAAGAAGCCCCGGACTACTTATGAAGCTGCCGCCGCTTCTGTTTCCAGATTGCGACAGCCTTCGGGCAGTCAATCAGGAGCCGTTCAATCGGCTCCCACGAGTTCTCGGAGTGGGCATTACCCCTCCACTTCACGAGGAGCTGTCGCTTACCGCGACGCCGTTGCTCCTGGAGGATCCGCTCCACGTGGAAGTGGACTTCTCCATTCCGGTCAAGCAGGGGCGGAGGTGCCCTCGTACGAGTACGAGTACTCGGCGCCTCCCGAAAGCCACTCTCGTCCGAGTGCTCCGACTGCGGGTCCGACACAGGGCCCTGAGGTTGACCGCCTCCGTCAACGTGTCCTCGTGCTTGAGATTGCACTTGGCCTTGGGACTGGCGGTGATGCTGGCGCCCAGGCCGGGAATCAGGGCGAGCTCGTTCGTCTTGCGGGCCGCCTGGACCTGGTGGAGCGAGAGGTCGCGAGCCTGCACCTGCGGGTGGATCGCTGGGCCTCTTCGTCCGATCTGGACGAGGCCTTTCGCATGATTCGACGGATCGAGGCTTTGTTGCCACGTCCGGAGCCGCCTGCAACGCACTCCCAGACGTACGCGTATGGTGCGTACCCGGCGTACTCAGCGTACTCGGCGTATGGCGCCGGGGTCCGTTCGTATGGAGCCCCTCCGGTGTACGGTCTTGACCGCAGCCTTGCCGTCCCGACCGAGGCTTGGGTGCCTGCTCCGACGTCCTCGTCGACGACTGTGACCGGCCCTCGCTTCGAGGAGCTGGGTCAAGGGGGGTCTGCGAGTCAGCAACCCCCTGCGGGTCAAAGTACCGCTTAAGACGTCCGACATAGAACGTCGGGTGCGTCGTCATTGACTTTGGAAGGTCGATGGTGTACGATGCACCATGTCTGGCCAGGACTGCAAAAGGCCCGATGAAGCGGTGCTTCAGCTTGCTGCTGCCGACAGAGCTGCCAGTGTCAAGAGGTAGGTTCCTCGTGTCTAGCAACACTAAGTCCCCAATCTCAAATATACTTAAGTTTCCTCTTCCATGTTTGTCTGAGTACTCCTATTGTTTATCTTGGGCCGCTGCCATGGCATCGCGGACCCTGCTGACAATGCTCAGCTTGGTATCCATAAAGGATTCCACCTGTTTCCGCAGCGAAACAGGTCTCACATCCGAGACCTGGGAGGAAAGGGCTTTCCGAGCGTCTCCCCCACTTAAAATAGAGGAGTCAGTGTCTCCTCGAAGAGTGAGAGGCACTCTGGGGTGGCGGAAGCCGTTCAAGTAGAACGGCGTGAACCCTGTGGACGCGTGTACCGCGTTGTTGAGCGCAAACTCAACAACTGGAAGCTGCGTCGACAACGTACGTCGTGCTGCCGCGCACACACTGCGCAGAGTGTCCTCGAGCACTCGATTGACGCGCTCTGTTTGGCCGTCTGTCTGCGGATGGTCCGCAGTGGACATCTGCAGACGAGTTCCCAGTAAAGGAAACAGCGTTTTCCAAAACGCAGCAGTAAACCGCGGGTCTCGGTCCGAGACAATCGTCTCCGGGAGACCGTGATAGCGGAACACGCCATCGACGAACAACCTTGCGGTTTGTTCGCCCGTAACAGTGACGGGAACTGGAGCAAGATGTACCATCTTGCTCAGCCGACACACGAACACCAAAATTCCGGTGTTGCCGTGTCCGTCGGCGGGAAGCCCAAAGATGAAGTCAAGACTCATCGACTTCCAACAGTCAGCCGGTACGGGCAGACTCTGTAGTGGAGCCGAAGAGTGCCCTGCGGGTTTGACCCGCTGACATGTTTCGCATGTCTTAACGTACCGAGCGACCCACTTGTACATGTGGGTCCACCAGAAGGACTGAGAGACCGACAGAAAGGTCTTCTCGCGGCCCAAGTGGCCGCTGGAGAGCGCGTCGTGCGCCTCCGCGAGGATATCGAACTTCAGATCCTCGTCGTTGGGTACGACCACCCGTGGAGGATCATTGGGCTCCACCCGGTAAAAGAGGAGTCCATCCTTCAACTCATATCGGTGGAGCCGTGAGAACTGTCGCGACGAGAGTCAGTCGGACTTCGCGCTCGTTCCGGCCATAAGGAACTTGACGATAGGCGCGACAGCCTCATCGTCCCGATACGCCATGCGTATCCGATCATATAGACCCGTTGTCACCCGCGTGATGTGGGCCAACTCATAGTCAGGACGCCGAGAGAGGGCGTCCGCAAGCACGTTGAGCTTACCCGGCTTGTATTCGACGCGGAAGTTGTATTCCGCGAAGAAGGACAGCCACCATCCTTTGGGAGAGGTGAGGCGAGTTAGTCGCCGTCCTCAAGGACGCGTGGTCTGTGTAGATCACAAAGGGCCTAGAGCCCTGAAGGTGAACACGGAACTTCACAAGGGCATATTTCATTGCCAGGAGCTCCTTGTCGTGGACAGGGTAGTTCCGCTCGGCGGCTTTGAGCTGCCTGGCCTGGAACGAGATGACTCGTTCCTGTCCAGCCGTGTCAGCCTACAGCAATGCACATCCGATGGCGTAATCGGAGGCATCGCAGACGACGCTAAACGGCTTCGTCTCGTCCGGCAGGGCCAGGACAGGGGCCTCTTGGAGACTGGCCTTGATGCTGTCAAAAGCATCCTGGTGCTCCTGCTCCCAGCGCCAGTCGACGTCCTTCTGAAGGAGGCCCGACAAGGGCTTAGCGAAGCCCGCGTACCCTGCGCTGTACTTGTGAAGGTAGTTGGCCAAGCCCAACAACTTTCGAAGATCCTTCTGGGATCGGGGCGTCGGCCATGCTGCTATGGCCTCGACCTTGTCTGGGTCAGCCCGAACGCCCACGGTGCTTACGAAGCAACCGAGGACTTTAATCTCTGGTGACGCGAAAACGCACTTGTTGATGTTGGCGTAGAGCTTGTTCGCTCGCATTACGTCCAACACTCGACGGAGGTGTCCTAGATGCACCTCCATGGCCGTCTTTCCTCCCTCGGCACGGCTATGGACGAATATGTCGTCGAAGTACGTCTGTACGAAGGTACGCAAAGGGCGGAACAATTGCGTCACCAGGCGATTGAACGTCGCCGGGGCGTTAGACAAGCCCTGCGACATGACGAGCCACTCCCAAAGCATGCCGCTTGGAGTGCTTACCGCTGTGAGCGGGATGTCACTCTCTCGCATCAGGATTTGGTAGTATCCGTCTACCAAATCCAGCGCACTGTACAGTACGCTCCCGGCCATGTTGTTCAGCAACACATCCTTTCGTGGGATTGGTGTTTGGGTCGGCACCGTTGCGTTGTTCAGCTTGTTATAAGCGTGAACCAGACGCCACTTTCCGTTCGGCTTCCGAACACAGAAAGTTGGCGTCGAGTGCGGGGATTTCGACTCCCGCACCATGCCTGCCTTCGCTTTCGCGGCGAAGAAGGCATCAATGACCTCGCACTGTTCGCGTGGGAGAGGCCATTGCCTCGTGACACAGTACTTTGTGCCGGGCACGAGATCAATCTCGTGCCGTACGCCTCGATCCGGTGGGAGTTGGGTCGGTGGGTGTTTGTTCACCACGTCCGCATACTCCGTCACCAAAGGATACACCGGATCCTTGGGGTTCTTAAGGATCTCAGAACCCAAGCGCGTCTGACGCTGCTTGTTCAGGTCTTCCAGGACGTTCTCGTCCAAGACAGAGGAGGCGTTCAGCTCCTCCCGAGTGGTCTCAGGTCTCATGAATACCATCTCAGCAATCTCTCCAGCCTTGAGGTTGGCCAGGAAAGACTCAGCCGTCATTTCCTCGAGGTTCAGTATCTCTGCAACCTCTGGCAACGGTTCCAAGTGGACACCAGATGCCTTGACGGGTAAACCGGTCTCGCCATCGAAGATGTGATAACACTCTTCCACCGGCCTTGTCGGAGGAGCCCGGGCCCTGGACTCCGAGTCGCTTGAAGTGACGTCGTTGACGACGGCGACCGTGACCTCGGGCTTTGCTGCCCACGTCTAGGGATGTCGGCGCTACGACATCCGAGGCACTCGTGGCCTCGTGTGGTACTGTGGTACCCACACAGGAAGCGTGTTCGACGCCTTTCTCTTCAGTTAAGGTCTGGGCGACCGCGTGTGGCACTGTGTTACCCACACAGGAAGCGTGTTCAACGCCTTCCTCTTCAGTTAAGGTCCGGGCGACCGCGTGTGGCACTGTGTTACCCACACAGGAAGCGTGTTCAACGCCTTCCTCTTCAGTTAAGGTCCGGGCGACCGTGCGTGGAACTCTGTTACCCACTCTGAACACGCTGTTCTCAGTGTTCGGGACAGCTGCAGCTGTCTGCGGAACTAAGTTACCCGCCTGTGTACCTAAGTTACCCACTTGGCCAGCGCCTCTTCTGGGCGCTGCCACCATCAAACCATCCTCGGAGTCGTCATATACGTCGACGACTCCCAAGCATCTGCCGGATGCTTTGGTACCCTGGCAGCCCTTGCGGGCGCCCCGGGTCCTGACAGAGGTGGGAACATGACTCACCAATGCTCTGTCGGACTGCGCAGGGCGGCTGGCACCGATTGTCTTGCCTCGCCAGTCGAGCCAGGGCTCGTGCTTCTCGAGTTAGGACATGCCAAGGATCATATCGTAAGGATCCATGTGAGAACGGTAAACCGTGCGAGGCTGTCAAAGTCTTCAAACTTGACGGCCAGATCCACTTGGACGTTGGGGACAGTGACGACCTTCCCGTCGGCCAGTCGCACTGACACCGTCCCGTTGCCCTTGCTTTCTCTCAAAGCATCGGACAACTTGTTGCTGTTGCGAGCAACCGTCTGGCGGCGTGCGAAATGCTTCGACGCCCCAGAATCGATCAAGATTCTAAAGGGATGATCGTATCCCCGTACACATCCGTGTACTACGAGCAACCCGCCGCTGCTCTTCGCCGATTCGAGAGTGCGAAGACTCTCAGGGGCTAAGTCCCCGTGGTACGCGACACCCGCGCACCCATCATGAAGACTTAGTTCTTCCCCAGTAGGGCGCCCCGCCCCTACTGGTTCCCAGCGTTCCCCTGTCCCCGGGATCCTGGCTTCTGCCAGCGATCCTTGAGGACGGGCTTGGGGAAGGACCGTCTGCGGAGTCTTTCCGCAGGACAGTCGCGCTTGAAGTGGCCCATCTTCCCGCGGATGTCACGCTGTTCGGCGGACCCGAGTTCCATGGGAACTGGTCCGTTGGGGCTTGTTCGGCCGGGAGCCGACAAAGAACTCCCAGGCCATGCTGGGGCCGGCGTACGCGCCTGGCGATGGCTGTACTCTTCTTCTTGAAGAGCCACTTGAATCGCCTCTTCAAGAGTGCTTGACTGCACCCGGAACAACTGAGTGCGTGCGGGGCCACTCGAAGGCCGTCCATGAAAACAGTCATCTTGATGTGTTCGCTGAGTGGGTGTCCCACTAGGGACGCCGTGAGCTCCCGTATCTCTTGCACATACTCGTGCAGCTCGCGCCTTCCTTGTTTATACGAGAGAAAGCGCGAACGCTGGCGGTATTCGTAGTTCGCCGGGAGGAACGCGGCTCGGAGCTGTTCGCACAGCTGAGCCCAGGATGTGAAACATCCAGGGGATGTTGCTTCCCGTGTGTACACCCAACTCTTAGCACGGCCGCTAAGGTTGGAAAGTGCAAAAGCAACACGCAGTTGCTCGGTCGAGATCAGAGCCGCGTTAATCGCGAGCTCTACTTCTCGGACCCAGAAGTGAAGGCTCTCGCCTTCCTTCCCTTCATACGGCTTAACCTTCAGCCGTATTGGCTTCGGGTGAGGCGGATTTGCTTCCGCCGCCGGAGCCTGCAGGTTCTCCCGCACATGCGCGATGAGGCCCTGCTCGTATGCGTCGAATGCATTGACGCGCTCGAGCTGCTCAGCCGGTGTTGACACCACCAGGCTCTGCAGGGCCTCCATCCCGAAGATGCCTGCCATCTTTCGAACCGACTCGAACTGAGAGTCGTTCATATGGGAGAAGTCGTTCCTATCCATGGCAACGAACTTCGGAGAGGTTCAGGTAGTCTACCCGCGGTGGCGTGGATTGACTACGAGTGCTACCAAGTGTGACGGGGTCACACAGCACCTTGCGCTAGAGGTATTTATCTTCCGAGAGTATACAAACTCTCAGTGAACGGCAGTTCACAGGTCCCCTCTTTAGTTAAAGAGAGCGAAGTGACCTAAATAAGGTAGATTGTAAACTGAGTATATTTATAGGTAGGTTAAGTTTGGGTTTAATACAAACTATAAGTTACCTATAGAAATGCAATGTCGTTTGACCAATGGTTGGCTTTGAACGACCTTGGTACCTTGTACCAAATATCCCGGAGTATGACGTGTCATACACCTGAAGTGTGAAGTGTCACACTTCATGTAACCAGGGTACACTTAGGGCTACGTACCCCGTTACACAATCGCTCGGTGGTTATCATCTAACTCACCGAGCTCACGTTCAATTCCGTCGATTTCACACATCCAATTGCCATCCCCGCTTCTTCCCTCGGGCCGACCTGCTTCGCCTACGAAGGCAAACAAGAAGTTCGCCTCAACTGCAAGTTCAGCTGACTGTGGCAGCCCGGCATATTCCAACCCAGTCAGTGTTGGCGGGCCGCCGAGTTTAAATCACTCGGCGCGTCAAGGTTTTGCAGGTCTTCTGGCACTTGCGACTTGTCGACAGAGTTTTTCACGAACGCAGCCAGCTTCTCATATTGACAAAACAGCTCGCACTGGCCGCCTTCATGGACTTGTCTGCAGAATTTGCAGCGTCGTCGACAGTAGTGAGCCGAGTGCCCCGTTCTTCCACAAGCTGCACAAGGTCTACGCTGTGAGTTGTCGCGTGATCCATCTCCACGGTTCGACTGTTCTCGTTGGTTGTACGGTCGCGGAGGTCGGTTCGCTGAGTTTCCCCAACTTCGATTCGAGCCATTCTGGTCTCCCGCCGAGTTCTCTCGGCGGTCTGGTGTATTTCCCTTATCATTGGAAACGCCGGCGTCTATGTAGTCGTCGTCTTCCGCTGAGTCGGGTCCTCCGGACTGGTCCTCATCATCCCATTCGTCTTCGGAGTTGTACGGACTCGGCGGGTTCTGATCGATGAGTTCCTCCCCGTCAGAGTCAGCGTCAACGACAGTGACTCGGCGGTCGCGGTTTTCTTCCTTGCGACTGCGCTTCTCATCTCGACGTCCATCCCGACGTTCATCTCGGCGGCTTGGATCCTTCCGCTTATCGTCTCGGCCTCGTGCGATCACGAGTCGGTCGCGTTGCTTCTTGCGCTTTTTGCCGAGGATCCGACGATTGATTATCTGTTCCACCTTACTGATGTCTTCCAACTGCAAGGGGTACATCAAATCCATCACATCGTCATCACCACAATGCAGCAAGAAGTGTTCGACATGGTCAGCCGCGTCGGCGCCACCCTTCTCGTACTGGATCTTGGCTGTCCGAGCATACCCGTTGAGTCGGATCAGGAAGTCGGAGATCGGTTCGTTGACTTTACGTCTCGCCGAGTAGTAACGAGTGCGGGCGAATTGGTCGAACTGTGAGCAATAATAATCCAGGAACGCCTCGCTGAGTAGTTTCCAACGTCGCTGAGTCTTCTTCGGCAGCTGCCTGTACCAACGCTTCGCCGCGCGTCCCAAGCATAGCGAGAAAGGTTCGCACCAGGCACTTTGGGGCATCCTGGTGCTCTTCATCTCGTAGATGAAACGCTTGAGCCACTGGAGCGACGCGTCAGAACGGTAGCGCTTTCCTTCGAACTCGGCGATTTTGTCGAGTGAGGCGTGGGTTCGGACTTCTAGGTACTGCGTCGAGTCTTCTTCAGCCGCGTCAAAGCTCAAGTTTCGGATGTAGTCCTTCACGGTTTCTTCACGGTTTCCTCTCACGTCGAAGGCGTCGTCGTCTTCTTCATCCTCCTCGTAAGCCTCAGCCTCGTCTGCAGCGTCATACAATTCACGGTAACGACCAACATTCCGCTGTCCACGACTCGGCGCTCGCTGAGTCGGGTTTAGCTTCATTGGAGTCAGCATGTGGGAGTCTTCGAAGTACGGAGTCCCTTGCGTAGCGCGGAACACTTCACGTCTCTTCGTCTCCGGGGTCTTCGGCAAAGGAATTTTGCTTGGGTCTTCGCCGAGTGGTTTGAACTCGGCTACTCGGCTGTACACCTTCTTCGTTCCACCAGGGGCCTTCTCCAATTCAAACGCCACTCTCAACTTCTTCTTCCATTGCCAGAGCTCAGCTCCGCCACGGGTCAGACTCCAGTCGGACAGGATGAGGCTGTTTGGTCGGCTGTTGCACCGATAGCCCACCGCCTCCAACAGCAACACAGTTTCTTTCACCAACTGATTGATGTTGGCTGCACGCACCGGTTGAGCTAACTCGGGACCTAACATCGGCCACTTCGCCTGTGCCATCGCCACCGGCGCGAACATCATCATCCATTCCGATCTCGTTCTCATCTCCTCGCCGAGTCGAGCCAACACTATATTGGCGCTCGGCGTATCGGCGTTCCTCGTCGCTTTCGGAATAAGGGGCGGACGGTCCCCTTGAGCAACGCCATGTTCTTCTTCATCTTCTTCATCGTCCGCACCTTCGTCGAGCTCGGCGGATAAGTTGCGCTCGACAGGACGTGGGGCTCCCATGCGTCCCACCTGCAGCGTCAACTCTTCCACCTCGCCAAGTAGCTCGGCGGTAGTCTTCGTTTCTCCGAGCTCAGCGGTCTCGGCTTTCTCTTCATACTCTCCTTCACTTGCATCTCAGTTCTCGCTCTCCTGGTCTTGGCCATCCTCGTCGAACTGAACGGTTCGTCCCACCTCCATCGTCATGGCGATGAGTCGTTGATCCGCCGGGTCCGACCCCGCGAGAGGCGATCCTCCAGCCGTCGCTGGGCTTCCGTCGCTCGGAGTTGCTGATCCCTTGACCATCTTCACTCTTCTATTTCTGTTCTCTTCCTCTTAACTTGGTTAGCTGGCACCTATAAAACAAGCACAAACTTCTGTTCCCGGGTCGCGGCACCAGTTGTGGTGTAGTAGAACACACAAATACCGTCAGATGTGGATTCCTTACACAAACCACAACGAATCGCCGTGTTAGGTCGGCGGTTGTATGGTCTGCGCAAAGGGTGGTCCCCTCGCGGTCCGGCCCTTCCGGGACAGACGAGTGGCTCGCTTCCACTCGGTTCCGACTAACCAAGTCAGATCACTTACGAGGCTCCGCCGAGTTTGGTTCGGCTGAGCTCGTTCACAACCCTGTGTCCTCCACCAAAGGATGGACGACGGCGCGCGAGCGCTTTTACAGGTCACCGACCGCAGAGGCTGCTCAGCTAGAAGTGTTACGGCACCCGGGCTATCCGACGTACCGGCCCGCTGAGTATGCGGGACTTTCTTTCGCGCGTAGCGAGACTTTGCCCTACCCGGACCGACATAATCTCTTGGCGCTACCAGTCAATACCCTACAAGCTATGCCTCTCGAGTATTGACGGCAGGCATAATCCAGCCCTATACAGGGACTTACCGGGAAAGTGTACACGTGTCTTGGACTAGAAAAATTCTGCTCTGTTATCTTCTGGGAGCCTTTTCGGCTCCCCCTATTTAATCCTATGCTTCATATACAAATATCTAGTGAAATGTAGTCGTTTCGGATCTCTACCGACCCTTCAGCCGAGTTCAGGCGACCGTTGAGCTCAGCGGCTATCCGGGTAGCATATCCGGACAGATCGCCGAGTACTTACCGTGATCCTTTGTTCCTAAGCTCTGGGTTATCAGACCGAGCCGATTCTTGACCTAGAGTAGGTTGGCGTATGGTCGAATCTAGAAATCCCTACACCACAAGGATCTAAAGTATCGAATCCTCTATGAGGTTTATGATACGCCCGTGGGCGGGCACTTAGGTCGGGAGAAGACCTATGGCTCGGTGAGCTCGATGTACTGATGGCCCAAGATGTATAAGTGGGTCGGCACCTATGTACGCACGTGTGAGACGTGTCAACGGACAAAGTCCGCGCCGAGCACGGCAGCGCCATTGGCGAGTTTGCCTGTCCCCAAGGGATGTTGGCAGTCTATGAGTATGGTCTTTGTGTTTGGCCTTTCCAAGGATAAGGCGGGAAACACGGGTATTGTGGTCTTTGTAGACCGATTGAATAAGATGGCTCATTTAGCGGCGGTGCCGGACACCATTGATGGTGAAGGTACAGCTTTGCTGTTGTTAGACCGAGTCTTTCGCCAACATGGCTTGTCTGAGGCAATTGTCTCGGATCGAGACCCGCGCTTCACCGCGAAGGTCTGGACGTCCCTCTTCAGAGTGCTAGGCACTCGTTTGGACATGTCCACAGCGGACCATCCGCAGACCGATGGTCAAACTGAACGCGTGAATCGCGTTGTGGAGGATATCCTCCGAAGCGTATGCGCTGAGGCGCCAAAACGCTGGAGCCAGATGCTTCCACTCGTTGAGTTCGCATTAAATAATGCAGTGCACGCCTCGACAGGCTACACTTCGTTCTATGTGAGCGGCTTGGTTAACCCTCGCGTCCCACTGACGCCGCCACGCAGTGGCTCAGGCCTTGATGGGGGAGGGATAGCCGAGCGGCTAGCTGATGTCAGCCCTGTTGCGGTTCGCAAGCAAGTCGATGACTTTGTCTCTTTGAGACTGAACGTAATGCGTCAAGTACGCGACGCTATGGCTGAAAGCCAAGACACGCAGAAGGAACATGCAGATGCCAAGGGCAGAAGCAATGTTGAGTGGTTTAAGGTCGGTGACCAAGTTATATTAAACGCTAAAAACCTACCTACTCATGCAGTGTCTGCAGTCTTCAAGACGAAGCTGAGACCTCGGTTCATAGGACCGTTCAAGGTCGTGGCCAGGAATGGCCTAGCGTATACGCTCAACCTTCCGAAGAAGATGCGCACACATCCGGTCTTCTATGTTGGCTTGCTTAAGCCATATCTAGACCCTGCTCAGGTGAACGCGGAGGCGTTAGCGCCAACGGTGGCTGGACCACGGACAGCTGCAGGGCAGCAGGTGGTAGAGCCACGGGAGGCTGAACGACAGCAAGTGGTGGACCCACAGATGGCTGATCAACAGCATGTGGCAGAGCCACATGTCGCGGAGCGAAGTGCTCGAGCTGCAGGAGCAAGGCAAGCTGAGCGTTCAGCCGAGCGCCTGGACGCTCAAGGTCCGAGACCTGGTTGTGCGTCAGCAGTGGTGGCTCTAACCTACCCACAAGGTGGATCATCTCTTCGAGACCGACCGAGGGGCGGTGAACGTGAACGTTCGCGTCGTGGACGCCGGCGTCGTATGGACGCAGACGCCGTTCCGGCAAGTGCTAACTCTCCCCGCGAGAGCCCAGCTGAGGCAAGGCCTTCTCCCGCTCTGCTCGATGAGCATGGTGAGCTCCACTATCACGTGGAACGCCTTGTGGTGCGGCGTAGACGCCAGGGTCGTACCCAGTACTTTTGTGAAGTGGAGGGGTTACCCTCACTCACAGAACTCATGGGAGTTTGAGGTTATCCTCCGGCAAGATTACCCTGACGTCGAGGACGATTACGACCGGGCACATTCTGTGCCGAAGCGCCACCATGGTGTGCGACAGCGTCGCCAGGCACTGGGCGCCTCCCACTAGAGTGGGGAGCGATCAGGTCAGTAGTTGAGCTCAGGCTCTGAACAGTGGCTGCAGCAGCCAGCTCGTACGTATGAGCGGTGCTCGCAGCGGGAGCAGGAGGTGGAGAGACCTCGTGGTGTTAGGGGCATGGTCCCGAAGGAAGCAGGTGCTTCGTGTTGTGCTGAACAAGGCTCAGGCACAAGCGTCTCGATAGACGCATAGTTATTTTGAAACAACTTGCTCGATGAGCATGATCCAAATGTGGATGCGCTGTAACAGCGAAAGTGGTGTCCCGGACGGGGATCGAACCACTGGCCTTTGGTTTGCCAGGCCGGAGCTCTACCATTGAGCTATAAGGGCGATGCCCGTACGTCAGTCCGAGAGCGGACAACTCATAGTATGAGAGGGCTGCGCCCGGGTGGATTTGAACCACCGACCTGTGACTTCCAAAGCTAACGCTCGACCACTGAGCTGAAAGGGTGTTGCCCTTAAGCTTGCCCATTCAAGGACAACAGTTCATGGAACGAGAGGGCTGTGCCCTGGTGGGTTCGAACCACCGACCTGTGGCTCTCAAAGCCAACGCTCAACCATTGAGCTAAAAGGGTGTTGCCCTTAAGCTTGTCCAAGCATGGACAGTCGTTCATGGAACGAGAGGGCGACGCCCTGGTGGGATCGAACCACCGACCTATCGCTTGTTAAGCGAGTGTTCAACCGCGGAGCGCGAGCGTAGGTTTGAGACCGCTTGAAAGCAAGATGCGCGCTGCGCTTGGAACATTGGGCCGTGGGCCGACGACGAGAAGTTGGGCATCAACGATGCGTAGGCGTGTGTGAGCTCGCGGAGCTGTACAACGCTGGTGTGAGGTGTAGTAACCTCCGCCGTCTTAACAAGACGTGACCTCGCTGAGGAAAGTTTCGAGAACGGAATGTTCTCATCTTAGTGGGGGAGAGTGTAACGGGGTTACATGGTGTGGAACACACAGGGGTACGAAGTACCCGGAGAGTTAACAAACGCTCAGTACATAAGTTGGAGAGTTAACAAGGTATCTCAGTACGTTGGCTGAAAGCCACACGTTATGCATTTGATTAGGTTTAACTATGCTAGATAGTTAAGCAGATACATTTACCCCTAGGCGGCTTGGCCGCAATAATAGTAAATAAAACACTTCTGGTTTTTGAAGCATGAAAGTTAAGGTATTAACTTTAGGCCCTGGTCTTGGGCCCTTTGGATAGGGAACTTAGTATTAGTGACTCTTTGAGTCGAACGTCTTCCTCTGACGCTAAAGATACGACAGCCCCGCTGCAGTTTCGGTACGCCTGGCGCGGAGCGTGCGGTCCGATTGTGGGTCTTGAGCATACCATTCGATTGGATCGTCACGGGAATCGGTTGTTGCTCCGTCACACGAATGCAACGACAGCGTCTCTGTTCTACTTTCTTCGCCAGTGTTGCTGCTCGTATCATTTGATCGCCGCCGCCGCCGTTTCCCGGATCTTGCTGTACGCCGACGGCAAAACTTTTATCGCTTGAGAGCTTGTCTCTCCGGTCAAAGTAATTTGCAGCGCCTACAACATTACGTTTAATAATACACAGTTGTTATTTTTGTGGTTCGGCTGAGCACAAAGTAGCACCAATACAAAACCTTATCGATGAGACTGCTTTGGCTTCAATTCTGCGCATGCCATTAAAATTAATAGTTAATAAACGTAGAAAAAGATGTCTAGCAACAGACTGTTCTCACCGATCTCCCCAACCTGCAACTCCTCATTTGAATCGCTCGTGTGTATAACATCTTCGTTGCGGTCGTCGTCTGGGGCGTCGCTAGAAGAATTATTATCCATCGAAATCTCGTCTACGGAGAAATACACGTCATGATACCAAACAGGGTCAAGCCGTAGATAAGCGCACGTACCCTATTCCGCATTGACTTTACCCAAAGCGGAGTGCACGTGAGCGTAGCGATATCCGGCGACAAATACTTTAGTTTGGCGATCGTCTGGCAGTTTCGCGCGCGGAGCCCTCTTTTCCCGCGCTGCGGTTTTCTAGAATGTTCACTACAAATCCGAAGTCGTTAATGCAACTTCATGAAACGCAAGCTGCGCAACTTCGGGAAAATTAATTTCCGTAAAATACCAGCGAACCGCGGGCTAATCGTAACAGGTCATTGAACCGGACCGTGGACCACAGATCTCAAAATCCTCTCATTTCAGAATTATCGATCTTTCCCCAACGCTACATCGCGCGCATGTCATCCCAGAAGGAGAATCGTTAGCAGCCGACGCCAGAAGAGGCTGACAGCGACCTGGACCTCTTCGACGAAGGCAGCGATGTCGAGCCAACCGAGGTGACACTCTCCACACAGTCGACAGGTGGGTGATTTCTGTTTTTATCTTATGTTAATCGTTTTTGTTTGTCTTCTTTACAGTCTCTTCGGGTGTAAATCTAGCGATTGCTCCTAGTATGCGGGGCAACACGTTTGACTCGTGTGTGTGTGTGTGGGGGGGGGTAATTTTTCGGTACTGGGAGCAGTATGAGCGACAGAGCCTGTTGGTATATCGCACGAGGGACTGCCAAACGACAAAATTGTACATCAGCAAGCGAACGAATCGCTCCGATCAGCAAGTACCTGTTCAGTTTGGATGTTTCGAGTAGCGGTCGTGCGAACCGGAGAGGCCAACGCTGACGGATAGCTAATTGGACAATCAAAGTAACAAAAGAGGTTTGCTATTTTGCTGTGGCCTACTGTTGGAGATATAAAGTTTGACTGCAACTTCTTCGTGTAAATGCGGCTTCCGTGCCAGCACCTATGCAGCGTTTTGATTGCACATTCAGGCCAAGATAGGTTTGAAGTTGCACAACTTCATCAGCGTTGGTCGATGAAAGATGCTCTATCTGTACTACCACACATGGACTCAAGTATGCAGCAGCTACGAATTATTAGTAGATCCGGTCAACATGTCTCCCAATCTCCCACCGTAAGTATCACACTCGCTGCCAGGTCTCGCATCGCCGACGTAAAGCTCAAGAAATGTGAAGCAAGCGAGCGCACGCTCGTATCCGAATGCGAAAAGTACAACGTAGTCCGTGGAGAAGTAATGCCCTTGGTGAATGCACTACAGCTACTCCGTCACACAAGTTCTACCAACATGCTTGTAAAGAAACACAAGAAGGGCGGTTGTACACAGAGTAATGAAATTTCAACTACTGAAATTGCGTTTCCGACTGTCTTGGCAGTGAGCATGACACGCCCGACTCAGGTAGATGGTGTCAGCTGCGGGGTTCTGTGTGTGGCTCAAGCCTACAACTACATCACAGGCGAGCGTTCAGTAAATGCTGCCAAAAGATTATCGAACAGCGACTTAGAGCTTATACGACTTCGGCTTTTGTGGACAACGCTTCATGATGGAGTCAATATACACATTCATTTTGAAAACAAAAATCATCCTTGTACTTACTACACTTGGTGATTGCTAATAGCAGTACCGGCTTCCTCCGCTTTTTACTGACAGTCATGTTTGGCAACTTTGATTGGAAAATTGTGTATAAACAGTAATGTCTGCCGCGCATCGTACATCATAAAGCGTACGTGAATTAATTGAGCAGCTCATCGCAGAGCGGACTGCTTTCAATTGTGTCGTGCTCGTCGCCAACAGCACCAATTCTACCGTCTACAAGGCTAAGGCTAGCTAGTTCAGCGATCATCTCACTTGCTACCACGTCTACTTTTTCTATGGCGAGTCCGGTTTTTGTAGCCCGCTTTTACCGTCTCCTCACTCAACTTCGCCCACGCACTGATAGATAAGCTTGCGCCGCTGTTCGTGCGCATGTTCATCTAGGCCGCTATATAATGCTTTTATAACGGCAGAGATATCACCACACTGCTCCCATGCATCCAGAACCGCCAGCTTTCCCGCTGCTGTGATGGCGGTGCGCCTGCGTGTTGGTTGCATCTCGTGGATTGGGAAATATCAGGTGCCTAGCCCATTTTTGTGTTGTCAGTAACAAGTGGAGGATTTCGATAAAGTGATTCGATTGGTTATAATTGAGTGTCAGTAATAAGTGATCGTCAGTAAAAAGCGGAGGAAGCCGGTACTTAGAACCTTTGAAAATGGCTCACCCACTCTCTGACACAGCTCGACGCCAATAGTTGCCGTTGTGGTGTTGGAAATCCCACGTGAACTCTAGCTACAAATGTAGTTAGGATGTTCCCACAACAATACGTCTACTGGGATAGTAAACGATCGTTCGGGCGGACCTGAAGACCCCAGTTCTGCCCTTGCACCGGGACAAACTGGACCTTGTAAACTACTTATATAGGCCAACCAGTAAAAATAAGAACACGCTACTAGCACGAGCAAAGCTAGCAGGTGTTTTGAATCCTCGTGGTCCCAACAGCGGAAGGGTACCAGGCACGGGTAAGCCTTTTACGAGATCACCGAGTGTTCAACACTCGGCTGGAAGAAATAAAAGGGAGGCAATTCAAGCCCTCCCAGTCGTGCAAATAGGCAACAATAAGCCGTCACGTAAAACCTCCCGATAATAATCGGCCAATACACAAAGTCTCTTGGCCTTGCCGGATGAACCCTCGCTACAGAGCTTCGAGTTCACCGACAGGCATAACACACTCAAACAAGCTTGACCTGACGCTTACCTTGAAGCCGGACGTCGCTCTGTGTGCTTGAGTGGAAATTCTGTTCTGTATTTAAGCTTACCCTTTCGGGTCTATTCCTAATAAGAAGTCCTAATCAAGTATACAAATATCAAGTGAACAATGATCCGTTATGGATCTTCTTGCATGCCAAGCGTCGTCTGCACCGTCGCATGAGCATCTTTAACGGTCCGCGCCCTGTCCCAGACGGTGAACGTGCCTTCCAAGGGTCGCTGAGTCTTCTGCGAACTCACCCCAACCGCCACTGAGGGTTCGTACCGTAGATGGTCCGCTGAATGCGAATCCGGCCAGTCCATTATTAATAATAAGAACAGCCTGGATTCAGTGACATATGGTCGTATCCAATGCTCGTTGAAAGCTCGGGAGTGACGCCGTCGAGTCCCTGGCACCTTGGCGTCTCCGTACATCACCTGACCGAGGGTTCGTTGCTTAACATCTTGGGCGGTGTCACGTCTTTGTCGACGGGTGATAATCCGCAACTACGGAGAAATCACTACACCACAACTGCCCCTGTCGCAATGGAAGCCACGGTACTGGTGCCCGTTGTGACATTTCTTCATTCTTCAATTCACCATCTCGCCACCGTATGTCCAAGCGTCTGAATCGAGCCGTGTCCGACGCGTTTCAGCGTCTCAATCCTCGCCGACGTCGCGAACGTGAACAGCTGGAGGTACGTCAGCTCATCCTTCTCTTGAATCATCGGTACCTTGCTCGTCACCTCGTATTACTCGACTTGTTTCTCAGGAGGGCAAGACCGAGGGTTCGAACGCCCCTCAGTCTGCTGCACTTCCTCCGACAGCAGCGTCATCAACCGGTCCTCCGGCGCCTGCTGCCCTGGACTCTTCACTCCCTGTGATAGCTCCTGCAGCACTTCTTGTCGTCGCTGAATCTACGGGGATGGCTCCTGCTGGTCTTCCTGCCCCAGCTGGTGGTCCACCACCACTCACCGAAGATTCGCTGCGCGCCATGCTGGCTGAAAGTACGGAGGCATCAGTCGATCACATGATGACCTCGATAATTCCGTACTTGACTGCAATGTCACGTCACCAAGTGCAGCTCAGCGTTGCGCCTCCTCTCCACGGCGATGTACACGCTCAACGTCGCCTCGAGACTGCTGTTGGTTTCGCTGATGTCCTCGCTGCATGTTCCACGATGTTCTCCAGTATCTCAGCTAACTGTTGAGGGGTCCAGCGAAGTTTCGTTATCAGTGGTCGCTCCCCGGTCGGCATTCATGTTTTCTTATTCTTAATCCACTTCCACAGCGTAATCATGTTCATGTTGTTCTTCAAATGCATATACAATTTGTTGTTACAGTAACGTTTTTCGTCTGTTACCACAGGCTGCATCGCCCTGTGGACAGTTCACACGTGATCCAGTCACGCTAGTCTTCGTCCGCCACTTGCGCCATCTGCAGCCGATTCTCGCTCTTCTTGGCTCGCAAATAGTCGTACAGCAGACCTCCACATGATAAGTTGGATGATGGTTCCCAAGTTGTATCTTCGTAGCCCACCCACTTGACTTTGAACTCGCGTACAGCACGCTCCGTGCTCGTCGTCAGTGGTGTTCTGTCGTCGAGGATGGCCTCGACTTCATATTCGCCGGCAACTTGATCTGGTTCCCAGCTGTCTTCAGGCAGTAGTTCCTCATCGAAGTCGAGTCTTGCTTCATTAGTCGCGTCTAGTACCAACCGAGTGTTCGGTCGACTGCTGAACTCGTTGACAGCCTTGAGTCTCGACACATGCACTACTGGGTAGAAGCGATACCCACTTCGGTCAGGCAGTTCCAGCTCGTACGCAAACGCTTCCACCTTGCGCTTGATCCGAAAAGGTCCGTGCCATCGATGAGCTAATTTCTTTGTCAAGCCCGGTTTGACGCGTTCCATGTACAGCCACGCCCGGCTCCCAATCTCAAAAAGAGATCTCGGTGGGGCTCTTGCAGGATCTTCCATCTCTTCCGAAGCTTCTGGAGGGTCTGCCGAGTGTTCGTTTCCACTTGGTTGAGGTACAGCGGCTTTTTCCAGTCGACTCAGAGCATCATTATGCTTTTTTGCCCTTCGCTCCTTTTCTACAGCCTGATAATCTTTGGCCACAATGAGGGCGACCTCATGTTGTCGATTGATCTCACGCCGCCACGCCAGTGCGTCAGACTGCTTGCCGAGTCCTCGTTTGAGTGATGACGACATTGCCCGCAACGTCGACTGCGCATCCCAACCATGAACGAGGTAGAACGGCGTTTCCTTCCTTGTAGTGTCTTGAGAAGTATTAATAGCAAATACTAGCTTCTCCGCGATTTCGTCCCAATCTTGTTGTAGAGGGCCTTCCGCGTACACCCGTACGGAACTCATCACCGACTTCACCGAGCGTTCCTGCTGTCCATTAGCCTGTGGCCGATAGCTCAAAGTTGCTCGTGATCTTGACTGCACCATCTCTGCAAATGCTTGGAACACCTCGATCATAAAGCGTCGGTCGCGGTCGTGCCTTATCAGTGATGCGGCTCCGAACCGTCGGTACACACATGCTTCGAACACTTGGGCAACACTCGGTGCAGTCGTATCCGACATAGCCTTGGCAATAACGAATCCCGTGAACGAGCACTGAAATAGGAGCAACGCTTTGTTTCCCCTGCGAGATTTCGGTAGTGGGATCACAAACTCCATCGAGACGATCTGGAAAGGTCGTTCGGCTAGTACGTTGCCAGGCGAGTATCCACGAAGCTGCGGACGGCTTTTACTCGAGCTGCAATCTGGACATGACTTCACATGCTTCTCCACGCCAGCGTACAAGCCGATCCAATAATAATCGGACTTAACGCGATGGAACGTTCTCACCACACCTTGATGTCCACCTTCCAGCGAGTCGTGAGAGTTCTGTAGGACCTTTTGAATCATCGTTGTTGGTACTACAAGCCGCAGCTTGGTCTCTTCTTGCTAACCGTGGTCGTACCGATTCAATCCAAGATAGTGAAGCACACCGTCTTCTGATAACACGAACCGGTCAGCATACTTCCAGGCATCTTGAGCTTCTTTGTAACTCAGCTCTTCTGCTTGGGACTGAAGCACCTTCTTAATGTTAGACCACTTCTGCTCCTCGTCTTGTGCCACCATTATCCGTCTGCGTCGTTCACGCTGAATTGCTACCGGGTCAACATCTTCCGCATCGGGAAATGCCGCTGGTACAGTCTTGTGAGGATGGTCTGGCAAATCTTCGCCGATTGAATCTTCGGTGGACGTCTCTCGTCGTTCTTCATGCTGTTCTTGAGCTTTTGAGACATCATCCGAGTGTTCATCTGCAAACCTGACGCGTTTCTTGGCTTTCGTCTGTCGCCGAGTCATCACTGCCATATTACCATAATCGCACTTTGGTGAGCTGTAATCAACCACGAAATTTTCGAAAGTTTTCCACTTTGAAGATTCGCTGCCTGACAGTACATGTACTTGACGCTCTGTTCCACGTGACGAAACATCTACCGAGTCTTCATCCGGTTCGTAGATCATTTCCTGGATGCGATTCAGCGATGCCAATTCCGACTTGCGAGTTTCAGCCAAGATGACACGACTGACCTTTGATTCCAGCGCTTCAGTGGCTAACGAATCCGCGGCAGCCTTGTATTCTCGTACAACGTGAAGATATTTAACTGATCGAAGCTTGGCCGCGAGTTCCTTGTGAGTATTCAGCAGCGCTAGCAAAATTTCCTTCCTGCATGCGATCACCCCTAGTGATTGTTGAATCCCGAGCCTTGAGTCACCAACGATGACTAAATCCTCGGCACCGTGCGCAATAGCAGCCTTGACATCGTTTATCATGCCTGTATACTCTGCCTCATTCACCGTGGTGGCCGAGAGGTAAGCGCTCGCAGCAATCACTATCTTCCACTCCGAAAGGCTCCACAACACCCATGAACAACTCCCGTAGCCACCGTACTTCTCTGTCTTCGCTGATCCGTCAAAAGACATGACAAATCCACTGTAATGACGGGGAAGCCTGGCGTACAGCAACGCGGGGTCCATTCGAAAAGTCGGAGAGCCCTTGTTTGGAGGTGCCACCGGCGCGAGTGAATCTTCCAAGTCGACGAAGCTCGTGATGCTTGACTGGAGGAGCTGTGCGAAGGCGACATCCTTCTCCTTCACGCGCTGCACCTTCATGTGCCACTGCGATAGCAGCACTGCGAACTGGACTGCGCGTCCGAAGAGAGACTTCGACTTGTGCACCCACTCTAACGTCGAGAATCGTGTATAGACATGTAGCGTCTTTCCTGCCAGCTGGACGTAACAGATCTTCAACAGCAGAAGTAACGCCAAAACTTCCTTCTCAGCAGGATGGTAGTTCATCTCGGCTTCCTTGAGCACACGACCGAGGGACCGTACGGGGTGTAACTTGCCTTCGTGTTCTTGCATTAGCGTAGTGCTCAACGCCCATTCATTCGCAAAGAGCATGACATGAACTTCCTTCGACCGGTCGAAGTGCCTTAGGATGGGTGAATGTGAAACACTCGTCTTCAATTTTTCGAAGGAGCGACATGCCACAGAAAGTCCACCTTCAACGGCAAAGTCTTTTTCTTAAGCTGGTACAGCGCCGCACCGTAGACCGCGAAGTCTTGAATGAAGCGGCTGTAGTAATTAACCGCTCCAAGAAATGACTGCATCCCCTTCTTACTTGTTGGAAACGAAAGCTCGGCGATGGCCGCAAGCTTCTTCGGATCAGCCCTGATACCTTCTGGCGAAATTTTATGCGACAGAAAGTCCACCTTGGGTTGGCAGAAGATGCTCTTGGTGAAGCTAATGCTGATCCGACACTGTGCAAATCTTACCAGCAATCGGTCCAGCGTCGCCAGGCAGCTGTCGAAATCCTCGCCACCGAAGTAAATATCATCCACAAACGACCGTCGAACAAACACAGGTACCAGCGATGATTCGTCCGGTTCCCCGTTCGTAAACATGTCAGCGACGGGGCTGTTGACGAGTTGTAGTACAGGGTCGGTCTCCACCGGTGCTTCGCGGTCTGCCGCGAACTTCGTTTGAAACGAACCCTCGACGCTTGGCCCACGACGTTCCTTGGCCTGTTCTTCAGCTAAACGCATCCTCTCCGAGTATTCAAACCAACCTCCTTTAGGTTGTACGAACCCCCAGAGTGCGTTGTCAATCATACGCTGGTAGATCATCGGCGCGTTCTTCAACCCGAAGGGCATGCGTAACCACTCGAAATGTCCGAGTGCGCAGACGAACGCCGACACTTTACGCGCTCGCAAGGTCATCATGACCGCCCAGAAGCCGCTTGCTGCATCCAGCGAGCAGAACCATAGGTAGCGCTGGAGATCTGCTAACAGGTCGTCGACTAGCGGCATTGCATATTCCATGATCGCGGTGATAGCATTCACCATCTTGTAATCAATGCAGAGCCGGATGTCCAGCCCGTTCTTTTTCATCACAATCACGATCGGCGATGCCCATGGACTGTCTGAAAAGACGATCAGTCCTGCACGCAATAAAGCGCGCAGCAGCTCGTACAGCTTGCCGAGAAATCGTAGCGGCACGCGCCGGGCACGCTGTTTAATTGGGGCGTGCCCCTGTGTGTCGATATCGCATACCGCACCGTACGCTGGCGGCGGCAGTCTGTTACCACTAGCAATCAGGATGTGCCCGTGGTTCTTTAGCGTCGCGACCAGACGTTCTCGGCGTTCAGTCGACAGCTCAGGATCAGCAACATTAGGCGCAGTGTAGTCAATTGTCGTGTTGATCTCTTCGGTCAGATCCGGCAGGAATGCCAGCTCCTTCGCGTAGTCGTCCAGGCCAATGTTGTTAGCTGGGTGTTCGTAGAAATCATTTCTCGTATCCTCCGTTGCTTCATTTCCCTCGGTTGTTAACACTCGAGCAACCGAGATGTATGTTCCGTCCAACGTCGCTACGGATTCTTCCCTTGACTCAACATTGGCATCCGCTTTGATTTCAACAGTCGGTACTTGGTCCATCTCCTTCCCATCTCTGGGCCATCTGCCGAGTCATCGTTCGCAATATTGAATGCGTGGGCCGCCGACATATTGAGTTGTTGACTTTTGTTCCGCTCCTCGTTCTGCCGCTGTCTTGACATTTCGGAATTCGCACCAATCTTGCAATGAATACTCGGTGCCGTACTCAACACCTTCCGCGCGATGCCTGCATCCTCTGGATCAACCACCGATGTCTCGTTCGCAGATTTGGTGACACACAAGGCCGGGACAGCTTCGTCAAAACGGGTGGCTCCATTCAATCCAGTGCCGTTGCTTGTCGCTTCCGTGGTCACCCCTGACTGGACACTAACACTCGTTGGCGTATGTACCACGTTTACCGGCCTCAGTAGTTCGTGTGTACGCACTACCAAGGCTTCGTTCGCGTTATTGCCTCCGCCATGGGTTGTCGTGTACGTGTCCAAAGGTTCTGCTGAAGGCTGACCGTCGGCCGAATCCCCGGCTGTCACCCCAGACGCCAGACAGGCTTCCACTCGTTCACGTTCTTCCAGGATCAGTGCCCAGCGCTCTGCACATGTCAGACGATCACTAGAATCCACTAGCAAGTCTTCTAGAGGTCGTGCTAGCACCCCACCGGGTTCTGGGTAGTATGGTCGATCAACTGCTGAAGGCTGAGTTGCAAGCCATTGTTCGTAGATTTCGCATTCACGCTGAAAGAGCTCGCGGTCTCTACAACCTTCGTAGGCCAACACTTGCCAGTCTTGGTACTTCTTGGACTTCAGACGCACATAGCCGTCACCTCGTGGCAAATCCCCATCTGGAATCCACATCGCGATCGAGTCGTGTGCTGGTAGGTACACAGTTCGATCAGACACGTTGGTCAGTCGAATGCTCTGAGGCCGTCCACGTCGAAACCTCGTCACTGACGGGATTAGCTTGTTCGTTCGACGAACCCACAGTACGTGTTCCTCCAGACCGACGTGGCGCTTCGCTAGTCGGTATTCTCGCCACTCGTGCGCTTGAATGTCCAAACGCTCGGGTGGCCCGGCGTTAACATGGGAGCCGTATTCTTCGCTGTCGATCATGTTCTTGGTCTTTATCAGCGGGATTTGGACTTCGTGCGGTAATTGCGCCGCGCCGTGAAACAGGTCCAACCGGATCCCAGCTGGGATCATAAAGTCGGTCCCGAGTACCACGTCGACGCCTGCACTATGCGCCATTACCCACATCTCAAACTCGTACACCATCTCCCATCCAAGCGTGATCTTGACGCACGCTCGCCGCGTCGTAGACACCTTGCCTTCGTTAATACCTTGAATGTCAATGCGGCGTCCGTGATCGGGTACATCTCGGAGTCGCAACTTCTTAGCAAAGGCGTCAGTGATCACACTAACGTTCGCTCCCGTGTCGAGGAGAATCCTCGTTCGCTGGTCGTTCACAGCGCCTTGCACCAGAGCTCTCATTCTGATCCGTCGGTCGAATTTCTTGGCCGACCACCACCCCTGTCTCTCGCCAGGGTTCAACTTCATCATCTTGGAGTGACCCTTGGGCTCGTCTCGCGCTGCACTCGAAACCAAGCCGAACGAACCCTCGTTGGTGCCCTCATCAGCATCAGCACACTCCACTCTCTCTCCAACACCTCCACCGAGGATTCTACTCCTCTCCTTTTCATTTTCCGTCGCGTTCACACTTGTTACGTAATTATCAGGCCATTCACTCTGCCCCATGAAAGCAAAGATGCACTCTGCTTCCATTGAAGGCTCGGTTAACTGTGGCAGCCCGATAGGGACCAACCCAGTTGTAGTTGGTGGGCTGCCTAGTTTAAATGACGTTCTTGAACGACGGCCTTGAGCTCTGGTGGGAGTTCCTCCTTCGTGCCTTTAGTGCGCACGAATTTGGCAAGGTCTTGGAAGTTGCGGAAAAGTTCGCATTGTCCAGCATCGTGGAGTTGTTTGCAGAACTTGCATCGCTTGTTACAGTAGTGGGCGGAGTGACTCATGCCACCGCACACCGCGCATAGTCCGTACTGTGGGCGTCGGTTGTCGCAGTTGAAGTCACGTCGACCGCGTTGGTCCTGATTGAACCCACGGTCACCACCTCGGCGATCTTGATTGAAGCCATTATCGCGATCAGGCATGTTTCCACGTGGTTGACGGTTGTCTGAACGTGCGTAGGTGCCTTCAGCAGCTGCACGGCGCTCATTTTCGTTAGCAGCGGCGAGGTATCGGTCGTTTTCGTCCAATGAGAAATCACCGTCCGTATTATCAGGCTGAAAGTCGTTGTACTCATCTTGGACATCGTCGTAAGCGTTCGGATCTTCGTTTGAATACTCGTTGCCTCCCTGAGCAGCTTCACGGCCTTCCAATTCAGCTAGTAGGTCATCCACCGTGGCTTCAATGAGCGTCACTCTTGGTTTGTTTCGGTTGTCATCGCGGCGACGGTCATCACGCCGGTTGTTGCGGGCGTATCCATCGTCGCGTCGCGTATCACGACTCTTGGAGTATCGGTACTCACTGTCACGCTTGGCCATCCTCTTCTTGCCCTTGAGAACATCTTCGATGATCTCTTCGAGCTCGTGAATGTCGGCGACTCGAGCGTGGTAGAGACTCTCCGCCAGCTTGTCATCATCGCATGTTGCCAGGAACTGCTGTACGTGTTCTTTCGCGTCGCGACCACTCTTCTCGAAGTGTAAACGGGCGGTCCGAGCGTAGCCATTCAGCCTGTTTATGTAGTCGCACAGATGTTCATTACGATCCCGCTTGGCGGAGTAGTAACGCGACAGTGCCGTCTGCGTGAACTGCGAGCAGTAGTAGCGGATGAACGCATCGCTCAGCAGCTTCCACTTGCGCTTCGTCTTCTTCGGAAGTTGACGGAACCAATGAATGGCTCCGTCCCGGAGACTTAGCTCAAATGGAATGCACCATTTATCGGCATCTGTGTGGGTTCCAGTCATTTCATAGACGAACCCACGGAGCCACTGCATACAGTTCTCGCTCTTGTTGCGAGAGCCTGAGAACGGCGTGATGCGATCCAATGGTCGGTGCGAAGCCATTTTAATCCTCGGTGTCGGGTCCACGTCATTCAGCGTCGCCAGCTCATTCATCTGACGCATCAACTCAACTTGAGGATCTTCCTCGTCGAATGTACGTACCAAAATGTCATATTCACTGAACGAACCATCGCTGTCGACTTGACGACGTCCGGCACCACCCTTGGGAGCTCGCGCACCGCCTCGGCGACCGAACGAACCCTCGTTACCAGCGTAAACACGTTGCATACGGCTCTCCGAACGTGGCGTAACCATGTGCGAGTCTTCAAAGTACGGTGAAGCTTCGGTAGTGCCAAAGGCACCACGCTCAGCTCCACGCTTGGTCGAAGGAGTACGGTCGTGTCGTTGGGGTGTCTGCGGCAGTGGAATCGTGGACGGATCTTCATCTTGAACGATCGTTTGACTCACAGGCTGCTTTCCAGCGTTGATGCCAACCGCGCCAAACGCCTTCCGAAGCTTCTTCTTCCATTTCTGGAGAGCAGCTCCGGCTTCATGTGGACTCCAATCTTGGAGCGACATCGTCGATGGGTACGTCTCGTTCTCGAAGCCCAGCGACAACAGTAGCGAAGCTGAATCCTCGGCAACTTGGCTAGTCGACACCGAGTTGACTGGATATTAAAGTTCCTGCGCAAGCGCAGGCCAGTCGGCCATTCTCTTCGGAATGGGCTTGAACAGCTGCATCCACTCATCATTCTGCATCGGCGCTTGTACGTGGTCGAAAACGCGCTTGGCGGCTGGTGTATCACCGTTGATAGATGGGCGAGGTGCCTTCAGCAGTGCTGAGTGCTTTGCACTCGCCACCAAAGGTTTAGAACCCTCGGTCCCATCGTCATAATCTTCATAGGCCGGTTCCGGTCCCGCAACATCATCGAGCTCGTCGGCGAGGTTCCTCGAAAGGGACCTGGTCGCCCCGCTCAGCCCCGATGATAGCGTGGCTGTCTCCGGCGTCTTGTCTTCGTAATCTTCATAATCGTGGGCGTCAGGACCGATGTCCGCTTCGTCGTCGAAGCTCACTGAAAGCTCGGTGGCGGCTGCAAAGCGCGCAGCCGGGCTTGAACTCTCGTTGCGAGCCCCGCCAGACTTGGCGGGCGTAACTGGTACCGTCGGTTGTCCTTTCGCCATGTTTCTTGTCTTTTTCTTGTTCTTCTTCTCTTGGTAGCTCGTAAACTGGAAGGCCATACAAACAGTTCACAATGGTCACAATCTGTTCCCGGGTCGCGGCACCAGTTGTGGTGTTGGAAATCCCACGTGAACTCTAGCTACAAATGTAGTTAGGATGTTCCCACAACAATACGTCTACTGGGATAGTAAACGATCGTTCGGGCGGACCTGAAGACCCCAGTTCTGCCCTTGCACCGGGACAAACTGGACCTTGTAAACTACTTATATAGGCCAACCAGTAAAAATAAGAACACGCTACTAGCACGAGCAAAGCTAGCAGGTGTTTTGAATCCTCGTGGTCCCAACAGCGGAAGGGTACCAGGCACGGGTAAGCCTTTTACGAGATCACCGAGTGTTCAACACTCGGCTGGAAGAAATAAAAGGGAGGCAATTCAAGCCCTCCCAGTCGTGCAAATAGGCAACAATAAGCCGTCACGTAAAACCTCCCGATAATAATCGGCCAATACACAAAGTCTCTTGGCCTTGCCGGATGAACCCTCGCTACAGAGCTTCGAGTTCACCGACAGGCATAACACACTCAAACAAGCTTGACCTGACGCTTACCTTGAAGCCGGACGTCGCTCTGTGTGCTTGAGTGGAAATTCTGTTCTGTATTTAAGCTTACCCTTTCGGGTCTATTCCTAATAAGAAGTCCTAATCAAGTATACAAATATCAAGTGAACAATGATCCGTTATGGATCTTCTTGCATGCCAAGCGTCGTCTGCACCGTCGCATGAGCATCTTTAACGGTCCGCGCCCTGTCCCAGACGGTGAACGTGCCTTCCAAGGGTCGCTGAGTCTTCTGCGAGCTCACCCCAACCGCCACTGAGGGTTCGTACCGTAGATGGTCCGCTGAATGCGAATCCGGCCAGTCCATTATTAATAATAAGAACAGCCTGGATTCAGTGACATATGGTCGTATCCAATGCTCGTTGAAAGCTCGGGAGTGACGCCGTCGAGTCCCTGGCACCTTGGCGTCTCCGTACATCACCTGACCAAGGGTTCGTTGCTTGAACATCTTGGGCGGTGTCACGTCTTTGTCGACGGGTGATAATCCGCAACTACGGAGAAATCACTACACCACACCGTCTGCACTGCTTCGTTCATGTCTTCGGAGAGGCGTGCAGCGATATTATCGTGCAGCTCAAGCAGATCTCCTAGCAGTCTTTGCATCTTGACCAGCTTGAGCTGGAGCTCCTCGATCTCTGAGACACGGCTCCACAGCAGTTTCGACGCAGTCACACTTCGCCTGGAGACCTTGTCGCTGGGGTTAGCGATTAGCATTGCTACCAGTACCGCCGTGTCCTCCCCTGTGGGCATCCTGATCGTCTTTTGGCGTCTTATCGATCTTCGTCTAAGTGTTTGCGAATGGACCGGTGCGGCCCGCTCTCTCGCAATATACCACGAAAGGCGCGGGTCACAGAAATATTAAAAAAAAGTTTGCATTCGATTTAACAGGGAAGTTGCTGGGAGAAATTACTCGAGCGAGAGGAGCATTTTCTTTGCGCCTACTTATTCTCGTTTAATACTGTATTAGTAAGTGTTAAAAGAGGATATGCTCTTGATAATATTAATAGTAACTAGCCGAGCGCCGCCGCGTAGCGGCGGTAGTTTAGGTTTAGCTCTACTTGCCGTCTCCGCTTCGCTTCGGCGGGATAATTATTTCAAAAAATATGAACCCCTATGTACTTCATGAATTTCATAATTCTGGGTTTAATTTAGACCAGTCGCTACAAAATGCTGAGCTTCCAGTAAGCCGTGCAATTATTTCTACAAAATGCTGAGCCCCTAGCATCACACTTACCATGCTTAAAAATTATTATTCTGGTGATCTTGACACAGTCTCTTTATTATTGTTGGCTACTACATAAGTACTGGCGTGACATTCGTCAGCCATCGCTGTTTTCATGAAGTTTGATAGGTTTACCTAGAGAGCATCATACAGTCCGTGTTGACTCGGGCACATGCTTGCCGTGTCGTGCTGGCATTAACGGCGAGCATGTGCCCAACTCAAGAATCACCAGCACTTCAAATAGCATGTCTACAAACGATATTGAATATATTTAGCTTGGCGTCGTGCTCGATATCATGGGCCGTTCTGAGGCGCTGTGAAACTTAGCCCGCATCAATCCAAAGGACAGTAATGATATATCCAGGTTGCACTTCTTACTCTCTTGTACTGCCTATTTGAGCTTGTAAGTAACTAAAAATTGCTAACTTCTCACACAAAACTCACTGAAAGCTATATTTTTTTCGAATTGTAATATTTTTATGCATGCAGCCTTCATTTTGTGCTGATTCAAAAGTCATTGGACAGTCGAACCTGTCAGTTATGATTAAAACATTAGGATAATGCGTCGCAAGAGCGTTTTTTATTTGATAGGTTAATTAAGATGCCAAAATGGTTTAACTATCAACTATACCCTAAGTTTAACGTTTTGTTATGGTGTCTAATTAACCAGCTCTCATGTTGTGCTGTTGTCTATCCATTTAAAACTTTATCATTCGCCTATGTCGGTGACACGTCCGCCAGTTAAGTTGTATCGGATTTTGCTGTCTGAACAATTCTTAGAAAACAATGGCTTACAGCAGTATCACACATGAGCTCGTTTTATTCAATCTAAAACTTTCTATCTTTGTGAATCAAGTGACAACGTTTATTAGCAGCGTTGTTCTTACGGCCAGCTGTTACGGCCAGCTCTTCTGTTGTGCATGTACTACGATTTGGCAGCTTAGTAGTTACCTCACTCTCAGATAATTAGATGATATATCCACAACAAAATAGTTGTAGCTATTAAAGTCATTGTACAGTACATTGCATAAACTATTAAGTACATAGTATACGTATATTATAGTATGGCCTCCAAAACACGCATTCATACGTGCACTCTAAGCACCTTGCAGCATAGGAAGCGTCTTTAGGGGCTATTTCATTTGAGAATAAGTAGCTCTCTCTGTTTAGCACTCAAATATTAAAGCAACACGCACTATTAAAAAAGTAAATACTTCGTAATATAAAAACGATGCCGCCTTCGGATATCGCTTACAGTAGTAATTGTCATCAGCACATATAAGTTCTTTTTGCTCAATCTAAACCTATCTATATTAGTGGCTCAAGCGACAACGTTTATTAGCACAGCGTTGCTCTTACGGCCAGCTTCTGTTGTACGTGTACTTCTGCTTGGCAGCTCAGTCGGTTACCTCACATTCAGAATATTCTTTATATTTCTACAACAAAAACAGTTGTAGTTATTCTTTTAGTCATTGCTTCTTGCAGAAACTATTAAGAATATAGTATTACGTATATTAATAGTATGGCCTCGAAAACACGCATTCCTACGTGTACGCTAAGCACCTTGTAGTTCTTTAGGGGCTATTTCATCTGAGAATAAGAAACACTCAAATATTAATAGCAACATCCCATATTAAAATAGTACAAATTAAAACTTCGTAGTATTTAAACGATGCCGCCATCGGATAATGGATAGTCTTGTGCAAATCTCCATATGTGCTCTGTGAACCACATGAATTTACTGATGTTAGGTACATAATTTAGTTTTAACCAATCGAAACCGCCTTCGCTCCGCTCGGCAGCCAATGGTAAAGCTCAAAACCTGAGCGTTTCGTGTGACGGACGGCGTGCTAGCCTTGATACTTTAGGACTAGCCGTTCGCCGCCGCTACGCGGCGGAGTGGCATGGTTTGTTGGAGATGTGGTGGCCGCAAATCTAAGTGTTTCGTGGTGTCGCGTACTTTGTGAGCGTCGTTCAACCCACTACATCGTGGCTTCGTGTACTTAGCCACTTACCTTTCCGAGTCTCATCCGACCATGTATAATATCGTAATTTGAAACGTTTCGGTTATCTCGTAGTACAGGTTGGATGCCATGTTCTTCAGTGGCCGGCGCTCTTCCGTGATCTTCCTGACTTCGTGGCTCCCTTCACACCCGTGCTTAGCGGTTATGGGCCCTCTCTCTTGGGTTCATGATCTTTAGTACGGCCTTTTCGTAACTGCTAACTTTTCTCTGTTCTCAAACGTTTACGTGGGTTGCACCGGTTTCGTGGTATATAGTCTTTCGTGGGCGTTGGCCTCCCATCGCCAGTACGCTAGACTAAGGGTACTATTTCGTGGATTGGTGCCTCCACGCAGTCGTGTTGTTCCGTCGCCCGTGTATCGTGATCTTCTGATGAAGTGTCATCGACCGCGGTATCACGCTATCGTGCAATCGCGATGTGGTTATGCTGTCTATGGTATTGTGCACGCGTAGTGCATCTGCGTTGTCCGCGTTATCGTGCTCTACGATGCCATTGTGCTCCACGGTGTGTAATCGTGGTCATATCAAGCCCACCCCCTGTGCATTTGGTGGGCGGTCCGCAGTCCATGCAATCGTGTTCTCCTGTACTGCTGTCCTCCGTGGCTCGGTAATCTCAAGTTCTACACTGGTATCGTTCTCCGCGACTCTGTGATTTTCGTGTATAGCTTTGCGACTGCGTTCTCCCATGGCTTAGTGGCACAGTCCATGCTATCGTGCTAACTTGTGGTGTCGCGATTGGTCGTTCGTCAATGCGATCGTTAGCTACCGTAGTATCGTGCTGTGAGTGATACTTTAGGATACAGTAGAGCATGTTTTAATAAGTACGATTTGTAAAAAGCAACCATGATCCGCGCATCTGAAGCATGGGATTTCAGCTGGATGGCGGCGGCCGTGCAGAGCGTGGAGACGTATGAGGCTGCACTTAAAACTGCGGAGGTGCGTGCGTCGATGTGGCGCTAGAACCCACTGCAGCAAACCAGAATCTAATTGGCTCTTGCATCTAGTTCCCCAGCTTGATATTGGCGGCGCTGGTCGAGTTACTACAGGCACCGGAAGCCAATGCTTTGCAACTGCAAGAACTAAGCGACGTCTGTGCGTGATTATTATTATCGCGCCTAATGGATTTCTACCAGGGTTGACGTTGACGGTCGCTTTCTAGTGCTGCAGATGATCGCGTTCCCGATTGACTTGGAACTTCCCCGAGACACGTTGACAACGCTGCACTCAAGTCGGGACTGGGCCATTCAGACGCTGCTAGGCATTCAAGTGGCTCAGTCTCGGGATTTAGATGGAGACGTACTGCCACATCCGACCATGTCCAAATCACTACAGCAGATGCAGAATAAACTGTTCGTGTCAGCGCCATACAGACAGGTCAACGCACAGATGGAACTGCTTCAGTCACTGCTCGGAGCGTTGCAAGCCGAGGAGGAGACGGACACACTCTCTGACGTACTGGAAATGTGTTCTGATAGTCTGGAGAGTGACGACCTGTTCCTGCAGTTTACAGAGGCGGCGTTATCGGGGAAGACCAACGCGATGACTTTTGGTAGTGCCTTCCTCCAACGACTATTTGATAGGAGATCCATACAACTGCAGGCAGATGTGCGCAAAACTCGACGTCTGTTTGATGCGTTGACACTCGAGAGCAAAGTTCGTGTGTGGGCGAATCACCTTCCGAGTTGGTGCTCACATTTGCAGACGTGGATGCTGCAGGCTCACAGAGCGCCATTCAAGCCGGTCAGCGCTGTGCTGCCTGATGGCTTGTGGCTTGCGTGTGAATCTCGTGCAGATCCCGTTGCTGTGACGGCAGATTGTCGTCGATATTCGCACCTGTACGTGACGTTTGTTGAGTGGTGCAGGGATCATGTCGATCTGCTCTCGTCCTGCCGCAGCATGGAGTTAGTGAGTGTGATATCACAAAGCGCAAGACAAGCAGATGCCGCGCGACTATTTCACCGTGAATTACTGAGCCAGATCCCACTAGGAGATTGGCCACAGAACCAGCGAGAACGAGCATTCGTCAAATTGGCTAGTACTCTCGAACGCCTCCAGGCAACACGAAACACTTCAGACGTTGTATGGCAGTACGAGTGGATTGGAGTACTAGAACGGCCTCACTTACTTCATGAGGCACAGGAACTAGCGTTCAATGGGAACAATAGTCTCGAAGGCGAGCAGGGGTTGTCCACCGTGCGCTCCTCTGCCCAGTTTCTTGGCTGGTTTTACTCCTTCTCTAACTCCGAATCGGCCGATGAGATTTCCACCCTGATCACAACAATAGCGTCGGAGCTAAAGGTGTCAGATTTTCGACGTGGAGTACAATGGCTTCGACGCAGTCGCGCTGATTTTGGAACTCTTCCCATCTTGCGTCTTCGTCTTGTGTGGTTTTGGCTCCTGAAAAGCATCGAGATCGCGTTGCAGACGAGTGAGAATCACGCTACGGCAGCTACGACCGAGGTTCTTGAGTCGGTCGAGTATGTTTTTCGACGGTTTACACCGCCCAGGGCCAAGAGGTAAGACGATCGAATTAGTATACATACACCCGGGGCCTGCTTTCCTCACTGCTTTATCGTGGCTGACAGGGCATTTCAAGTGGAGCTCGTGGCGCACCTTCTCGTTGAGCTTGAGTGGCGCATATCAAACACGAACGTGAATGTGAAAGAAAGGTTTTTGAATGCGCTGGAGCCGCTCTGTGCATGGCTCCTGAAGATCGTGCGCTTGATGCAGCTCGAGGAGCACTTCGCGCAGCAGAAGGACTCAAGAAATCGATACAGCAACCGCAGAAGCCCAGCAAATGATATGCAACAATTGACTGAGCGAATTGAGCAGTTTTCTCACTGAATGAATACTTACTTGGCCTCAATTTGTAGTGAAGTTGTTCAAACGCTCAAAAGACTGGCCAAAACACTGTAGACGCTTACTGTTCCAAGACGCCGTCTGACTTCTGGATCTTGAGCGAAAAGTCCAGGCACGGATACCCCTGCGTAAGTTTTCCCTGACTGACAACGTCCACATCGGGCGACACGTACTGGCCGAGGGTCTCGGGTGTGATGCCGCCGCTGGCCTCGATGAGCAAGTGCGGAAACTGCTTCTTGAGCTCGGCGGCCGTAGCCTTCAGCTGCTCCGGCTCAAAGTTGTCTAGCATGACGATGTCAGCTCCGGCCTTAGCGGCCTCCTGCGCCTCCTCGATGCGGCGGCACTCAACCTCAATCTTCATTGAGAATCCGGCAGCCAACTTTGCCTTGTGTACGGCCTTGGTGATGCTGCCAGCCGCCCACACATGGTTGTCCTTGAGCATAACCATCTGCGACAGGTCGTGGCGGTGCGTGGAAGCACCGGCCACCAGCAACGCATATTTCTCCACGAGGCGGAAGCCTGGCGTCGTCTTGCGGGTGCCAGCCACGTGGCCGTTCCAGCCGAGCGAGCGCGCCTGCTCCACGGACCGACGGGCCTGTGTGGCGACGCCACTGGCACGCGTGAGGATGTTAAGGGCTGTGCGCTCGCCCAGCAGCAGCTGGCGACACTTTCCCGTGACCTTGGCCACGGGCACTTTGCCGCCTGGGACGCCGCTCGGCTTGACCTCATCGCCCTCATTCAATAGCCATTCGACGTGGCAGTTGAGAGAGCGGAACACTTCGGTGAAGAAGGGAACGCCGGCCAGTACACCCTCCGACTTTCCCAGAAGCAACGCCGTTTCCTCATCCTCTGGATCAACAATGAATTAACAATGAGGGCGAGTTAGCTGGCGCTTTATAACGGTGAAAGAAGAAGACTTACCGCCGACCACAAAGCCGCCGACGTCGAACGACGGAATGTCATCCTCTAGCCAAAGCTGCACATGTTTGGTCCACGACGGGGGCAGCAGGTGCGCGAAGTTGTTTCTCGGCTCCGCCATTATCTATTGATAATGGGGGGTGATGACGAGTGGGTGAAATGAGATCTGCGTGCTCGTTGACGAAAGTACCGTGAATGGCTCACTATTGCATCTAACAAAAAATTACAAGAAACTGTCGCAAGCCATTGACGGGACTTTCGTCATTTTTTAAGAATGCCAGCGTAAAATTTGTAGTTTTCCTAATATTTTAAATTAATCAGTACCGTAATACAATACATTCTCATTTAGGTACGATAAACACTGACCGTCGGATTTGTAGGGCTCTCGTTAATACACCTTTATATCGGCGCCTTTCACCCCCCTTCTGGGGTGGGGTACTAAGTAAGTACCCCACGGGGCACTAACTCACTTCGAAGTATTTTTGACGTTTCACTATACTTGTAGAAGAGGTTTACTATATGTATGTGCTTCGGCGAGATATTCTCGCATGCAAAGACCAGCATTAAACATTACGCAGGACTCGTGACAGGGGTCACGATGTTGTTCTCGAAGTTGTGGCGAGTCGCACGATTCTGGCGGTAATTGTAGGCTGTGAATCCGGCGATGGCAACGATAGCGCCCACACCAGCGACGATAGCGGCAACACTACCGACACCGATGGTTGCCGAGCTGGCAGCACCCTCGCCTGCAGTAGTTGTTGCTGTGCTGAGCTGTTCAGCAGATTGCGACGAGTCACTCTGTTTCTGCTGTTCATTTTGCTCAATCTGCTGCTCTGACGTGTACGTGCCCGAATTATCGGTCGCAGGCTTCGTTGGCGAAGGCGTAGGCGCTTTCGAAGGTTGGTACGACGTTTCAGTTTGTGAAGGCCTATCCGGCACTGTAAGCGTCGGTGTCGGTGCTGTCGGAGTTGGGGTATTGGATGGAGCGCCTTTATTCGGCATGGACGGGTAAGGCGCCAGTGACGGCACGTTAGGGGCCGTTGGTGTTGACGTCGGAGCTCCTGTGCGTGCTGCTGTAGGCTCCGGAGTAATTACGACCCACGTAGGCGTTGGCGCAGTCGCTTGTTCCATCTCCGGGGTTGTCGGAGCCGGTGAAGGATGATTACCGTCGATCGGACCGAATTTACATCCCCAAACACCAGAGGAAACGCGCCCACATACGGCATCCACTGGCGCCACGCAGGCGCTAGCACCGATCCAACTCGGAATCGTTTCAATGCTGTCTTTGACAACCATGTCACCTCTGACAGGACAGTGGTTTCCAGCTGGTCCGTCGTCAAAACCGCTGCAAACCGGGCCCTGGATGCAGTAAGTCGCATCTCCCTCGACAGAGACTTCAATACAGAAAGATGACTCTTCTGCTGTCGTTGGTTTACCCGATTCCTCATTCGTTGGTGCCGGAGTTGGGACTTCAGAGTGCCGACGGTGCCGGTGTCGGTTTACCCGATTCCTCATTCGTTGGTGCCGGAGTTGGGACTTCAGAGGCTTCCGTGGGTGCCGAAGGCGTCGGTGTCGGTTCGCTAGGTTCCTCATTCGTTGGTGCCGGAGTTGGGACTTCAGAGGCTTCCGTGGGTGCCGACGGTGCCGGTGTCGGTTTACCCGATTCCTCATTCGTTGGTGCCGGAGTTGGGACTTCAGAGTCTTTCGTGGGTGCCGACGGTGCCGGTGTCGGTTTACCCGATTCCTCATTCGTTGGTGTCGGAGTTGGGACTTCAGAGTCTTCCGTGGGTGCCGACGGTGCCGGTGTCGGTTTGCCTGGTTCCTCATTCGTTGGTGCCCGAGTTGGGACTTCAGAGGCTTCCGTGGGTGCCGACGGTGCCGGTGTCGGTTTACCCGATTCCTCATTCGTTGGTGCCGGAGTTGGGACTTCAGAGTCTTTCGTGGGTGCCGACGGTTCCGGTGTCGGTTTGCCTGGTTCCTCATTCGCTGGGGCCGGAGTTGGGACTTCGGAGTCTTCCGTGCGTGCCGAAGGTGTCGGTGTCGGTTCGCTAGGTTCCTTATTCGTTGGTGCCGGAGTTGGGACTTCAGAGTCTTCCGTGCGTGTCGATGGTGCCGGTGTCGGTTCGTTTGGTTCCTCTTTCGTTGGTGCTGGCGTCAGAGCTTGAGTCTCCTCTGTGGCTGTTGGAGGTGCAGGGGATGACGCAGCTGGTTTTGAGATAGTCACCGTTGGGGTTGGCACCAATTGTACGGGAACCATGAACGTTGGTGGTTCAGCAGTAGCTGGTGTTTGTTGCTGTGCGACGTTAGAGGCAGCATTGGCGATCACGAGTACCACAGCGAAAAGGATGACACGGATACCCTTCTTCATATTTCTTCAAGTGCAGGACCCCGCTCGTAATAGTATACGAAAGCGTTACAGCCTTCGTCTGTGTTGCAACTGAGCCTTATCGAAGCAAATTGAAAACTGAAACTAGAGTGGGGTTGCTTACAGCGCTCGATGCACCCATTCCAACGCTTCCAGTCGGAGACGATCGCGGTGTTTGCAACGGCAGTGCTGAATCCACCAAAACAGCTCCAGGATCGCAAGTACACTCCCACAAACAACTTCTGAGCGTTTAATACGAGTCCTTGTTTAGCAGTTGAAATGTCCGCTGGGTTGTCGCTAAAATAACGATCCACAATGGATGAAAATTTGTTGCGTACCTATTTAATAGTCAAGCTATTATGGATGGATTCTGAAAAAAAAAACACTGTAGCTCCAGTAGAAATGGCTACCGATTGTGCCGTAGACTTTTCCTGGATCATGTCAACGTCATCGCGTCACAATTGAGAGTTTCCGACCTTTGTCAGAACGAAAATCAAAGTGTGGTGTTATTGTCTGTTGCTCAAGTTAGACTCGTCTCTAACTCACGACTCATATAAAGCATAATATGCATTTTAATAAGGGCAACTTGCCTTTCTGAAACGGTTGGCAATGACCAACCTGTAGTGTGTTTTAGGCAGCAGTAAAGAGTTTTCTAGCTTAGTTTTCTTTTAACTGCTCATTAATATTCACTCAAGTCCTTCTACTCTACGTGCTAAAGCTGCCCCGCAACACTCGTTAAACATTATGTGATCAGCTTCGATTGAAGCAGCTGAAGCAGTGTAGGTAGCACGCTTCGCATCAAGGATTTTCTTGAACGCGACACCATAAATGGGATGCTTTCACAGGGCCAGTTGATCATCTGTTCCAAGAAAACAACGTCGGAAGCTCGTAACAATGATTTCGTCATTGCCTTCCAGATTTTTTCTGCCCTACTCAGATTTGAGGCGTACTATAAAATAGGTGGGGCACTGACGCAAGTCAACCCAGATGCCAAATTTTTTTGGGGTGGGGTACTACAGTATTGAGATTTGTCTCGAAGTACGTTTTGCTCTAATTTACTTCAAGTGACAAGCAATTCTGATTTGACACGAATTCTTTGCGAGTTTTACCATACATTCAAACAGAGGGGAAAAACAGTTTTTTCAGAAAATGTCAGACAGAATGTCCGACGCATGCCAATCCGATGGGTACGATGTCCGACAGATTTTGGGGAATGATTCTTAGACGGAATTCGTCAGACATCGCGATTTTCATGAAGTTTGAAAGGTTTACCCAGAGAACGTCATACAGTCCGTGTTGAGTTGGGCACATGCTTGCGTGTCTTACTGGCATAAACGGCAAGTATGTGCTCAACTCAAGACTTCTGCCGGTTTATTATTTTGTACTGTATTGTTGTTCGAATGTATGATGCTTAGCTACTGTTGTAGAAGGGATAATGGTAGGCAAATCTGAGCTTGGAAGTCAGACGTAATTCGTCGGACATTCGTCAGAATCGCGATTTTCATGAAGTTTGAAAGGTTTACCTAGAGAACGTCATACATGCCTGGTATATTAACGTATTCTTACAATTAGGGGTCAGAATTGACTTTTTTGCTGACATTTTCTGGTCAAAATGACTCTGTCAGCGAAGAGGCCCAGCGTCTTCTGAAAACTTGAGAGCGGTTAACGGGTTGTCCGCCCTACATTTCATATTGCCGCCTCCTACCATTCTTCATACTCTTAGCCACTGTTATCCTCCAGATCCATCATCTGTTATCTCTTATTCCAGATCCACACAGTCAACCCATATAGGATAATGATCCAGGTACTTCATCATTGGACTGCCAAGCAACGGTATCGTCCCACGTCGCCTATAATGGATGAACGTGCATAGCACTAACATACTGGCGAACAACAATACAAAATAATAGACCGGCATGCGGACAGAGGTAGACATATAAACTGTAAAGGTCTCATATGGTCGTCTACGTCACGTATGTACAGATGAGATTATTGTTATGCCGATAAACAGGGTGAGGACAACAGGGACGCATCAGTAGCCATTAAGATGACTGGTAGTGTATCTATTACGCGCGTAGCGCGAACTGGGAATGCAGAGACGCTCACCTGTTAATCGTCTCCAAGCACCACCGAATACAGAGCACGATGGCAGCATCAGCTTCATGAGCCTTTACGCACATCTTGCTCTCTCGTGTTCAGTAGTGCTACCATCAATGTAGCAAAAGAGACAAGGCAATTGATCGCACGACATGCATTGGGCACAGGAGCAGATTCACTACATGTGCCGAACCCTACCGCGAGAAGTTTAAACTCGACAACCTCTCTTTTTTGCCGAGTGTGCTGTAGCAAGAATGATACGGACGAGTACAGTAAGGCGGGTATGTATTGTGATACGGGCGAGTTCAGTGACGCGACGGAGTACGACGACTCATTCCCGGCGAACGACGGTGCGGACGTGTACGATGGAGCAGACGTGACCGAGTACGGTGACTCGTTCGACGAGTACGATAGGATGAGCGGAGGACGAAACGGCGGTCAGACAGGGCGCAGAAGCTGCCAGGAACGGACGGTACTGACGAAGTGTGGCATCTGGCGGCTGACAGTATTGAAGGACAGTAAGTACGTGCCTTCCGTATCCGAATTCGAAGGATACGGCGAGCGCCCGGATGGGATGAGGCCAGAGACGGTCTCCCTTTGAGATTGGCGGTGTCAGCCTCACTTTAAGATTGGCGCTAGCGATCTCACTCGGAGATTGCCAACCTCTCTGGAATTGATGACCTAAGACGCACACGGCTTAGTACGAGTCGCAGTGGCGACTGCGAACTACAAATACGGATTGGACGGTTTGCTGCTCAAGCTCAGTGGAGCGAGAGGTAGCGACGTCGCTTCAAGCGACTCGGAGTCCAGGGCCCGGGCTCCTCTGACACGGCCGGTAGAAGAGTGTTATCTCATCTTCTATCGCGAGACCGGGTTGGCCGTCAAGGCATCTGATGTCCATATGGAACCGTTGTCAGAGGTTGCAGAGATGCTGAACCTCGAGGAAATGACGTCCGAGTCTTTTCTGGCAAGCCTCAAGGCTGGGGAGATTGCCGAGATAGTGCTCATAAAACCAGAGGTCACTCGGGGGGGAGTTGAACGCCTCCTCTGTCTTGGACGAGGACGTCCTGGAAGAGCTGAGCAAGCAGCGTCAGACGCGCTTGGGTTCTGAGATCCTTAAGAACCCCAAAGATCCGGTGTATCCTTTGGTAACGAAATATGCGGAAGTATAGTGAACAAACACCCACCGACTTAACTCCCACCATCTGAACGAGGTTCAGATCCGAGAGACTGCGGCGCCGTCGTCGTCGACGGCGACCGTGACGTGGAACTTCGCTACCCACGTCTGGGGATGTCGTTGTGCCGACATCTGAGGCACTTGAGGCTTCTGTGTGGTACTATTATACCCACACAGGAAGCGCACCCCGCGTTTCCCTCTTCAGTTATGGTCTGGGCGACCTCGTGTGGTACTGTGTTACCCACACAGGAGGCGTGTCTGACGTCTTCCGCTTCAGTTAAGGTCTGGGCGACCGTGTGTGGAACTCTGTTAGCCACCTTGTACACGATATTACCAGCAATCGTGACAGCTGCAGCTGTCTGCGGAACTATGTTGGACCTAATTTACCCACTTGGCCAGCGCCTCCTAGAGCTGCCACCATCGAAGCGTTCTCGGATTCGTCATATACGTCGACGACTCCCAAGCATCTGCTGGATGCTTCGGTACCCTGGCCTGACAGAGGTGGGAACATGACTCACCAATGCTCTGTCGGACTTCGCAGGGCGGCTGGCACCGATTGTCTTGCCTCGCCAGTCGAGCCAGGGCTCGTGCTTCTCGAGTTAGGACATGCCAAGGATCATATCGTAAGGATCCATGTGAGAACGGTAAACCGTGCGAGGCTGTCAAAGTCTTCAAACTTGACGGCCAGATCCACTTGGACGTTGGGGACAGTGACGACCTTCCCGTCGGCCAGTCGCACTGACACCGTCCCGTTGCCCTTGCTTTCTCTCAAAGCATCGGACAACTTGTTGCTGTTGCGAGCAACCGTCTGGCGGCGTGCGAAATTCTTCGACGCCCCAGAATCGATCAAGATTCTAAAGGGATGATCGTATCCCCGTACACATCCGTGTACTACGAGCAACCCGCCGCTGCTCTTCGCCGATTCGAGAGTGCGAAGACTCTCAGGGGCTAAGTCCCCGTGGTACGCGACACCCGCGCACCCATCATGAAGACTTAGTTCTTCCCCAGTAGGGCGCCCCGCCCCTACTGGTTCCCAGCGATCCCCTGTCCCCGGGATCCTGGCTTCTGCCAGCGACCCTTGAGGACGGGCTTGGGGAAGGACCGTCTGGGGAGTCTTTCCGCAGGACAGTCGCGCTTGAAGTGGCCCATCTTCCCGCAGCCGAAGCAGCAGATGTCACGCTGTTCGGCGGACCCGAGTTCCATGGGAACTGGTCCGTTGGGGCTTGTTCGGCCGGGAGCCGACAAAGAACTCCCAGGCCATGCTGAGGCCGGCGTACGCGCCTGGCGATGGCTGTATTCTTCTTGAAGAGCCACTTGAATCGCCTCTTCGAGGGTGTTTGACTGCACCCGGAGGAGCTGAGTGCACGCCGGGCCCACTCGAAGGCCGTCCATGAGCACAGTCATCTTGACGTGTTCGTTGAGTGGGGTTCCCAGTAGGGACACTGTGCGCTCCCGTATCTATTGGACGTACTTGTGCAGCTCGCGCCTTCCTTAGTTGCAAGAGAGGAAGCGCGAACGCTGCCAGTACTCGTAGTTCGCCGGGAGGAACGCGGCTTGGAACTGTTCGCACACCTGAGACTGTGGTGAAGTGCTTTCTCAGAAATAAGAGAATGGACCTAACGCGGGGTCACTATCCCGAATCAGTGACAATTTCAAGTGATTAGAGATGATTCGGAGCGTCCGGCACGGATGCAAGTTGCCTGAGGTGGATTAGCCATGACGAGCAGCACCCCATATGAAGCGACGATGGATCTGGTATGAGTGATGTACGGGAAGGCAAGATCCACCAAGACTTATCTCGGATCCACCCTTACCTGGATCCACTTAGGTGGATATGGGATATACTATGTACGGGTGGATCGAGCGTGGATCCTATGAAGGGATGATGGTAGGTGTCATCGGAAGGTGGATCTCGTATCCACGACTAACGAGAAGTCGAGATGTCCCGGATCCCATACTTCCGTCCATGGAGGTGAGGATCCCGCATAGAGGGACCTGGATCCAGGATACAGGAATGATGGATACAGTGGATCTCGAACTTTCGTGGGACAATGGAGATCACAGACGGTCGCAAGACGATGTTGGAGGATTGGAGAGCTCAGATCCATGACGAGTGTACACTTACAAGGAAGTGGATCCAAGCAACCTGGATCCGGATGAGTGTACCCATAATAGGGTGACCATACTTATTACGCCATGGATCCGGTGGATCTGAGGATAATACAGCTGGGATGATGGGTCAAGGAAAGAAAGGACATGCAGCCGAGCATGGTAAGGGATTTAACAAGTAAAGGACATAGAAGGTAGAAATCCAGGCAGGTATAGGCTTAAGTATTAATACAGAACCCAATTTGCACGGTATCACACAAGGGCCTTCCTGCCCTCAAGAATCGGAACTACATTGGCCGTACGAGCTCGGAGAAGGTTGGGAATTGCGAATCTAGTGTTGGTAGTGATCACCGGATAATATATTGGCCAGATCCTACAACCTAGTGAGCTTTCCTTTATTTGTGCAGATCCGACAGGTTAACCGAATTTACTACTTGGTCGATTACACCCTAGAGGTTCTCAACTCTCAAGATCCCGTCACAGGAGACGGCAAGTACGACGCAAAGGAACTACAAAGGCAATGAAACACACCCGCAAGGCAACCCTATGGCCAGATCCACGATCTAGGCCCCGGATCCATAAGCTCGAATATTCGCTTAAGATCCAGAACCAATCACGGACGCAGAGTGAAGATCTTATCACTACTGCTCCACCCCATCCCCACGTCTCGCCAAGACGCTCAAGCTTCACCACTTGAGCTCTTCGGAAGTTACCGAGAGAGCAAGATCCCGCCCTACCGACGGGGCCACAAGGTGAGGAACGTTCAGCAGATCATGGATCATCGGGGGGCCCCCTCCGTTTGTCGGTGTCTGGGCGCAGTTGGTAAGTTGGATCCAGCAATCTCGCAGATTTTGCTGATCTCGCTACACCACAATGGTGCGCGTGCCCGGATCTTTTGGTGACTCGGGATTTCACCGTGAGTCCCAAGAAGATGCTCAAGTGAAGATTGAACCAGGGGAAGAGGCGTCATCGGAGGTCGGATCGACGAAGACGCTGCTGAATGAAACAAGATCCGCGGATCGATGGAGTTTTGGGAGGAACTCTGTCGACGCAAGAGAGGTGGATCCGGATCTAGAAGAGAAACCTCTCTATTCTCCCCAGGTCCCCTCGGGGACCCCTGCGGATCTTGACGCAAGTCAAGATCCGCTAACAAAACAAGGGAAAGTGAAGGCGAAACGGTATGCATTTGCAGATTCACCGGTTAAGCCAGCACCGTACCTAAACCCAAGCCCGCTAGTCGAAGAAACGAGAAAGAAGACGAAAACGAGTAAGACTACGCGGAAGAAGATGCAAGCTCCAGAGTCGGAAGAAGACCAAGCTGGATCCAGGTCAAGCTGGTCCGACAAGGATCTCGAGTTTGTGTATCGCCACCAAGCTCTACGCGATTTTCTGCATCAAGATCCTGTCATGCGGATCCTGAATCCACGACAGATCGAAGCCCAAGGGAACCGGTGAGAGCACCAACGAAAACGGCGAACAAGTTGGTGGCAGTCAAAGATCTATTACGTTTGCTTACGGAGTCAGGCATCCGAGCTGGTGTGTTCGACGCAGAGGATATCTTCGAGCTAGACCTGGATCTCATAGTATCCACGACGCGGGACCTCTTTGCCAGAGTTAAGTCCACCACCGGAGAAAGGTCGCGCACTATGCATCCAGTGTCGTCGCCGAGGATCAGCCAAGCTGCGTCCTCGAACTACAAATCCGCGGCGGAAGACGGCTCCGACACGTCGTCCGAGCCCTGACGCATGACTTTAGGACCCTCCGGGGCATCCATGCTGGAGGCGCGGGCGAGGATCCGAGGACAAGAAGTCCCTGTCAACGTGAAGACTCGGGATCCAGTACGCCCTACCCGTAATCTGATACAATCCAGCCAAGATCGAGCCAGATCCGGCAAGAAGCCAGTGGGGTTATCGTCAGATCGGGCTCAAGGTAATCGCCTCACGGAGCCTGACTCGCAAGTAGACCAGACGGTCACAGGCTCTTCCGACACTTCCTTGGGCACCCTGCAGCGACACTCCGAAGCTGCGATGTGTCGTTTCCTGGCCGAACAGGGTATGAGAGCGCCCGTGCCACAAGCGCAAGTGCTCCACGAACATGGAGCACGAGTCGTGGAGATGGAGTCAGTGGAGGAAGACAACTCCCATGATGAGTTCGACCCAGATGATCTGGATGGCCCATCCCCTTCATCAGCGGTGGTAGCAACGGCCGCAGCCGGGGCGGGTGGATCGTCCATGATCCAGAGGGTACGGATCTCAGCCATATCGGATCTGAAGGAGTTCACGGGCAAGGATCAGCAAAGTCAAGTCGGCCCTCATGTGAGATTAAGCGTCGGATGCTGAGAAGTGTTTGACCTTTGCGGATCTGCTAGCGGGGCCAGCCAGGAATTGGTATCGGCAGCGAGGCAGATCCACCAGGAACAAGTGGCCAGATTTGCTGCGCAGTTTCCAGACCCAGTACTATGGATTGGGAGTGTCGGTGGCACGACAATACTACCATGCTCGCCGCAGCTCGGATGAATCCCCGCTAGAATATCTGCATCGACTAAATGTGGCCGGTCTACGGGCCAAGTTGAAGATCAAGGATGGGGGATCCAAGGTATTACGGGAACATGTGGATCATTTCATCGAGACGCTGGGAGATGTGGATCTGGCCGACAGGCTGCCCCTGTTACGTCTTCCAGACGCAGATGAGCTTAAAGAAGTGCTGCGGGCTGTGGACCGCGCGAAGCACCGTCACAAGAAGGCGGCGTTTGGATCCGGCAAGTTTGCCAAAAAGCTCCGACGCCCACGGCTCCAGCTCGTCGTGTCCACCAAGTCACAGCGCCCGGCTCAGGAACTGAATCGGGATCCGACGGTTCGGACTCCGACCCAGAAGATTACCGCCGAGTCTGTCTCGCTGCACATAACGATCGTACGGCGAAGACCGGAGACAACTCTCGATCGGGGGATACCGTACTCGGGGACCGTGGGATGTACAGATCCCGAGATCTCATGGACGGGACCGCACAAATCAGGTGCTCGCAGTGCGGATCCCGGAAGCACACAGAGTCTGGATGTTGGAAACATCTGGTCTGTGAGAAGTGTGGCAAGAAAGGTCATCCCGGAGATCACTGCTTCTACGTGTGTCGTGGTTGTGGCGAGATTCACGACGTCGGCAAGTGCCCGATGGAGGAATTCTACAACCAGATCCGCCAATGGTTTGATCCAGCCAAGCACAGAGGGATGTTGCCAGAAGTGGCCGAGAAGATGTTAAACTAGGACGCTCGCCGGGTTTGAATCCGGTACGAGCCGAGCGTTCTACGTATTGCATTTATGCATTTGTGAACAAGACATCGCTAGATCCAGGTAGCAGGACCCTAGATCCAGTCGATAATACACGTGATCTACATGAAGTGTCAGTTGCCAAGATTTCTAGCTTGCGCCAAGTGGATGAGTTTGCCAGATCCGAAGTCTCTTCAACCCTGGATCTACAAAGGGGAGAGGCACGTGGTTACTTGGAGAAGCGCCAACATGGTCGATGGTTTGAGCCTACCGAGGGTGAGGTCACTGCAGATCTACCTAAGGTCTGTCAGGTCACTGGATCCCGTGGATCTGAGGATGTTGGATCCATGGATCTGCTAACCGGGGAGTCCCGTGGATACTGGAAGTACCATGCCCCAGGAAAGTGGTTCAGGCAAGCCAAGGTAGGGGGCAAGATCAACAATGAAAAAGCAATCCTACTCCTAGATAGTGGTGCCGAGGTGTCTATACTAGATACCGCCTTTGCTCGTAAGGTTGGGTGCCAAGTGGATGGGAGCCGGATCCAAGATTGTGTTGGGATTGGTGAAGGCGTGTACCGTACGAATGGGAGAACGCGGATCAAGATCACGCTGGCGGGTTGTTTGGTGTACTGGTTTGATATTTCGGTTGGAGATCTCGCTGGTCAAGACGCCATCCTCGGGATGGATTTCATGGTACCAGCCGGAGTGAGGTTGGATCTGGCGGATGGGACACTTTGTTTCCCTGACGAGATGCGGATCCAGCTCAGCGGACGGCGACCGTTGTACGGGGCAAAGATGAGGATCATAAGGGCGGATAAGACGACCTGGATCGAACCCGGAGAGACCTGGGAACTGCCAGATCGGTTGAAGTGGGTGGAACATGAGAAACGGTGGGTCACTCGGGGCGAGAAATGGGTGCCTACAGTAATCCAAGGACCGGGTCGATCACAATACCTCCAGGTCACGAACGTCAGCGACAAGAGACTATTACTGGACCATTATGATGAGATCGGGCGATGGTTGGCGAAGGATGGTATCCCTAGGCGACCTGGATATGTGTCAGTGGGATCCCGTCGCTACAGAGAATGGCAGAATCTGGCGTACGAGGCGACTACCAAGATCGAATCTCTCGGGGAGGGGGAACTCCCAGCGGAGCCAACTGGCCCCTTGGTGGATCGGCCTTCATACCCAACTCCGCGAAAGATCCTGCAGAGGGATCGTCGGATTGAGATCCAAGCGATAGAGGTGGGATCCAAGACAGGGGATGATCCCCGGAACAAGACCCTAGATAACTCAGGGTCGGTGGATGAAGGATCGCAGAGGGTTGAAGCCGGGTCGCCAGATCCCGCTAACCCCCGAGTGGATCCTAGCTTTTCATGGGACAAAGTGCCTGGATCCTTATCGAGAGTGGCAACACTAGTCAAACAAGAACCGTCGTGTTTAAACTCGCTAGATGATCAAGTCGATCCAACTGGTGGCTTCCCCGGTACCAGGGTACCTGATCCCACGAAGACAGAATGACTGCCAGGTGAAAGAGAGTCGCGGTGCTTGGACCCAATGGTGGATTCGACGAAGACGGAAGATGAACAAGTCTGTTACCATGAAGGCGGGGATCTACACGCCGAGGATCTCGGAGAAGGCCTGGCGGTGATCCCGGAGGTACCACTGACCACAGAGGAGGTCACGATTGACGATATCCAAGTGGATCCAGGGGCGAACGAGCCCGCGGAAGTGGATCGATTACGTCAGAAGATCTGGGAAAGCCGACATCTGCTGATTGGTAAAGGTAATGCACTACAGCCCGCTGCCCGCGGAGTCAAATGTGACATCGATGTCGGCGACGCGAAACCGATCGCTCAAAGGGTGCGGAAGGTGGCACCTCAGTTCCGAGAAAAACTATCGGATCTGATTAAGGGCCTGCTGCAAGCCAAGATCATCAGTTTCTCAACGTCCCCGTGGGCATCTCCGGTGGTAATCATCATCAAGAAGAACGGTGTGGATATACGTCTGTGCATTGAATACCGGCTAGCTAACGGCCTGACCCGATTGATGGTGTATCCAATGCCCCTAATCAATGAGCTATTAGAAGATTTGGATAAAGTACTCTGGTACTGCTCTCTTGACATGGCCAGCGGTTTTTGGGTAGTTACTATGACGGATCGAGCTCGCGCGATATCCGCATTTATCACACCGTTTGGCCTGTTCGAGTGGAACCGAATGCCGTTTGGATTGAAGAACGCACCCCAGATCTACCAACGTCTGATCGATAACGCCCTCTATGGATTCACCCGAAAACCGGAACCCGAAAGGGGTGGATCCGGGGAGGATCACACGGAAGTAGATCCATTCGAGGCAGAGGAGCCAGGGGATCCTGGGACCCCGTCTGTGTTAGGACGCCGATCTTATATCGACGACATTCTAATCCCGGCAGAATCGTGGGATCAGTTGTGCGAGAGAGTGACATCCCTACTGGAGGCGTGTACTAAGTGGAATATCTCTATCAGCGTGGTGAAGAGCTATTGGGGGATGCGCAAGGTGAATTACTTAGGTCATCGAGTCTCAAAGGAGGGGTTGGAGGCGAATCCTAAAGACCTGTCTTCGTTAGCAAACTTGTCCTTCCCGCAGTCGTTACGGGCGATGCAATCCTTCTTGGGCAGTTTGAACTACTACAGTCGGTTCATCGAGGATTACGCACTGTTTGCTGCAGTACTATATGAACTGAGAGAGGTAGATTTTGCTGCGATGACCACTTCGGCTGTCCGGATCAAAATCCAACAAGCTCTGGCCCTGGAAATGTCGGATCCACGAAGGGATCCAAGCAGTACGATGCCAGAAGAGGACCTAAAACAGGATCCAATCTGGATAGAGACGACGGATCAGAACTCGGAAAAGGTGGAACCTCGGTGGATCTGAGCTCAACACGCATTCGTGGAGCTAAGGAACAGGATCGCGACTACGCCCATCCTCCGCCATTTCGATCCGGAACGTCAACCTACGGTGATAGTTTATGCCAGTGACTGGGCAGTCTCAGCAGCCTTGGTACAAGAACATGAAGGGATCTGTCATCCAGTCACCTTCGTCAGCCGGACGCTAAAGCCAAATGAACTGAATTACGGAGCGGTGGAGAAGGAGATACTCGCGCTCCTGCGTGTGTTAGATCTCAATTACAACCTGCTGGTGGGAAGGTCCATCCGGATCCTGACTCGACACTCTACGCTAGCTTGGTTGTTCAAGTCGGCCGGGTTACAAGGACGTTTGGGACAGTGGACAACTTTACTCTCGCCTTGGACACTGGAGATTGTGAAATGTTCGAAGGGGGAAGATGAGATCCTGGGAGTCTTGGCCGCAAGCATCACACCTCGAGCTAAGATGGATGAAGCGCTGACTAGGATCGCTCCTAAGAAAGAGCCCAAACGCCGGATCCAGATCCCGATCCCGACGGTACAAGTGGATGGGGATCTGTACGTCCTGAGTTTCGATGGATCCGCTCGCGTAAGACGAGGAGGAGGAGCATACAGCGCAATACTGTGGAGACTGTCCGGATGGGAAGTTGTACGGGCCAGATCCACTTACGCGGAAGGCCTCACCGTCAATGAAGCGGAGTATAACGGACTCCTTCTGGGTTTGGATCTACTAAAGGGACAAGATCCAAAACGGCTGGTGATTTGTGGGGATTCAAATTTGGTAATCAGACAGGTGCGAGGTGAGATTGACTGCAAGGCCCCGGCCCTATCACTGTTACGGCAGAAAGTGATGATCCACCTGCGTGGTTGGATGAATCACGAGTTGGTGCATGTCAAGCGAGATTGGAATCCCAGTGCAGATAGCTTGGCCAGTGCCGCTTTACGGAATCAATGTGGTGTTGAAGTGGAGAGAGAGGCCGAGCATCAGGATCTCGTTACGTTGAACCGACTAGACGAAGTGGTGGTAGTTGGATCCGGGAAAAGGGCAGTCCAGGTGATGGCTGTCACTAGGTCCAGAGGAAGGATTGGATCCAGCCCCCAGATCCTCCATGAAACATTTGTGAAGGGAGTCCGCATGGAGCGGATCCTCAAAGCCCAGAACGAGGAAGCGTGGATTTTGTGACTAAAGAAGTATCTGATGGGGGATGTACGAGACCTGAGTCGGGAGGATACCAAATCCTACAGTATTATCGCTACGGATTACGCAGTGGGTCTGAATGACTTGCTCTTCTAATGCCCCCCTACGAAGAGAGTCAACGAGGATCGGGATGGATTGATGAGACTGGTGATGCCGGAAACCTTACGACAGGATGTCCTACATCACTATCACGCTAGTTTAGAAGGTGGACATCAGGGTATTGGTCGGACCTACCAACGGATCCGGGAACGTTTTCACTGGAGGGGACTATTCAAGAGCGTACAACGATATGTCGGTGAATGTGTGGATTGTGAGACAGGCAAGGGCAGGCCCCCAATTGAAGGGGGGTCACCTGGGAATGTCCAAGCGACTTACCCTTTTCAAATCATAGCCATGGATCACATCCCCTCGTTGCCCAAGTCGTTCAAAGGAAACCCAGAATTGTTGATCTGGGTGGATCTGTTTACCGGATACGTGATAGCCAAAGCTAGTGCGTCTAGAACTGCACAAACCATTGCCGAATCGTACGAGGAGTGCGTTTTCCAAGGATTCGGGGCTAATGAGATGATTAGACATGATCGGGAGCCAGGTTTTATGTCTGATTTCTTTCGAGCTTTCAACCGGATCCTAGGGCAGCGACAGCGAGCAACCATGGCATATCGTCCCCAAGCTAACGGATCGGCCGAGCGCATGGTACAGACGATCGCGAGAGCACTCAAGATGCATGTCCAGGATTTGGATCAGAGGGATTGGGATGAGTACGCAGAACGACTCCGCTTCTCGATGAACACCGCCCAAGACAGGATCCGGGGTGACACCACATTTTACTTGGTACATGGGTGGGATCCTAAATCCACCCTAGAAGCGGCCATTCCGGTGTGTAGCACCAAGAAGAGAAACCGAGATCCAAGACAATGGCGATACCAAGTCCAGAAATACTACCGGCAAGCCAGATCCCAAGTGAACGAACGGCTGCGGAGTGCGATACAAGATCGAGCGGATCGACACAGCGAAGACGCCCGTCCACATCAAATCCAAGTGGGATCGCAGGTGTGGCTTTATTTAGATCGGGAGAAGGAAGGGTACACCCGCAAATTGGCCCATCTATGGCACGGACCGTTCCGGGTGAGCGAAAAGATAGGGGAACATGCGGTGAAGCTAGAAACGGCAGGTACCGAATATCGCCTGTTCCCTGTAGAACACGTATCCAAGCTGAAGTTGGTCAAAGAATATCCGGACCGGCCGCAAACCCGTCTTTCGGTGGATGAATCCGACCGGGTGGGTTTCGACGAAGTCCTCCTACCGGAAGATAGTTGGAATGTGGATCTCGAAGCCGACGAGTTCGAAGTCGAGAAGATCACCGATATGAGGTCAGGGAAGCGAACTAGATACGGACGGATTTACCGCGAATTTCTGGTGTATTGGCGTGGATATGACGAACCCAGTTGGGTAGACGAGGCAGATCTGAACTGTGGAGCATTACTCTATGATTTCTTGCGGGATCGTACGAATCGTAACAGATTCGGCGTGATGCAGTCTCATGAAGAAGAGTAGGGAGGGGATCCATGGATGTGAGTTGGTCATATCGATGGGAGAATGAAGAAGGACCCACAGGAAGGGTGTGGGTCAGGAGGAGGAGGATCGCTGATATGAGTTGGTCACATCGGAAAGAAAGAGAAGACGAATCCACAGGGTGGATTAGGAGGAAGGAGTGAATGTTTATGCATAAGAGTGACGTTTTACGTGTGAGGAGTCCTGCTTGATTTCAAGCACAAGCTTTCAAGGGCCCGAACTATACTGACCCGATTGAACCTGGGTCATTGGCGCTAGATCCGGATGAAATCCAGGCGCGGACCCAACTGGATCCGGGATCTCGCCCAGAACCAGGTGTACACTGAAAGGGTAGATCCCGCCCAGATCCAGGTGTACGCTGAAAGGGTGGATCCCGCCCAGATCCAGGTGTACACTGAAAGGGTGGATCTCGCCCAGATCCAGGTGTACACTGAAAGGGTGGATCCATCCCGGATCCAGGTGTACGCCGGTAGACTCTGACTGGGTTCCTCAACCAACAAGAGAATGTTACAGACATATTCAAGTGAGGAAGCGTGGATTAGAATAGCTTATGCAAAAAAGGCTAGCTCGGCTTAGTTTCCAGTCGCTAGTTACTACTACGAAGCGAATCCACGAAGACTGAAACTGGGGGCGGGCGTCAAAGAATGATGGGGATCAGGTGGTCTTGGGCTGAACATTGAAGAACTTGCCCACCAGACGCTGGATCTGGTGTCCTGGGTGTTGGCTCGGGTCCCCACGAAACTGGATGCGCCAAGGCTCGGCTTCGTCGATCTCTCGCAAGGCTTCCAGTAGGTTCGTGGGTTCTGGGCGATGGAGGTTGGGACCCTCCAAGTTGGCTTGACGGAATACGGATCCCGGAAACCAAGCTACCTTATCCCTGCGTCGGGGAAGATGCAAGAAGGATAGATCCAACAAAACATCCACGTCACACCAACCGTCCTGGATCGCCAACACGAGGATCACGAGGACTTTCTTCCAAGCTCGACCAGCATGGCTACGTCGGTTACCACGCTGCTTGTTGAAGTTGGACAACCGAGTCGAGCCCTGCAGTTGATTACGAGAGATAGGGAATCGGTGAGTGCCTTCCCATATGGCAACCCGGTGCTTGGAAACGAAATCCCGGAACGCACGAACGAACAACCCGAGACGCCCGCGCACGTCACTCCGGAAGCTAACCGGATCCACCAGTGTAGTTGCCAGCGTATCCCACGGGGCAGCATTTTCCAATTCGTCCACGTGAGGTCTGATGATGAGCGAATCCACATAGCCGGCCGTCGGGATGAGATCCGCTTCCCGAGGGAATATCCATTCAGCTCGAAATGGCAGCTCAGGAAACAGGACATTGATCTTCATTGAAATAATGGCGACCCGGTCCAGTTTCTTGGCGGACCAAGGCTCAATATCTCTGGTGGCGAAGGCCACAGGAGCACGCCGACCAGGAATGAAGGCAGCATCCGGACCAAACGGGGCCACGGGGAGCATCCCTGGCAACGACGAGTTAGGAGGAGCAGGGATCAAGACAGATCCAGGGGATCCGCCACCATGAGGTGATCCCCCTCCACCATCGCTACCCGATCCACCATCACTGTCGACCTGGATCGCAGATCCCGCAGTGCCGGCTCCGGATCCGGCTGTATCCGTGACTTGCGGGGGCGGTGTCGAGAGGGATCTCCGCCGGGCTTCGGATCTGGACTGGGACAAGGCCCGTCGCGTGTCTTCCTCCAAGGCATCATCAGCGACTCGATCCTCCTCCGAATCCTCCGGCCTTTCATCGTCATCATCGTCATCATCGTCCGTGGTGAAGGAATAAGGGCCGGAGGACAGCGTACGCTTCGACGACGATCGGATAGGAGGCCCCGAGCCGTCGGACCAGTCTGATCCCTCATCCTCGTCATCCTCCGAGCTGCAAAGTCCACAACCAGTGGGAATGACATGTTTGGCTTTCCCTTTCCCGGATCCAGTGCTGGCTGGCGGAGGGCCGGTGGAAGCTGGCTGGGGAGCGGCAGGCGTCGTCACCGAAGGGCCAGCAGTAATTCCCGACTGTGACGAGCCGGATTGGGCCGTGGACACGATTAATCCCGTCGTAGAAGGGGCAATCGCCGCAGATCCGGCCGAAACCACGGCCTGGGACGACGGCGCGGTGGTGGATCCAGTCTTGGGCGTTGATCCCGATTTTGAAACCGCGACGGATCCGGTTTTGGACGCCTTGGAGGCCGATCTTGACTTGGATGCCGCGGATCCAGCCTTGGCAGACGATCCGGACTTGGATGATGTGGATCCCGGTTGAGGTGCAACAGCGGATCCAGTCTTGGGCCCAGACCCAGATGTTGACGTGACAGCAGTGGATCCAGCCTTGGATCCCGTACTCGTCTTGGACGTAGCTACGGAGCCGGCTTTAGATGTGGCAACGGACACAGACTTGGATCCGGCACTAGACTTCGAGGGGGAGGCGGAAGGTTTGGACGTGGATGTGGATCTCGCCTGAGAGGCTGCCGTAGAGGCCGAACCGGTCTTGGTCTTAGCCTTTGGGGAAGCTCGGACATGCTTGTGAGGACGGGGGGATCCAGTGCTAGGAGCGGGAGATGCACTACGCGGTCGTTTCGCAGCCGACGGATCCGCTCCACTTACAGACGCTAGAGAGGCAGAAACGCTGGCAGCAGGAGAGGGCCCAGACAGGGGAGGAAGGGGTCCGAGACGGCAGCCGTCACCAGCGCCAGTCGTCGGCGTACCAATCCCGCTCCGATAAGCTACGATCGCGCTCCAGAATTAGCCGCTGGTGCTGAACATGAGCAACAGCGAGTTGATCCCGGAGTGTTGCTGCGGTTGCCTCGGCATCCTTCAATTTGTCACCTGGATCGACATAACAGGTGAATATGGGTTTACTAGCGGGGGACAAAAGATGATCCACGTACTCGTGCGGCGGAGCTTGGATTCCAGCTCCGTTTCCTTTCGCTTGGCATCCACCCACTCGGTAGCCGCCTTGTCTCGCTGGAGTTCGGTGTCCGCCAATTTCGCTTGGATCTCGTCGCGCAATTGAGTTACACGTACAAATTCTTCGAGCGCGTAATCTCGCCCAGCAGACGCTTTCTCGAGTGACTCCTTGGTATCTTTCAGCTCCTCAAAGAGACGAGCCAGAGCTGCATCCGGCGACGAGGGAGGTGGATTTGGCGCGGGGGACCCTCCACGCGCCGAACCTAACGCGGATCCACAATGGGTGGATCCCACATAGTCGTTAGTTACCACCTCTTCTTGGGTCAGGCGCAACTCGTCACGGAGTCGATCCAAGCTCTCGTCCGCGGCTGCACTAGCAGTCTAAGAATCCTCCAGGTCCCGCTCGAGGTCATGGATCCGGGATTGGAGCTGGTGGATCTCAGATCCGGCGAGCGCCATCTCCCTAAGGAGGTGGTCGTTGTCATCCCGCATACCATCTCGCTGACGGGAGGCGCGATCCAGCCGTCCGGTCAGGTCGCGGATCTCGACCGCTTGATCAGCCAACAAGAGTCGTAGGTCCTGCGAACGAGAGGCCGCACGGTGCTCCCACACCTGGATCTCCATAGCCTGGTCATGGACCTGGGCTCGCAAGGTTTGGAGTTGGGTGGCGTGCAAAGACGCAGCTTGGTCGCTAACATCTTGGGCCGTCTGGAGCTCCGCCGTCAAGGTTTGCACCCGATCGGAAAGAGCCTGGGCTAGCGTACGCAGATCGGTGGGTGACATTGAAGAAGGGCTGACCGGAGGAGTGGTGGATGGGGCCTTGCCCGGCGATTTGCTGGTACGCTTGGTGGAAAACATGTGTCACGTAGAGGAGGAAGCGGTTGTGGATGCTGGTAATGCACGTCATGAACGCTGTTGTGCAGCGCCGACCACGTACAGGAGGCGATTGTGGTGAAGTGCTTTCTCAGAAATAGGAGAATGGACCTAACGCGGGGTCACTATCCCGAATCAGTGACAATTTCAAGTGATTAGAGAGGATTTGGATTGTCCGGCGCGGATGCAAGTTGCCTGTGGTGGATTAGCCATGACGAGCAGCACCCCGTATGAAACGACGATGGATCTGGTATGAGTGATGCACGGGAAGGCAAGATCCACCAAGACTTATCTCGGATCCACCCTTACCTGGATCAACTTGAGTGGATATGGGATACGCTATGTACGGGTGGATCGAGTGTGGATCCGATGAACAAATGATGGTAGGTGCCCTCTGAAGGTGGATCTAGTAGCCACGGCTAACAAGAAGTCAAGATCCACCGCGAGGTGCCCCGGATCCCATACTTCCGAGTTCGGATCCAAGGAGGGAGGATCCCGCATAGAGGGACCTGGATCCAGGGTACAGGGATGATGGATGCAGTGGATCTCGAACTTTCGTGGGACAATGGAGATCACAGACGGTTGCGAGATGATGTTGGATGATTGGAGAGCTCAGATCCACGACGAGTGTACACTTACAGTGAAGTGGATCCAAGCGACCTGGATCCGGATGAGTGTACCCATAATAGGGTGACCATAATGATTACGCCATGGATCCGGTGGATCTGAAGATAATACAGCTGGGATGATGGGTCAAGGGAAGAAGGGACATGTAGCCGAGCCTGGTAAGGGATTTAACAAGTGAAAGACATAGAAGGTAGAAATCCAGGCAGGTATAGGCTTAAGTATCAATACAGACCCCAATTTGCACAGTAACACGCAAGTGCCTTCCTGCCCTCAAGAACCGGAACTACATTGGCCGTACAAGCTCGGAGAAGGTTGGGAATTGCGAATCTAGTGTTGGTAGTGATAACTGGATAATACATTGGCCAGATCCTACAACCTAGTGAGCTTTTCCTTTACTTGTGCAGATCCGACAGGTAAACCGAATTTACTACTTGGTCGGTTATACCCTAGAGGCTCTCAACTCTCAAGATCCCGTCACAGGAGGCGGCAAGTACAACGCAAAGGAAAACGCAAAGGCAAGGGAACACACCCGCAAGGCAACCCTACGGCCAGATCCACGATCTAGGCCCCGGATCCATAAGCTCGAATATTCGCTTAGGATTCGGAACTATCCACGGACGCAGAGTGAAGATTTTCCACTGCTGCTCCACCCCATCCCCACGTCTCGCCAAGACACTCAAGCTTCACCACTTGAACTCTTCGGAAGTTACCGAGAGAGCAAGATCCAGCCCTACCGACGGGTACACAAGGTGAGGAAAGTTCAGCAGAACACGGATCATCGGGGGTCCCCTCCGTTAGTCGGTGTCTAGGCGCAGTTGGTAAGTTGGATCCAGAAATCTCGCAGATTTTGCTGATCCCGCTACGCCACACAATCTTGATCGATTCTGGGGCGTCGAAGAATTTTGCACGCCGCCAGACGGTTGCTCGCAACAGCAACAAGTTGTCCGATGCTTTGAGAGAAAGCAAGGGCAACGGGACGGTGTCAGTGCGACTGGCCGACGGGAAGGTCGTCACTGTCTTCAACGTCCAAGTGGATCTGGCCGTCAAGTTTGAAGACTTTGACAGCCTCGAACAGTTCACTGTTCTCGATATGGATCCATATGATATGATCCTGGGCATGCCCTGGCTTGAGAAGCACGAGCCCTGGATCGACTGGCGAGGCAAGGCAATCGGTGCCAGCCGCTCTGCGCAGTCCGACAGAGCATTGGTGAGTCATGCTCCCACCTCTGTCAGGACCCGGGGCGCCCGCAAGGGCTGCCAGGGTACCAAAGCATCCGGCAGGTGCTTGGGAGTCGTCGACGTATATGACGACTCCGAGGATGTTTTGATGGTGGCAGCACCCAGAAGAGGCGCTGGCCAAGTGGGTAACTTAGGTACACAGGCGGGTAACTTAGTTCCGCAGACAGCTGCAGCTGTCCCGAACACTGAGAACAGCGTGTTCAGAGTGGGTAACAGAGTTCCACGCACGGTCGCCCAGACCTTAACTGAAGAGGAAGACGTCGGATACGCTTCCTGTGTGGGTAACACAGTGCCACACGCGGTCGCCCAGACCTTAACTGAAGAGGAAGGCGTTGAAAACGCTTCCTGTGTGGGTAACACAGTACCACACGCGGTCGCCTTAACTGAAGAGGAGACCTTAACTGAAGAGGAAGGCGTCGAACACGCTTCCTGTGTGGTTACCACAGTACCACACGAGGCCACGAGTGCCTCGGATGTCGTAGCATCGACATCCCTAGACGTAGGCAGCAAAGCTCCACGTCACGGTCGCCGTCGTCAAAGACGCCGCCACCTCAAGTCGGATCCGAACTTCGTTCAGATCGACGTCGCTTCAAGCGACTCGGAGTCCAGGGCCCGGGCTCCTCCGACAAGGCCGGTGGAAGAGTGTTATCACATCTTCGATGGCGAGACCAGTTTACCCGTCAAGGCATCTGGTGTCCACTTGGAACCGTGGCCAAAGGTTGCAGAGATACTGAACATCGAGGAAATGACGGTCGGGTCTTTCCTGGTCAACCTCAAGGCTGGAAAGGTTGCCGAGATGATGCTCATAAGACCTGAGACCACTCGGGAGGAGCTAAACGCCTCCTCTGTCTTGGACGAGGACGTCCTGGAAGACTTGGACAAGCAGCGTCAGACGCGCTTGGGTTCCGAGATCCTTAAGAACCCCAAGGATCCGGTGTATCCTTTGGTGACGGAGTATGCGGACGTGGTGAACAAACACCCACCGACCCAACTCCCACCGGATCGAGGCGTACGGCACGAGATTGATCTCGTGCCCGGCACAAAGTACTGTGTCACGAGGCAATGGCCTCTCCCACGCGAACAGTGCGAGGTCATTGATGCCTTCTTCGCCGCGAAAGCGAAGGCAGGCATGGTGCGGGAGTCGAAATCCCCGCACTCGACGCCAACTTTCTGTGTTCGGAAGCCGAACGGAAAGTGGCGTCTGGTTCACGCTTATAACAAGCTGAACATCGCAACGGTGCCGGCCCAAACACCAATCCCACGAAAGGATGTGTTGTTGAACAACATGGCCGGGAGCGTACTGTACAGTGCGCTGGATTTGGTAGACGGATACTACCAAATCCTGATGCGAGAGAGCGACATCCCGCTCACCGCGGTAAGCACTCCAAGTGGCATGCTTTGGGAGTGGCTCGTCATGCCGCAGGGCTTGTCTAACGCCCCAGCGACGTTTAATCGCCTGGTAACGCAATTGTTCCGCCCTTTGCGTACCTTCGTACAGACGTACTTCGACGACATATTCGTCCATAGCCGTGCCGAGGGAGACAAGACGGCCATGGAGGTGCATCTAGGACACCTCCGTCGAGTGTTGGACGTAATGCGAGCGAACAAGCTCTACACCAACATCGACAAGTGCGTTTTCGCGTCACCAGAGATTAAAGTTCTCGGTTGATTCGTAAGCAACGTGGGAGTTCGGGCTGACCCAGACAAGGTCGAGGCCATAGCAGCATGACCAACGCCCCGATCCCAGAAGGATCTTCGAAAGTGGTTGGGCTTGGTCAACTACCTTCACAAGTACAGCACAGGGTACGCGGGTTTCGCTAAGCCCTTGTCGAGCCTCCTTCAGAAGGACGTCGACTGGCGCTGGGAGCAAGAGCACCAGGATGCTTTTGACAGCATCAAGGCCAGTCTCCAAGAGGCCCCTGTCCTGGCCCTGCCGGACGAGACGAAGCCGTTTGGCGTCGTCTGCGATGCCTCCGATTACGCCATCGGATGTGCATTGCTGCAGGCCGACACGGCTGGACACGAACGAGTCATCTCGTTCCAGTCCAGGCAGCTCAAAGCCGCCGAGCGGAGCTACCCTGTTCACGACAAGGAGCTCCTGGCAATGAAATATGCCCTTGTGAAGTTTCGTGTTCACCTTCTGGGCTCTAGGCCCTTTGTGATCTACACAGACCACGCGTCCTTGAGGACGGCGACTAACTCGCCTCACCTCTCCCAAAGGATGGCGAGGTGGCTGTCCTTCTTCGCGGAATACAACTTCCGCGTCGAATACAAGCCGGGCAAGCTCAACGTGCTTGCAGACGCCCTCGCTCGGCGTCCTGACTACGAGTTGGCCCACATCACGCGGGTGCCAACGGATCTATATGATCGGATACGCATGGCGTATCGGGACGATGAGGCTGTCGCGCCTATCGTCAAGTTCCTTATGGCAGGAGCGAGCGCGAAGTCCGACTGGCTCTCGTCGCGACAGCGCTCACGGCTCCACCGATATGAGTTGAAGGATGGCCTCCTCTATTACCGGGTGGAGCCCACTGATCCTCCACGGGTGGTCGTACCCAACGACGAGAATCTGACGTTCGACATCCTCGCGGAGGCGCATGACGCGCCCTCCAGCGGCCACTTGGGCCGCGAGAAGACCTTTCTGTCGGTTTCTCAGGCCTTCTGGTGGACCCAACGTAAAGTGTCGGCGTTTGTCTGCGCACTCGGACATTTCGAGTGGTTACGCATGCCCTTCGGGTTAAAGAACGCGCCGATGATCTATCAGCGTATGATTGACAACGCACTCTGGGGGTTCGTTCAGCCTAAAGGAGGTTGGTTTGAATACTCGGAGAAGATGTGTTTAGCTGAAGAACAAGTCAAGGAACGTCGTGGGCCAAGCGTCGAGGGTTCGTTTCAAACGAAGTTCGCGGCAGACCGCGAAGCACCGGTGGAGACCGACCCTGTACTACAACTCGTCAACAGCCCCGTCGCTGACATGTTTACGAACGGGGAACCGGACGAATCATCGCTGGTACCTGTGTTTGTTCGACGGTCGTTTGTGGATGATATTTACTTCGGTGGCGAGGATTTCGACAGCTGCCTGGCGACGCTGGACCGATTGCTGGTAAGATTTGCACAGTGTCGGATCAGCATTAGCTTCACCAAGAGCATCTTCTGCCAACCCAAGGTGGACTTTCTGTCGCATAAAATTTCGCCAGAAGGTATCAGGGCTGATCCGAAGAAGCTTGCGGCCATCGCCGAGCTTTCGTTTCCAACAAGTAAGAAGGGGATGCAGTCATTTCTTGGAGCGGTTAATTACTACAGCCGCTTCATTCAAGACTTCGCGGTCTACGGTGCGGCGCTGTACCAGCTTAAGAAAAAGACTTTGCCGTTGAAGGTGGACTTTCTGTGGCATGTCGCTCCTTCGAAAAATTGAAGACGAGTGTTTCACATTCACCCATCCTAAGGCACTTCGACCGGTCGAAGGAAGTTCATGTCATGCTCTTTGCGAATGAATGGGCGTTGAGCACTACGCTAATGCAAGAACACGAAGGCAAGTTACACCCCGTACGGTCCCTCGGTCGTGTGCTCAAGGAAGCCGAGATGAACTACCATCCTGCTGAGAAGGAAGTTTTGGCGTTACTTCTGCTGTTGAAGATCTGTTACGTCCAGCTGGCAGGAAAGACGCTACATGTCTATACACGATTCTCGACGTTAGAGTGGGTGCACAAGTCGAAGTCTCTCTTCGGACGCGCAGTCCAGTTCGCAGTGCTGCTATCGCAGTGGCACCTGAAGGTGCAGCGCGTGAAGGAGAAGGATGTCGCCTTCGCACAGCTCCTCCAGTCAAGCATCACGAGCTTCGTCGACTTGGAAGATTCACTCGCGCCGGTGGCACCTCCAAACAAGGGCTCTCCGACTTTTCGAATGGACCCCGCGTTGCTGTACGCCAGGCTTCCCCGTCATTACAGTGGATTCGTCATGTCTTTTGACGGATCAGCGAAGACAGAGAAGTACGGTGGCTACGGGAGTTGTTCATGGGTGTTGTGGAGCCTTCCGGAGTGGAAGATAGTGATTGCTGCGAGCGCTTACCTCTCGGCCACCACGGTGAATGAGGCAGAGTATACAGGCATGATAAACGATGTCAAGGCTGCTATTGCGCACGGTGCCGAGGATTTAGTCATCGTTGGTGACTCAAGGCTCGGGATTCAACAATCACTAGGGGTGATCGCATGCAGGAAGGAAATTTTGCTAGCGCTGCTGAATACTCACAAGGAACTCGCGGCCAAGCTTCGATCAGTTAAATATCTTCACGTTGTACGAGAATACAAGGCTGCCGCGGATTCGTTAGCCACTGAAGCGCTGGAATCAAAGGTCAGTCGTGTCATCTTGGCTGAAACTCGCAAGTCGGAATTGGCATCGCTGAATCGCATCCAGGAAATGATCTACGAACCGGATGAAGACTCGGTAGATGTTTCGTCACGTGGAACAGAGCGTCAAGTACATGTACTGTCAGGCAGCGAATCTTCAAAGTGGAAAACTTTCGAAAATTTCGTGGTTGATTACAGCTCACCAAAGTGCGATTATGGTAATATGGCAGTGATGACTCGGCGACAGACGAAAGCCAAGAAACGCGTCAGGTTTGCAGATGAACACTCGGATGATGTCTCAAAAGCTCAAGAACAGCATGAAGAACGACGAGAGACGTCCACCGAAGATTCAATCGGCGAAGATTTGCCAGACCATCCTCACAAGACTGTACCAGCGGCATTTCCCGATGCGGAAGATGTTGACCCGGTAGCGATATAGCGGGAACGACGCAGACGGATCATGGTGGCACAAGACTGGGAGCAGAAGTGGTCTAACATCAAGAAGGTGCTTCAGGGTCAAGTAGAAGAGCTGAGTTACAAAGAAGCTCAAGATGCCTGGAAGTATGCTGACCGGTTCGTGTTATCAGAAGACGGTGTGCTTCACTATCTTGGATTGAATCGGTACGACCACGGTTAGCAAGAAGAGACCAAGCTGCGGCTTGTAGTACCAACAACGATGATTCAAAAGGTCCTACAGAACTCTCACGACTCGCTGGAAGGTGGACATCAAGGTGTGGTGAGAACGTTCCATCGCGTTAAGTCCGATTATTATTGGATCGGCTTGTACGCTGGCGTGGAGAAGCATGTGAAGTCATGTCCAGATTGCAGCTCGAGTAAAAGCCGTCCGCAGCTTCGTGGATACTCGCCTGGCAACGTACTAGCCGAACGACCTTTCCAGATCGTCTCGATGGAGTTTGTGATCCCACTACCGAAATCTCGCAGGGGAAACAAAGCGTTGCTCCTATTTCAGTGCTCGTTCACGGGATTCGTTATTGCCAAGGCTATGTCGGATACGACTGCACCGAGTGTTGCCCAAGTGTTCGAAGCATGTGTGTACCGACGGTTCGGAGCCGCATCACTGATAAGGCACGACCGCGACCGACGCTTTATGATCGAGGTGTTCCAAGCATTTGCAGAGATGGTGCAGTCAAGATCACGAGCAACTTTGAGCTATCGGCCACAGGCTAATGGACAGCAGGAACGCTCGGTGAAGTCGGTGATGAGTTCCGTACGGGTGTACGCGGAAGGCCCTCTACAGCAAGATTGGGACGAAATCGCAGAGAAGCTGGTGTTCGCTATTAATACTTCTCAGGACACTACAAGGAAGGAAACACCGTTCTACCTCGTTCATGGTTGGGATGCGCAGTCGCCGTTGCGAGCGATGTCGTCATCACTCAAACGAGAATTCGGCAAGCAGTCTGACGCACTGGTGTGGCGGCGTGAGATCAATCGACAACACGAGGTCGCCCTCACTATGGCCGAAGATTATCAAGCTGTATAAAAGGGGCGAAGGGCTAAAAAGCATAATGATGCCCTGAGTCGACTGGAAAAAGCCGCTGTACCTCAGCCAAGCAGAAACGAACACTCGGTGGACCCTCCAGAAGCTTCGGAAGAGAGAGAATATCCTGCAAGAGCCCCACCGAGTTCTCTTTTTGAGATTGAGAGCCGGGCGTGGCTGTACATGGAGCGCGCCAAACCGGGCTTGACGAAGAAGTTAGCTCACCGGTGGTATGGACCTTTTCGGATCAAGCGCAAGGTGGAAGAGTTTGCGTACGAACTGGAACTACCAGACCGAAGTGGGTATCGCTTCTACCCAGTAGTGCATGTGTCGAGACTCAAGGCTGTCAGCGAGTTCAACAGTCGACCGAACACTCGGTTGGTACTAGACGCGACTAATGAAGCAAGATTCGACTTCGATGAGGAACTGTTGCCTGAGGACAGCTGGGAACCAGATCAAGTTGCCGGTGAATATGAAGTCGAGGCCATCCTCGACGACAGAACACCCCTGTCGACGAGCACGGAGCGTGCTGTACGCGAGTTCAAAGTCAAGTGGGTGGGCTATGAAGATCCAACTTGGGAACCAGCATCCAACTTGTCATGTGGAGGTCTGCTGTACGACTATTTGCGAGCCAAGAAGAGCGAGAATCGGCTGCAGATGGCGCAAGTTGCGGACGAAGGCTAGCGTGACTGGATCACGTGTGAACTGTCCACAGGGCGATGCAGCCTGTGGTAACAGACGAAAAACGTTACTGCAACAACAAATTGTATATGCATTTGAAGAACAACATGAACATGATTACGCTGTGGAAGTGGATTAAGAATAAGAAAACATGAATGCCGACCGGAGAGCGACCACTGAAAACGAAGTCACGCGGGACACCTCAACAGTTAGCTGAGATGCTGGAGAACGTCGTGGAACGTGCAGCGAGGATTCAAATCGATTCCAAGTGCCTGGCCGCGGTGGCCAAGAGTGTCAACGAAGTCGAGTCACCACTCTCCTTCTCCTCTTCATCAGGAACCTGAGCCTCGGCAGCTGGAGCTGCAGCCGGACCCTGCGAATCCTCGGTACCAGCTTCAACAGGAGCAGCAGCCGGAGTGGGACGTGGAGTAACCGGTGGCGAGTCAAACAACGAACGCCAGGTCGGAATAAACTCATTGGCATTCAGAGACGGATCAACAACCACCGATACACTTCCACGAAACGCGTACCACGAGGATTGAAAAGCTCCGGATCACTGGCACGGGAAGTACGTGGTGTTGTACGGGTGCTGATGCGGCGCGTTCATCCATCCAGTACGCTAGGGCTGACGAGCATCGAGAGCCGGAACTTCGGAAAGCCAGTCGGAAGTCCGAGGTGCGAACGGCAGGTTCTCGACCGGGTACCATGGTTTCGACGGCTCCAAAAGCAACTCAGGACGAATGAACGGCGCGACGGAGGTACCAGAGGAAACCGAGTCACGACTCCACGCCATGTACTGTTCCCGGTATTTGTTACGGAGACGATCGGCACGACGGTCGCGCTCACTGAAGAGCTTCTTCAACAGAGCTCTCAGTTCCTTCAAGAGCTCCTTGTCGTGGCCGACCTTCTTGGCTTCTTCAACGAGATCTCACTCAATGCCAGCCAACGGAAGCCAGTGGAGACGCTCCCACAACGCGAACCCGAGGTCACTTTGCTTGCCGCCGTCACCCCGAAGGCTCGCCCAGATCATCGTGAGACGGGTCTCAATCGGAGCACGCTTTGAGATGGGGACGCTTGGATCGAAGCCGACAGTGTCGAAGAGACAGGCTTGAAGAGGATAGAGCTGCCGAAGTTGCTGGTACGGGTGATCAGGATGCGAATAGTCAAAGTACGCTTGGAGGCCCTCCAACGTCGTACGGACGGTCACCTCACCAGTTGGTTCGGGGAAAGTCATGCTTAAGAGTCGCTCGAAACACTTCTTGGCACCTGCGTCAGTAAACACCATGTCCAAGTACGGAAGAACCCACGGTGGCAAGGTGGGCGAAGCCGGCACCGTAGGGCGAGAACCAGGCAACACCCGGTGAGGCAACGGCTCAACCGACGGTGCACCTCCACGACGCGGCACCGAAGTGTAGGTAGCCGTGATCTTGCGCCCAGGTCCAGCATCGAGAGTCCAAGAGATCGGACGAGGAGACACCGGAACAGGAGGTGAAGATGGTGGTGCTTGGTGACTTGCCGGTGACGAAGGAGGCGGACCGCCGGCTATGATTGGAGAAATAACCATCGGCGAAGGATTTGGCCGAGGTGGAGTCGGAGGCCGAGCAGGGCCAAGACCGCTCCAGTTGCCGTCGGAATCTTCGACATCTTCGTCATCGACTGCGCTTGAATACTCGGTAGGGGGCGGAACACTACCGCCACCGCTTGGACCATCAGGAGAATCATCCACCGAAAGTTCATTGTCATCCACGTTAGCTCCACGATCATCATCAACATATCCATCGTCATCAATCTCCATCGAAACGTCGGGCGAAGACACGCTTGGTACGGCAGCTGTCGGAACAGTCGGGGCCGGCTTTGAAGACACGGAGGCTGGTGGAGCAGCTTCAACAGGGGCAGGCCCTGCTGTAGAAACCACTCCCGGGACTTCAACTGTCTTGGACGTCGCGGCAGACGCCGAAGCAGACTTGCCTTGTGGGACAGTGTGGTCCGACTCTTCACCTTCATCACTCGAGCCGAACATGAGTCGCATTGGCTCGGCTTCGCGCAGAGCTTCTTCAGCAGCACGTATGTCGGCTGGGGAAGGAGAAATCGTTGAGGCTGGTGGCTTGGTCGCATCGGGGGGACCCTGAGGCGGGGGCGAAGGCGCGTCAGGAGAATCGGGAACATCATCGTGATCCCCAGAGCCCACATCTTTACCCAAAGCCTCTGGGGCAGTTTCTTGAACCGAAGGGACGTTGCTTGGACCAGCATTCCCCATGTCCACGTCACTCTGATCGCCGCTGAGGTCGACTACGGCGGGAGTGGAAGAAGACGCTGATGTAGGAGGTGGCGTCCATGAGCTTGGAGAAGACGGTACAGACTTGGACCGAGTCTTCATATGACGTCGGGGCGACTTGGCAGGAGAGCGAGGACGAGTCTTCTTTCGCTTCTTCTGGACCGCTTGCTTCCACCCCTTCGGACCGAATAGCGACCTACGAGCCGACTTGGGAGTTGAAGTGTCGGCAGGTGGCGCATCACCGAGACCAGCAGCTGCCATCGAAGTACTGGCCTTGTCCGTCGGGATTGGAGCCTTGTCTTCGTCAGAGTCATCCGGCTCGTCGTCTGAATCTTTGCCACCTGGTCGAAGGCGCTTGTGGGACTTCCCATGGGCCACTTGGTGAGCGGCCTTGGCCAAAGCTGCAGGAAGAGCTTAGGATCGTCTGAAGACGCGGCAGCAGACTGTATGCGCTGCAAAGCGACCAGCGTCTCTTGATCCAAGTCCAGCGCGTCCAGGTCCAGCTCACCCGCAGTCAGACCTATCACGAAGATTGTGAACGAACGTTAGTTGCTGAACCCACGGTGGAAAGAGCGACATTAGGAACGTACCATCAACAGCCAGACGAAGTACCTCGGGATCCATCCCGGTCAGACTCACGTGTGCACGGAGGGTGCGATTCACTTGGAGGAGGCGAGTGTTACGGTCTTGCTGGTTCTCGAAGACCTTAAGCGTGTCGTTATCAACATACTTGCCCTGGGCAAGCTTTACCAGAAGGAGATGAAGCTTCCGAGTCTGCTCGGTATTCGCTCCAATGGAAGACTTGTACACCTCACGTTCGCGAGCCAGCTTCTTGTGCAACGTGTTGATGAAAACGTCCCGAGCTTGGACCTCGCAGTGCAGGCGATTCAAGTCTTCTGCGTGTCGCTCCATGGTGGCTTGAACACTGGCGAGCATGGCGTCGTTCTTGGCGTTCGACTCGCGGAGAATCTTGACGTTGTGGTGAAGGGCTTCGATCTCAGCGTTGGCAGCCTTGAGGAACGCCTCCGCGCTCTCACCAGCCATGATTTGGGTACCACCAAACGTGCGGCGGCAGCAGCCTCGGACTGAGCAAACCGCAACTGACGCTCCAAGTTGGCATCCCGTTCGGGTAATGCCGACAGCGCGTCAGGAAGAGGTTGTACAGCAGCGAGAACATCATCAAAACCAACAGCAGTCTCGACGCGACGTTAAGCGTGGACATCGCCGTGGAGAGGAGGCGCAACGCTGAGCTGCACTTGGTGACGAGCCATTCCAGTCAAGTACGGAATTATCGAGGTCATCATGTGATCGACCGATGCCTCCGTACTTTCAGCCAGCATGGCGCGCAGCGAATCCTCGGTGAGTGGTGGTGGACCACCAAGAGGCGCAGGAGGAGCAGCAGGAGCCATCTCCGCAGATTCAGCGGCGACAGGGAGTGCTGCAGGAGCCACCGCAGGGGGTGAAGAGTCCGGGGCAGGAAGTGCCGGATGCCCGGCTGATGACGTCGCTGTCGGAAGAAGTGCAGCAGGATGAGGGGCGTTCGAAACCTCGGTCTTGCCCTCCTGAGAAACAAGACGAGTAATGCGTGGTGATGAGCAAGGCGCCGATGATTCAAGAGAAGGATGAGCTGACATACCTCCAGCTGTTCACGTTCGTGGCGTCGACGAGGATTGAGACGCTGAAACACGTCGGACACGGCTCGGTTCAAACGCTTGGACATACGGTGACTGGATGGTGAATTGGATAATGAAGAAATGTCACAACGGGCACCAGTACCGTGGCTTCCATTGCGACAGGGGCAGTTGTGGGGTAGTGATTTCTCCGTAGTTGCGGATTATCACCCGTCGACAAAGACGTGACACCGGCTAAGATGTTCAAGCGACGAACCCCCGGTCATGTGATGTACGGAGACGCCAAGGTGCAAGGGACTCGACGGCGTCACTTCCGAACTTTCAACGAGTATTGGATACGGCCCATATGTCACTGAATCCAGGCTGTCCATATTATTAATAATGGACTGGCCGGATTCGCATTCAGCGGACCATCTACGGTACGAACCCTCAGTGGCGGTTGGGATGAGTTCGCGGAAGACTCAGCGACCCTTGGAAGGCACGATCACCGTCTGGGACAGGGCGCGGACCGTTAAAGATACTCATGCGACGATGCAAACGACGCTTGGCATGCAAGAAGATCCATAACGGATCATTATTCACTTGATGTTTGTATACTTGATTAGGACTTCTTATTAGGAATAGACCCGAAAGGGTAAGCTTAAATACAGAACAAAATTTCCACTCAAGCACACAGAGCGACGTCCGGCTTCAAGGTAAGCGTCAGGTCAAGCTTGTTTGAGTGTGTTATGCCTGTCGGTGAACTCGAGGCTCTGTAGCGAGGGTTCATCCGGCAAGGCCAAGCGACTTTGTGTATTGGCCGATTAATATCGGGAGGTTTTTACGTGACGGCTTATTGTTGCCTATTTGCACGACTGGGAGTGCTTGTATTGCATCCCTTTTATTTCTTCCAGCCGAGTGTTGAACACTCGGTGCCCTCGTAAAAGGCTTACCCGTACCTTTTTCGCTGTTGGGACCACGAGGATCCATAACACCTGCTAGCTTTGCTCGTGCTAGTAGCGTGTTCTTATTTTTACTGGTTGGCCTATATAAGTAGTTTACAAGGTCCAGTTTGTCCCGGTGCAAGGGCAGAACTGGGGTCTTCAGGTCCGCCCGAACGATCGTTTACTATCCCAGTAGACGTATTGTTGTGGGAACATCCTAACTACATTTATAGCTAGAGTTCACGTGGGAATTCCAACACCACACATGCATGCTAACCGCACGTCTGTTAGCAGTAGTCAACGCATATATATAAGCGCGGTGGGAACACCTTATAGCCACCCGAGCTCTTATCTCGACCATTATGGATAGGGCACTAAAGTACATTACTACGTACAGATACATCGACTTGCGACAGCCACTTGTATTGCAGCGGGGCTGCCGTAGCTTTAGCGTCAGAGGAAGACGTTCGACTCAAAGAGTCACTAATACTAAGTTCCTTATCCAAAGGACACTTATAGCCCAAGACCAGGGCTCAAAGTTAATACCTTAACTTTTATGCTTCAAAACCAGAAGTCTTTTATTTACTATTATTGCGGCCAAGCCGCCTAGGGGTAAATGTATCTGTTTAACTATCTAGCATATTTAAACCTAATCAAATGCATAACGTGTGGCTTTCAGCCAACGTACTGAGAGACCTTGTTAACTCTCCAACTTATGTACTGAGAGTTTGTTAACTCTCCGGGTACTTCGCACCCCTGTGTGTTCCACACCATGTAACCCCGTTACATGTATGGTCTGCATTACCGCACACGTGTTCGGGTCTACGTAGACAGCAACGTATCGTAGCGTGTAGTACTCACTTAATACTGTAGTTTCAATTTGTGAGCGCACATTAGTGGAATACGCGCTGTGAACGTTGATGGTACATACAGCATGATTTAGCTTATGCTCAAATGATTGAGTGTACTTGTCGTCTACGTGACGTATATGCGAATAGGAGCGGCCAGCTTGCGGCTGCTCCACAGTAGATACCATGTGCTAACTATCATATGAAACGCGCTACCCTCTGTAGGTGCGTCAACACTATTGGCAGCACCATAGTCAGTTACCGTATGTGCGGCTTCAAGCCTCGTACCGTCAACCAGTATACTAAATACAAATATAGGTAGGAAAATGGGGGCCTAATAGAGTATATTTACCAATTACTTGCTCTTCTGCTGCTTCTTTTGCTCGATGTACTTGGCGTTTCGGGCGGTCAGCTTGCGATGGCGGCTGAGTCTCTTTTTCTTCTTGGGGTACCAGTCAGGGCCCATCGCCTTCCTGACGTTCGCCAGGCTTTCCTTGCGGCGCACTTCGGCCGAATCAGGTGGTGGGGGCCTTTCCTCCCAGAAATCAACCGCTTTTGGGCCGTTCTCGCAGGCAATACAGCGCCGGACGATGTCCCGCCCGCTGGTTGTACGGAAAGCGTAGTCGTACTGCAGCAGACGCAGCGCGCCCGGGCATCCGTCGTAGACCGCTGCGGGTTCAGCAGAAGCAGGTCAATCTTCGCCTCGCATTGCTTGCACGTAGGGCCCACCATTTAGCAAACTGTGCGTATGTTAGCAAAATATTTTGTTTTAACCAATTACTTGCGTCCAAATATTAGCCAATAGCTTGGAAATATAAGGCTGGTATTTATTATTTAGAAACATATTAAGAAGTTGATATTTAATGTTTTGGTTTTGCTATAATAATACTTTTATCAGATTTCTTAACAAATACATACTTTACATGCAATATAAATTGACTAAAACAATTATATATCGTGCGCGCATGCATTCGTCGGGTGGGGTACACGGGAGCAGATAGCGCAATGACTGTGCAGCCGCGCCCCTTCATTGCACGGTGGAAGTGGTGAGTGCCAGGTGACGTAAAAAAATATATATATTCGCAAAGTCCCTACAAAAAGCGCTGGTCGTGAAGCCTACTTTATTATTAAAAAATACTATCGTCACTACTTTAGAAAGTGTGTGGAAAATAGCATCACCGAGCTCTTACAAATGCGGCCTGTGAAGCTAGTAGTAATATTAATACTATTAATATCGTCTTTACTTTGAAAAGTGTGTGGAAAATAACATCCCAGAGCTCTTACAAAATACTGGTCTGTGAAGTCTACATTAATAATGATAAATATCTCTATTTGAAAAAGTGTGCAGAGCTCTTAGTAAATAAAGTGGTTACTGTGCCCGATTTCAGTACATACGACAGGTTTTGCGTAGCTAAATGTAAGAAATCAATCATCTGCGCAGCTCGCCTGGCTGTTTGCAACCAATCGATGCGTTTCGTGCTCAGCAGAAATGTTTACATCACGTCCAATCGCGAGTGCGACAGACAGTGTGATCGTGCGACAGATCCAGTCAGTGTCGCAGGTCGACAAATATTGACCAATGCACGCGCGAGGTAATTGTGTGACGTTTTTTGGCTATAATTGTAATTTTGGTAGAGTTAATTCAAGTCAGAAAGATAGGCGCAGTCGGTAAGATGAAAACAATGTATTAGAAAGGTCGACTGTAGCCATGCGAAAAGGCAGGAAAACGCAGTAAGAAAGGAAACTGACGGACTTATTGACAGACGCACGGGAAATACCGGTGCTGTAACTTTAATCCGCCTACTAGCGCTCTGGGCGCCCGCTCCGCGGACGCTAGGGCATGGTTGGTCGGTGTAGAGAGGGCCGACCACCTCCGCTGCGCTGCGGTGGGCTTAGAATTTCTACTCAAAGCGAAGCAACATATAGTACATGTATACTGTGATCTACGTATATTATGTTCCAAAACAGCACCGCACAAAGTATCCTTAGTGCTCACATGTTATTGTAGACATGACCAGGGTTTAACGTGATCTGCAAGAAGAGCACCGTCTTACCCGGGAAGTTTTTGTCTATAATCTCGTTTGAGCGCATTGCTCTCAAAATGACACGAATAGGAGGGGGGGGGTGGTTGCAAAGCTAATATATGCTGTACGGAAGACGGGTCAGTATCAATGATGCTACGAAATATACGTAGATCGGTGAGGAATCCCAGTGTAGCTAGCGTAAGTACGCCTACTCAAACATATATTACCCATCTGCACGTCATCACCATGAGGCAGTCGACACATATCACCGATTGCGACGGTCGAATAGAGCAATCTTAATCAGCTCCGCGCGCGAAGTATCTTTTAGGATAGGTAGTATATGCCGATGGTCGCCACAAACATCAATATTATGCTTTGAAATTATTCTGCTGAGCTGTTTGTGATGTAACTGAAGGGTATTTCCACTATCTTCCGCATGCATTTATCTTACTTGCATAGCTGACGTACTTTCTGACTTATTTGTATAGCTTCTGACTGACAGAGTGGCGTAAATCCTTTCCGACTGACATTATACTGGGTCCGATATGTACGACAAAAGGCCTCGTCCAGATCGGACGAAGAGGCACCACTGCGTGCACATTCTTTCGACCGGCTGCAACATACGAAGATATATGGCTGTAGGCAGAGTATCAGACCGTAGTGATGGTTAGACTTGAATTGAATAATAGTTCATGTACATTAGATGGAGTACTTTCGCTGCCTACTTATCAGCTCGGCGTGCTATTTGATGTGTCCGTGCATATCCCGCAATGCCGCCAATGGGTGTTGTCGTGATAGCCAACACCCATGCACTGGGTCACTGCTGCGATCTCGGTACTTTTGTATCGTCGTGCTAGCCTACTGTACCTACGATTATGATGTATCCGTCTATATGATCCAGCACGTCACTATTCGGGCACAGGTCATACCCGCGGTGATACAGGCAAGCTGACCAGGCGTCTGTTAGCAGTAGGAAAAAACAATATATACGCGCCGGCAGGTACACATTACAGCCACCCGCGACTCAACCGAGCTCTTATCGCTAAAGTAAAGTACTGCGTACAGACACATCTCCTTGCGATGGCCGCTTGTATGGTCATCGCTACCGCATACGTGGTTGTGTCCATGTTGACAGCAGCTTATTCATCGCGCATAGTGCTCACTCAATACTGAAGCTTACATTCGTGAGCGCACATTAGTGAAATATAAACTGTGAGGGTTGGTGGTACAGATAGCATGGGTTTGCGTGTGCCAAGTGAGCAAGTGTACTTTTCATCTACGGTAACGCGTATGCAGATAGGAACGGCCAGCTCGCAACGGTACACAGTAGATACCATGCGCTAATTATTATATGAAACGCGCTACACTCCGTAGGTGCGTCAACACAATTGGCAGTACCACAGTTAGTTTACCATATGTGCGGCCCTAAGCCTCGCGCCGCCCGCCAGTATACAAAATACAAAGATAAGCGGGGTAACGGGGGCAATAAGGATATATTATCCAAATTACTTGCTCTTCTGCTGCTTCTTTTGCTCGATGTAATTGGCGTTTCGGGCGGTCAGCTTGCGAGGGCGGCTGCGCCTCTTTTTCTTCTTGGGGTACCAGTCAGGGCCCATCGCTTTCTTGATGTTTGTCAGGCTTTCCTTGCGGCGCACTTCGGCCGACTCAGGTGGTGGAGGCTTTTCTTCCCAGAGCTCAACCGCTTTTGGGCTGTTCTCGAAGGCAATACAGCGCCGCACGATGTCCTGCCCGCTGATTGTGCGGAGTGCGTAACCGTACTGTAGCTTCCCGCAGCAGACGCAGCGCGCCCGGGAATCCGTCGTAGACCGCTGCGGGTTCAGCAGAAGCGGGTCAATCTTCGCCTCGCATTGCTTCCACGTAGGGCCCACCATTTTGCAAACTGTGAGTAAGTTGACAAATTATACTGTTTTAACCAATTACTTGCGTCCAAATATTAGCCATAGCACGGTACTGTAAGGGTGGAATTTATTTTGAAGCAAAATATTAAAAAGTTGATATTTAATGTTTTGCTTTGCTTTAATAGTAATACTGTCAGATATTTAAACAAATGCATACTTTACATTAAAAAAAGTGACTAAAAACACTATGTACCGTGCGCGCATGCATTCATCGGGTGTGGTGCACGGGAGCAGATAGTGCAATGACCGTGCCGCCGCGCACCTTCATTGCACGGTTAGAGTGGTGACTCACCACTGCTGAGTGCCAGGTGAAGTAAAAAAGATATATATTCGCAAAGTCCCTACAAAAAGCGCTGGTCGTGAAGCCTACTTTAATATTAAAAAATACTATCGTCTCTACTTTGGAAAGTGTGTGGAAAATAGCATCACCGAGCTCTTACAAATGCGGCCTGTGAAGCTAGTAGTAATATTAATACTATTAATATCGTCTTTACTTTGAAAAGTGTGTGGAAAATAACATCGCAGAGCTCTTACAAAATACTGGTCTGTGAGGTCTACATTAATAATGATAAATATCTCTATTTGAAAAGTGTGCAGAGCTCTTAGAAAATAAAGTGGTTACTGTGCCCGATTTGCAGTACATACGACAGGTTTTGCGTAGCTAAATTTCAATAAATAAAAATCTGCGCAGCTCGCCTGGCTGTTTGCAACCAATCGGTGCGTTTCGTGCTCGGCAGAAATGTTTACATCACGTCCAATCGCGAGGGCGAGAGGCGGTCTGATCATGCAACAGATCCAGTCAGTGTCGCAGGTCGGAAGGTATTGCCCAATCAGGGCGCGAGTTAATTGTGTCCGCTTTTTGGTCATAATTGTAATTTAGGCATAGTTAAGTCGAGTCAGAAAGATAGGCGCGGTCGGTACGATGGGAGGAAACAGTATTAGACAGGCCGGGTGTAGCCATGCGAAAATGCAGGAAAAAGCAGCAAGAAAGGAACCGGACGGACTTATTGACAGACGGACGGACAGGCTACAAGGTTAGAAGCGGAGCGACTAGCGGTCTGGGCGCCCGCTCCGCGGACGCTAGGGCATGGTTGGTTGGTGTAGTGTGGGCTGGCCGCCTTCGCTGCGCTGCGGCGGATTAAAGAACATTCTGAAATCAAAGCTAAATGTATTATATGTATTACGTGCCCTACCAAGTCCGCGTCCGAAAGATCTCCCTGTACACAATATTGTTGGTGTGTACGTTCCCGTCCTCATCGATGGCCTCTGGATCTACAGCAATCTTGATCGCCTTCCTTGAAGTCACTCTCGACAACGCAACATAAAGCTGCCCATGTGCGAAGACTGGTGATTCCAGGTATATACCCACGTGGTGGATCGATTGTCCTTGGGCCTTGTTGATAGTCATGGCGAGCGCTGGAACCACGGGGAACTGCTTACGCTTGAGTTTGAACGGGAACTCCTTGTCATCGTCCTCACTATAAAAGACGATCCGAGGAATGAACACCTTCTTACCCTTGAACGGCCCGGACATAATGCTGGCCTCGATGCTTCTCTCGCGCAGTGACACAACCCAAAGCCGCGTTCCATTGCAAAGTCCCGCGTCGCTATTCAGGTTTCTAATCATGATGATAGGTGTTCCAACCTTCAGAACAATCCTGTGCGGAGGGATACCGGAGAAGTTAAGCGAGTTCAAGAACTCCTGCTCAAACATGTTTGCATCCGCGACCCCTTCGAGGCTGTCCACCGAGAGATACTCCTTCGTTTCACCCGACAGCCGTTCCGCAACCATGTCGTTGATACGCTGAACACTTGCATTTGTGGGGGCTAGTATGGCTCGCTCAACGAAGTATTCATCGGGTAAATTCTCAGTATCGACGCCCGGGTACACCGCATCTATGAGTGCGTTGACGTTGCGGACTCGTCGGTCTTCTTCAACTTCGTCCAAGTCTCGCTCGTGTTCCTCGTCCGCCGGAGGTAGTAGCCTGAAACTTGGGGGAGGCTCCATATCCGCGTCTTCTTCATCAGAGGTAGTTTGTTGTACCCGTCGTTCTGGGATGATACACATGTCGCGTGGAAGGCATATGTCGCCATCACCGATCTCATGATTGACTGGATAACGGCCTTCTCCGATTTGAAGTAAAAATTCAGAGAACTCTGCTAGCTCAGCCGCACTGGCCGCGTCTGGGGCGGTGCGGACACGCATGTTCTCGGTTAACCGCACTTGACGCAAATGCTCCCATAGTGGCGAAGACTTGAAGCAAGCTTGAATCGTCTCCGCACGCGTAGCATCCTTCAGTACAGGTAGAATCTGGCGGTGATCACCGCTGAACACCATTACCTTTCCGCCGAACGGCTCCAGCTCGTTCTTCATAATATCCCGAAGCGACCTATCAACAGCCTCAAAGCAAGCTCGGTTCATCATCGGCGCTTCGTCCCATATGATCAAACTCGCGCTACGAATCAATTCGGCTTTTTGGCTCTGCCATGAAAGGCTGCACGTCGACGTCTCGGTTAGTTTGAGGGGAATCCGGAACGTTGAATGCGCGGTATGACCTCCAGTTAACAAAGTGGCTGCAATCCCACTCGATACAACCGCAATGGCAACCTTACGTTGCATCCGAACGTGAGCGAGTATTTGCTCGAGTAGAAATGACTTTCCTGTTCCACCTGGACCATCCAAAAAGAAAAGCTTCTCCCCTCCAACCGGTCTGCTCACAGCAGCAATAACTTGGTCAAAAATATCCCTCGGGTTGCTGTTCAAGTGGTCTGCCTGCTCCGCAACATGCTCCAGTTCGTTTTGGGGGTACGCGTCAATCTCTTGCTGGACAACATCAACAGACGCTGTATCCGGGTCGTCCACTTGAGCAGATATATCGTCGTAATCGGCTAGCAGAGGAAGGCCGTACATGTCGAGGGACTTTTGGTTCGAAACCAAGTAATCAGCCAAATTCTTCAACGCCTTGTACTCTGCCATTCGAAGACGCACCTGCTCTTCGCGTACATTATGCAGGTCTGCGTCTCTTACCTCAATGCTTCGTGCATAATCCTCTGACATATCCTTCTTGAACCTGTCCCATAGATCTTTGGCATTACCAGGCATTGAGTAAACCAAAATGATGCCGAAGAGTTGGCGTAGCTGGTACGGCATCTTGACCTCGGCGGCTTCGCGGAAGCAATGTATCCACTCGTCGTCATTTTCCAAATATCCAAGCGCCAAAGCTGCTTGCTGATATGTAGGATGCTCCGTACCATCAACCGTTCGAAGATCCGCAAAGGACTTAGGCGAGCGTCGGTTACACAGGAGAAGTCGTAAGTAGAAGCGTTCCGGGTCCTGCGGAGATACGTGTACCAAGCGTCCCAGAGAAGCAACGTACTTCTTGTACGGTTCCCACGTCTTGTGTTTCGTCCACCTGTATTTCCGTGGTACATCCTTGTACAGTAGATTTGCCGTAGCTTCTGGGTTACGCGCGCACAGCTCGAAAAACTCCGTCAGCATTGATCTGTCCCCGCGGTTAATCAAGTTGTGAAGCTGGGGGGTCGTCGCTTGGTCGCGATAAGCAACCATGCTCATTCTTTCCAAATGGATAGGTAGCGTCACAACAGAATGTGTTGATCCTTGTGTTGGATGCATGAATAGCCGCATGCAAGCTTCTACCGGAGAAATATACCTCCCAAGGAGATACTGAAGAATTTCGTTCGCCCGAATTTCTTCGCCTTCAATCGTGATTGTCGTCATGTCCGAGCCCTTGTAGACGTACTTGTAGATGTACTTGATGGCCTTGTTCGTGGCACAAACCTCGACGTTAATGTGGCAGTTGTATTTCTGCGACAGGAACGGATTGTACGGGACCACCCATTGATTGATGGTCGCGTTGTCCCATACTTTCCCCTTATGGCACAGAATTCCATCCGGACGGCGACCACGCTTGTACGTGGGGTATTTGTCGGGGGTCATCACCGTTTCGTCCGCGAGCGCCTTTGGAAACTTCTTGGAGCACCTTCCGTTCTTCATGCACGGGCAGTTCGGGTTCTGGGGAAGACCACGCTTCTGATATTCCACTACATGGACTCGAGCGGCTTGAATCCCCAGTACACCCTCATCAAGATCCTTGTTAAGAGCTTTTAGTTTCTCCATGAACACGCGAGCCACGATGTCTGGTCGGTCGGATGCTTTTTCTCCACGGCGTAAGTTTTCCTTGATCTCAGGCCAGTTCAGGTTGCATGTCATCGTAATGAACAGGTTCGGGGCTCCTGTTTCACGGACGATTGCCATGGCATCCAAGAAGCGTTGGTACTTATAGCGGGGACCACCTGTAAACTTCGGAGGTATGATGATCTTGCGTCCAACCTCACCCGCATCTGGCCCCGCTGACTCTTGCTCCGTATTATTCCCACGCCGAGTCCTACGTATGACCGCCTCGTCGTCAGCTGCCATTCTGTGGATTTCAACAGACTCGCCACGCAACGCGTCCGTGAGTCCCTGGAGGGTTTCCAATCGATACTGGAGCTGGTTCTTCTTGATGAAGCGCAGGCGTTCTTGTTCGCATTTGGCCCATTGGTCAACGCAGTATTGCTGCGTCAGTCGCCCACCGCGCAGGATAAGCGAATTACTAACCGTCCGGTCGTAAAGCAGATACGCCTCATATTCCCGAACGGACATGGTTAAGGGGTCACCGTGGCGATCGACGGGATTACCAACGTACGGGATATCGTAAGTCCAGCCATTATCCCCGTACGGAAAGAGTAGAGGGTACTGCAGCGGGTCGTAGGTAACGCTCCTCTCAAAGATGCGCTTGAAACCTCCTCCTGTCGTGTGTAGGATTATATCCCGATGCTCAGCCGCGTTTGTATCAATCACAACGGCTGCCACCTCTGATGCAGTTGGGGTGTTATGCGTACCCGGGTTCGCATTCCGTGTCACGTGCAGACGCAGCTTAAGGTGATCCCCCTCCGGAATAAAATTACTCAAGGCTAATGACGGATCATGGTCATCAACGTCTTCCCCTGCCGCTCGGCGTCGTTCGTGCTCCCTGATGGCTGCTGCATACGCATCCCAGCCACGCTCTATCAAAAATCTACGCGCGTTGATGAATTCTTGTGTATACGGGTTGTGCGCCACCATCGTCTGGTCAATCGTTTCCATGACGACACGATCGAGGCCTTGCGTCATGTTCATACAGCTTCGCACACGTGCATCTATGTCTGGATCGTTAAAGTAAACTTGGGCATACATGGAGCGGCCGAATGTTGGAGGTAGTAACGATCCCAAGCGATGGCACACTGACCCTTGTACACGGAAGTTGTAGACACCATTCCGTGTCACGCTTTCGTCGACGTTGAGAGGCCGAGACCGCGAAGCTCCCATGGACGTAAATGCGAATACGTTGTTGTAGGCTCGGATTGACCGCATGAAGGTCGGGTTTTCGAAAAGTGATAGTAGAGCATCAGGTGCTGTTCGCGAAGATGGAACGAACACCAGTCCGTTACGACAGCAGCATCCGTCGGTTTCTTGCGGAAACTTCCAAGCGTTGCAGTAGTGACAAACTCGCTCGTTCTCCCCGTTGTCGTCCGTGTAACGCGTAAAGTAATGACGGCCACCAGCCACCGTGGAAGGGTCAAAACTATCGTGGTACGCGAGGCCCTTCTTATACTGCCGAGATCGCCTGCGAAACCGCTCTTGCTCTTTTCGCTGATCCCTTTGTTCTTCCGTCATGGCTTCTCTTCGAGCTCTGTGCGCGGCTGCGTCCCGCTCATGCTCTGCTTGACGCTGCTCATCCGTCATGCCCCCTCTATGGTCCCTTCGTGCCGCTGTATTCTGATCGCGATCTACTTGGCGCTGCTCATCCGTCATGCCCCCTCTATGGTCTCTTCGTGCCGCTGTACTCTCATCGCGATCTACTTGGCGCTGCTCATCCGTCATGCCCCCTCTATGGTCTCTTCGCGCCGCTGTATTCTCATCGCGACCTACTTGGCGCTGCTCATCCGTCATGCGCCCTCTATGGTCTCTCCGCGCAGCTGTGTTTTGATCGCGCTCAGCTTGGCGCTGCTCATCCGTCATGCCCCCTCTGAAGTCTCTCCGCTGTGCTGTGTTTACATGACGCTCAGCGTGACGCTGCTCATCTGACATGCCGTTCCTGCGATATCGGTATTTTGGTCACGCTCCGCTTGGCGCTGTGCATCTGACATGCCTTCCCTGCGACTGTCGTGTCCCACTGCATCACGAATCCTTGCATTTTGACTATCCTTCTCTGTTCTTGTGGCTCTGTGGTTGGACTGCGCATCTCGATAATACGCTTGATGAGCTGCCAGGTCTTCTGGAGCCATTCGATCGCGTCGTACCCTCGCTAGCTCGGCATCTCGTCCGCGGTCTAGGATAACCCGGGAGTCGGATCTGTTAGCTCTACGTATCCGCTTCCTCTCCGCATCCTTCGCTCGTGTCCGTAGTTTTTGTGAGCTCGTCATAGCGGCTCGCCTGGCCCGTGTTCTTTCCGCATCGCGCGCACGTTTAGCCGCAGCTCTATCGTCTGCATTCCCTGACGCTCCAATCTGGAAGCCGCGGGCATTGTCGACAGGGTGTTCGCAATGCGCGTCCTCCTCAAATGGTCGTTGATGCTCAGCAGGATCGTCTTCTTCTGTCTTCTCCTCACTCTCTACCGCCGGACCAGTTACTCTCATCTGTCCGGATTCAGTTGGTGCTGGGGTTTCAACGAACTCAAGCTGCTCCAATTCTTGGATTGCCTTGCGGTAGCGGGCCTCTGCGGTACGAGGCCTCTGTTTACGGAGTTGTCTATCCTTACGCGATTCTTCGTGGGATTGGGATGCGTTCTCACGCCGGGCTCGTTGCACGCGATCATCTAGCTCCTCGCGGGTAATTCTAACCACTGGACAGAGTTAGTCGAGTTAATTTTGCACCAAAGCCCGCTACACAATTGTTGGGGAACCTTTTTCTTTTCCTCGGGCCTCTTGCCATGTCCTTCTATCTTGAACGCGTCTTTCGCCTGATCTAAATGGAAAATAATTACATGGGCGGTTAGACTCGAAAGTCTAAGTGCACTGGGAGCTATTCTACAGCTATTTTGTATAATATAAGCACCAGAACATGGACACGGTAGCTTAAGCAACGTGGTATTCGAATAGAACCCCGAACTTTCCTTTCCAGTACTAATCCAGAAGCCCTCTGTGAATATAGCACACCACTGTCATTTCCATCCCGGCTCCTCGGATTACAAATAACTTAGGGGTATCGTCACTCCAGGCGGCTTGTTGGTCCAGTCAGCTTTAGCTTAGGCCCTTCCCTTGGCCGACGTGTTACAGCCCTCAGCTCACGTTCCGCGGGCCCAAATTACCTTGCACTACTGTGGACCAAGCAGCTGTACATGGTAATTCAGACGCCGCATCGCGTTGTTGCCTCTTGGGTACGTCAAAGCTGTTGCCTCAGCCCTGTTGAGTGGTTGCCCAGGTCTGTTCGATACCGTCCAGCCCTTCAGGTCATATCAGTAGTATGCACAGGGTGTCCGAGAACGACCCAGCCCCTCACGGGGCTCACACAGTTCCGAAAATGCTCTAAAACTGTCTATTATGACGCTATGCTATCTATGTGTACAGGCGCGGGGCTCACTCATGCTCTTAAAGTTTTTTTTGTCTTGATCTCTTGTTCTTGAGCTGTCCTTGCACTTGGTCTTGGGCTCCTTGCTCTTGTGAGACCGACTGCTGCATTCCTTTCCGTCCCGCCAGAAGTGCTCTCGCAAAGTGTGTTTTGATGTGGGAGCTCACACTTTAAGAGCACCTCTGTATTGCGGGACCGTAACGACTCTTCCGCATGTGGCTGCAACTTCGGTTTGGCCAATTGGCAGCACGCGCCACTCGCTTTTGGAGCGTGGACACTCGCGGTGGGTCTAGGACCCCTAGGCGCGTGCATGGTGGTAGACGCTCCCAGTCACACCCACCCCAACCTGATTGCTATCGCTACCAACTGCCATACCACTTTGGAGTCTCGGGGCAAGCCTCAGACTGTATCCTGAGAGGTCTCTCTTGAATATATAGTAGGGCAAGGAGCCCCACGCCCGTACATACATGCATATACATCTAAAACTACCCTACTGCTATTATACAGCCAGCGCACCTTGTCCTCTCCGCGCCGTCGCTCAAAAATCCAATTTTGTGTTTTGAATGAAAAGTGAGTCGAAAAATATTGCCCAATCAGGGCGCGAGTTAATTGTGTAACGCTTTTGGATATATTTGTAATTTTCGCATAGTTAGGTTGAGTCAGAAAGGTAGGCGCGGTCGGTAAGATGGGAGGAAACTGTATTAGCCAGGCCGGCTGTAGCCATGCGAAAAGGCAGGAAAAAGCAGCAAGAAAGGAAACGGACGGACTGATTGACAGACGGACGGACGGACACGCTGCAAGGTTAGAAGCGGAGCGACTAGCGCTCTGGGCGCCCGCTCCGCGGACGCTAGGGCATGGTTGGTTGGTGTAGTGCGGTCTGATCATCTCCGCTGCGCTGCGGTGTGCTTAGCGTTTCTACGTACAACAAAGTAACATATAGTACATGTATACTGTGTTCTACTTACATTACGCTCCAAAACAACACCGCACACAGTATCCTTAGTGCTCACATGTTTTGGTATATATGACCAGGGTTTAACATGATCTGCAAGATGAGCACCATCTTACCCGGGAAGGTTTTGTCTATAATCGCATTTGAGCGCATAGCTCCCAAAATGACACGAATCGGAGGCGTGCGTGGCTGGAAAGCTAACCAATGCTGTTCAGAAGACATGTCAGTATCAGTGATGATTCAAATTGGCATAGACCGGTGAGGAATCCCAGTTTAGCTGGAGTAAATACGTCTACTCAAACATAATATCATCTGTCACGTCATCGCCGTGAGGCAGTCGACACCATATCATTGATTGCGACGGTCTATTAGAGAAAGGTTTAGTCAGCTCCTCGCGCGAAGTATCTTTTAGGACAGGTAGATTTTGCCGATAGTCGCGACAAACACCAATATTATGTGCTGCAATTGTTCTGCTGAGCTCTTTATGATATTTTTGAAGGGTGTTTCCACTATCTTTCGCATGCATTGATTCTACTTGCATAGATGCCGCACATACTGACTTATTTGCATAGTTTCTGACTGATAGAGTGGCGTAGACCCTTTCGAGTGACATTTACTGGCTCCGATATGTATGACGAACATACGAAGCCACATAACTGTAGGCAGATTATCAGATCGTAGATATCTTAGACTTGATTCGAATCGTCGCTCAGGTACATTATATGAAGTACTTTTGCTGCCTATTTATCAACTCGGCGTGCTATTTGATGTATCCGTGCATATATTGCGAGGTGTGTATACCACGCGCTCGTGATATCTAAAACCTATGTATAGGATCACTGTCGCTTTCTCGGTACATTTTCGTCGTCATGCTGGCTTACTGTGCTTACGCTTCTGATGTATCAGTTTATATGACCAAGCAGGTCACTACTGGGTACAGGCCATACTGCAGCGATACTGGCAAGCTGACCGCGCGTCTGTCACCTATATTCAACGCAGTATCTACGCGCGCGGCGGGTACACCTTATAGCTACCCGCGACTGAGTCGAGCTCTTATCTTGTCCATTATGGACAGGACACTAAAGTATAGTACTGCGTACAGACAGTTCGACTTACCACACCCACCGGTATTGTTTGCGCTACCGCACACGTGCTCGTATCTATGTAGACAGCAGCTTAATCATCGCGTGTAGTGCTCACGCGATGCTGTAGTTTCAATTTGTGAGCGCACATTAATGGAACATACGCTGTGAGCGCTGATGTCACAGATAGCATGGTTTGCATGTATCCAAGTGAGCGAGTGTACTCTCGATCTATTGTTACGCGGAAGCAGATAGGGACGGTCAGCTTGCAAGGGTTCGCAGTAGACACCATGCGCTAATTATTACTGGAAACGCGCTACCCTCTGTAGGTGCGTCAACACTATTGGCAGCACCATAGTCAGTTACCGTATGTGCGGCTTCAAGCCTCGTACCGTCAACCAGTATACTAAGTACAAATATAGGTAGGAAAATCGGGGCCTAAAAGGGTATATTTACCAATTACTTGCTCTTCTGCTGATTCTTTTGCTCGATGTACTTGGCGTTTCGGGCGGTCAGCTTGCGAGGGCGGCTGCGCCTCTTTTTCTTCTTGGGGTACCAGTCAGGACCCATCGCCTTCTTGACGTTTGACAGGCTTTCCTGGCGGCGCACTTCGGCCAAATCAGGCGGTGGGGGCTTTTCGTCCCAGAACTTAACCTCTTTTGGGCCGTTCTCGCAGGCAATACAGCGCCGCACAAAATCTCGTCCAATATTGGCCTTGCACGGGGTCTCGCCATGTTGCAAACTGTGAATAAACTATTATAAATTATTGCGTATTTCAATGGTTTTGCCCTTTCACAATAAGCCTGACGCTCGATTTATAATGCATGTATATAGAGGTCGAATTATTAAATCAAGGTCTAAAAAAGTACAAATCGATCTAGCTAGTCTAGCTGATAATTGTGTAATTTAATCTAAGATAAAAATTAGAGCCTGTCTCTTTCCATCTCATTCTTACGCGTATTAATAGTTCTACGCTCTGACTATGCACGATCTAGGCTATAAAACGGATGAACATTCCATCTGCAAAACACAATACTAACGTGCGTAAAATTATGCTCGATTCATAATGCATGCAAATAGAGGTCTAAAAAAGTACAGCTAGTCTGGCTGATAAATGGAAAAAAATTGGAGCCTGCCTCTTTCCATGTCATTTTTACGCGTATTAAAAGTTCTACGCTCCGACCATGCTCGATCTAGGCTATAAAACGGATGAACATTCCATCTTCAAAACACAATACTAACGTGCGTAAAATTATTAGGTATTCCGACGAATATTTACTACTGGGAGTATATTATCATTTAGGCAAAAAATTAAAAAAAATATTATATGATAAACGTGAAATTGTTTTTACCATAAAATACGTCAAAACAATATACTTAGTATTAGCCAATACACGGCCATTTAATGCTGGTACGCATTATTAAGCAAAGACATTATAAATAAAATTTTGCAATCGCTTAAATAATGCTGTTTTCATTTCTCGAGCAAAACATAGTTTAAGCAATAACAATGACTTTAAACAATACCACGTAGGTACCATGCGCGCATGCAGTGCGGTGCCCGGATGCAGCTAACGCAAATGTCGTGAAGTCTACTTTAAATTTTTTTTTACATAATGACAAAAATACTCTACTTTGAAAAAGTGCGTGGAAAATAACATCGCAGAGCTCATAGAAAATAAAGTGGTTACTGTGCCCGACTTGCAGTACATACGACAGGTTTTGCGTAGCTGAATGTCAATAATCAAGTATCTGCGCAGCTCGCCTGGCTGTTTGCAACCAATCGATGCGTTTCGTGCTCGGCAGAAATGTTTACCTTACGTCCAATCGCGAGGGCCAGAGGCGGTCTGATCGTGCGACAGATCCAGTCAGTGTCGCAGGTCGGTAGGTATTGCCCAATCAGGGCGCGAGTTAATTGTGTAACGCTTTTGGATATATTTGTAATTTATGCATAGCTAGGTCGAGTCAGAAAGGTAGGCGCAGTCGGTAAGATGGGAGGAAACTGTATTAGACAGGCCAAGTGTAGCCATGCGAAAAGGCAGGAAAACGCAGCAAGAAAGGAACCGGACGGACTAATTGACAGACGGACGGACAGGCTGCAAGTTTAGGTGGCGGTAAAAACTAGCGCTCTGGGCGTCCGCTCCGCGGACGCTAGGGCACGACTGGTTGGTGTAGAGAGGGCGGACCACCTCCGCTGCGCTACGGTGGGCTTAGCTTGTTTAACTCAAAGCAGCATATAAAATATAATCCGTGTTCTACTTATGTTATGATCCAAAACAACACCGCACATAATATCCTGAGTGCTCACATATTATGGTAGACATGACCAGAATTTAACGTGATCTGCAAGATGAGCACCATCTTACCCGGGAAGGTTTTGTCTATAGTCTCATTTGAGTGCATAGCTCCCAAAATGACGCTAATTGGAGGTGCGCATGGCTGCAAATGTAATATACGCTGTGAAGCCTGGTTAGTATCAATGATGCTACGAATTGGCATAGAGTGGTGAAGAATCCCAGTTTAGCTGGAGTAAATACGCTACTCAATCATATTTCCATCTGCACGTCATCGCCGTTAGGTAGTCGACATCATTTCATTGCTTGCGACGGTCTATTAGAGCAAGGTTTAGTCAGCTCCACGCGCGAAATATCTTTAAAATAGGTAGTATTTGCCGATAATCGCCACAAACACCAACATTATGCTTTGAAAAGTATTATTCTGCTGAACTGTTTGTGATATTACGGAAGGGTCTTTCCACAATCTTCCGCATGCATTTATCTTACTTGCATAGCTGACGTATTTCCTGACTTATTTGCATAGCTACTGCCTGACAGAGTGGCGTAGATCCTTTTCGAGTGGCATTTACTGGGTCCGATATGTACGACAAACATACGAAGATATATGGCTGTAGGCAGAGTATCAGATCGTAGTGATGGTTAGACTTGAATTGAATAATAGTTCATGTACATTAGATGGAGTACTTTCGCTGCCTACTTATCAGCTCGGCGTGCTAATTGATTTGTCCGTGCATATATCGCAAGGCCGTTAATGAGTGTATATGCCTCGCGCTCGTGATAGCCCAACCTTTGTATATGGGGTCACGGTTTCTTTATCGGTACTTGTGCGTCGTCGTGCAAGCTTTCTGTGCTTACGCTATTGATGTATCAGTCCATAACTGGGCACAGGTTATTCCGCTGCGATACAGGTATGCTGAACGCGCGTCTGTTAGCAATAGCCAACGCGATATATACGCGCGCGGCGGGTACACCGTGATTCGCGAGGCAATACAGCGCCGCACGATGTCCCGCCCGCTGATTGTACGGAATGCGTAGCCGTACTGCAGCTTCCCGCAGCAGACGCAGCGCGCTCGGGGGTCCGTCGTAGACCGCTGCGGGTTCAGCAGAAGCGGGTCAATCTTCGCCTCGCATTGCTTGCGCATAGGGCCCACCATTTTGCAAACTGTGAGTATGTTAGCAAATTATATTGTTTTAACCAATGACTTGCGTCCAAATATTAGCCAATAGCACGGTACTGTAAGGCTGGTTGTTATTATTAGGCAAAATATTAAAATGTTTTAAAATATTACTATTTGGCTTAGCTTTCATATATTAATATTAGATTTCCAAACAAATACATACTTTACATGCAATATAAATTGACTAAAACAATTATCTACCGCGCGCGCATGCATTCGTCGGGTACGGTGCACGGGAGCAGATACCGCAATGACCGTGCAGTCGCGCGCCTTCATTGCACGATGGCAGTGTTGAGTCCCAGGTGAAGTAAACAATATATATATTCGCAAAGTCCCTACAAAAAGCGCTGGTTGTGAAGCCTACTTTAATATTAAAAAATACTATCGTCTCTACTTTAGAAAGTCTGTGGAAAATAGCATCGCCGAGCTCTTACAAATGCGGTCTGTGAAGCTTATATTAAAAATATTAATACTATTAATATCATCTTTACTTTGAAAAGTGTGTGGAAAATAACATCCCAGAGCTCTTACAAAATACTGGTCTGTGAAGTCTACATTAATGTTAATAGATATCTCTATTTGAGAAGTGTGCAGAGCTCTTGGAAAATAAAGTAGTTACTGTGCCCGATTTGCAATACATACGATAGGTTTTGCGTCGCTGAATGTCAATAATCAAGTATCTGCGCAGCTCGCCTGGCTGTTTGCAACCAATCGATGAGTTTCGTGCTCGGCAGAAATGTTTACCTTACGTCCAATCGCGAGGGAGAGAGGCGGTCTGATCGTGCGACAGATCCAGTCAGTGTCGCAGGTCGGCAGGTATTGCCCAATCAGGGCGCGAGTTAATTGTGTCCGCTTTTTGGCTATTTTTGTAATTTATGCATAGTTAAGTCGAGTCAGAAAGATAGGCGCGGTCGGTAAGATGGGAGGAAACTGTATTAGCCAGGCCGGGTGTAGCCATGCGAAAAGGCAGGAAAAAGCAGCAAGAAAGGAAACGGACGGACTGATTGACAGACGGACGGACACGCTACAAGGTTAGAAGCGGAGCGACTAGCGGTCTGGGCGCCCGCTCCGCGGACGCTAGGGCATGGTTGATTGGTGTAGAGAGGGTTGGCCACCTCCGCTGCGCTGCGGTGGGCTTAGCGTTTCTACGTACAACAAAGTAACATATAGTACATGTATACTGTGTTCTACTTACATTACGCTCCAAAACAACACCGCACACAGTATCCTTAGTGCTCACATGTTTTGGTATATATGACCAGGGTTTAACATGATCTGCAAGATGAGCACCATCTTACCCGGGAAGGTTTTGTCTATAATCGCATTTGAGCGCATAGCTCCCAAAATGACACGAATCGGAGGCGTGCGTGGCTGGAAAGCTAACCAATGCTGTTCAGAAGACATGTCAGTATCAGTGATGATTCAAATTGGCATAGACCGGTGAGGAATCCCAGTTTAGCTGGAGTAAATACGTCTACTCAAACATAATATCATCTGTCACGTCATCGCCGTGAGGCAGTCGACACCATATCATTGATTGCGACGGTCTATTAGAGAAAGGTTTAGTCAGCTCCTCGCGCGAAGTATCTTTTAGGACAGGTAGATTTTGCCGATAGTCGCGACAAACACCAATATTATGTGCTGCAATTGTTCTGCTGAGCTCTTTATGATATTTTTGAAGGGTGTTTCCACTATCTTTCGCATGCATTGATTCTACTTGCATAGATGCCGCACATACTGACTTATTTGCATAGTTTCTGACTGATAGAGTGGCGTAGACCCTTTCGAGTGACATTTACTGGCTCCGATATGTATGACGAACATACGAAGCCACATAACTGTAGGCAGATTATCAGATCGTAGATATCTTAGACTTGATTCGAATCGTCGCTCAGGTACATTATATGAAGTACTTTTGCTGCCTATTTATCAACTCGGCGTGCTATTTGATGTATCCGTGCATATATTGCGAGGTGTGTATACCACGCGCTCGTGATATCTAAAACCTATGTATAGGATCACTGTCGCTTTCTCGGTACATTTTCGTCGTCATGCTGGCTTACTGTGCTTACGCTTCTGATGTATCAGTTTATATGACCAGGTGCGTCACTAACTGGGCACAGGTCAGACTGCAGAGATACAGGCTAGCTGACTGCGTGTCTTTTGGATGATATATACGCGCGCGGCGGGTACGCCTTATAGTCACCAGCGACTTAATCCGGCTCCTAGCTCTTCAAATATGGACATGGAGGTAAAGTATAGTACTGCGTACAGATACATCGACCTGCCACGCACACCTGTATGGTCAACACTATCGCACACGTCCTCACGTCTATATAGACAGCAGCTTATTTCTCGCGCGTGGTGCGCACTCAATACTGTAGTTTCAATTCTGAGCGCGCATAAGTGTAATATAGTCTGTGAGCGTTAGTGGTACATATAGCATGATTTAGCTTGTGTCCAAATGCGTGAGTGTACTTGCCGTCTACGGTGACGCGTATATAGATAGGGACGGCCAGCTTGCAGAGATACACAGTACATACCTCGTGCTAGTTATTATATGAAACGCGCTACGCTTTATAGGTGCGTCAACACGCTTGGTAGCGCCACAGTCAGCTTACAGTATGTGCGACCCCAAGCCTTGCACCGTCAGCCAGTATACAAACCTATGCGGGGTAAGGGGCTATAAGGATGTATATCCAAATCACCTGCTCTTCTGCTGCTTCTTTTACTCGATGTACTTGACATTTCGGGCGGTCAGCTTGCGAAGGCGGCTGCGCCTCTTTTTTTTCTTGGGGTACCTGCCAGAACCCATCGCCTTCTTGACGCTCGCCAGGCTTTCCTGGCGGCGCACTTCGGCCGACTCAGGTGGTGGAAGCTTTTCCTCCGAGAGCTTAACCGCTTTTGGGCCGTTCTCGCAGACAATACAGCGCCGCACGATGCCCCTCCCGCAGATTGTACGGAATGTGTAGCCGTACTGCAGCTTCCCGCAACCGACGCAGCGCGCTCGGGGATCCGTCGTAGACCGCTGCGGGTTCAGCAGAAGCGGGTCAATCTTCGCCTCGCATTGCTTGCACGTAGGGCCCACCATTTTGCAAACTGTGAGTATGTTAGCAAATTATATTGTTTTAACCAATGACTTGCGTCCAAATATTAGCCAATAGCACGGTACTGTAAGGCTGGTTGTTATTATTAGGCAAAATATTAAAATGTTTTAAAATATTACTATTTGGCTTAGCTTTCATATATTAATATTAGATTTCCAAACAAATACATACTTTACATGCAATAAAAGTGACTAAAACAATTATGTACCGTGCGCGCATGCATTCGTCGGGTACGGTGCACGGGAGCAGATACCGCAATGACCGTGCAGCCGCGCGCCTTCATTGCACGGTGGCAGTGGTGAGTGCCAGGTAAAGTAAACAATATATATATTCGCAAAGTCCCTACAAAAAGCGCTGGTCGTGAAGCCTACTTTAAAATTAAAAAAACTATCGTCTCTACTTTAGAAAGTCTGTGGAAAATAGCATCGCCGAGCTCTTACAAATGCGGTCTGTGAAGCTTATATTAAAAATATTAATATTATTAATATCATCTTTACTTTGAAAAGTGTGTGGAAAATAACATCCCAGAGCTCTTACAAAATACTGGTCTGTGAAGTCTACATTAATAGTGATAAATATCTCTATTTGAAAAGTGTGCAGAGCTCTTAGAAAATAAAGTGGTTACTGTGCCCGATTTGCAGTACATACGATAGGTTTTGCGTAGCTAAATGTAAATACGCAATCGTCAGCCCAGCTCGCCTTGGTGCTTACATCCAATCGGTGCGTTTCGGGCTGGGCAGAAATGTTTACCTTACGTCCAATCGCGAGGGCGAGAGGCGGTTTGGTCGTGGGACAGATCCAGTCAGTGTCGCAGGTCGGTAGGTATTGCCCAATCAGGGCGCGAGTTAATTGTGTAACGCTTTTGGATATATTTGTAATTTATGCATAGCTAGGTCGAGTCAGAAAGGTAGGCGCGGTTGGTAGGATGGGAGGAAACTGTATAAGACAGGCCGAGTGTAGCCATGCGGAAAGGCAGGCAAAAGCAGCAAGAGAGGAAACGGACGGACTGATTGACAGACGGACGGACGGACGGACAGACACGCTGCAAGGTTAGGGAGCGGTAAACTAGCGCTCTGGGCGCCCGCTCCGCGGACGCTAGGGCATGGTTTGTTGGTGTAGAGAGGGCCGACCACCTCCGCTGCGCTGCGGTGTGCTTAGATTTTCGACTTAAAACGAAGCTACTTATAATAAATGTAAACTGTGATCTACTTATGTTACGGTTGAAACCAACACTGCACATAATATCCTTAGGGTTCACGTGTTATGATAGACTTGACCAGGGCTTAACGTGATCTGCAAGATGAGAACTATCTTACCCGGAAAGGTTTTGTCTATAATCTCGTTTGAGCGCATTGCTCCCAAAATGACACGAATCGGAGGCGCGCGTGGTTGCAAAGCTAATATATGCTCTACGGAAGACGGGTCAGTATCAATGATGCTACGAAATATGCGTAGATCGGTGAGGAATCCCAGTGTAGCTAGAGTAAATACGCCTACTCACACATAGTACCCATCTGCACGTCATCGCCGTGAGGCAGTCGACACATATCATTGATTGCGACGGTCGAATAGAGCAATGTTAATCAGCTCCGCGCGCGAAGTATCTTTTAGGATAGGTAGTATTTGCCGATGGTCGCCACAAACATCAATATTATGCATTGAAGTTATTCTGCTGAGCTGTTTGTGATGTTACTGAAGGGTCTTTCCACAATCTTCCGCATGCATTTATCTTACTTGCATAGCTGACGTATTACCTGACTTATTTGTATAGCTACTGACTGACAGAGTTGCGTAAATCCTTTCCGACTGACATTATACTGGGTCCGATATGTACGACAAAAGGCCTCGTCCAGATCGGACGAAGAGGCACCACTGCGTGCACATTTTTTTTTACCGGCTGCAACATACGAAGATATATGGCTGTAGGCAGAGTATCAGATCGTAGTGATGGTTAGACTTGAATTGAATAATAGTTCATGTACATTAGATGGAGTACTTTCGCTGCCTACTTATCAGCTCGGCGTGCTAGTTGATGTGTCCGTGCATATATCGCGAGGTCGTTAATGAGTGTATTTGCCACGCGCTCGTGATACCCAACCTATGCATGGGGTCCCTGTTTCCTTATCGGGACGTTTGCGTCGTCGTGCTAGCTTTCTGTGCTTACGCTATTGATGTTTTAGTCTGTATAATCAAGTGCGGCACTAACTGGGCACAGGCCATTCCGCAGCGATACAGGTATGCTGAACGCGCGTCTGTTAGCAGTAGCCAACGCGATATATACGCGCGAGGCGGGCACACCTTATAGTCATCCGCAACTCAACCGAGCTCTTATCTTGGTCATTATAGACAGGACACTAAAGTACAATATTGCGTTCAGACACATCGACTTGCCACGTCCATCTGTACGGTCTGCACTGTCACGCAGTGGTAGTATCTATGTAAACAGCAGCTTATTCGTCGCACGTAGTTCCCACTCAATACTGTGGTTTAAATTGTGAGCGCCAATTAGTGCAATATACGCTATAAGAGCTGATGCTACAGATAACATGGTTTTGCGTGTGCCCACGTGAGCGAGTGTACGTGCCATCTACGGTGACGCGTACGCAGATAGGAACGGCCAGCTTACAGAGGTACACAGTACATACCTCGTGCTAGTTATTATATGAAACGCGCTACGCTCTATAGGTGCGTCAACACGCTTGGTAGCGCCACAGTCAGCTTACAGTATGTGCGACCCCAAGCCTTGCACCGTCAGCCAGTATACAAACCTATGCGGGGTAAGGGGCTATAAGGATGTATATCCAAATCACCTGCTCTTCTGCTGCTTCTTTTACTCGATGTACTTGACATTTCGGGCGGTCAGCTTGCGAAGGCGGCTGCGCCTCTTTTTTTTCTTGGGGTACCTGCCAGAACCCATCGCCTTCTTGACGCTCGCCAGGCTTTCCTGGCGGCGCACTTCGGCCGACTCAGGTGGTGGAAGCTTTTCCTCCGAGAGCTTAACCGCTTTTGGGCCGTTCTCGCAGACAATACAGCGCCGCACGATGCCCCTCCCGCAGATTGTACGGAATGTGTAGCCGTACTGCAGCTTCCCGCAGCAGACGCAGCGCGCTCGGGGATCCGTCGTAGACCGCTGCGGGTTCAGCAGAAGCGGGTCAATCTTCGCCTCGCATTGCTTGCACGTAGGGCCCACCATTTTGCAAACTGTGAGTATGTTAGCAAATTATATTGTTTTAACCAATGACTTGCGTCCAAATATTAGCCAATAGCACGGTACTGTAAGGCTGGTTGTTATTATTAGGCAAAATATTAAAATGTTTTAAAATATTACTATTTGGCTTAGCTTTCATATATTAATATTAGATTTCCAAACAAATACATACTTTACATGCAATAAAAGTGACTAAAACAATTATGTACCGTGCGCGCATGCATTCGTCGGGTACGGTGCACGGGAGCAGATACCGCAATGACCGTGCAGCCGCGCGCCTTCATTGCACGGTGGCAGTGGTGAGTGCCAGGTAAAGTAAACAATATATATATTCGCAAAGTCCCTACAAAAAGCGCTGGTCGTGAAGCCTACTTTAAAATTAAAAAAACTATCGTCTCTACTTTAGAAAGTCTGTGGAAAATAGCATCGCCGAGCTCTTACAAATGCGGTCTGTGAAGCTTATATTAAAAATATTAATATTATTAATATCATCTTTACTTTGAAAAGTGTGTGGAAAATAACATCCCAGAGCTCTTACAAAATACTGGTCTGTGAAGTCTACATTAATAGTGATAAATATCTCTATTTGAAAAGTGTGCAGAGCTCTTAGAAAATAAAGTGGTTACTGTGCCCGATTTGCAGTACATACGATAGGTTTTGCGTAGCTAAATGTAAATACGCAATCGTCAGCCCAGCTCGCCTTGGTGCTTACATCCAATCGGTGCGTTTCGGGCTGGGCAGAAATGTTTACCTTACGTCCAATCGCGAGGTCGATAGACGGTCCGATCGTGCGACAGATCCAGTCAGTGTCGCAGGTCGGCAGGTATTGCCCAATCAGGGCGCGAGTTAATTGTGTGACGCTTTTGGATATATTTGTAATTTTGGCATAGTTAGGTCGAGTCAGAAAGGTAGGCGCGGTCGGTAAGATGGGAGGAAACTGTATTAGACAGGCCGGTGTAGCCATGCGAAAGGGTAGGAAAAAGCAGCAAGAAAGGAACCGGACGGACTGACGGACGGACAGACCGACAGGCTACAAGGTTAGAAGCGGAGCGACTAGCGGTCTGGGCGCCCGCTCCGCGGACGCTAGGGCATGGTTGGCTGGTGTAGTGTGGGCTGTCCGCCTCCGCTGCGCTACGGCTGATGAAAGAACATTCTGAAATCAAAGCTAAATGTATTATATGTATTACGTGCCCTACCAAGTCCGCGTCCGAAAGATCTCCCTGTATACAATATTGTTGGTGTGTACGTTCCCGTCCTCATCGATGGCCTCTGGATCTACAGCAATCTTGATCGCCTTCCTTGAAGTCACTCTCGACAACGCAACATAAAGCTGCCCATGTGCGAAGACCGGTGATTCCAAGTAGATACCCACGTGGTGGATCGATTGTCCTTGGGCCTTGTTGATAGTCATGGCGAACGCTGGAACCACGGGGAACTGCTTACGCTTGAGTTTGAACGGGAACTCCTTGTCATCGTCCTCACTATAAAAGACGATCAGAGGAATGAACACCTTCTTACCCTTGAACGGCCCGGACATAATGCTGGCCTCGATGCTTCTCTCGCGCAGTGACACAACCCAAAGCCGCGTTCCATTGCAAAGTCCCGCGTCGCTATTCAGGTTTCTAATCATGATGATAGGTGTTCCAACCTTCAGAACAATCCTGTGCGGAGGGATACCGGAGAAGTTAAGCGAGTTCAAGAACTCCTGCTCAAACATGTTTGCATCCGCGACCCCTTCGAGGCTGTCCACCGAGAGATACTCCTTCGTTTCACCCGACAGCCGTTCCGCAACCATGTCGTTGATACGCTGAACACTTGCATTTGTGGGGGCTAGTATGGCTCGCTCAACGAAGTATTCATCGGGTAAATTCTCAGTATCGACGCCCGGGTACACCGCATTTATGAGTGCGTTGACGTTGCGGACTCGTCGGTCATCTTCAACTTCGTCCAAGTCTCGCTCGTGCTCCTCGTCCGCCGGAGGTAGTAGCCTGAAACTTGGGGGAGGCTCCATATCCACGTCTTCTTCATCAGAGGTCATTTGTTGTACCCGTCGTTCTGGAATGATACACATGTCGCGTGGAAGGCAGATGTCGCCATCACCGATCTCATGGTTGACTGGATAACGACCTTCTCCAATCTGAAGTAAAAATTCAGAGAATTCCGCTAACTCAGCCGCACTGGCCGCGTCTGGGGCGGTGCGGACACGCATGTTCTCGGTTAACCGCACTTGACGCAAATGCTCCCATAGGGGCGAAGACTTGAAGCAAGCTTGAATCGTCTCCGCACGCGTAGCATCCTTCAGTACAGGTAGAATCTGGCGGTGATCACCGCTGAACACCATTACCTTTCCGCCGAACGGCTCCAGCTCGTTCTTCATAATATCCCGTAGCGACCTGTCAACAGCCTCAAAGCAAGCTCGGTTCATCATCGGCGCTTCGTCCCAAATGATCAAACTCGCGCTACGAATCAATTCGGCTTTTTGGCTCTGCCATGAAAGGCTGCACGTCGACGTCTCTGTTAGTTTGAGGGGAATCCGGAACGTCGAATGCGCGGTATGACCTCCAGTTAACAAAGTGGCTGCAATCCCACTCGATGCAACCGCGATGGCAACCTTACGTTGCATCCGAACGCGAGCGAGTATTTGCTCGAGTAGAAACGACTTTCCTGTTCCACCTGGACCATCCAAAAAGAAAAGCTTCTCCCCTCCAACCGGTCTGCTCACAGCAGCAATAACTTAGTCAAAAATATCCCTCTGGTTGCTGTTCAAGTGGTCTGCCTGCTCCGCAACATGCTCCAGTTCGTTTTGGGGGTACGCATCAATCTCTTGCTGGACAACATCAACAGACGCTGTATCCGGGTCGTCCACTTGAGCAGATACATCGTCGTAATCGGCTAGCAGAGGAAGGCCGTACATGTCGAGGGACTTTTGGTTCGAAACCAAGTAATCAGCCAAATTCTTCAACGCCTTGTACTCCGCCATTCGAAGACGCACCTGCTCTTCGCGTACATTATGCAGGTCTGCGTCTCTTACCTCAATGCTTCGTGCATAATCCTCTGACATATCCTTCTTGAACCTGTCCCATAGATCTTTGGCATTACCAGGCATGGAGTAAACCAAAATGATGCCGAAGAGTTGGCGTAGCTGGTACGGCATCTTGACCTCGGCGGCTTCGCGTAAGCAATGTATCCACTCGTCGTCATTTTCCAAATACCCAAGCGCCAAAGCGGCTTGCTGATATGTAGGATGTTCCGTACCATCAACCGTTCGAAGATCCGCAAAGGACTTAGGCGAGCGTCGGTTACACAGGAGAAGTCGCAAGTAGAAGCGTTCCGGGTCCTGCGGAGATACGTGTACCAAGCGTCCCAGAGAAGCAACGTACTTCTTGTACGGTTCCCACGTCTTGTGTTTCGTCCACCTGTATTTCCGTGGTACATCCTTGTACAGTAGATTTGCCGTAGCTTCTGGGTTACGCGCGCACAGCTCGAAAAACTCCGTCAGCATTGATCTGGCCCCGCGGTTAATCAAGTTGTGAAGCTGGGGGGTCGTCGCTTGGTCGCGATAAGCAACCATGCTCATTCTTTCCAAATGGATAGGTAGCGTCACAACAGAATGTGTTGATCCTTGTGTTGGATGCATGAATAGCCGCATGCAAGCTTCTACCGGAGAAATATACCTCCCGAGGAGATACTGAAGAATTTCGTTCGCCCGAATTTCTTCGCCTTCAATCGTGATTGTCGTCATGTCCGAGCCCTTGTAGACGTACTTGTAGATGTACTTGATGGCCTTGTTCGTGGCACAAACTTCGACGTTGATGTGGCAGTTGTATTTCTGCGACAGGAACGGATTGTAGGGGACCACCCATTGATTGATGGTCGCGTTGTCCCATACTTTCCCCTTATGGCACAAAATTCCATCCGGACGGCGACCACGCTTGTACGTGGGGTATTTGTCGGGGGTCATCACCGTTTCGTCCGCGAGCGCCTTTGGAAACTTCTTGGAGCACCTTCCGTTCTTCATGCACGGGCAGTTCGGGTTCTGTTGACCACAGGGTCCATGCAGCATATTGGAAATCACCGTATCGTACAGCTCGGGGTACTTCTCTTTATCCGGGAGCTCAGCGGACACCAACTTATCGACGTCTTCCTTGCTAGTGGGCATGTCCTCCGGACGCAGGATAAGCAGTATGTGGGCGTGGGGAAGACCACGCTTCTGATATTCCACTACATGGACTCGAGCGGCTTGAATCCCCAGCACACCCTCATCGAGATCCTTGTTAAGAGCTTTTAGTTTCTCCATGAACACGCGAGCCACGATGTCCGGTCGGTCGGATGCTTTCTCTCCACGGCGTAAGTTTTCCTTGATCTCAGGCCAGTTCGGGTTGCATGTCATCGTAATGAACAGGTTTGGGGCTCCTGTTTCACGGACGATTGCCATGGCATCCAAGAAGCGTTGGTACATGTAGCGGGGGCCACCTGTAAACTTCGGAGGTATGATGATCTTGCGCCCAACCTCACCCGCATCTGGCTCCGCTGACTCCTGCTCCGTATTATTCCCACGGCGAGTCCTACGTATGGCCGCCTCGTCGTCAGCTGCCATTCTGTGGATTTCAACAGACTCGCCACGCAACGCGTCCGTGAGTCCCTGGAGGGTTTCCAATCGATACTGGAGTTGGTTCTTCTTGATGAAGCGCAGGCGCTCTTGTTCGCATTTGGCCCATTGGTCAACGCAGTATTGCTGCGTCAGTCGCCCACCGCGCAGGATAAGAGAATTACTAACCGTCCGGTCGTAAAGCAGATACGCCTCATATTCCCGAACGGACATGGTTAAGGGGTCACCGTGGCGATCGAGGGGATTACCAACGTACGGGATATCGTAAGTCCAGCCATTATCCCCGTACGGAAAGAGTAGAGGGTACTGCAGCGGGTCGTAGGTAACGCTCCTCTCAAAGATGCGCTTGAAACCTCCTCCTGTCGTGTGTAGGATTATATCCCGATGCTCAGCCGCGTTTGTATCAATCACAACGGCTGCCACCTCTGATGCAGTTGGGGTGTTATGCGTACCCGGGTTCGCATTCCGTGTGACGTGCAGACGCAGCTTAAGGTGATCCCCCTCCGGAATAAAATTACTCAAGGCTAATGACGGATCATGGTCATCAACGTCTTCCCCTGCCGCTCGGCGTCGTTCGTGCTCCCTGATGGCTGCTGCATACGCATCCCAGCCACGATCTATAAAAAATCTACGCGCGTTGATGAATTCTTGTGTGTACGGATTGTGCGCCACCATCATCTGGTCAATCGTTTCCATGACGGCGCGATCGAGGCCTTGCGTCATGTTCATACGGCTTCGCACACGTGCATCTATGTCTGGATCGTTAAAGTAAACTTGGGCATACATGGAGCGGCCGAATGTTGGAGGTAGTAACGATCCCAAGCGATGGCACACTGACCCTTGTACACGGAAGTTGTAGACACCATTCCGTGTCACGCTTTCGTCGACGTTGAGAGGCCGAGACCGCGAAGCTCCCATGGACGTAAATGCGAATACGTTGTTGTAGGCTCGGATTGACCGCATGAAGGTCGGGTTTTCGAAAAGTGATAGTAGAGCATCAGGTGCTGTTCGCGAAGATGGAACGAACACCAGTCCGTTACGACAGCAGCATCCGTCGGTTTCTTGCGGAAACTTCCAAGCGTTGCAGTAGTGACAAACTCGCTCGTTCTCCCCGTTGTCGTCCGTGTAACGCGTAAAGTAATGACGGCCACCAGCCACCGTGGAAGGGTCAAAACTATCGTGGTACGCGAGGCCCTTCTTATACTGCCGAGATCGCCTGCGAAACCGCTCTTGCTCTTTTCGCTGATCCCTTTGTTCTTCCGTCATGGCTTCTCTTCGAGCTCTGTGCGCGGCTGCGTCCCGCTCATGCTCTGCTTGACGCTGCTCATCCGTCATGCCCCCTCTATGGTCCCTTCGTGCCGCTGTATTCTGATCGCGATCTACTTGGCGCTGCTCATCCGTCATGCCCCCTCTATGGTCTCTTCGTGCCGCTGTACTCTCATCGCGATCTACTTGGCGCTGCTCATCCGTCATGCCCCCTCTATGGTCTCTTCGCGCCGCTGTATTCTCATCGCGACCTACTTGGCGCTGCTCATCCGTCATGCGCCCTCTATGGTCTCTCCGCGCAGCTGTGTTTTGATCGCGCTCAGCTTGGCGCTGCTCATCCGTCATGCCCCCTCTGAAGTCTCTCCGCTGTGCTGTGTTTACATGACGCTCAGCGTGACGCTGCTCATCTGACATGCCGTTCCTGCGATATCGGTATTTTGGTCACGCTCCGCTTGGCGCTGTGCATCTGACATGCCTTCCCTGCGACTGTCGTGTCCCACTGCATCACGAATCCTTGCATTTTGACTATCCTTCTCTGTTCTTGTGGCTCTGTGGTTGGACTGCGCATCTCGATAATACGCTTGATGAGCTGCCAGGTCTTCTGGAGCCATTCGATCGCGTCGTACCCTCGCTAGCTCGGCATCTCGTCCGCGGTCTAGGATAACCCGGGAGTCGGATCTGTTAGCTCTACGTATCCGCTTCCTCTCCGCATCCTTCGCTCGTGTCCGTAGTTTTTGTGAGCTCGTCATAGCGGCTCGCCTGGCCCGTGTTCTTTCCGCATCGCGCGCACGTTTAGCCGCAGCTCTATCGTCTGCATTCCCTGACGCTCCAATCTGGAAGCCGCGGGCATTGTCGACAGGGTGTTCGCAATGCGCGTCCTCCTCAAATGGTCGTTGATGCTCAGCAGGATCGTCTTCTTCTGTCTGCTCCTCACTCTCTACCGCCGGACCAGTTACTCTCATCTGTCCGGATTCAGTTGGTGCTGGGGTTTCAACGAACTCAAGCTGCTCCAATTCTTGGATTGCCTTGCGGTAGCGGGCCTCTGCGGTACGAGGCCTCTGTTTACGGAGTTGTCTATCCTTACGCGATTCTTCGTGGGATTGGGATGCGTTCTCACGCCGGGCTCGTTGCACGCGATCATCTAGCTCCTCGCGGGTAATTCTAACCACTGGACAGAGTTAGTCGAGTTAATTTTGCACCAAAGCCCGCTACACAATTGTTGGGGAACCTTTTTCTTTTCCTCGGGCCTCTTGCCATGTCCTTCTATCTTGAACGCGTCTTTCGCCTGATCTAAATGGAAAATAATTACATGGGCGGTTAGACTCGAAAGTCTAAGTGCACTGGGAGCTATTCTACAGCTATTTTGTATAATATAAGCACCAGAACATGGACACGGTAGCTTAAGCAACGTGGTATTCGAATAGAACCCCGAACTTTCCTTTCCAGTACTAACCCAGAAGCCCTCTGTGAATATAGCACACCACTGTCATTTCCATCCCGGCTCCTCGGATTACAAATAACTTAGGGGTATCGTCACTCCAGGCGGCTTGTTGGTCCAGTCAGCTTTAGCTTAGGCCCTTCCCTTGGCCGACGTGTTACAGCCCTCAGCTCACGTTCCGCGGGCCCAAATTACCTTGCACTACTGTGGACCAAGCAGCTGTACATGGTAATTCAGACGCCGCATCGCGTTGTTGCCTCTTGGGTACGTCAAAGCTGTTGCCTCAGCCCTGTTGAGTGGTTGCCCAGGTCTGTTTGATACCGTCCAGCCCTTCAGGTCATGTCAGTAGTATGCACAGGGTGTCCGAGAACGACCCAGCCCCTCACGGGGCTCACACAGTTCCGAAAATGCTCTAAAACTGTCTATTATGACGCTATGCTATCTAAGTGTACAGGCGCGGGGCTCACTCATGCTCTTAAAGTGTTTTTTGTCTTGATCTCTTGTTCTTGAGCTGTCCTTGCACTTGGTCTTGGGCTCCTTGCTCTTGTGAGACCGACTGCTGCATTCATTTCCGTCCCGCCAAAAGTGCTCTCGCAAAGTGTGTTTTGATGTGGGAGCTCACACTTTAAGAGCACCTCTGTATTGCGGGACCGTAACGACTCTTCCGCATGTGGCTGTAACTTCGGTTTGGCCAATTGGCAGCACGCGCCACTCGCTTTTGGAGCGTGGACACTCGCGGTGGGTCTAGGACCCCTAGGCGCGTGCATAGTGGTAGACGCTCCCAGTCACACCCACCCCAACCTGATTGCTATCGCTACCAACTGCCATACCACTGTGGAGTCTCGGGGCAAGCCTCAGACTGTATCCTGAGAGGTCTCTCTTGAATATATAGTAGGGCAAGGAGCCCATCGCCCGTACATACATGCATATACATCTAAAACTACCCTACTGCTATTATACAGCCAGCGCACCTTGTCCTCTCCGCGCCGTCGCTCAAAAATCCAATTTTGTGTTTTGAATGAAAAGTGAGTCGAAAAATATTGCACAATCAGGGCGCGAGTTAATTGTGTAACGCTTTTGGATATATTTGTAATTTTTGCATAGTGAGGTCGAGTCAGAAAGGTAGGCGCGGTCGGTAAGATGGGAGGAAACTGTATTAGACAGGCCGGTGTAGCCATGCGAAAGGGTAGGAAAAAGCAGCAAGAAAGCAACCGGACGGACTTATTGACAGACGGACGGACACGCTACAAGGTTAGAAGCGGAGCGACTAGCGCTCTGGGCGCCCGCTCCGCGGACGCTAGGGCATGGTTGGTTGGTGTAGAGAGGGTTGACCACCTCCGCTGCGCTGCGGTGGGCATAGATTTATTACTCAAAGCAAAGCTTCGTAATGTATGTATACTTATGTTACGTTCCAAAACAACACCGCACACAATACCCTTAGTGTTCTAATGTTATGCCTCACTAACCGCCTCTGGATCGTGTACCGCTTGCTTTTCTTAAAGTCACTTTTGGAAACATCACATATAAATATGTAGGCGTGACAGCTCGATGTTGCCGATAGATACCCGAGTAATAGATCTAGATCGAATGCGTATTGTTGATCGTCATAGTAAAGGTATACATGACCTGGGTTTAACGCGATCTGCAAGATGTGCACCATCTTATATGGGAAGGATTTGTCTATAATCTCATTTGAGCGCATAGCTCCCAAAATGATTCCAATCGGGGGCGCCCGAGGCTGCAAATGTAATATATGCTGTTCGGAAGAGGGGTCAGATTTTATGATGTTATAAAATTGGCATATATCGGTGAGGAATCCCAGTTAAGCTGGCGTAAATACGCCTACTCAAACATCTTACCATCTGCACGTCGTCGCCGTGAGGCAGTCGACACCATATCTTTAATTGCGACGGTTTATTAGAGCAAGGTTTGGTCGGCTCCTCGCGCAAAGTATCTTTTAGGACAGGTAGTATTTGCCGATGGTCGCCACAAACACCAATAGTATGCCTTGAAATTGTCCCGCTAAGCTCTTTATGATATTACTGAAGAGACTTTCCACTATATTTCGCTTGTATTAATCTTACTTGTATAGCTGACTTACTTACTGACTGATTTGCGTAGCTACTGCCTGACCGAGTGGCGTAGATCCATTCCGATTGGCATTTACTGGTTCCGATATGTATGACGAACATACGAAGCCACATGGCCGTAGACAAATTATCAGATCATAGATATCTTAGACTTGATTCGAAAAGTAGATCATGTACATTAGATAAAGTACTTTCGGTGTCTAGCTAACAGCCCGGCGTGCTATTGGATATGTCCGTGTTTATTCCGCAATGTCGCGAATGGTGTAGTCGTGATAACCAGCACCCATGTATTGGGTCACTGCTACAATATCGGTACTTTCGCATCGTCGTGCTAGCTTACAGTACTTACGCATATTATGCATCCGTCTATATGATCAAGCGCGTTGCTAATTAGGCACAGGTCATACCCGCGGTGATGCAGGCAGCCTGACACAGGCCGGCTGACCAGGCTTCTGTTAGCAGTAGGAAAAAACAATATATACGCGCCGGCAGGTACACATTACAGCCACCCGCGACTCAACCGAGCTCTTATCGCTAAAGTAAAGTACTGCGTACAGACACATCTCCTTGCGATGGCCGCTTGTATGGTCATCGCTACCGCATACGTGGTTGTGTCCATGTTGACAGCAGCTTATTCATCGCGCATAGTGCTCACTCAATACTGAAGCCTTACATTCGTGAGCGCACATTAGTGAAATATAAACTATGAGGGTTGGTGGTACAGATAGCATGGGTTTGCGTGTGCCAAGTGAGCAAGTGTATTTTTATCTACGGTAGCGCGTGTGCAGATAGGGATGGTCAGCTTGCAAGGGTACGCAGTAGATACCATGCGCTAATTATTACATGAAACGCGCTACGCTCTGTAGGTGCGTCAACACAATTGGCAGCATCATAGTCAGTTTACCATATGTGCGGCTCCAAGCCTCGCACTGTAGCCAATATACTTAATACAAAGATAGGTAGAAACATGGAGGCCTAAAAGGGTATATTTACCAATTACTTGCTCTTCTGCTGCTTCTTTTGCTCGATGTACTTGGCGTTTCGGGCGGTCAGCTTGCGAGGGCGGCTGCGCCTCTTTTTCTTCTTGGGGTACCAGTCAGGACCCATCGCCTTCTTGACGTTCGCCAGGCTTTCCTTGCGGCGCACTTCGGCCGAATCAGGTGGTGGGGGCCTTTCCTCACAGAAATCAACCGCTTTTGGGCCGTTCTTGCAGGGAATACAGCGCCGCACAAAATCTCGTCCAATATTGGCCTTGCACGGGGGTCTCGCCATGTTGCAAACTGTGAATAAACTATTATAATTTATTGTGTATTTCAATGGTTTTGTCCTTTCACAATAAGCCTGATGCTCGATTTATAATGCATGTATATAGAGGTCGAATTATTAAATCAAGGTCTAAAAAAGTACAAATCGATCTAGTTAGTCTAGCTGATAATTGTGTAATTCAATCTCAGATAAAAATTAGAGCCTGTCTCTTTCCATCTCATTCTTACGCGTATTAATAGTTCTACGCTCTGACTATGCACGATCTAGGCTATAAAACGGATGAACATTCCATCTGCAAAACACAATACTAACGTGCGTAAAATTATGCTCGATTCATAATGCATGCAAATAGAGGTCGTTTTATTAAATCGAGGTCTAAAAAAGTACAGCTAGTCTGGCTGATAAATGGAAAAAAATTGGAGCCTGCCTCTTTCCATGTCATTTTTACGCGTATTAAAAGTTCTACGCTCCGACCATGCTCGATCTAGGCTATAAAACGGATGAACATTCCATCTTCAAAACACAATACTAACGTGCGTAAAATTATTAGGTATTCCGACGAATATTTACTACTGGGAGTATATTATCATTTAGGCAAAAAATTAAAAAAAATATTATATGATAAACGTGAAATTGTTTTTACCATAAAATACGTCAAAACAATATACTTAGTATTAGCCAATACACGGCCATTTAATGCTGGTACGCATTATTAAGCAAAGACATTATAAATAAAATTTTGCAATCGCTTAAATAATGCTGTTTTCATTTCTCGAGCAAAACATAGTTTAAGCAATAACAATGACTTTAAACAATACCACGTAGGTACCATGCGCGCATGCAGTGCGGTGCCCGGATGCAGCTAACGCAAATGTCGTGAAGTCTACTTTAAATTTTTTTTTACATAATGACAAAAATACTCTACTTTGAAAAAGTGCGTGGAAAATAACATCGCAGAGCTCATAGAAAATAAAGTGGTTACTGTGCCCGACTTGCAGTACATACGACAGGTTTTGCGTAGCTGAATGTCAATAATCAAGTATCTGCGCAGCTCGCCTGGCTGTTTGCAACCAATCGATGCGTTTCGTGCTCGGCAGAAATGTTTACCTTACGTCCAATCGCGAGGGCCAGAGGCGGTCTGATCGTGCGACAGATCCAGTCAGTGTCGCAGGTCGGTAGGTATTGCCCAATCAGGGCGCGAGTTAATTGTGTAACGCTTTTGGATATATTTGTAATTTATGCATAGCTAGGTCGAGTCAGAAAGGTAGGCGCGGTCGGTAGGATGGGAGGAAACTGTATAAGACAGGCCGAGTGTAGCCATGCGGAAAGGCAGGCAAAAGCAGCAAGAGAGGAAACGGACGGACTGATTGACAGACGGACGGACAGACACGCTGCAAGGTTAGGGAGCGGGAAACTAGCGCTCTGGGCGCCCGCTCCGCGGACGCTAGGGCATGGTTGATTGGTGTAGAGAGGGTTGACCACCTCCGCTGCGCTGCGGTGAGCTCAGAAACCCTTAAAACTACATTTAGAATATAAAATATACTATGCCCAAGTTATGTTGCGTTGCAACAAACGATGTACACAATATCCTTAGTGTTTACGTGTTCTACATCACCAATTGCCTGTCAGCCTACCTCTTGTATTATGTGAAGTCATTTTTGACAGCTTCACTTATAAAAGGTCTGCGTGACGACTGGCTGTTACAAATAGATACCCGCGTGATGGATGGCTATTTTTGCGCATCATGGTACAGGTAGACGTGACAGTAAAGTATTGCGAAGATGAAGTATTCGCCGTTACCACCGGGGTTATAAGTCATCTGCATGATGAACACTGTCTTTCCCTAAAAGATTTTGTCTTAATTCTCGGCTGAGCGCTTCGCTCCTGAAATGCCACACTTTCAGGTGCGCTTCATTGCAAAGTTACTTTCGGTTATTTAGAAGGTGGATCAGTATTATTGGTGCGCCAAACCTCAGCATAAATCGGTGAGGAGATCCCAGATAAGTTTAGCGCTAGTAAATACGACGACCAAAGTGTATTGGGATCCAACGACATCGGGTGAATTGAGCGACGTGTACTACTTTGTCTAGCCGAGAGGTATTACATACCATATAGCTGATTGCGACGGTCCGTTAGAGCGAGTTTTGTCTGTCTCCGCATGCATAGTATGGTTTATAACCGCTAGTATCTGCCGATGGGCACCCAAATGACCAATTCCTCCCCTCCATATGTCTCGCTGAGCTCTTCTTAATACCAGACACTACTGAAGGGAGTGTACTTGACGTTCGCTAACTTGTTCTAACTAATCGTATTGACATTAATAACAAATCCGTCTTCTGACACTGGCATGATAGGATATACGCCATGGACTTACATATTGACTTAATTGTATAGCTACTGACTGTCAGCCTGGCGTAGATCCTTTCATAGTGGCATTTACTGGCTCCGACATGTATGACGCTCATTCAAAGACTCATGGGCGGTAGCAGAAGATACAATCGTAGTGACGTTTAGACTTAAATCGAATAGTAGTTCATGTACACTAAATGAAGTACTTTCGCTGCCTACTTATCAGCTCGGCGTGCCATTTGATGTGTCCGTGCATTTCCCGCAATGCCACCAATGGGTGTTGTCGTGATAGCCAACACCCATGCACTGGGTCACTGCTGCGATCTCGGTACTTTTGCATCGTCGTGCTAGCTTATTGTAACTACGATTATGATGTATCCGTCTATATGATCCAGCACGTCACTAATTGGGCACAGGTCAAACCCGCGGTGATATAGACACGCTTACCAGGCGTCTGTTAGCAGTATTCAAAGCAATATATACGCGCGCGGCGGGTGCACATTATAGCCATCCGTGACTCAACCGAGCTCTTATCTCGGCCATTCTGCACAGGGCACTGAAATACAGCTCTGCGTACCGCCACATCGACTTGCCAGGTCCACCGGTATGGTCTGCCGTGCCGCACACGTGCTCGTGTCTATGTGGACAGCAACTTATTCGTCGCGCGTAGCGCAGATTTAATACTGTAGTTTCAATTTGTGATCACGCATTAGTGGAATAAGCGCTCTGAACCTTGACGATACAGATAGCGTGGTCTTGCCTTTTTCCAAGTGAGCGAGTGTACGTGTAACGCATATGCAGATAGGGACGGTCAGCTTGCTGCTGTCCACAGTAGATACCACGTGCTAAATATTATTTGAAATGCGCTACGCTATTTAGGTGTGTAAGCACTACTGACTGCGCCATAGGCAGATTACCGTATGTGCGGCTCCAAACCTCGCACTGTAGTCCGGTATACTTAATACAAAAATAGGTGGGAAAATGGGAGACTAAAAGGGTATTTTTAACAATTACTTGCTCTTCTGCTGCTTCTTTTGCTCGATGAACTTGGCGTTTCGGGCGGTCAGCTTGCGAAGGCGGCTGCGCCTCTTTTTTTTCTTGGGGTACCTGCCAGGACCCATCGCCTTCTTGACGCGCGCCAGGCTTTCCTGGCGGCGCACTTCGGCCGCCTCAGGTGGTGGAAGCTTTTCCTCCCAGAACTTAACCGCTTTTGGACCGTTCTCGCAGGCAAATACAGCGCCGCACGATGTCACGCCCGCTGATTGTACGGAATGCGTAGCCGTACTACAGCTTCCCGCAGCAGACGCAGCGCGCTCGAGGGTCCGTCGTAGACCGCTGCGGGTTCAGCAGAAGCGGGTCAATCTTCGCCTCGCATTGCTTGCACGTAGGACCCACCATTTTGCAAACTGTGAGTAAGTTAACAAATTATATTGTTTTAACCAACTACTTGCGTCCAAATATTAGCCAATAGCACGGAAATATTAGGCTGGTATTTATTATTAAACAAAATATTAAACTGCTTTATTATTTAATATTTTGCTTTGCTTTAATAGTAATACTATCAGATATTTAAACAAATACATACTTTACATGCAATATAAATTGACTAAAAACAATTATTTATCGTGCGCGCATGCATTCGTCGGGTGGGGTGCACGGGAGCAGATAGCGCAATGACCGTGCAGCCGCGCCCCTTCATTGCACGGTGGAAGTGGTGAGTGCCAGGTGACGTAAAAAAATATATATATTCGCAAAGTCCCTGCAAAAAGCGCTGGTCGTGAAGCCTACTTTAATATTAAAAAATACTATCGTCTCTACTTTAGAAAGTCTGTGGAAAATAGCATCGCCGAGCTCTTACAAATGCGGCCTGTGAAGCTTATATTAATATCGTCTTTACTTTGAAAAGTGTGTGGAAAATAACATCCCAGAGCTCTTACAGAATACCGGTCTGTGAAGTCTACATTAATAATAATAAATATCTTTATTTGCAGAGCTCTTAGAAAATAAAGTGGTTACTGTGCCCGATTTGCAGTACATACGACAGGTTTTTCGTAGCTAAATGTAAAAAATCAATCATCAGCGCAGCTCGCCTGGCTGTTTGCAACCAATCGATGTGTTTCGTTCTCGGCAGAAATGTTTACATCACGTCCAATCGCGAGGGCCAGAGACGGTCTGATCGTGCGACAGATCCAGTCAGTGTCGCAGGTCGGCAGGTATTGCCCAATCAGGGCGCGAGTTAATTGTGTCCGCTTTTTGGCTATTTTTGTAATTAAGGCATAGTTAGGTCAAGTCAGAAAGATAGGCGCGGTCGGTAGGATGGGAGGAAACTGTATTAGACAGGCCGGGTGTAGCCATGCGAAAATGCAGGAAAAAGCAGCAAGAAAGGAACCGGACGGACTTATTGACAGACGGACGGACACGCTACAAGGTTAGAAGCGGAGCGACTAGCGGTCTGGGCGCCCGCTCCGCGGACGCTAGGGCATGGTTGATTGGTGTAGAGAGGGTTGGCCACCTCCGCTGCGCTGCGGTGGGCTTAGAGTTTCTACTTAGAGCGAAGCTACATATAATATTTGTATACTGTGATCTACTTATGTTACGCTCCAAAACAACACCGTACACAATATCCTTAGTGTTCTCATGTTATGCCTCACTGTCCGCCTCTGGAGCGTGTACTGCTAGCATTTCTTAAAATCACTTTTGGAAACATCACATATAAATATGTAGGCGTGACAGCTGGATGTTACAGATAGATACCCGCGTGATAGATCTAGATCGAATGCGTATTGTTGATCGTCATATTAAATATAGACATGACATGGGTTTAACGTGATCCGCAATATGTGCACCATCTTAATCTGGAAGGATTTGTCTATAATCTAATTGGAGCGCATAGCTCCCAAAATGACACCAATCGGGGGCGCGCGAGGTTGCAAATGTAATATATGCTGTTCAGAAGACGGGTCAGTATCAATGATGCTTCGAAATTGGCATACATCGTTGAGGAATTCAAGTGTAGCTGGAGTAAATATCCTACTCAAACACATTACCCATCTGCACGTCATCGTCGTGAGGCAGCCGACACCTTATCATTGCTTGCGACGGTCTATTAGAGCAAGGTTTAGTCAGCTCCACGCGCGAAATATCTTTTAGAATAGGTAGTATTTGCCGATAATCGCCACAAACACCAACATTATGCTTTGAAATTATTCTGCTGAACTGTTTGTGATATTACGGAAGGGTCTTTCCACTATCTTCCGCATGCATTTATCTTACTTGCATAGCTGACGTATTTCCTGACTTATTTGCATAGCTACTGCCTGACAGAGTGGCGTAGATCCTTTTCGAGTGGCATTTACTGGGTCCGATATGTACGACAAACATACGAAGATATATGGCTGTAGGCAGAGTATCAGATCGTAGTGATGGTTAGACTTAAAATGAATAATAGTTCATGTACATTAGATGGAGTACTTTCGCTGCCTACTTATCAGCTCGGCGTGCTAATTGATTTGTCCGTGCATATATCGCAAGGCCGTTAATGAGTGTATATGCCTCGCGCTCGTGATAGCCCAACCTTTGTATATGGGGTCACGGTTTCTTTATCGGTACTTGTGCGTCGTCGTGCAAGCTTTCTGTGCTTACGCTATTGATGTATCAGTCCATAACTGGGCACAGGCCATTCCGCTGCGATACAGGCATGCTGACCGCGCGTCTGTTAGCAATAGCCAACGCGATATATACGCGCGCGGCGGGTACACCGTGATCCGCGACACAACCGATCTCTCATCTCGGTCATTATGGACAGGACACTAAAGTACAATACTGCGTTCAGACACATTGACTTGCCCCGTCCATCTGTACGGTCTGCACTGTCACGCAGTGGTAGTATCTATGCAAACAGCAGCTTATTCGTCGCACGTAGCTCCCACTCAATACTGTAGTTTAAATTTGTGGAAATATACGCTATAAGCGCTGATGGTACAGATATCATGGTTTTGCGTGTGTCCACGTGGGCGAGTGTACGTGCCATCTACGGTGACGCGTATGCGGATAGGAACGACCAACTTGCAGCGGTACACAGTTGATTCCTTGTGCTCATATTTTATGAAGCGCGCTACGCTTTGTAGGTGCGTCAGCTGCTACACTTTGTAGGTGCGTCAGCAGCTGACTCAGCACTATAGTCAGCTTACCGCTCCAAGCCTCGCACCGTCAGCCAGTATACCAAAAACAAAAATGGTAGGAAAATGGGGGTATAAAAGGGTAAATTTACCATTACTTGCTCTTCTGCTGCTTCTTTTGCTCGACGTACTTGGCGTTTCGGGCGGTCAGCTTGCAAGGGCGGCTGCGCCTTTCTTTCTTCTTGGGGTACCAGTCAGGACCCATCGCCTTCTTGACGTTCGCCAGGCTTTCCTGGCGGCGCAATTCGGCCGAATCAGGTGGTGGGGGCTTTTCCTCCCAAAACTCAACCGCTTTTGGGCCGTTCTCGCAGGTAATACAGCGCCGCACGATGTCCCGCCCGCTGATTGTACGGAATGCGTAGCCGTACTGCAGCTTCCCGCAACCGACGCAGCGCGCCCGGGTATCCGCCGTAGACCGCTGCGGGTTCAGCAGAAGCGGGTCAATCTTCGCCTCGCATTGCTTGCACGTAGGACCCACCATTTTGCAAACTGTGAGTAAGTTAACAAATTATATTGTTTTAACCAACTACTTGCGTCCAAATATTAGCCAATAGCACGGAAATATTAGGCTGGTATTTATTATTAAACAAAATATTAAACTGCTTTATTATTTAATATTTTGCTTTGCTTTAATAGTAATACTATCAGATATTTAAACAAATACATACTTTACATGCAATAAAAGTGACTAAAAACACTATGTACCGTGCGAGCATGCATTCATCAGGTGCGGTGCACGGGAGCAGATAGCGCAATGACCGTGCAGCCGCGCGCCTTCATTGCACGGTGGCAGTGGTGAGTGTCAGGTGAAGTAAAAAAGATATATATTCGCAAAGTCCCTACAAAAAGCGCTGGTCGTGAAGCCTACTTTAATATTAAAAAATACTATCGTCTCTACTTTAGAAAGTCTGTGGAAAATAGCATCGCCGAGCTCTTACAAATGCGGCCTGTGAAGCTTATATTAATATCGTCTTTACTTTGAAAAGTGTGTGGAAAATAACATCCCAGAGCTCTTACAGAATACCGGTCTGTGAAGTCTACATTAATAATAATAAATATCTTTATTTGCAGAGCTCTTAGAAAATAAAGTGGTTACTGTGCCCGATTTGCAGTACATACGACAGGTTTTTCGTAGCTAAATGTAAAAAATCAATCATCAGCGCAGCTCGCCTGGCTGTTTGCAACCAATCGATGTGTTTCGTTCTCGGCAGAAATGTTTACATCACGTCCAATCGCGAGGGCCAGAGACGGTCTGATCGTGCGACAGATCCAGTCAGTGTCGCAGGTCGGCAGGTATTGCCCAATCAGGGCGCGAGTTAATTGTGTGACGCTTTTGGTCATAATTGTAATTAAGGCATAGTTAGGTCGAGTCAGAAGGATAGGCGCGGTCGGTAGGATGGGAGGAAACTGTATTAGACAGGCCGGGTGTAGCCATGCGAAAATGCAGGAAAAAGCAGCAAGAAAGGAACCGGACGGACTTATTGACAGACGGACGGACACGCTACAAGGTTAGAAGCGGAGCGAACTAGCGGTCTGAGCGCCCGCTCCGCGGACGCTAGGGCATGGTTGGTGGGTGTAGAGAGGGTTGGCCACCTCCGCTGCGCTGCGGTGGGCTTAGAGTTTCTACTTAGAGCGATGCTACATATAATATTTGTATACTGTGATCTACTTATGTTACGCTCCAAAACAACACCGTACACAATATCCTTAGTGTTCTCATGTTATGCCTCACTGTCCGCCTCTGGAGCGTGTACTGCTAGCATTTCTTAAAATCACTTTTGGAAACATCACATATAAATATGTAGGCGTGACAGCTGGATGTTACAGATAGATACCCGCGTGATAGATCTAGATCGAATGCGTATTGTTGATCGTCATATTAAATATAGACATGACATGGGTTTAACGTGATCCGCAATATGTGCACCATCTTAATCTGGAAGGATTTGTCTATAATCTAATTGGAGCGCATAGCTCCCAAAATGACACCAATCGGGGGCGCGCGAGGTTGCAAATGTAATATATGCTGTTCAGAAGACGGGTCAGTATCAATGATGCTTCGAAATTGGCATACATCGTTGAGGAATTCAAGTGTAGCTGGAGTAAATATCCTACTCAAACACATTACCCATCTGCACGTCATCGTCGTGAGGCAGCCGACACCTTATCATTGCTTGCGACGGTCTATTAGAGCAAGGTTTAGTCAGCTCCACGCGCGAAATATCTTTTAGAATAGGTAGTATTTGCCGATAATCGCCACAAACACCAACATTATGCTTTGAAAATTATTATTCTGCTGAACTGTTTGTGATATTACGGAAGGGTCTTTCCACTATCTTCCGCATGCATTTATCTTACTTGCATAGCTGACGTATTTCCTGACTTATTTGCATAGCTACTGCCTGACAGAGTGGCGTAGATCCTTTCCGAGTGGCATTTACTGGGTCCGATATGTACGACAAACATACGAAGATATATGGCTGTAGGCAGAGTATCAGATCGTAGTGATGGTTAGACTTAAAATGAATAATAGTTCATGTACATTAGATGGAGTACTTTCGCTGCCTACTTATCAGCTCGGCGTGCTAATTGATTTGTCCGTGCATATATCGCAAGGCCGTTAATGAGTGTATATGCCTCGCGCTCGTGATAGCCCAACCTTTGTATATGGGGTCACGGTTTCTTTATCGGTACTTGTGCGTCGTCGTGCAAGCTTTCTGTGCTTACGCTATTGATGTATCAGTCCATAACTGGGCACAGGCCATTCCGCTGCGATACAGGCATGCTGACCGCGCGTCTGTTAGCAATAGCCAACGCGATATATACGCGCGCGGCGGGTACACCGTGATCCGCGACACAACCGATCTCTCATCTCGGTCATTATGGACAGGACACTAAAGTACAATACTGCGTTCAGACACATTGACTTGCCCCGTCCATCTGTACGGTCTGCACTGTCACGCAGTGGTAGTATCTATGCAAACAGCAGCTTATTCGTCGCACGTAGCTCCCACTCAATACTGTAGTTTAAATTTGTGGAAATATACGCTATAAGCGCTGATGGTACAGATATCATGGTTTTGCGTGTGTCCACGTGGGCGAGTGTACGTGCCATCTACGGTGACGCGTATGCGGATAGGAACGACCAACTTGCAGCGGTACACAGTTGATTCCTTGTGCTCATATTTTATGAAGCGCGCTACGCTTTGTAGGTGCGTCAGCTGCTACACTTTGTAGGTGCGTCAGCAGCTGACTCAGCACTATAGTCAGCTTACCGCTCCAAGCCTCGCACCGTCAGCCAGTATACCAAAAACAAAAATGGTAGGAAAATGGGGGTATAAAAGGGTAAATTTACCATTACTTGCTCTTCTGCTGCTTCTTTTGCTCGACGTACTTGGCGTTTCGGGCGGTCAGCTTGCAAGGGCGGCTGCGCCTTTCTTTCTTCTTGGGGTACCAGTCAGGACCCATCGCCTTCTTGACGTTCGCCAGGCTTTCCTGGCGGCGCAATTCGGCCGAATCAGGTGGTGGAAGCTTTTCCTCCCAAAACTCAACCGCTTTTGGGCCGTTCTCGCAGGTAATACAGCGCCGCACGATGTCCCGCCCGCTGATTGTACGGAATGCGTAGCCGTACTGCAGCTTCCCGCAACCGACGCAGCGCGTCCGGGTATCCGCCGTAGACCGCTGCGGGTTCAGCAGAAGCGGGTCAATCTTCGCCTCGCATTGCTTGCACGTAGGACCCACCATTTTGCAAACTGTGAGTAAGTTAACAAATTATATTGTTTTAACCAACTACTTGCGTCCAAATATTAGCCAATAGCACGGAAATATTAGGCTGGTATTTATTATTAAACAAAATATTAAACTGCTTTATTATTTAATATTTTGCTTTGCTTTAATAGTAATACTATCAGATATTTAAACAAATACATACTTTACATGCAATAAAAGTGACTAAAAACACTATGTACCGTGCGAGCATGCATTCATCAGGTGCGGTGCACGGGAGCAGATAGCGCAATGACCGTGCAGCCGCGCGCCTTCATTGCACGGTGGCAGTGGTGAGTGTCAGGTGAAGTAAAAAAGATATATATTCGCAAAGTCCCTACAAAAAGCGCTGGTCGTGAAGCCTACTTTAATATTAAAAATACTATCGTCTCTACTTTAGAAAGTCTGTGGAAAATAGCATCGCCGAGCTCTTACAAATGCGGCCTGTGAAGCTTATATTAATATCGTCTTTACTTTGAAAAGTGTGTGGAAAATAACATCCCAGAGCTCTTACAGAATACCGGTCTGTGAAGTCTACATTAATAATAATAAATATCTTTATTTGCAGAGCTCTTAGAAAATAAAGTGGTTACTGTGCCCGATTTGCAGTACATACGACAGGTTTTTCGTAGCTAAATGTAAAAAATCAATCATCAGCGCAGCTCGCCTGGCTGTTTGCAACCAATCGATGTGTTTCGTTCTCGGCAAAAATGTTTACCTTACGTCCAATCGCGAGGGCGATAGACGGTCTGATCGTGCGACAGATCCAGTCAGTGTCGCAGGTCGGAAGGTATTGCCCAATCAGGGCGCGAGTTAATTGTGTCCGCTTTTTGGTCATAATTGTAATTAAGGCATAGTTAGGTCGAGTCAGAAGGATAGGCGCGGTCGGTAGGATGGGAGGAAACTGTATTAGACAGGCCGGGTGTAGCCATGCGAAAATGCAGGAAAAAGCAGCAAGAAAGGAACCGGACGGACTTATTGACAGACGGACGGACACGCTACAAGGTTAGAAGCGGAGCGACTAGCGGTCTGGGCGTCCGCTCCGCGGACGCTAGGGCATGGTTGGTTGGTGTAGAGAGGGCCGACCACCTCCGCTGCGCTGCGGTGGGCTTAGAATATCTACTTAGAGCGAGGCTACAGATAATATATGTATACTGTGATCTACTTATGCTACGTTCCAAAACAACACCGCACACAATATTCTCAGTGCTCACATGCTATGATAAACATGACCAGGATTTAACGTGATCTGCAAGATGAGCACCATCTTACCCGGGAAGGTTTTGGCTATAATCCCGTTTGAACGTATAGCTCCTAAAACAACACGAATCAGAGGTGCGCGTGGTAGCAAATGTAATATATGCTGTGCGGAAGACGGGTCAGTACCAATGATGATCCTAAATTGGTATAGATAGGTGAGGAATCCCAGTGTAGCTGGAGTAAATACGCCTACTCAAACATATTACCATCCGCACGTCATTGCCATGAGGCAGTTGACACGATATCTTTGATTGCGACGGTCTATTAGACCAAGGTTTGTTCGGCTCCTCGCGCGACGTTCAAGTACTATTTGCCGATGGTCGCCACAGACGCCAATATTATGCCTTATTATCGTTCCGCTGAGCTCTTTATGATAGCACTGAAGGATCTTTCTACTATCTTCCGCATGCATTAATCTTACTTGTGAAGCTGACTTACTTACTGATTTGCATAGCTACTGACTGACAGAGTGGCGTAGATCCTTTCGAGTGACATTTACTGGTTGGGATATGTATGGCGAACATACGAAGCCACATGGCTGTATGCAAATTATCAGATCGTATATATCATAGACTTGAATCGAAAAGTGGCTCATGTACATTAGATGAAGTACTTTCGCTGTCTACCTGACAGCCCGACGTGCTATTTGATGTGTCCGGTGCATATCTCGCAAGGTGGTCAATGAGTGTAGATGCCACGTGCTTGTGATAACCAAAACATATACATGGGGTCACTGTTGCTTTCACGGTACTTTTGCATCGTGATGGTAGTTTATTGTGCTTACTCTTCTGATGTATGAGTCATTATGACCAAGCGCATTACTTACTGTAAACAGGTCATACCGCAGGGATACATGCATGCTAACCGCACGTCTGTTAGCAGTAGTCAGCACTTATATATAAGCGCGGTGGGAACACCTTATAGCCACCCGCGACTCAACCGAGCTCTTATCTCGACCATTATCGATAGGGCACTAAAGTACAGTACTGCGTACAGATACATCGACTTGCGACAGCCACTTGTATGGTCTGCATTACCGCACATGTGTTCGTGTCTACGTAGACAGCAACGTATCGTAGCGGCGTGTAGTACTCACTTAATACTGAAGTTTCAATTTGTGAGCGCCCATTAGTGGAATACGCGCTGTGAAAGGTTGATGGTACATACAGCATGATTTAGCTTATGTCCCAATGAGTGATTGTACTTGTCGTCTACGTGACGTGTATGCGGATAGGGACGGCCAGCTTGCGGCTGCTCCGCAGTAGATACCATGTGCTAACTATCATATGAAACGCGCTACGTTCTTTAGGTGCGTCAACACGCTTGGTAGCGCCACAGTCAGTTTACCGTATGTGCGGTCCCAAGCCTTGCGCTGCCCGCCGGTATACAAATTACAAAGATAAGCGGGGTTAAGGGCCTAAAAGGGTATATTTACCAATTACTTGCTCTTCTGCTGCTTCTTTTGCTCGATGTACTTGGCGTTTCGGGCGGTCAGCTTGCAAGGGCGGCTGCGTCTATTTTTTTCTTGGGGTACCAGTCAGGACCCATCGCCTTCTTGACGTTCGCCAGGCTTTCCTGACGGCGCACTTCGGCCGAATCAGGTGGTGGAAGCTTTTCCTCCCAGAACTTAACCGCTTTTGGGCCGTTCTTGCAGACAATACAGTGCCGCACGATGTCCCGCCCGCTGATTGTACGGAATGCGTAGCCGTACTGCAGCTTCCCGCAGCAGACGCAGCGCGCTCGGGAATCCGTCGTAGACCGCTGTGGGTTCAGCAGAAGCGGATCAATCTCCGCCTCGCATTGCTTGCACGTAGGGCCCACCATTTTGCAAACTGTGAGTATGTTAGCAAATTATATTGTTTTAACCAACTACTTGCGTCCAAATATTAGCCAATAGCACGGTACTGTAAGGCTGGTATTTAGTTTTAGGCAAAATATTAAAATGTTTTAAAATATTACTATTTGGCTTTGCTATAATATATTATTATCAGATTTCCAAACAAATACATACTTACATGCAACATGAATTGACTAAAACAATTATGTACCGTGCGCGCATGCATTCATCGGGTGTGATGCACGGGAGCAGATAGCGCAATGACCGTGCAACCGCGCGCCTTCTTGCACGCTGACAGTGGAGGGTGCCAGGAGAAGTAAAAAATAATATTTGCAAAGCCCCTACAAAAAGCGGTGGTTAGCGTGCCCGATTTTATGTACATAGGACAGGTTTTGCGTAGCTAAATGTAAATACGCAATCGTCAGCACAGCTCGCCTTGGTGCTTACATCCAATCGGTGTGTTTCATGCGCGGCAGAAATGTTTATTATACGTCCAATCGCGAGGGCGATAGACGGTCTGATCGTGCGACAGATCCAGTCAGTGTCGCAGGTCGGTCAATATTGTCCAATCAGGGCGCGAGTTAATTATGTGATGCGTTTGGACATATTTGTAATTTATGAATAGTTAGGTCGAGTCAGAAAGATAGGCGCGGTCGGTAAGATGGAACGAAACTGTATTTGAAAGGCCGAGTGTAGCCATGCGAAAAGGCAGGCAAAAGCAGCAAGACGGGGAGTGCGACGGACTGACGGACGGACAGACCGACAGGCTACAAGGTTAGAAGCGGGGAGACTAGCGGTCTGGGCGCCCGCTCCGCGGACGCTAGGGCATGGTTGGTTGGTGTAGTGTGGGCCGACCACCTCCGCTGCGCTGCGGTGGGCTTAGAATTTCTACTCAAAGCGAAGCAACATATAGTACATGTATACTGTGATCTACGTATATTACGTTCCAAAACAACACCGCACACAGTATCCTTAGTGCTCACATGTTATGGTAGACACGACCAGGGTTTAACGTGATCTGCATGAAGAGCACCATCTTACCCGGAAAGGTTTTGTCTATAATCTCGTTTGAGCGCATTGCTCCCAAAATGACACGAATCGGAGGTGCGCGTGGTTGCAAAGCTAATATATGCTGTACGGAAGACGGGTCAGTAGCAATGATGCTACGAAATATGCGTAGATCGGTGAGGAATCCCAGTGTAGCTAGAGTAAATACGCCTACTCAAACATATTACCCATCTGCACGTCATCGCCGTGAGGCAGTCGACACATATCATCGATTGCGACGGTCGAATAGAGCAATGTTAATCAGCTCCGCGCGCGAAGTATCTTTTAAATTAGGTAGTATTTGCCGATGGTCGCCACAAACATCAATATTATGCTTTGAAATTATTCTGCTGAGCTGTTTGTGATGTTACTGAAGGGTATTTCCACTATCTTCCGCATGCATTTATCTTACTTGCATAGCTGGCGCACTTACTGACGTATGTACATAGATACGGGCCGACAGAGTGGCGTAGGTCCTTTCCGACTGGCATTTACTGGCTCATAAATGTATGACAAACCCACAAAGCTACATGGCTGTAGGCAGAGTATCAAATTGTAGTGATGTTTAGACTTAATCTGAAATGTGGCTCATGTACATTATATGAAGTACTTTTGCTGCATCCCTATCAACCCGGCGTGCTATTTGATATGTCCGTGCATATATCGCAAGGTCGTGAATGAGTGTGTATACCACGCGCTCGTGAGAGCCAAAACCTATGTGTAGGGTCAATGTCGCTCTTTCGGTATATTTGCGTCGTCGTGCTGACTTACTGCACTTACGCTTCTGATGTACCAGTCTATATGACCCAGCGCGTCACTAACTGGGCACAGGTCATACCGCGGTGATACAGGCCAGCTGACCGCGTGTCGGTTGGCGATATATACGCGCGCAGCGGGAACTCCTTATAATCATTATCGCGACCATTATGGACAGGGCGCTAAAATGCAGTGCTGTGTACAAACACATCGACCTGTCACGTCCACCTGCATGGACGGCACTACGGCACATCTATGTAGAGAGCACCTTTTCGGATGCATAGTATGGTTTATAACCGCTAGCTGATGGTCACCCAAAAGATCAATTCCACCCCTCCATATGGCTCGCTGAGCGCTTCGTAATATCAGAAAGTACGGAAGGACGTGTACCCAATGCTCGCTGACTCGCTTTAACTCATCGGATTGACATTAATAATAAATTGCGTCTTCTAACTGTGGCATGATAGGATGAACGCCATTGACTTACTGACTGACTGATAGCGTAGCATAGATCTGTTCCGAGTGGCATTTACTGGCTCCGACATGTACGTCTGTAAGCAGGGATTATATGATATTTACACGCGCGACGGGTGCGCCTTATAGCCATCCGCGACTCAACCATTTCTTTTCTCGACCATTATGGACAGGGCACTAAAGTATAGTACTGCGTACAGACACATCAACCTGCCCCGCACACCTGGTCAACACTACCGCACACGTCCTCACGTCTATGTAGACAGCAACTCATTTTTCGCGCGTAGTGCTAACTCAATACGGTATTTTCAATTTCGAGCGCGCATTAGTGTGATATACGCTATGAGCGTTGGTGGTACATATAGCATGATTCAGCTTGTGTCCAAATGAGTGAGTGTACTTGCCGTCTACGGTGACGCGTATGCAGATAGGGGCGGCCAGCTTGCAAGGGTTCACAGTAGATACCGTGCGCTAATTATCAGATGAAACGCGCTACGCTCTGTAGGTGCGTCAAAACGATTGGCTGCGCCATAGTCAGTTTACCATATGTGCGGCTCCAAGCCTCGTACCGTCAACCAGTATACTAAATATAAATATAGGTTGGAAAATGGGGCCTAAAAGGGAATATTTACCAGTTACTTGCTCTTCTGCTGCTTCTTTTGCTCGATGTACTTGGCGTTTCGGGCGGTCAGCTTGCGAGGGCGGCTGCGCCTCTTTTTCTTCTTGGGGTACCAGTCAGGACCCATCGCCTTCTTTACGTTCGCCAGGCTTTCCTGGCGGCGCACTTCGGCCAAATCAGGTGGCAGGGGCTTTTCCTTCCAGAACTTAACCACTTTTGGGCCGTTCTCGCAGGCAATACACCGCCGCACGATGTCCCGCCCACTGATTGTACAGAATGCGTAGCCGTACTGCAGCTTCCCGCAGCTCGCCCGGGAATCCGTCGTAGACAGCTGCGGATTCAGCAGTTGCAGGCCAACATTGGCCTTGCACGTGGGCCTCGCCATGTTGCAAACTGTGAAGGAAATTTTATAATTACTAACGCGCGTAAAAATATTAGGTATTCTAACGGATACTTACTGCTGGGTGTTTAAAATTTAGCAAAATATTAAATAGTATTATTATATCATAAACATGATATCATTTAACCAATAAAGTACGTCAAAGTATTTAGCCAATACACGGCCATTTAATGCCGGTACTCATTATTAAACAAAAAAAGTGTTATTTTAATTTTTGGAAATCGCTTAAATAATGATATTATTATTTTTAAACAAACATACTTTTCAGCAATAACAACACCACCACGTAAGTACCATTCGCGCATGCAGTGCTGTGTCCGGGTGCAACTATAATAACGCAAAGGTCGTGAAGCCTCCTTTAGTAATAATAATACTAATAAATGAATATATCGTCTCTACTTTAAAAAACGTGTGGAAAATAACATAGCAGAGCTTTAACTGCGTGGGCTGGTTACGGTGCCCGATTTGCAGTACATACGACAGGTTTTGCGTAGCTAAATGTCAATGATCAATCATCTGCGCAGCTCGCCTGGCTGTTTGCAACCAATCGATGCATTTCGTGCTCGGCAAAAATGTTTACCTTACGTCCAATCGCGAGGGCGATAGACGGTCTGATCGTGCGACAGATCCAGTCAGTGTCGCAGGTCGGTCAATATTGTCCAATCAGGGCGCGAGTTAATTATGTGACGCGTTTGGACATATTTGTAATTTATGAATAGTTAGGTCGAGTCAGAAGGATAGGCGCGGTCGGTAGGATGGGAGGAAACTGTATTAGACAGGCCGGGTGTAGCCATGCGAAAAGGCAGGAAAAAGCAGCAAGACGGGGAGTGCGACGGACTGACGGACGGACAGACCGACAGGCTACAAGGTTAGAAGCGGGGAGACTAGCGGTCTGGGCGCCCGCTCCGCGGACGCTAGGGCATGGTTGGTTGGTGTAGTGTGGGCTGGCCGCCTTCGCTGCGCTGCGGCGGATTAAAGAACATTTCGAAATCAAAGCTAATTGTATTATATGCATTACGTGACCTACCAAGTCCGCGTTCCAAAAATCTCCCTGTACACAATATTGTTGGTGTGTACGTTCCCGTCCTCATCGATAGCCTCTGAACCCACAGCAATCTTGATCGCCTTCCTTGAAGTCACTCTCGACAACGCCACATAAAGCTGCCCATGTGCGAAGACCGGTGATTCCAAGTAGATACCCACGTGGTGGATCGATTGTCCTTGGGCCTTGTTGATAGTCATGGCAAACGCTGGAACCACGGGGAACTGCTTACGCTTGAGTTTGAACGGGAACTCCTTGTCATCGTCCTCACTATAAAAGACGATCCGAGGAATGAACACCTTCTTACCCTTGAACGGCCCGGACATAATGCTGGCCTCGATGCTTCTCTCGCGCAGTGACACAACCCGAAGCCGCGTTCCGTTGCAAAGACCTGCGTCGCTATTCAGGTTTCTAATCATGATGATAGGTGTTCCAACCTTCAGAACAATCCTGTGCGGTGGGATACCGGAGAAGTTAAGAGAGTTTAAGAACTCCTGCTCAAACATATTTGCATACGCGACCCCTTCGAGGCTGTCCACCGAGAGATACTCCTTCGTTTCACCCGATAGCCGTTCCGCAACCATGTCGTTGATACGCCGAACACTTGCATTTGTGGGGGCTAGTATGGCTCGCTCAACGAAGTATTCATCGGGTAAATTCTCAGTATCGACGCCCGGGTACACCGCATCTATGAGTGCGTTGACGTTGCGGACTCGTCGGTCTTCTTCAACTTCGTCCAAGTCTCGCTCGTGTTCCTCGTCCGCCGGAGGTAGTAGCCTGAAACTTGGGGGAGGCTCCATATCCGCGTCTTCTTCGTCAGAGGTCATTTGTTGTACCCGTCGTTCTGGAATGATACACATGTCGCGTGGAAGGCAAATGTCGCCATCACCGATCTCATGGTTGACTGGGTAACGGCCTTCTCCAATTTGAAGTAAAAATTCAGAGAATTCCGCTAACTCAGCCGCACTGGCCGCGTCTGGGGCGGTGCGGACACGCATGTTCTCGGTCAGCCGCACTTGACGCAAATGCTCCCATAGCGGAGAAGACTTAAAGCAAGCTTGAATCGTCTCCGCACGCGTAGCATCCTTCAGTACAGGTAGAATCTGGCGGTGATCACCGCTGAACACCATTACCTTTCCGCCGAATGGCTCCAGATCGTTCTTCATAATATCCCGAAGCGACCTGTCAACAGCCTCAAAGCAAGCTCGGTTCATCATCGGCGCTTCGTCCCAAATGATCAAACTTGCGCTACGAATCAATTCGGCTTTTTGGCTCTGCCATGAAAGGCTGCACGTCGACGTCTCTGTTAGTTTGAGGGGAATCCGGAACGTCGAATGCGCGGTATGACCTCCAGTTAACAAAGTGGCTGCAATCCCACTCGATGCAACCGCGATGGCAACCTTACGTTGCATCCGAACGCGAGCGAGTATTTGCTCGAGTAGAAACGACTTTCCTGTTCCACCTGGACCATCCAAAAAGAAAAGCTTCTCCCCTCCAACCGGTCTGCTCACAGCAGCAATAACTTGGTCAAAAATATCCCTCTGGTTGCTGTTCAAGTGGTCTGCCTGCTCCGCAACATGCTCCAGTTCGTTTTGGGGGTACGCGTCAATCTCTTGCTGGACAACATCAACAGACGCTGTATCCGGGTCGTCCACTTGAGCGGATACATCGTCGTAATCGGCTAGCAGAGGAAGGCCGTACATGTCGAGGGACTTTTGGTTCGAAACCAAGTAATCAGCCAAGTTCTTCAACACCTTGTACTCCGCCATTCGAAGACGCACCTCCTCTTCGCGTACATTATGCAGGTCTGCGTCTCTTTCCTCAATGCTTCGTGCATGATCCTCTGACATATCCTTCTTGAACCTGTTCCATAGATCTTTGGCATTGCCAGGCATCGAGAAAACCAAAATGAAGCCGAAGAGTTGGCGTAGCTGGTATGGCATCTTGACCTCGGCAGCTTCGCGTAAGCAATGTATCCACTCGTCGTCATTTTCCAAATATCCAAGCGCCAAAGCTGCTTGCTGATATGTAGGATGTTCCGTACCATCAACCGTTCGAAGATCCACAAAGGACTTAGGCGAGCGTCGGTTACACAGGAGAAGTCGCAAGTAGAAGCGTTCCGGGTCCTGCGGAGATACGTGTACCAAGCGTCCCAGAGAAGCAACGTACTTCTTGTACGGTTCCCACGTCTTGTGTTTCGTCCACCTGTACTTCCGCGGTACATCCTTGTACAGTAGATTGACCGTAGCTTCTGGGTTACGCGCGCACAGCTTGAAAAACTCCGTCAGCATTGATCTGTCCCCGCGGTTAATCAAGTTGTGAAGCTGGGGGGTCGTCGCTTGGTCGCGATAAGCAACCATGCTCATTCTTTCCAAGTGGATAGGTAGCGTCACGACAGAATGTGTTGATCCTTGTGTTGGATGCATGAATAGCCGCATGCAAGCTTCTACCGGAGAAATATACCTCCCAAGGAGATACTGAAGAATTTCGTTCGCCCGAATTTCTTCGCCTTCAATCGTGATTGTCGTCATGTCCGAGCCCTTGTAGACGTACTTGTAGATGTACTTGATGGCCTTGTTCGTGGCACAAACCTCGACGTTAATGTGGCAGTTGTATTTCTGCGACAGGAACGGATTGTACGGGACCACCCATTGATTGATGGTCGCGTTGTCCCATACTTTCCCCTTATGGCACAGAATTCCATCCGGACGGCGACCACGCTTGTACGTGGGGTATTTGTCGGGGGTCATCACCGTTTCGTCCGCGAGCGCCTTTGGAAACTTCTTGGAACACCTTCCGTTCTTCATACACGGGCAGTTCGGGTTCTGTTGACCACAGGGTCCATGCAGCATATTAGAAATCACCGTATCGTACAGCTCGGGGTACTTCTCTTTATCCGGGAGCTCCGAGGACACCAGCTTATCGACGTCTTCCTTGGTAGTGGGCTTGTCCTCCGGACGCAGGATAAGGAGTATGTGGGCGTGGGGAAGACCACGCTTCTGATATTCCACTACATGGACTCGAGCGGCTTGAATCCCCAGCACACCCTCATCGAGATCCTTGTTAAGAGCTTTTAATTTCTCCATGAACACGCGAGCCACGATGTCCGGTCGGTCGGATGCTTTCTCTCCACTGCGTAAGTTTTCCTTGATCTCAGGCCAGTTCGGGTTGCATGTCATCGTAATGAACAGGTTCGGGGCTCCTGTTTCACGGACGATCGCCATGGCATCCAAGAAGCGTTGGTACGTGTAGCGGGGACCACCTGTAAACTTCGGAGGTATGATGATCTTGCGTCCAACCTCACCCGCATCTGGCTCCGCTGACTCCTGCTCCGTATTATTCCCACGGCGAGTCCTACGTATGGCCGCCTCGTCGTCAGCTGCCATTCTGTGGATTTCAACAGACTCGCCACGCAACGCGTCCGTGAGTCCCTGGAGGGTTTCCAATCGATACTGGAGCTGGTTCTCCTTGATGAAGCGCAGGCGTTCTTGTTCGCATTTGGCCCATTGGTCAACGCAGTATTGCTGCGTCAGTCGCCCACCGCGCAGGATAAGAGAATTACTAACCGTCCGGTCGTAAAGCAGATACGCCTCATATTCCCGAACGGACATGGTTAAGGGGTCACCGTGGCGATCGACGGGATTACCAACGTAGGGGATATCGTAAGTCCAGCCATTCTCCCCGTACGGAAAGAGTAGAGGGTACTGCAGCGGGTCGTAGGTAACGCTCGTCTCAAATATGCGCTTGAAACCTCCTCCGGTCGTGTGTAGGATTATATCCCGATGCTCAGCCGCGTTTGTATCGATCACAACGGCTGCCACCTCTGATGCAGTTGGGGTGTTATGCGTACCCGGATTCGCATTCCGTGTCACGTGCAGACGCAGCTTAAGGTGATCCCCCTCCGGAAGAAAATTACTCAAGGCTAACGACGGGTCATGGTCATCAACGTCTTCCCCTGCCGCTCGGCGTCGTTCGTGCTCCCTGATGGCTGCTGCATACGCATCCCAACCACGATCTATCAAAATTCTACGCGCGTTGATAAATTCTTGTGTGTACGGGTTGTGCGCCACCATCATCTGGTCAATCGTTTCCATAACGGCGCGATCGAGGCCTTGGGTCATGTTCATACGGCTTCTCACACGGGCATCCATGTCTGGATCGTTAAAGTAAACTTGGGCATACATGGAGCGGCCGAATGTTGGAGGTAGTAACGATCCCATACGGTGGCACACTGACCCTTGTACACGGAAGTTGTAGACACCATTCCGTGTCACGCTTTCATCGACGATGAGAGGCCGAGACCGCGAAGCTCCCATGGACGTAAATGCGAATACGTTGTTGTAGGCTCGGATTGACCGCATGAAGGTCGGGTTTTCGAAAAGTGATAGTAGAGCATCAGGTGCTGTTCGCGAAGATGGAACGAATACCAGTCCGTTACGACAGCAGCATCCGTCGGTTTCTTGCGGAAACTTCCAAGCGTTGCAGTAGTGACAAACTCGCTCGTTCTCCCCGTTGTCGTCCGTGTAACGCGTAAAGTAATGACGGCCACCAGCCACCGTGGAAGGGTCAAAACTATCGTGGTACGCGAGGCCCTTCTTATACTGCCGAGATCGCCTGCGAAACCGCTCTTGTTCCTTTCGTTGCTCCCTTTGTTCAACCGTCATGGCTTCCCTTCGTGCTCTAAGCGCGGCAGCTTGTCGGGCGCGCTGTGCTTGCCGCTGCTCCTCCGACATGCCTCTTCTGTGATCTCTATGCGCTGCTGTATCTTGCTCGCGCTCTGCTTGTCGATGCTCCTCGGGCATGCCTTCTCGGTGCTCTCGCCGCGCAGATGCATCTCGCGCGCGCTCTGCTTGTCGCTGATCACCTGACATGCCTTCTCGGTGCTCTCTCCGTGCTGCAGCATTTTGGCAGCGCTCTACTTGCCGCTGTTCATCTGACATGCCTTCTCTGAGCTCTCTCCGTGATGCAGTGTTCTGGTTGCGCTCGGCTTGACGCTGGTCATCGGTCATGCATACCCTGCGTGCCTCATGTGCCGTCGCATCGCGAACCCTAGCGTCCAGGCGATAGGCCTCTGTACTTGAGGCTCTATGTATGGCTTGGACGTTTCGAAGGTATTCTTGATGAATTTCAAACACTTCTGGTGGCATTCCGCCGCGCCGTACCCTTGCTCGATCGGCTTCTTGTCGACGGTCTCGGGTAACCTGAGACTCGGATCTATTAGCCCGACGAATTCTTTTCCTGTCCGCGTCCTTCGCTCTTGCTCGTTGTTTTTGTGAGCTCGTCATAGCAGCTCGCCTGGCCCGTGCTCTTTCCGCATCGCGCGCACGTTTAGCCGCAGCTCTATCGTCATCTTCATTCCCTGACGCTCCAATCTGGAAACCGTGGGCATTGACGACAGGGTCTTCGCGATGTGAGTCCTCCTCAAATTGCCGTTGATGCACCGCAGGATCATATTCTTCTGTCTTCTCCTCACGCTCTACCGCCGGAGCAGATACTCCCATCTGTTCGGATTCAGTTGGTGCTGGGGTTTCAACTAACTCAAGCTGCTCCAATTCTTGGATTGCCTTGCGGTAGCGGGCCTCTGCGTTACGAAGCCTCTGTTTACGAAGTTGTCTATCTTTACGCGATTCTTCGTGGGATTGGGATGCGTTCTCACGCCGGGCTCGTTGCACGCGATCATCTAGCTCCTCGCGGGTAATTCTAACCATTGGACAGAGTTAGTCGAGTTAATTCTGCACCAAAGCCCGCTACGCAATTGTTGGGGAACCTTTTCCTCGGGGCTCTTGTCATGTCCTTCTATCTTGAACGCGTCTATCGCCTGATCTAAATGGAAAATAATTACATGGGCGGTTAGACTCGAAAGTCTAAGTGCACTGGGAGCTATTCTACAGCTATTTTGTATAATATAAGCACCAGAACATGGACACGGTAGCTTAAGCAACGTGGTATTCGAATAGAACCCCGAACTTTCCTTTCCAGTACTAATCCAGAAGCCCTCTGTGAATATAGCACACCACTGTCATTTCCATCCCGGCTCCTCGGATTACAAATAACTTAGGGGTATCGTCACTCCAGGCGGCTTGTTGGTCCAGTCAGCTTTAGCTTAGGCCCTTCCCTTGGCCGACGTGTTACAGCCCTCAGCTCACGTTCCGCGGGCCCAAATTACCTTGCACTACTGTGGACCAAGCAGCTGTACATGGTAATTCAGACGCCGCATCGCGTTGTTGCCTCTTGGGTACGTCAAAGCTATTGCCTCAGCCCTGTTGAGTGGTTGCCCAGGTCTGTTTGATACCGTCCAGCCCTTCAGGTCATGTCAGTAGTATGCACAGGGTGTCCGAGAACGACCCAGCCCCTCACGGGGCTCACACAGTTCCGAAAATGCTCTAAAACTGTCTATTATGACGCTATGCTATCTAAGTGTACAGGCGCGGGGCTCACTCATGCTCTTAAAGTGTTTTTTGTCTTGATCTCTTGTTCTTGAGCTGTCCTTGCACTTGGTCTTGGGCTCCTTGCTCTTGTGAGACCGACTGCTGCATTCATTTCCGTCCCGCCAAAAGTGCTCTCGCAAAGTGTGTTTTGATGTGGGAGCTCACACTTTAAGAGCACCTCTGTATTGCGGGACCGTAACGACTCTTCCGCATGTGGCTGTAACTTCGGTTTGGCCAATTGGCAGCACGCGCCACTCGCTTTTGGAGCGTGGACACTCGCGGTGGGTCTAGGACCCCTAGGCGCGTGCATAGTGGTAGACGCTCCCAGTCACACCCACCCCAACCTGATTGCTATCGCTACCAACTGCCATACCACTGTGGAGTCTCGGGGCAAGCCTCAGACTGTATCCTGAGAGGTCTCTCTTGAATATATGGTAGGGCAAGGAGCCCATCGCCCGTACATACATGCATATACATCTAAAACTACCCTACTGCTATTATACAGCCAGCGCACCTTGTCCTCTCCGCGCCGTCGCTCAAAAATCCAATTTTGTGTTTTGAATGAAAAGTGAGTCGAAAAATATTGCACAATCAGGGCGCGAGTTAATTGTGTGACGCTATTGGACATATTTGTAATTTATGCATAGTTAGGTCGAGTCAGAAAGATAGGCGCGGTCGGTAAGATGGGACGAAACTGTATTTGAAAGGCCGAGTGTAGCCATGCGAAAAGGCAGGAAAAAGCAGCAAGACGGGGAGTGCGACGGACTGACGGACGGACAGACCGACAGGCTACAAGGTTAGAAGCGGGGAGATTACTGTAAATAAATGATATGTGAAAGAAATGAACTTGCAGATTGTTTTGATCAAAATTTGATATTCTTTCTTAATAAGGATCACTAGCCGTCCCGCCAGAAGTGCTCTCGCAAAGTGTGTTTTGATGTGGGAGCTCACACTTTAAGAGCACCTCTGTATTGCGGGACTGTAACGACTCTTCCGCATGTGGCTGCAACTTCGGTTTGGCCAATTGGCAGCACGCGCCACTCGCTTTTGGAGCGTGGACACTCGCGGTGGGTCTAGGACCCCTAGGCGCGTGCATGGTGGTAGACGCTCCCAGTCACACCCACCCCAACCTGATTGCTATCGCTACCAACTGCCATACCACTGTGGAGTCTCGGGGCAAGCCTCAGACTGTATCCTGAGAGGTCTCTCTTGAATATATGGTAGGGCAAGGAGCCCATCGCCCGTACATACATGCATATACATCTAAAACTACCCTACTGCTATTATACAGCCAGCGCACCTTGTCCTCTCCGCGCCGTCGCTCAAAAATCCAATTTTGTGTTTTGAATGAAAAGTGAGTCGAAAAATATTGTCCAATCAGGGCGCGAGTTAATTGTGTGACGCTTTTGGACATATTTGTAATTTATGCATAGTTAGGTCGAGTCAGAAAGATAGGCGCGGTCGGTAAGATGGGACGAAACTGTATTTGAAAGGCCGAGTGTAGCCATGCGAAAAGGCAGGAAAAAGCAGCAAGACGGGGAGTGCGACGGACTGACGGACGGACAGACCGACAGGCTACAAGGTTAGAAGCGGGGAGATTACTGTAAATAAATGATATGTGAAAGAGATGAACTTGCAGATTGTTTTGATCAAAATTTGACATTCTTTCTTAATAAGGATCACTAGCCGTTCGCCGCCGCTACGCGGCGGAGTGGAATGGTTTGTTGGAGAAGAGGTGGCCGCAAATTTAGTGCTCTTGGTTTCGCGTGCTTTGTCAGCGTCGTTCACCCAGTAGATCTTGGATTCGTGTACTTAACCGCTTACCTTTCCGTAGTCTCATCCGGCCCCGAATAATATCGTGGTTTGGTACGTTTCCGTTACCCCGTACTACAGGTTGGATGTTGTGGCCCATGCTCTTCCGTGCTCTTTCTGGCTTCGTGGTTCCCTGCTCACCCGTGGCACACGCAGCTTACTGGGTTATCGCCCTCTCTTTTGGGCTCATGCTCTTTAGTGCGGCCCTTTTCGTGACTGCCAGATATTCCCTGCTCTCAAACGTTTACGTGGGCTGCACGGGTTTTGTGGTACGTAGTCTTTCGTGGCCATTGGCCTCCCATCGCCGGTACTCTAGCCAAAAAGGGTGCTATTCCGTGATTTGGTTCCTCCATGCAGTCGTGTTGTTCCGTCGCCCGTGTATCGTGCTCTCCAGGTGAGGTTCCATCGACCGCGGTATCACGCTATCTTGCAATCACGGTGTGGTAATGCTGTCTATGGTATTGTGCTCGCGTAGTGCATCTGCGTTGCCCGTGTCATCGTGTTCTACAATGGCATCGTGCTCCACGGTGTGCAATCGTGGTCACCCTGAGCACCCCCCCCCTCCCCCGTGTATTTCCTGGCTGGTCCGCCGTCCGTGCAATTGAGTTCGCATGTACTACTGTCCTCCGTGGCTCGGTAAGCTCAGGTTCAACACTGGTATCGCTCTCCGCGGCTTGGTGATTTCCCGTCTGTAGCTCGGCGGCTGTGCTCCCCCATGGCTTAGTGGCACAGTCCATGCTATCGTGCTAACTTGTGGTGTCGTGGTTGATCTGTCGTCCGTGAGATCGTTAGCTACCGTAGTGTCGTGCTGTCGGACTCGGTGAGCTCCGGTTCTACCCTAATATCGTGCTCTAATGCTCGGATGATCTTCCGTTAATGGTATACCGCGGCGTCATGTTTGGTCGATCGACTGTGCTTCGTGTTCTACTGTGGTGCTATGGGAGAGTTACTGTCCGTGCACTCTTACCGCTACGTGCTCTACCGTGGCTTCGAACGTGCGTGCTCTTCCGTAGCCGTGCTTTTCAGCATGCTGGGGTGTCTATATATTTAGTTCCTTTCCGTGGCCCGTACGTTCCCGTCATATTCTTGTCCTTCTGTCCTTTTCATGGCTGTGTGCTCTTCCGCCTGTCACGCTACCCATACAACTTTGTGGTTTGCATCAGCAAAGTCTTCTGTCATCGTCCATCCTTCCGTGCTTCATGTTGCTCTTCTATCCCATCGTGTACATAGTGTGGGTCGGTGTTACTTCGTTTTCGTGTTCTTGCTTAGTCACGTGCCTCCGCGCTAATTTGATAACAAACGCTGCTCCCATTTTGTTTGATGTACGCCAAAATATATTGTTGGAAAGTTCACACAATATCTTAAGGTCGCACACTACGTGTGCAAATACAAAGGAAGATGATACTTTTTTCCCGGGGGCAGTGTGGGGTGAAGGGGTGTAAGCTGCAATAGTCATATTTCAAAATTTTCACATTATTATTAATAGTAATACAATTGATATTCATTATTAAACGCTGATAATAATTATTTATACTACTACTACAAATGACTGCAAGTAAAATATGAAATGCCTTGATAATAGTACTAATCAAAATAATATTGTAAGCTAGATTAGTAGAACAGTACTACGAAGCCTAAAACATCATTCTATATCCAATAAGTACTAAAGTTCGATTGGGCCAAAATATGTGTCACCAGAGCCTACAATTTTTTTCAACAGCTCCTACGACGATATAGTACGTGTGTGTTTATAGGCGTCTTTTAATTATGCTAACTAACGCGTACACAGGCAGCGCCCTTTGCGTGGCCTTGCGAACCGCAGCTGAAAATGAGAGCAAATGAACTTAAGCGGCGCTTTTAAGTACGATGTGTTGTCCACATACAGTGTAAGACTAGCCGTTCGCCGCCGCTACGCGGCGGAGTGGAACGGTTTGTTGGAGAAGAGGTGGCCGCAAATTTAGTGCTCTTGGTTTCGCGTGGCTTTGTCAGCGTCGTTCACCCAGTAGATCTTGGATTCGTGTACTTAACCGCTTACCTTTCCGTAGTCTCATCCGGCCCCCGAATAATATCGTGGTTTGTACGTTTCCGTTACCCCGTACTACAGGTTGGATGTTGTGGCCCATGCTCTTCCGTGCTCTTTCTGGCTTCGTGGTTCCCTGCTCACCCGTGGCACACGCAGCTTACTGGGTTATCGCCCTCTCTTTTGGGCTCATGCTCTTTAGTGCGGCCCTTTTCGTGACTGCCAGATATTCCCTGCTCTCAAACGTTTACGTGGGCTGCACGGGTTTGTGGTACGTAGTCTTTCGTGGCCATTGGCCTCCCATCGCCGGTACTCTAGCCAAAAAGGGTGCTATTCCGTGATTTGGTTCCTCCATGCAGTCGTGTTGTTCCGTCGCCCGTGTATCGTGCTCTCCAGGTGAGGTTCCATCGACCGCGGTATCACGCTATCTTGCAATCACGGTGTGGTAATGCTGTCTATGGTATTGTGCTCGCGTAGTGCATCTGCGTTTGCCCGTGTCATCGTGTTCTACAATGGCATCGTGCTCCACGGTGTGCAATCGTGGTCACCCTGAGCACCCCCCCCCCCCTCCCCCGTGTATTTCCTGGCTGGTCCGCCGTCCGTGCAATTGAGTTCGCATGTACTACTGTCCTCCGTGGCTCGGTAAGCTCAGGTTCAACACTGGTATCGACTCTCCGCGGCTTGGTGATTTCCCGTCTGTAGCTCGGCGGCTGTGCTCCCCCATGGCTTAGTGGCACAGTCCATGCTATCGTGCTAACTTGTGGTGTCGTGGTTGATCCTGTCGTCCGTGAGATCGTTTAGCTACCGTAGTGTCGTGCTGTCGGACTCGGTGAGCTCCGGTTCTACCCTAATATCGTGCTCTAATGCTCGGATGATCTTCCGTTAATGGTATACCGCGGCGTCATGTTTGGTCGATCGACTGTGCTTCGTGTTCTACTGTGGTGCTATGGGAGAGTTACTTCCGTGCACTCTTACCGCTACGTGCTCTACCGTGGCTTCGAACGTGCGTTGCTCTTCCGTAGCCGTGCTTTTCAGCATGCTGGGGTGTCTATATATTTAGTTCCTTTCCGTGGCCCGTACGTTCCCGTCATATTCTTGTCCTTCTGTCCTTTTCATGGCTGTGTGCCTTTCCGCCTGTCACGCTACCCATACAACTTTGTGGTTTGCATCGCAAAGTCTTCTGTCATCGTCCATCCTTCCGTGCTTTCATGTTGCTCTTCTATCCCATCGTGTACATAGTGTGGGTCGGTGTTACTTTCGTTTTCGTGTTCTTGCTTAGTCACGTGCCTCCGCGCTAATTGATAACAAACGCTGCTCCCATTTGTTTGATGTACGCCAAAATATATTGTTGGAAAGTTCACACAATATCTTAAGGTCGCACACTACGTGTGCAAATACAAAGGAAGATGATACTTTTTTCCCGGGGGCAGTGTGGGGTGAAGGGGGTGTAAGCTGCAATAGTCATATTTCAAAATTTTCACATTATTATTAATAGTAATACAATTGATATTCATTATTAAACGCTGATATAATAATTATTTATACTACTACTACAAATGACTGCAAGTAAAAATATGAAATGCCTTGATAATAGTACTAATCAAAATAATATTGTAAGCTAGATTAGTAGAACAGTACTACGAAGCCTAAAACATCATTCTATATCCAATAAGTACTAAAGTTTCGATTGAGGCCAAAATATGTGTCACCAGAGCCTACAATTTTTTTCAACAGCTCCTACGACGATATAGTACGTGTGTGTTTATAGGCGTCTTTTAATTATGCTAACTAACGCGTACACAGGCAGCGCCCTTTGCGTGGCCTTGCGAACCGCAGCTGAAAATGAGAGCAAAATGAAACTTAAGCGGCGCTTTTAAGTACGATGTGTTGTCCACATACAGTGTGTACACTACATATTTCAATTTTAGCGAATCGAGGCCACCTTCGCTGCGCTCGGCAGCCAGTAGAACGCGCGCATTTGCGTTACATTAATTAACCCTAGCCGCGGACGGAATGACGGACGGACGGACGCACACCACACTCCACTAGGGGGGTAAGACTAGCCGTTCGCCGCCGCTACGCGGCGGAGTGGAACGGTTTGTTGGAGAAGAGGTGGCCGCAAATTTAGTGCTCTTGGTTTCGCGTGCTTTGTCAGCGTCGTTCACCCAGTAGATCTTGGATTCGTGTACTTAACCGCTTACCTTTCCGTAGTCTCATCCGGCCCCGAATAATATCGTGGTTTGGTACGTTTCCGTTACCCCGTACTACAGGTTGGATGTTGTGGCCCATGCTCTTCCGTGCTCTTTCTGGCTTCGTGGTTCCCTGCTCACCCGTGGCACACGCAGCTTACTGGGTTATCGCCCTCTCTTTTGGGCTCATGCTCTTTAGTGCGGCCCTTTTCGTGACTGCCAGATATTCCCTGCTCTCAAACGTTTACGTGGGCTGCACGGGTTTTGTGGTACGTAGTCTTTCGTGGCCATTGGCCTCCCATCGCCGGTACTCTAGCCAAAAAGGGTGCTATTCCGTGATTTGGTTCCTCCATGCAGTCGTGTTGTTCCGTCGCCCGTGTATCGTGCTCTCCAGGTGAGGTTCCATCGACCGCGGTATCACGCTATCTTGCAATCACGGTGTGGTAATGCTGTCTATGGTATTGTGCTCGCGTAGTGCATCTGCGTTGCCCGTGTCATCGTGTTCTACAATGGCATCGTGCTCCACGGTGTGCAATCGTGGTCACCCTGAGCACCCCCCCCCCTCCCCCGTGTATTTCCTGGCTGGTCCGCCGTCCGTGCAATTGAGTTCGCATGTACTACTGTCCTCCGTGGCTCGGTAAGCTCAGGTTCAACACTGGTATCGCTCTCCGCGGCTTGGTGATTTCCCGTCTGTAGCTCGGCGGCTGTGCTCCCCCATGGCTTAGTGGCACAGTCCATGCTATCGTGCTAACTTGTGGTGTCGTGGTTGATCTGTCGTCCGTGAGATCGTTAGCTACCGTAGTGTCGTGCTGTCGGACTCGGTGAGCTCCGGTTCTACCCTAATATCGTGCTCTAATGCTCGGATGATCTTCCGTTAATGGTATACCGCGGCGTCATGTTTGGTCGATCGACTGTGCTTCGTGTTCTACTGTGGTGCTATGGGAGAGTTACTGTCCGTGCACTCTTACCGCTACGTGCTCTACCGTGGCTTCGAACGTGCGTGCTCTTCCGTAGCCGTGCTTTTCAGCATGCTGGGGTGTCTATATATTTAGTTCCTTTCCGTGGCCCGTACGTTCCCGTCATATTCTTGTCCTTCTGTCCTTTTCATGGCTGTGTGCTCTTCCGCCTGTCACGCTACCCATACAACTTTGTGGTTTGCATCAGCAAAGTCTTCTGTCATCGTCCATCCTTCCGTGCTTCATGTTGCTCTTCTATCCCATCGTGTACATAGTGTGGGTCGGTGTTACTTCGTTTTCGTGTTCTTGCTTAGTCACGTGCCTCCGCGCTAATTTGATAACAAACGCTGCTCCCATTTTGTTTGATGTACGCCAAAATATATTGTTGGAAAGTTCACACAATATCTTAAGGTCGCACACTACGTGTGCAAATACAAAGGAAGATGATACTTTTTTCCCGGGGGCAGTGTGGGGTGAAGGGGTGTAAGCTGCAATAGTCATATTTCAAAATTTTCACATTATTATTAATAGTAATACAATTGATATTCATTATTAAACGCTGATATAATAATTATTTATACTACTACTACAAATGACTGCAAGTAAAAATATGAAATGCCTTGATAATAGTACTAATCAAAATAATATTGTAAGCTAGATTAGTAGAACAGTACTACGAAGCCTAAAACATCATTCTATATCCAATAAGTACTAAAGTTTCGATTGAGGCCAAAATATGTGTCACCAGAGCCTACAATTTTTTTCAACAGCTCCTACGACGATATAGTACGTGTGTGTTTATAGGCGTCTTTTAATTATGCTAACTAACGCGTACACAGGCAGCGCCCTTTGCGTGGCCTTGCGAACCGCAGCTGAAAATGAGAGCAAAATGAAACTTAAGCGGCGCTTTTAAGTACGATGTGTTGTCCACATACAGTGTGTACACTACATATTTCAATTTTAGCGAATCGAGGCCACCTTCGCTGCGCTCGGCAGCCAGTAGAACGCGCGCATTTGCGTTACATTAATTAACCCTAGCCGCGGACGGAATGACGGACGGACGGACGCACACCACACTCCACTAGGGGGGTAAGACTAGCCGTTCGCCGCCGCTACGCGGCGGAGTGGAACGGTTTGTTGGAGAAGAGGTGGCCGCAAATTTAGTGCTCTTGGTTTCGCGTGCTTTGTCAGCGTCGTTCACCCAGTAGATCTTGGATTCGTGTACTTAACCGCTTACCTTTCCGTAGTCTCATCCGGCCCCGAATAATATCGTGGTTTGGTACGTTTCCGTTACCCCGTACTACAGGTTGGATGTTGTGGCCCATGCTCTTCCGTGCTCTTTCTGGCTTCGTGGTTCCCTGCTCACCCGTGGCACACGCAGCTTACTGGGTTATCGCCCTCTCTTTTGGGCTCATGCTCTTTAGTGCGGCCCTTTTCGTGACTGCCAGATATTCCCTGCTCTCAAACGTTTACGTGGGCTGCACGGGTTTTGTGGTACGTAGTCTTTCGTGGCCATTGGCCTCCCATCGCCGGTACTCTAGCCAAAAAGGGTGCTATTCCGTGATTTGGTTCCTCCATGCAGTCGTGTTGTTCCGTCGCCCGTGTATCGTGCTCTCCAGGTGAGGTTCCATCGACCGCGGTATCACGCTATCTTGCAATCACGGTGTGGTAATGCTGTCTATGGTATTGTGCTCGCGTAGTGCATCTGCGTTGCCCGTGTCATCGTGTTCTACAATGGCATCGTGCTCCACGGTGTGCAATCGTGGTCACCCTGAGCACCCCCCCCTCCCCCGTGTATTTCCTGGCTGGTCCGCCGTCCGTGCAATTGAGTTCGCATGTACTACTGTCCTCCGTGGCTCGGTAAGCTCAGGTTCAACACTGGTATCGCTCTCCGCGGCTTGGTGATTTCCCGTCTGTAGCTCGGCGGCTGTGCTCCCCCATGGCTTAGTGGCACAGTCCATGCTATCGTGCTAACTTGTGGTGTCGTGGTTGATCTGTCGTCCGTGAGATCGTTAGCTACCGTAGTGTCGTGCTGTCGGACTCGGTGAGCTCCGGTTCTACCCTAATATCGTGCTCTAATGCTCGGATGATCTTCCGTTAATGGTATACCGCGGCGTCATGTTTGGTCGATCGACTGTGCTTCGTGTTCTACTGTGGTGCTATGGGAGAGTTACTGTCCGTGCACTCTTACCGCTACGTGCTCTACCGTGGCTTCGAACGTGCGTGCTCTTCCGTAGCCGTGCTTTTCAGCATGCTGGGGTGTCTATATATTTAGTTCCTTTCCGTGGCCCGTACGTTCCCGTCATATTCTTGTCCTTCTGTCCTATTCATGGCTGTGTGCTCTTCCGCCTGTCACGCTACCCATACAACTTTGTGGTTTGCATCAGCAAAGTCTTCTGTCATCGTCCATCCTTCCGTGCTTCATGTTGCTCTTCTATCCCATCGTGTACATAGTGTGGGTCGGTGTTACTTCGTTTTCGTGTTCTTGCTTAGTCACGTGCCTCCGCGCTAATTTGATAACAAACGCTGCTCCCATTTTGTTTGATGTACGCCAAAATATATTGTTGGAAAGTTCACACAATATCTTAAGGTCGCACACTACGTGTGCAAATACAAAGGAAGATGATACTTTTTTCCCGGGGGCAGTGTGGGGTGAAGGGGTGTAAGCTGCAATAGTCATATTTCAAAATTTTCACATTATTATTAATAGTAATACAATTGATATTCATTATTAAACGCTGATATAATAATTATTTATACTACTACTACAAATGACTGCAAGTAAAAATATGAAATGCCTTGATAATAGTACTAATCAAAATAATATTGTAAGCTAGATTAGTAGAACAGTACTACGAAGCCTAAAACATCATTCTATATCCAATAAGTACTAAAGTTTCGATTGAGGCCAAAATATGTGTCACCAGAGCCTACAATTTTTTTCAACAGCTCCTACGACGATATAGTACGTGTGTGTTTATAGGCGTCTTTTAATTATGCTAACTAACGCGTACACAGGCAGCGCCCTTTGCGTGGCCTTGCGAACCGCAGCTGAAAATGAGAGCAAAATGAAACTTAAGCGGCGCTTTTAAGTACGATGTGTTGTCCACATACAGTGTGTACACTACATATTTCAATTTTAGCGAATCGAGGCCACCTTCGCTGCGCTCGGCAGCCAGTAGAACGCGCGCATTTGCGTTACATTAATTAACCCTAGCCGCGGACGGAATGACGGACGGACGGACGCACACCACACTCCACTAGGGGGGTAAGACTAGCCGTTCGCCGCCGCTACGCGGCGGAGTGGAACGGTTTGTTGGAGAAGAGGTGGCCGCAAATTTAGTGCTCTTGGTTTCGCGTGCTTTGTCAGCGTCGTTCACCCAGTAGATCTTGGATTCGTGTACTTAACCGCTTACCTTTCCGTAGTCTCATCCGGCCCCGAATAATATCGTGGTTTGGTACGTTTCCGTTACCCCGTACTACAGGTTGGATGTTGTGGCCCATGCTCTTCCGTGCTCTTTCTGGCTTCGTGGTTCCCTGCTCACCCGTGGCACACGCAGCTTACTGGGTTATCGCCCTCTCTTTTGGGCTCATGCTCTTTAGTGCGGCCCTTTTCGTGGCTGCCAGATATTCCCTGCTCTCAAACGTTTACGTGGGCTGCACGGGTTTTGTGGTACGTAGTCTTTCGTGGCCATTGGCCTCCCATCGCCGGTACTCTAGCCAAAAAGGGTGCTATTCCGTGATTTGGTTCCTCCATGCAGTCGTGTTGTTCCGTCGCCCGTGTATCGTGCTCTCCAGGTGAGGTTCCATCGACCGCGGTATCACGCTATCTTGCAATCACGGTGTGGTAATGCTGTCTATGGTATTGTGCTCACGTTGTGTATCTGCGTTGTCCATGTTATCGTGTTTTACAATGGTATCGTGCTCCACAATGTGCAGTCGTGGTCACCCCAAGCGCCCACCTCCCCGTTTATTTCGTGGCTGGCCCGCCGTCCGTGCAATTGAGTTCGCATGTACTACTGTCCTCCGTGGCTCGGTAAGCTCAGGTTCAACACTGGTATCGCTCTCCGCGGCTTGGTGATTTCCCGTCTGTAGCTCGGCGGCTGTGCTCCCCCATGGCTTAGTGGCACAGTCCATGCTATCGTGCTAACTTGTGGTGTCGTGGTTGATCTGTCGTCCGTGAGATCGTTAGCTACCGTAGTGTCGTGCTGTCGGACTCGGTGAGCTCCGGTTCTACCCTAATATCGTGCTCTAATGCTCGGATGATCTTCCGTTAATGGTATACCGCGGCGTCATGTTTGGTCGATCGACTGTGCTTCGTGTTCTACTGTGGTGCTATGGGAGAGTTACTGTCCGTGCACTCTTACCGCTACGTGCTCTACCGTGGCTTCGAACGTGCGTGCTCTTCCGTAGCCGTGCTTTTCAGCATGCTGGGGTGTCTATATATTTAGTTCCTTTCCGTGGCCCGTACGTTCCCGTCATATTCTTGTCCTTCTGTCCTATTCATGGCTGTGTGCTCTTCCGCCTGTCACGCTACCCATACAACTTTGTGGTTTGCATCAGCAAAGTCTTCTGTCATCGTCCATCCTTCCGTGCTTCATGTTGCTCTTCTATCCCATCGTGTACATAACGTGGGTCGGTGTTCCTTCGTGTTTCGTGTTCTTGCTGAGTCACGTGCCTCCACGCTAAATTAATCACAAACGCTGCTCCCATTTTGTTTGATGTACGCCAAAATATATTGTTGGAAAGTTCACACAATATCTTAAGGTCGCACACTACGTGTGCAAATACAAAGGAAGATGATACTTTTTTCCCGGGGGCAGTGTGGGGTGCAGGGGTGTAAGCCACAATAGTCATATTTTAAAGTTTTCACAATATTATTATTATTAATAATAAATGATTTATTATCGAACGCTGATAAAATCATTATGTGTACTACTACTACCAATAACTGCAAGCAAAAATATGATATATAAATCTTTTATATAGTACTACGCAAAACTGTTTTGTAAGTTTTAATATTTGAAAGGTATTACGAAGACTAAAATAACATTCTAAAACCAATAAGTACTAAAGTTTCGATTGAGGCCGAAATATGTGTCACCAGAGCCTACAATTTTTTTCAACAGCTCCTACGACGATATAGTACGTGTGTGCACATCGGCGGCTTTTAATTATGCTAACTAACGCGTACACAGGCAGCGCCCTTTGGGTGAGGTGGCGAACCGCAGCTGAAAATTGGGTCAAAATGACATTTAAACGGTGCATTTAAGTACGATGTGTTGACCACATACAGTGTGTACACCACATAATGCGATTTTAGCCAATCGACGCCGCCTTCGCTGCGCTCGGCAGCCAGTAGAACGCGCGTATTTGCGTTACATTAATTAACCCTAGCCCGTTACGGACGGACGGACGCACACCAGACTCCACTAGGGGGGTAAGACTAGCCGTTCGCCGCCGCTACGCGGCGGAGTGGCATAGTTTGTTGGAGATGCGGTGGCCGCAAATTTAAGTGCTTCTTGGTGTCGCGTACTTTGTTAGCGTCGTTCACTCCAGTAGGTCTTGGCTTCGTGTACTTAACTATATACCACTCCGTAGTCTCATGCGGACCCATATAATATCGTTGTTTGGTACGCTTCCGTTACCCCGTACTACAGGTTGGATGACATGTTCTACAGTGGCCGGCGCTCTTCCGTGATCTTTCTGGCTTCGTGGCTCCCTGCCCACCGGTGGCCCACGCTGCTTATTGGTTATACGACCTTCTTTTGGGATCATACTCGTTAGTACGGCCTCTTTCGTGGCCGTTGGCCTCCCATCGCTGGTACTCTGGCCGAAGAGTGCTATTCCGTGGTTTGGCGCATTCACGCAGTCGTATTATTCCATCACCCGTGTATCGTGCTCTCCTGGTGAGGTTCCATCGACCGCGGTATCACGCTATCGTGCAATCGCGGTGTGGTAATGATGTCTATGGTATTGTGCTCGCGTAGTGCACCTGCGTTGCCCGTGCTATCGTGTTTTGCAATGGCATCGTACTCCACAATGTGGAATTGTGGTCCCCCTAAGCGCCCCCTCGTTTATTTCGTGGCTGGTCCACCGTCCGTGCAATCGTGTTCTCATGTACTACTGTCCTTCGTGGCTCGGTAAGCTCAGGTTCTACACTGGTATGGTGCTCCGTGACTTGATGGTCTTCGGTCTATAGCTCCCATGGTTGCTTGGCTTTCCATGGTTAAGTGGTTGGGCCACCGTCCATGCTAGTGTGTTCTCCGTAGTCTCGTGGCTGGTCAACCGTCTGTGCAGTCAGGTTCAAATGTAGTATCGTCCTCCGTGGCTTGGGGAGCTCAGGTTCTACACTGGTATTGCTCTCCGCGGCTCAGTGATTTCCCGTCTATAGATCGGGGGCTGAGTTCTCCCATGGTTTAGTGATACCTTCCATGCAATCGTGTTATCTTGTGGTGTCGCGTCTGGTCGGTCGTCTGTGCGACCCTTAGCTTCCGTAGTATCATGCTCCGGGTCTCGGCGAGGTCCGGTGCTTCCCAAATATCGTATTTCAACGCTCGGTGATCTTCCGTTAATGGTCGCCCTCGTCTTCATGATTGGTTCGTCGACTGTGCTCCGTGCTCGACCGTGGTGCTGTAAGAGAATTGCTGTCCGTGCACTCTTACCACTACGTGCTCTACCGTGGCTTCGAACGTGCGTGCTCTTCCGTAGCCGTGCTTTTTAGCATACTGGGGTGTCTATATATTTAGTTCCTTTCCGTGGCCCGTACGCTCCCTTTATATTCTTGTCCTTCTGTCCTTTTCATGGCTGTGTGCTCTTCCGCCTGTCACGCTACCCATACAACTTTGTGGTTTGCATCAGCAAAGTCTTCTGTCATCGTCCATCCTTCCGTGCTTCATGTTGCTCTTCTATCCCATCGTGTACATAGTGTGGGTCGGTGTTACTTCGTTTTCGTGTTCTTGCTTAGTCACGTGCCTCCGCGCTAATTTGATAACAAACGCTGCTCCCATTTTGTTTGATGTACGCCAAAATATATTGTTGGAAAGTTCACACAATATCTTAAGGTCGCACACTACGTGTGCAAATACAAAGGAAGATGATACTTTTTTCCCGGGGGCAGTGTGGGGTGCAGGGGTGTAAGCCACAATAGTCATATTTTAAAGTTTTCACAATATTATTATTATTAATAATAAATGATTTATTATCGAACGCTGATAAAATCATTATGTGTACTACTACTACCAATAACTGCAAGCAAAAATATGATATATAAATCTTTTATATAGTACTACGCAAAACTGTTTTGTAAGTTTTAATATTTGAAAGGTATTACGAAGACTAAAATAACATTCTAAAACCAATAAGTACTAAAGTTTCGATTGAGGCCGAAATATGTGTCACCAGAGCCTACAATTTTTTTCAACAGCTCCTACGACGATATAGTACGTGTGTGCACATCGGCGGCTTTTAATTATGCTAACTAACGCGTACACAGGCAGCGCCCTTTGGGTGAGGTGGCGAACCGCAGCTGAAAATTGGGTCAAAATGACATTTAAACGGTGCATTTAAGTACGATGTGTTGACCACATACAGTGTGTACACCACATAATGCGATTTTAGCCAATCGACGCCGCCTTCGCTGCGCTCGGCAGCCAGTAGAACGCGCGTATTTGCGTTACATTAATTAACCCTAGCCCGTTACGGACGGACGGACGCACACCAGACTCCACTAGGGGGGTAAGACTAGCCGTTCGCCGCCGCTACGCGGCGGAGTGGCATAGTTTGTTGGAGATGCGGTGGCCGCAAATTTAAGTGCTTCTTGGTGTCGCGTACTTTGTTAGCGTCGTTCACTCCAGTAGGTCTTGGCTTCGTGTACTTAACTATATACCACTCCGTAGTCTCATGCGGACCCATATAATATCGTTGTTTGGTACGCTTCCGTTACCCCGTACTACAGGTTGGATGACATGTTCTACAGTGGCCGGCGCTCTTCCGTGATCTTTCTGGCTTCGTGGCTCCCTGCCCACCGGTGGCCCACGCTGCTTATTGGTTATACGACCTTCTTTTGGGATCATACTCGTTAGTACGGCCTCTTTCGTGGCCGTTGGCCTCCCATCGCTGGTACTCTGGCCGAAGAGTGCTATTCCGTGGTTTGGCGCATTCACGCAGTCGTATTATTCCATCACCCGTGTATCGTGCTCTCCTGGTGAGGTTCCATCGACCGCGGTATCACGCTATCGTGCAATCGCGGTGTGGTAATGATGTCTATGGTATTGTGCTCGCGTAGTGCACCTGCGTTGCCCGTGCTATCGTGTTTTGCAATGGCATCGTACTCCACAATGTGGAATTGTGGTCCCCCTAAGCGCCCCCTCGTTTATTTCGTGGCTGGTCCACCGTCCGTGCAATCGTGTTCTCATGTACTACTGTCCTTCGTGGCTCGGTAAGCTCAGGTTCTACACTGGTATGGTGCTCCGTGACTTGATGGTCTTCGGTCTATAGCTCCCATGGTTGCTTGGCTTTCCATGGTTAAGTGGTTGGGCCACCGTCCATGCTAGTGTGTTCTCCGTAGTCTCGTGGCTGGTCAACCGTCTGTGCAGTCAGGTTCAAATGTAGTATCGTCCTCCGTGGCTTGGGGAGCTCAGGTTCTACACTGGTATTGCTCTCCGCGGCTCAGTGATTTCCCGTCTATAGATCGGGGGCTGAGTTCTCCCATGGTTTAGTGATACCTTCCATGCAATCGTGTTATCTTGTGGTGTCGCGTCTGGTCGGTCGTCTGTGCGACCCTTAGCTTCCGTAGTATCATGCTCCGGGTCTCGGCGAGGTCCGGTGCTTCCCAAATATCGTATTTCAACGCTCGGTGATCTTCCGTTAATGGTCGCCCTCGTCTTCATGATTGGTTCGTCGACTGTGCTCCGTGCTCGACCGTGGTGCTGTAAGAGAATTGCTGTCCGTGCACTCTTACCACTACGTGCTCTACCGTGGCTTCGAACGTGCGTGCTCTTCCGTAGCCGTGCTTTTTAGCATACTGGGGTGTCTATATATTTAGTTCCTTTCCGTGGCCCGTACGCTCCCTTTATATTCTTGTCCTTCTGTCCTATTCATGGCTGTGTGCTCTTCCGTCTTTCACACTACTCATAAATTCCGTGGTTTGCATCGGCTAGGTCTTCTATCATCGTCCATGACCTTCCGTGCTTCGCGTTGCTCTTCTACCCCATCATGTACATAGTGTGGCATGGTGTTACTTCGTATTTCGTGCTCTTGCTTAGTCGCGTACCTCCGCGCTAACTTAATCACAAACACTGTTCCCATTTTTTGTACGCTACATATATTGTTGGAAAGTTTGCACAATATCGTAAGGTCGCACACTACGCGCGCAAATACAAAGGAAGACAATACTTTCTTACGGAAGCAGTGTGGGGTGCAGGGGTGTAAGCCACAATAGTCATATTTTAAATTTTTCACATTATTATTAATAGTAGTAGTAGAATTGTGTTTTTTTATCTAACGCTAATATATTTAGCTTTAGATAAAAAAAACACAATTCTACTTATGTGGACTACTACTACAAATAACTGCAAGCAAAAATATGAAATGTCTTTAGAATAGTACTACGCAAAACAGTATTGTAAGTTTAATTTTTAGAAAAGTACTACGAAGCCTAAAACATCATTCTATTTCCAATAACTACTAAAGCTTCGATTGAGGCCGAAATATAAATCACCAGGGCCTACAATTTTTTTCAACGGCTCCTTCGACGATATAGTACGTGTGTGCTCTTCGGCGCCTTCTATTAATCCTAACTAACGCGCACACAGGGCAGCGCCCTTCGCGTGAGGTGGCGCTCCGCAGCTAGAAATGAAGGCAAAATGAAATTTGAGCGGTGCTTTTAAGTATGATGTGTAGCCCACATACAATGTGTACACCACATAATGCGATTTTAGCGAATCGAGGCCGCCTTCGCTGCGCTCGGCAGCCAGTAGAACGCGCGTATTTGCGTTACATTTTAGAACCCTACCCTCGGACGGACAGACGGACACCAGACTCCACTACGGGGGTAAGATGCGCCCGCTGCCCTTCTCAGACCCGATTGTCGCTGCGTTTGTCCTCACGGCTGATGAGCTCTCTGTCACCGCTGCTGTCTACGGAACAGGCGCAAAGCCTTTCGCAGAATGGGGAGCGTCGCGTGCGCTTCCTGGACGCATCCTGGTACCTGGACAAGAGCCGCAATGCTAAGCAGGAATTTGTCTCGGAGCGTCTGCCAGGAGCCCAGTTCTTCGACATCGAACAGATCTCCGACACGAAGTCCACACTGCCGCACATGTTGCCGAAGCGTATGTGACTGCATCCTCATGAATAGATCGACATTCGACATTACATGTAAACCCTTTCATATGTGTATAGCGGAGACGTTCGAGGACGCCATGATGTACCTCGGAGTGGAGAACGACGATACGGTTATCGTATATGGAGGCAAGCACTGCTTCAGGTGGGGGAGCAACGCCAATATAATATATGTTTATTGTTTAATGCTGACTTACAAACCTTGTGTGGCATAGTCCTGCGCGTTGCTGGTGGACGTTCAAGTACTTTGGCCACGATAATGTCCACATCCTCAACGGTGGGAGTTTTTCTTAATAGATGACCCAGAACATGTGTGGCTTAGTTAGCTTTTTTTTGCTACAAGGTGGTATCACCAAGTGGAAGAACGAGAAGCGCGAGCTCGAGAAGGGAGAGCCACAGCAAGTGGTGGCCGGCGCATCCTACAAGGCCGAGCCCAACGAGGTGCTTGCGGTGTCGTGGGAAGACGTACTGGCCAAGATTGACACGGAGACACAGATCATCGACGCTCGTGGAGCTGCGCGCTTCTACGCCAAGGAACCTGTAAGGGCTACGTCGATGTGACGTGCTCATGTGATTGGATAGACCTGACTTAATACTCGCTGTATATATATGTACCGTAGGAACCGCGTCCGGGCATGCGTGGTGGACACATCCCGGGGTCTGTTAATGTCCCATTCGGCAAGATTGTCAGCCCAGACGACTACTCGGTATATGTTTGTTGGAGTGTTTTTTATGTATCCAAGGTTGGCCAAGCTGACCTTGGTTGTTTGTTGCATTGGACAGCTTTTCCGCGACTTGGGCGAGATCAAGAGTGCTTTTGCCGAAGCGAGTACGTGCATCTTCTCACCGTGTTGAGGAAGTGCGGGTATAACCTTTTCAGTGTGTGTTCTGTAGATGTGAAGATGGACGAAACTAGCCAGATCATCACGACGTACGAATATAGACTACAATAATTGCCTTGCTTGGTGCATGTCTAACGTTAGATTGACGTCGTCTCGTGCTTTTATCGCAGCTGTGGCTCTGGGGTGACTGCGAGTGTGTTAACTTTCGGACTGCATTTGACTGGCAAGCCCTTGGAAAAGTGAGCTCCAATTATTGTCAGGATGTACAAGATCTAATCATGCAAAATGTGTTTGCAGAGTTCCCGTGTACGACGGCTCGTGGTCGGAATGGGGCATGCGTAGCGACCTCCCCCTGGAAACCGTAGCCATGTAAGTACTGCTACGTCTCAAGTAATACAAGAAAAGTTCAATCGGGATCAAAGGGCACGTATGTAGTACCACAGTATCAATACAAGTATTACTACTGAAGTAATATAATACTTCGTACATGCTTCATTTGTATTAATACACGTATGCACTACTGTAGTATAATACTACTACCTGTAGTACCAGTATACGTGATGTGACGAAAAAAATGCAACAGAGATTACGCTACTGTACCCGTTTAGTAAACGGCGTAACATACACGATTATTAAAAGAGCTTTCGCAGATTCGACAAATCGATCTTGATCGATTTAGGTTAGAATATCTCACATACAGTAGTGTAGTATACATGTATTAGATTGCTTTTTCGCCGACTTCGAGGTTCTCATGGGCCATGGCTTCTACATACGTGTTCCCATCAGTGATGGGCCATCACCAGTTTAGAATTTGCTTCCTCCCTATCAAGCTTCTATCTTTTACCCGCAGGCTCTCCACCAAAAGCATGCCGTCCTATCGTGCTGTCCAAGTTGTAAAGTTGACTAAGGACTTCCGCGCCGCTACCAGAATCGTGAGTGTCCCCGAACTACCCACCGCTGGGCCCGACAGCATCGTTGTTAAGAACCGCTTCTTGGGAATTAACTCGACCGACGTCAATCTTACGAATGGCATGTATCATGACAAGCTGCCGTTTCTCGCGGGCGTTGAAGGTGCAGGTCTCGTCACTGAGGTCGGGAGTAACGTCACGACTGTGAAAGTGGGCGACGCTGTCATGTACCAGACGCTGGGAGCCTATGCGGACTACGTACAAGTGCCCGTGTCGGCCGCCATCAAGATCCCAGAGCTGTCGAAGAACGCTCTACCGGTTGCAGTGGGCGGCGTCTCTGCGTCCATCTGCCTTGAATATCTCGGTGAGATGAAGTCGAATGAGACCGTTCTTGTGACTGCTGCTGCTGGGGGAACCGGACAGTTTGTCGTACAGCTCGCCAAACTTGCTGGCAACCATGTTATCGGCACTACCAGCTCTGACGAGAAAGTGGAAGCTTTGACGAAACTGGGCTGCGACCGTGTAATCAATTACAACAAGGAGAATGTCGGCGATGTGCTAAAGAAGGAGTATCCGAATGGAGTATACATCGTTTTCGAGTCCATTGGAGGCGACATGTTCCGTGCTGCTGTCGATAACATTGCAGTCCGTGGTCGTATCATCAAGATTGGCTTCATCTCGCGAGTATTGGAGACCAAAGACAAGGACGACTCCCCAAAGCCGCCTCCGCTGCTATCGTGGGAAGCGAACGAGAAGATTCTGATGAAGTCTGCTTCCATCCGAGGGTTCTTCATGTATCACTTTGAGGAACACATTCGAGAGCAGACGGAGCGATTGCTGAAGCTCATTAGCGAGGGCACGTTGAAGCCTGGCGTTGACCCCACTACGTACAAGGGATTCGAGTCCATTCCGAATGCAATCGACCGCATGTTCGCCCGTGAAAATGTAGGCAAACTCATCGTAGAGCTCGAGTAGCTAGACCAGAACAAAATCGACGAGGTTGTCTTGAAAATACTATCATCCAACTTTCAGACTGCTCTAGTGTTTTTTCTTCTTGAGTGCCTTGACCTTCTTGGCGTGTTTGGCAGAGTTCATGTGACCGTTGTACTTCTTGACGTCGCGGAATGTGAGGCCACATGGCTGGCAGCTCATCTTTGTTGGTGGGGTCGTCTTCTTCTTCGCTTGTTCCTGTTGCTCCACAATCCAGACACCAGTTAGCAACTGACCACGACACAAAACTGCAGTTTTTAGACAGCCGGACCTTCTTCACTGCACTGCCACAAACGAGTTCGTTTGCCTTGAGATCTTGGGGTACTCGCTGGCGTGGGTCAACGACTTGAACGCTCTTGTCCAGTGCGAAGATGAAATAATGAGCTCCAGTAGTAGAAGGCGGTTCACCTCGGAACGATGCTGGGTGCGTGCGTTGAGGCTCATAGCCAGAGTAGATGCTCGCGTCGAATACCTCCGTGCTGTTTACAAAGACAACCAGAAAATCAAAATACTTCCGTGGAGTCTAAAATCTCGCTTTGACCTGTAATGACTCACATACCGTTTCAACTTAAATCCACTCGCTGCAGCCTGCTCCTGAATTTTCCAGCGGTTGTAAAACAGAGTGTTACGCAGTGAGACGAGCGCTTGTCCATGCGTAGGATGCAGGTATCGGCGCGTCGAGTAGAAGAAGTCTCTCAAGAGCTTCTGATTGTTGGCCACGTCTTCTTCCGTCGCTCCTCCAAGATGCGGGAAGTTGAAGACGATCGATTGGAGCGGCTGAGCACCGTCCAGCCAACTCTCCTTCTCCAGATGCGTCGCATCCACATCAAAGTGCACCTCAGCCTGAGCCCAACAGTAACAACAAACATGAGTTAAAGTCCAAAGCACCTAACGTCGGGTACTTCCAACCACACCCCGGCCGTCTCCAGAGCGTCACAGTTCAATAACGCGTTTAGGTATTTTTCCTTGAGGTCTAATTTCGAGTCAAAGCATGTAGCGACCAGGTTCTTGCCACCCTACAGATGATTACATAACAGTCCGTTACCGGATACTCCTCTTTGATGTCTCGAGATAGTCTCCGTTGCGTACCAGGAAGACAGCGAGAGACAAAGAAAAAGAAAAATCGCCATCGCCAACCACCAATATGCGCTGACGGTCGCTGAACGGACCCAAATTCTTTGGATTTGGGTTAGACGACGCCGTTAGCGAGAAAATAGCGTTAGCCTGCGATTTGGCAGCGCGAATCTGCTGTGCGGCGGCATTAGAATTGTTGACTGTGTGTTTCTATTGGTGGGTGAGGTTGCGTCAGTGAGCACTCATTTTGCGGGTACTTGGAGTGATGCAAAGTCTGGAACGCACTTTGTCATTGCGCCGACGCTTCTTCTTGTCCTTGGCCATGGGTTCTGCAGCAGAACTTCTGCTGGACAAGCTTTTGTGAACCAGCCGGGAAACTTCGTACTTAAGTGAAGGTACCGGTAGCGTGTACAGACAGTCCTCTTTGTAGTGATACCCCTTTTAACACTATCCGGAGGAATCTCTTTCCAAAACTGTGCCATTACAATGGTACCATCGCCTTCCTCATTGTAGAACTGACTCTAATTCAGACTAAAAATATCTGAAAACATGATTATACTTAGCAATCGCGTTTATTAACACTTCAATTCGTTCTATTATTAACCGTTTCGTGGTAAAAGGGCGCAGAAATCGCCCTTTTAGTGGTTTGCACAAACCACTTAAAAGGCGCAATAATGCGCCTTTTAAGAGGCGCATTATTCGCCGTTTAACGGAAGTTCAACTATATGTTGCGACATAGAATTTACAGTACGATTCGTAATTATTTAAGAATACTTTAATCCAGTCAAATTCATGTACCCCATTGCATCACCATCCTATCTTAAATTATTTGTTACAAGAGATAGTTCAAAAGGAGTACCGTGACTTTGTAAAAGGGCGAGAAATGCCCCTTTAGATATAAATGACTTCTAGTTGTAAACTATAGTATATACAAGAGGCGCACGAAAGGTTTAATAGCATATGATTTGGGTATCTTAATTGGTTGTCACAATTAATTGTAAATATAAATACATGTATTTGGTAACAATTTATGGAATCGTACTAGTGTGATCTTTTTTCATATTATGAGATCTTTAAATAATCTAGAGCTTCCCCGTGTGCAACACGACTTTAGTTGTGCTTTGCACGTATTTTTGCAAAACTGGCAAATCAATCTCTGTTATAATTAGCCTCAAAGTCTAAATTAGACCTCTGTGTTTTGTTAAAACTCCGTTATGTGACAGCCTATCCACGAATTACGATTTGTCACATCAGATTAGTAATTTGCGACCAATAAAAGCAAGATATGCACGAAAGACTCTCTGCAAAAGGAATTATCTTATCCGAGTGGATATGCACTCAGACTTTTCACGGGGCTAAAAAAGTTTTTTATTGAAAAGAAATAATTGCAAGTGTAATATTTAGTATGTGATAACTACTTTTATTTTTTTAAGCAGCTATCGCATAACTAATTGTGTTTATTTTACAGACTCCAATTTTTTCGTACAGAAGCCCCTCAGTCAAGACACCAAGTACATCGCCCATCGCCCACCACCCCTCCCATGGGCAAGTCTACATATAAAAAAACGCCATTGTATGGCTCCGTTCCATTTCTTGTTGGCGAGCAAAGTGAGAACATATACTTAATAATAAAAACTTGTTTTTTGCTAAGAAATAAACGCTAGATTGAGCGATCTTAATTTGATCCATACTCAAATGCATGGTACTACATACTGCGTCATGCTTTCGTGGTCTTGACCTTACTCTTCTGAGCGGAGTACACAGCACAGTTCTTGAGCACGGTCAAAGATAGGGAACTATGAAATGCAAAACACTAGTTTCTATTCGTACTTAGCTGCCCAACTCGCTCAACTCCTCTCGCTACTTGTCCGTCAGTTTCCTTTTGGAGACTGAGCTTGTTCAAAATACGCATTCACTGAAAGACACAGACTCGATGGGATTTCGTCTGAGATGTTCTTCAGCCTTGTCTCTCTTTTGGGACGGCATGGGGACCATCACTCTGGTTGCACTTCAACCAAACTGTGGCAATCAGAGTGCGATCTTTACACGGCCCCACCGACGCTTGCGCCGGAACCTTTAGCTGCGTGTAGAGGGCAGTCTCGTGACCGTACCGATCTGTTTGCAGTACTAGGCAAAGCTTCCCTTTGGTAAAGCCTTGGTAAACATGTCCGCCGGGTTGTTATCACCATCCCCCTTGTGGATCTTAAGCAGGTCTTTCTTAATTTGCTCTCGAACATAGTGCCAGCGAATATCGATGTGATGGGTCTTGCTGCTGTAGGTAGATGACTTAGCAAGTGCAATCTCTGCGTTGTTGTCCACACCCATCGCCAATTATGTTTTTACCTCGAGCACATGCATTACTTCGTCCAGCATGTTCTCTATTTCACGTCCCGCCACAGTAGTCTCACGAGCAGCGACATACTCGGCCTCTGCAGTGGATTGGACCGCCTTTGCATTCCAATCTCGCTTGACATGTACCAGCTCGTGATTCATCCAACCACGCAGGTGAGTCATCACCTTCTGACGTAACAGCGTTTATACCGGGGCTTTGCAGTCAATTTCACCTCGCACCTGTCTGATCACGAAAGTTGAATCTGCACATATCACCAGCCTTTTCGGATCCTCTTCCTTTAGTAGATCCAACCCCAACAGGAGTCCGTTGTACTCCGCTTCATTGACGGTGAGGCCTTCCACGTAAGTGGACCTGGCCCTTACCACTTCCCATCCGGGCAGTTTCCATAGAAGTGCGCTGTAAGCCGACACCAAGAAGGGCAACTCCTGCCCCAGCACTAAAGGAAGCTCTCAGCTCATGCTTTTGGCTCCAGAAAGGATTCATCCTTGCGGGCGGAGCTTCTGCTGCGCTTCTGTCCCGTCTTGGTCGTCATACCAACGACACGTAGGTGTCCTTCATCGACACATCGGGTTGTGGTATGGCGCATATCCTTTGCACCAATATCAGTGTCCGTCATAGGCACCATGTACCTTGATTGTAACGGGGTACGTAGCCCTAAGTGTACCCTGGTTACATGAAGTGTGACACGTCATACTTCGGGATATTTGGTACAAAGTACCAAGGTCGTCCAAAGCCAACCATTGGTTGATGACATTGCATTTCTATAGGTGACTTATAGTTTGTATTAAACCCAAGCTTTATCTACCTATAAATATACTCAGTTTACATTCTACCTTAATTAGGTCACTTCGCTCTCTTTTGAATAAAGAGGGGACCTGTGAACTGCCGTTCACTGCGATTTTGTATACTCTCGGAAGATAACTTCCTCTAGCACAAGGTGCTGTGTTACCCCGTCACACTTGGTAGCACTTGTAGTCAATCCACGCCACCGCGGGTAAACTACCTGAACCTCTCCGAAGTTCGTTGCCATGGACAGGAACGAATTCTCCCATATGAACGACTCTCAGTTCGAGTCGGTTCGAAGGTTGGTAGGCATCTTCGGGATGGAGGCCCTGCAGAGCCTGGTGGTGTCAACACCGGCCGAGCAGCTCGAGCGCGTCAATGCATTCGACGCGTACGAGCAGGGCCTCATCGCGCATGTGCGGGAGAACCTGCAGACTCCGGCGGCGGAAGCAAATCCGCCTCACCCGAAGCCAATATGGCTGAAGGTTAAGCCGTATGAAGGGAAGGAAGGCGAGAACCTTCACTTCTGGTTCCGAGAAGTAGAGCTCGCGATGGACGCGGCTCTGATCTCGACCGAGCAACTGCGTGTTGCTTTTACACTCTCCAACCTTAGCGGTCGTGCTAAGAGTTGGGTGTACACTCGGGAAGCAACATCCCCTGGATGTTTCACATCCTGGGCTCAGCTGTGCGAACAGCTCCGAGCCGCGTTCCTCCCGGCGAACTACGAGTACCGCCAGCGTTCGCGCTTCCTCGCGTGTAAACAAGGAAGGCGTGAACTGCACGAGTACGTGCAAGAGATACGGGAGCTCACGGCGTCCCTAGTGGGAAACCCACTCAACGAACACATCAAGATGACTGTGTTCATGGACGGTCTTCGAGTGGGCCCCGCACGCACTCAGCTGTTCCGGGTGCAGTCAAACACCCTTGAAAAAGCGATTCAAGTGGCTCTTCAAGAAGAGTACAGCCATCGCCAGGCGTGTACGCCGGCCTCAGCATGGCTTGGGAGTTCTTTGTCGGCTCCCGGCCGAACAAGCTCCAACGGACCAGTTCCCATGGAACTCGGGTCCGCCGAACAGAGTGACATCCGCTGCTTCGGCTGTGGGAAGATGGGCCACTTCAAGCGCGACTGTCCCGCAAAAAGACTCCGCAGACGGTCCTTCCCCAAGCCCGTCCTCAAGGGGCGCTGGCAGAAGCCAGGATCCCGGGTAGAGGGGAACGCGGGAACCAGTAGGGGCGGGGCGTCCTACTGGGGAAGAACTAAGTCTTCGTGATGGGTGCGCGGGTGGCGCGTACCACGGGGACTTAGCCCCTGAGAGACTTCGCACTTTCGAATCGGCGAAGAGCAGCGGCGGGTTGCTCGTAGTACACGGATGTGTACGTGGATACGATCATCCCTTTAGAATCTTGATTGACTCTGCGGCGTCGAAGAATTTCGCACGCCGCCAGACGGTTGCTCGTAACAGCAACAAGTTGTCCGATGCTTTGAGAGAAAGCAAGGGCAACGGGACGGTGTCAGTACGACTGGCCGACGGGAAGGTCGTCACTGTCCCCAATGTCCAAGTGGATCTGGCCGTCAAGTTTGAAGACTTTGACAGCCTCGAACAGTTCACTGTTCTCGATATGGATCCATTTGATATGTTCTGGGCATGCCCTGGCTTGAGAAGCACGAGTCCTGGATCGACTGGCGAGGCAAGGCAATCGGTGCCAGCCGCCCTGCGCAGTCCGACAGAGCATTGGTGAGTCATGTTCCCACCTCTGTCAGGACCCGGGGCGCCCGCAAGGGTTGCCAGGGTACCAAAGCACCCGGCAGATGCTTGGGAGTCGTCGACGTATATGACGACTCCGAGGATGTTTTGATGGTGGCAGCGCCCAGAAGAGGCGCTGGCCAAGTGGGTAACTTAGGCCCACAAGCGGGTAACTTAGTTCCGCAGACCGCTGCAGCTGTCATGAACACCGAGAACAGCGTGTTCAGAGTGGGTAACAGAGTTTCACACACGGTCGCCCAGACCTTAACTGAAGAGGAAGACGTCGGATACGCTTCCTGTGTGGGTAACACAGTGCCACACGCGGTCGCCCAGACCTTAACTGAAGAGGAAGACTCGGATACGCTTCCTGTGTGGGTAACACAGTGCCACACGCGGTCGCCCAGACCTTAACTGAAGAGGAAGGTGTCGAACACGCTTCCTGTGCGGGTACCACAGTACCACACGAGGCCACGAGTGCCTCGGATGTCGTAGCGCCGACATCCCTAGACGTGGGTAGCAAAGCTCCACGCCACGGTCGCCGTCGTCAACGACGCCGCCGCCGCCTCAAGTCGGATCCGAACTTCGTTCAGATCAGCGTCGCTTCAAGCGACTCGGAGTCCAGGGCCCGGGCTCCTCCGACAAGGGCGGTGGAAGAGTGAAACCACATCTTCGATGGCGAGACCGATTTACCCGTCAAGGCATCTGGTGTCCACTTGGAACCGTTGCCAGAGGTTGCAGAGATACTGAACCTCGAGGAAATAACGGTTGAGTCTTTCCTGGTCAACCTCAAGGCTGGCGAGATTGCTGAGATGGGGCTCATACGACCTGAGACCACTCAGGAGGAGCTGAACTCCTCCTCTGTCTTGGACGAGAACGTCCTGGAAGACATGAACAAGCAGCGTCAGGCGCGCTTGGGTTCTGAGATTCTCAAGAACCCCAAGGATCCGGTGTATCCTTTGGTGACGGAGTATGCGGACGTGGTGAACAAACACCCACCGACCCAACTCCCACCGGATCGAGGCGTACGGCACGAGATTGATCTCGTGCCCGGCACAAAGTATTGTGTCACGAGGCAATGGCCTCTCCCGCGCGAACAGTGCGAGGTCATTGATGCCTTCTTCGCCGCGAAAGCGAAGGCAGGCATGGTGCGGGAGTCGAAATCCCCGCACTCGACGCCGACTTTCTGCGTTCGGAAGCCGAACGGAAAGTGGCGTCTGGTTCACGCTTATAACAAGCTGAACAACGCAACGGTGCCGGCCCAAACACCAATCCCACGAAAGAATGTGTCGTTAAGCAACATGACCGGGAGCGTACTGTACAGTGCGCTGGATTTAGTAGACGGATACTATCAGATCCTAATGCGGGAGAGTGACATCCCGCTCACCGCGGTAAGCACTCCAAGCGGCATGCTTGGGGAGTGGCTCGTCATGCCGCAGGGCCTGTCTAACGCCCCGGCGACGTTCAATCGCCTGGTGACGCAATTGCTCCGCCCTTTGCGTACCTTCGTACAGACGTACTTCGACGACATATTCGTCCATAGCCGTGCCGAGGGAGGCAAGATGGCCATGGAGGTGCATCTAGGTCACCTCCGTCGAGTGTTGGACGTAATGCGAGCAAACAATCTCTACGCCAACATCGACAAGTGCGTTTTCGCGTCACCAGAGATTAAAGTTCTCGGTTGCTTCGTAAGCAACGTGGGCGTTCGAGCTGACCCAGACAAGGTCAAGGCCATAGCAGCATGGTCGACGCCCCGATCCCAGAAGGATCTTCGAAATTGGTTGGGCTTGGCCGCTGTGCTCACATTGTTTCCAGCGTGATTCTACACATTGAATTAGCCCAGTTCGGCAATCCAAATAGAAGTTGTCGAAACCCACAAAAATATCACGAAATGATAAAACGACATCTGGCAATGTGTTCTTGTCGCGTTGGAGCCGATATGATGACTCCGATAATGATGCAATAACTTGTTCCGCCTCTGTCAGCTTCCTCCAAAATGATGGGTCGTTGAACGCCTTCAGCGAGCTAAAGAAATCTTTATAGCCACGGTACTTGCTGCTCAGCATCTCCAGCGCAGTACGAACTCTCAATAATGAGGCAAAACAACTCTGCGTACTATTCCATCGTATCTCACAAAGTGTAAACAACGCTAGCGGCTTGTCGTAGCACTTCTCCATCATGGCTTTAGCTCGGACAAACCACTTAGCTGATGACGCATTGAGGCACTTAACGGCTGCCGTTGCTTCCTTGGCAATCCCAGAAAAAGATGACTTTAACACTGCTTTGACAATGTTGTTGATACAATGTGCAGCAGAAAGAAACGTAACATTAGTCCATCGTAAAGCTATGATTCGCCGAGCTCTACCACATTGACCGGCGTTATCGGTGATGACTACACCAATTTTCCACCCTTCATTTTGCGCCTGCTTCAGAATAATCTCCATCTCTTGAGCCATCGCCACACCGTCGTGCTGAGCGCCCGCCTTGGGCAATGCATACGTAAGGCTCTGTCCAAACAGTAACAACTGACAACCCAATACGTGCTCACGAGAAATGTTCTGAAACACGTCCGATAAAAAGTTGACAAATCCCCCCGAACAGATTTGCATCTGCTTCAGCTTTTGTGGTTGGATGGAACGGCAAAGCCCAGAATAACTCCCGGTAATGCGTCCGCCAAGCGTCCGCCCTCCTGGTATGTAGGCCCTCCTTCTTGATCATACTGCGTTAGTGCTGCATGCGGCTATACTATAGTCAAGTAAAATACTTGTATTTCTTGACTTCAATCTTACCTGTTCCTTGCCGCTCCCCAAAGCAGTCATCAATGTTTGTCGCTTTTCGTCGCTGACGTCAAGAACCTCGGTCAGTTCACACAATGTGGTTCGTATAAATCGAGAGACGGCTGCCTCCTTATCAAACGTGGCGGCCTTGCTTTTTGCCACCGACGACACCTTGCGTCATTTTGGACGTTCGTGGAATGCGGCATACTCTTCCCTTCGAGCTGCTGCTTGTCGATCTGCGGAAACCAATCTGCGTTGCTTGTTTGGTAGTTGGAGTAGCAGCGACACATGGTCTTCAATCTCATCGACTGGAACGCCGTCCGAGGATCCGTCCTCGTACATCAGCAGATACCTGACAGAGCTAGGGCAATAGTTCGTTATTCCAGGGCATAAGTATTCCAACAGTGCTTTCGTACATGACCGCTCGATGAGCAAATCGGGTGAATAATTCCAACCTGGAACTCAACCACTAGTCTATCTGTTTCTTGCTTATGTAGCTTTAAAATCTTCGGTGGGATTTTGCCCTCGGAGACGCTCGTTTCGAGGCGTTGCGCTTAGAAGATGCCTTCGAAAAAAGAAGGCGCTTGTTTGCAGAATCCTTTTGCCGGCGAGACGATCCCGTGCTTGAGCTACCACCGTCGCTTGACTGCCCTCGACAGTTCTCCATGACGTCCCGATATGCTTCACATTTGCACAAATGTCCAACGTAGTTATACGAGCGTCCTAGGCGTAGATCAGGTGGGCCAAGGTCGGGATCCTTGTTGTAAGCCAGCGTGTAATGCTTGCACGTGTAGTACGAATACTTCGCTTTGTTTTTCGGAACGTCCTTCATCAGCGTAAAGTGGTCTCGCTCTGATACATGGGGTCGCTAGCTCTAATTACCACCTGATAACTGGCTAGCCACAAACGCCGATTGACGGCCACTCCAACTGATTCAAACAAGTACACCGACACGGACGCCGATGAGAACACGTACGAGAATGCAGACGCAGCAGCGGCTTCGGACAGTGGCAGCAGCAGCGTTATTCAATACGGACGCCGTCGAGACCGCGTACGAGAATGCGGATGATGGAGCGGCTTCGAGCCAGACAGAAGGACGTACACCCAATACAGACGCCGATCAGTACATGTACGAGAATACGGACGCTGCAGCGGCTTCGGGCAAGACTGGAGCACGAACAAAGTCAACACAGCCGACGAACAGAACGCGTACGAGAATGCGGACGCTGCGGCGGCTTCGGGCAAGACTGGAGCACGTAAAACCAACACGGACGCCGACCAGAACACGTACGAGAATGCGGACACTACGGCGGATCGGGCAAGACTGGGGCAACATTTTTCAAAGCGGACGCCGAAATTTCGTACGAGAATACGGAAGCTGTAGCGACTTCGGGCGGTAGGAGCACGTACACCAGCACGGACGTGGTCTGTGTGGGTGTCGGGGAAGGCCTAGCGGTGGTGATGGTCGGGGAAGCGACAGCTGAACGCGAGGGTAGTAACGCGTTCTTGTATTCGAACTCCTAAATAGGAGCGGGGGCTTTTTTCGATCTTTTTGTGAAGGTGGGGGGGGGCTCAAATTTAGATTGCCAGCAGCAATGCATACTATACAAAAGCAAAGTTATTGTGAAAAGGCGCCGAAACGATAAGGCGAAGCGGTCGCCGTATCGCCTAAACCCGCCGCCTAAATTAGTTTAGGCGTCTTTTGAAAAGGCGGTAAAGGCGGGATGTGACAACACTGCTCTAACCCGAAGAATATTCCGGAATTGATAATGTATAAATTAACGTATGCCTGAAAATCATACAATATACACTGTTGCCAGCCTGTTCCGACACGCGGTACAATGGAGGTGACTGATTGGTAAATGTGCAGGATAGAATTAGGCAATTAAAACTGTCAATTGAGATCTCCCTGCAAAGCCGTTTCTCCCGGGACAACAACGAGCCACTGAATGCACACCATTCAGCACAAAACATTCCCATCCAATTTTACTCCTTGCTGGCGTCGCTATCAACCTCTATGCGGCGCTTTTTCACAAAGCAAATCTTGTGTTACAGCGCTGCTGGGATCGCGCTACGCTGGAACGCTTACTTATCATGGTGTTTTTGCGGCTCTTCGCAAGTGAAAGGTTTCACTAGAAGTGCACCAGACCGCCAGACTCATGAGCATTACTCTTTGTTGATAGCAGCAACATTTGGCTAAACGTTTATTACAGTTTTTTTAATAACAATGTTACTCTCATAAATATTTTATTTTTCAGGGCACCAATACAAAAAGCCCGTGTGTCCAATCGGCGATCTGTAGTATATTCACAAAGGTAAGCTCACGAAGTGTTTGCTCATTGGGTACACGAGTAAAAAGTGCTGCAGTTGTTCATACAAAAAAAGAAATTGACAAAGCTTGAAGAACTGTGTTGTTGCTCAGTAAGCAAAGACTTCATTTCTTCACAACTAAAGAACCGTAAATCGTAGTATGTCCACATGAGCGATGTCGAGTATGATGGTAATGATAACGTTATAGCAGTTCCATTGAGAAGTTACAACCGATCTCTGCTTACAGAGCGACCATAGCGTTGTTGTCATTCTTCCACTTGTTCGATAATGGCTTGAGTCACTTCGATGCTCAGCTCGTCGGTTCCTTTTCACAGCCGAAGCTGGCTCTCCTTTTCACCGACACGATTGTACATCGCTGCGTCCACCACTTGCTCCACGGCTTCCAAAGTTTGCGCCGCCGAGTAGCAATTGTTTGCTATATTGATTCGTCGACAGCCACACAAAAAACTACCAAGCAGTTACTGTCACTTCACCCGTAGTTTTGGCTGAGATTTACTGATTTAATTTTGACGTATAACATTGATAAAGCTAGCATTGATACCGAGACAGAAAAAGAAATGGCTTGTGCGTAGGCTTCGCGCAGACGGGAACAAAACGCTTTACCAGATCGACGTTTGATAGTTTCTTGGTCACACTCGCTGATAGCTTCTTCGTCGCACTTGCCGATAACTTCTTCGCCCCACTCGTTGATAACTTCTTCGCCACACTCGCTGATAAGTTTTTCGTCGGTCCAATCGGATAATGGTATGCGAGTGCAGTTGATCCAAACCACATGAAAAGGTTCCTTGTTGAACATTGCAGCCGACACGTATCCACTTTTATCTTTCAAACGTGTCGAAAATCTCCCCGCCAGGCGTCGAGTTATCAAGAGACAAGGCCACCAAAATGTATTGTCAATACAAACGCATTCTGCCCAATTCGTCAAGCAGCGGCCGGTGTGTTGAAACGCATCTTCCACGTCCTTCGCTAAGGCGGCTCGTGTTCGAAGACTCTTCTTCTTGAATTCAGTAATTGTCAGATTTTGCGCGACAGCATCATCATTTTGAGTAGTGTAAGCGATCTGGATGACAAATTCAAGGTGACTAATCACGTGTACCCCGCTGCTAGAGTCGTCATCTTTTTTTTTTTGAACCGGTACCTTGATGTTTTCAACAATTGCAGTCCGAAAATACGAAGCAATCACTGCCGCGATTTTTTCTCCAATGTCACCTTCACGACTGTTTAAGTGGAGAATCACTGGTGTCGAAGCCGTCTGAACCACCACGACCAAAACCCAATGCGTCTCGATGCACAAAGGAAGACATTTTACCGGGCGCTTATTGTTTTTCCAAATTTCTTGAGCCATTTTTGTTGTATCAAAAAAAATGCTCAAGCATTTGTGCGGAATCACTTGAACGACGTAAAAACAGAGTGCACGCATAATGCTCGCATCCAGTGGAGCTTTCCCCTTCAACTTATCTCTCCATCCACTACACGTGCCCGCTCCAATACATGAGCCGCCGATTTGTCGAAACGTCAACGAAACCTTTGGCGTCTCGGTCAATTGGTGAACACATCAATTCATTCCGATCAATTGGAGGTTCGCGAGTAGTGTGCTCGATAGGATGATGATCATCATACTCCATAGGTTGATCATTGCACTCCATTGAATGATCATCATACTCCATATAGTCATCAAACGACTGTGAAGCTTGGTCAGAAGCTTGATCATCAAACGACGGTGAAGCTTGGTCAGAAGCTTGTTTATCAAACGACGGTCAAGCTAGGTCAAACGTTTGGTCGTCAAACGACGATGAAACTTGGTCAGGACCTCGAATCGGTAATGGAACAGGTTGACCAAGAGTTTGAATTGGCGGTGGAGCTTGACCAAGACCTTGGATCGGTGGCGGAGATTGGTTGTTGTGATCTTGCAACCTCGCTGAGTGACTGCGATCTCAGTTTGCCACGTCTTCAACAGTCCATGTTCCGAGCGGGTCCTTGCCGACAAACTCACTTCGCTTCCTCCAGCGAAGCCTCTCAACCATGCCCGCTCGGCTTTGCTGGGTACTCGCTAGTTCACCACTCTGGCGCACTTGTATCCCAACCAACTGCTGTAGGTTGTTCAGCACCCCGATCGTCGACTCGTCCCATATTTGTTTAATCAGAGGTTTCGACGATGTGTCAAGCGTGTAGCCACGTACTACATCGCTTAGTCGAATGCCGGCGCGTACAGCGGGTCCGATTGGGTCGACTATATTCACGACGAAGCGTTCCTTGTTACGGTGGACGCTGAAGCCAATTTCATTATCCCCATTTAACCAAATTTAAAAAGACCACACAACTCCCTTATGACGTATAAAAGCATTTTTAGCGAGTTTCAATGACACTAAGCTGCAATTTTAGTGCTCTGCAATGCCAGCATTTTCTGGCCGTGCCCCAAGTGTTTGTTTCTGTCATCTACGGTACTTAAAAAAAAAGGACTTCATTGTAAATTGTAAATTTAATCATGCCTGTTTTTAACGCAAAAGTTGCCGGCTAACAAAAAAAGTCAAAGAACTATTAATAAGCCATCGACTTCGAAGTGCGCAATGAGTGCGGAATTGACCGCGCTCGTGCTCCAAGACGGCGACCGGCTAGGTAACATGCTCGCACTTTCGCAATCTCGAATATAGTAATTCCAAACTTCTTCTCGTGTAGATATCGTGAACGGCGACGGCATTTGGAACGTGGCGCAGGTGCTGCGGCCGCCGACGCCCGAGACCGTAGAGGTGACGTACGACTGCTAGGGAGACGTGTACAACGAGGAGCTAAGGCGCGACAGCGAGCGGATTGCTCCCTTTCACACGCCCACGTGGACTGTCAAGTGCTGGGCGAAGCTCGATACGTGGCCAGGTGGCCGGCACTGCTCACGGGGAGAGCTCCCGGCTCGGCACAAGGCTCACATAACTTGAGGCTGGCGGGAAGGCTACTTGTGGACTTCCTCGACAAAGTAGAGTTCAAGGAGCGCTGTCGGTGCGTTTTTAAACATATAAATATATATATTAATTTAACTAACGTTAACTAAAATATCTTATTTGAAGGTGTTGGGTGGAGAAGAGTAACGCGACCGCGTACCAGTCCGATGAAGAGGCGAGGAATATGTTGACGAATCTCAAGAAGAAGAAGAACAAGAGTAAAGGGGAAGTGAGGCTGAAGAATCTGAAGAATCTGGCGCTCTCCACTGAGTTGCTAAGCAAGTGCGATGCTCGAGAAGATTTCCCAGAGTTTGAGGAGGGCACACTGTGTGTGCAGTTCAAAACGAATTGTACGCGGCCGACGGCTGAAGTGAGAAAGGAAATGGGCGAAGAGGTCTGGAAGCGCGGGTTCGCTGATAACAGGGCAAGCCACGCCTCCACGCACGCGTATCTCCCACTACTCCCTGATGGAAGTAATTCGGACAGTGGAAATATTACGGAGAAACACAGGGTCGAGTCCAGCAAAATCTGGTCAGACGTCACACGATCGAGCAACAAGCAGCTCACCAGGTGCAGGAAAAGATGACGCGTCAAGCGTCTCTAAAGAGTCCAAAGAATCGAAGGATGTTACTGTTGCACCGGAGAATCCCGAAACCCCGACACAGAAACCGGTGAATTTCCGAAAGAGAGCGAGGAGTCATGACGAAGAGGAGTCTTTTAGCAGCACTGATAGCTGTCGAGCTGAAAAACCCAAAGCACCTCGTCAAGAACCTCAAGAGAGTCAGAGTACCGCTGCCAAGGAGACCCTGAGCACTGATTCCGATCAAACTGGAAAGACTAAAGCACCACGTAAACAAACTCAAGAGAATGATAGCACAACCAAGAAGACACAAACATCAAAAGCTGATGGCAATTCAGCGCAAGCAAAAAGAAATCAGAAGCCTAAACCGGCCGCCAAAGAGGCCCACGTTTCGCCACGAAAATACGTGAAGACGCCCAAAGTGTTGAAATCTCAAAGAACACGATCAGCTAACCTGCCGCCATACACGCCACCCCACACTGGGTTGCTTCTTAAGGCGAATCCGGGGGATGAGAAGAATGTCACTCGCGCCAATATCCCCAATCAGGCTCGCGATGTGCCGTGTGCCAAGACAGGTATTGAAATTGCTTTGTGTTGATGTTTTACCTCATTCAATGTGCTAACAGCTGAATCAGACGTTGCCGACAAACATTTACCGCCGACTGATCAACAAGAGACGAGCGCTGCTGCGAAAAGGAACGTAACGAGCGAGTCGAAAGCTGTTGAGGAATCGACAAGCCCAATCAAGAATCTTGCTCGATTGACGAAGGCTACCGTGCGCGCTGATGAGCAGCTGCAGAACGTGGAACCGCGTTGGAGAGTAAGCTCACTGAGCTCGCGGAGAAGTCAGCGAAGGCTGAAGAGTTGCGGAACAAATACGCTGCCTTGAGTAAGTTGCAGCATTCTTTTGCTGGCGGCATGATCTAACGCTGTCGTTAACCCTTTAGAAATCAGAGTGTTATCTCCACCTCGAGCTCCTGCTAGCCCCCCCCCCCCCCCACACACACACACACACATTCCTCAAGAGGATATGTCACATGAGCGTAACCAGACACACTCGTCAACATCGATTCCTCTCCGTGTAGCGCAGAAAGTTCGGAAAGAGAGTACACGGCGGGAGAAGAATGCTAACGGCAGGCCGGGAGACACTCGATCATCAACGCTTGCACGAAGGTCATCGCCAGCCAAGTGCGGTATCCGAGGGTTGGAGTTAGTGCTGGATGATCTCCTCGCCAAGGACCTAAGCCATCGTCTTAGTGCCACCACAACCAGTACGTGACTTCTGTTCTGCGACGTCATGGATCTTCATATCACTTTCTAACCGCTGTGACTGCGTGTACAGCCGCTGTGCTGGATGCTATCAAAGCTGAATTACTGGCATCTCCGAAAGTTCACTTCAGCGACGTCTTGCGCCTTGAACAGGCGGGCGAAGAAGCCTTTGGCCTGACTCCTCACTGCACCATCATGAACACGGTCCAGCAGGTCTCGCAGCCTGCCTCAGTTGTCGTCGTTGAGCACCGTATCGAGGGCAATCTGAAACCAGGTATGGTGATAGCCTCTATGGCTACGGATCCCCACCGACTCGGCTTCTACTTTTGGGACGCCAATACGTTGCAGGATACAAGTCGACCGTGTCCGCCATAATGGGTTTAAGAACGGCCCATACCTGAGGGCATTTGGCTGGCCATGGAGCTCCGAGTTCAGACTGACCAAGCGCGTGTAATGGATGAACTCTTCATGCACTGTGAGAAGGTGTCGGAGCACAGATCCGACGGATAGTGGAGTCTGAATAGCAGAAAATTTGCCCGTGGAGTGTCTGTCCAAACCTGGGGCGTGGTCAATCTAGGAAATACTCGACCATCTTAAAGTTCTCAAGTTCAAAGCCAAGTTGTGCGAGGCTGGAGACGAGCGCGGGATGTCATTCAAGAGCAAGAGGTATTAATTCACCAGAGCGACAACCGTGGCATGGAGGGGAACGAGTTGATGGATCTTTGTTCGCGTGAGCTGTTGGAAATGGCTGAGCAGGGCCCTCCGCTGTTGAATTGGGTCATCTTGCCAGATAAGGCTCTGTGTACTTTGGAAAAGTAAAGAGGAAGTTGGATACGGTGCTAGAAATTGCAAACCAGTGCGTTGTGGCGGAGAAAACGACGGAAGACCAATGCGGACTTTTGTGCTAATGTTTGCTCGAAGGTTAACATGAGGCTTGGCGGCAAGAATGCGGTGCTGAAAGGTGCTCTTTCGCTGATCCGTACTGCGACCTCGATCATATATTGGAGTCGATGTGGAACGTAGTAGATATGGGGTGTGTAATCAACCTGCGATTGCCGTAATTGTGTCGTCGACGGGCGTATTCTGCGAAATACGCAGCGTGTGTCAGACAAGAACCCGCGTCGCAGCATTGAAAAGATGACATAAATGCTGAAATAACTATTTCTTGTTTTCTGCAAGAACACGGAGAGCAGACCGGAGCCGTGGTCTATTGCCAGGATCGTGTGAGTGTCGGTGATATGCCCAGCGTTTTTGCAAATGGGAATGCGGGATCTGGGTGTAGCCTTCAAGATGATTTCTGACGACTACAAGTTGTTAGTGACCTTCATTGTGGTGAATAAACGCCATCAAGCGCGAGCTTTTCCGGGCAATCCACGCGACGGAGACTCAAAGGGCAATGTGAAACCAGGTACGGTGATAGCCTCTGTAGTCGATCCCCACCGACTCGACTTCTACATTTGAGGCGACAGTACGCTGCAGGGTATGTGTAGTGTATGACGAGGGCAGTTTATCAGCGGACGACCTGCAGCTGCTAACGTACGATTTGGGGTACACGTTTGCTCGATCGACGCATTCCGTGGCTGTGAATATATTCTAGCTTTAATTGAATTTAGTATGAGAAATGATCAATCTTTAGCTACTTACAAGCTCAAATAGGCAGTACAAGCAGGTAAGTAGTGCAAGCTGGACAGGTCATTACTATCTCTTGCGTTGATGTGAGCTAAGTTTCGTAGCGGCTCAGAAATGGCCCGTGATATCGAGCACGACGCTAAACTAAACATATTGTGTAGCGTTTGCATAAATGTTATTTGAAGTGCATGTGATTTTGGGTAGAAGATGAAGATTCAGTAATAGCCGACAATAACAGAGATTGCATCAGAATCTTGATTCAAGATCATTAGAACTACAATATTATTTTAATCAGGTATTAATAATCATGATGCTGACCCAGGTTATTGAAATTAATTTAGGCGCATATGTATCAGCGTTTTTTTTTAATAATTATTTCGCCTCCGCTACGCTTCGGCGAGAAAGCCAAAACAAGTAGAACTAAACCTAAACTACTAATACCGCCGCGTAGCGGCGGCGCTCGGGTAGTGATAGAACTGCGGGAGTTTGTGGTTGTCAGGTTTCGACTTCTATAGCAGAAAAATTAAACTTAGTAAAAAGTTGGGTTTAAAAAATTTCAAACGGTCGTGCGAACTTCGAAGTCATGAATCGAAAGTCGCAATCAAATACATACACTAACTAAAAAAATAGGTTTGGATCATTTCGTTTTGACTTGTACCGTATTATTTGTTATTGGTATGAGCTGCTTTACCATGAAATCTGTTCAAAACTTTGGTTCTCTGTATGTAACGCAGGCTGAATAATCTAATCTCGATCTCGACACTTAAGCAATAGAGAGGCGTAAATATTGAAGAAATCCAATGCGATTGCTTGACCTGGCCGATCCACGACGCTAGATAGTGGAGACTGCAATTCGCTCGGACACCTGTCGGAGCATACACACGCATCAATTGAAAATCGGCGAGCCTTTGCGAACACATATACATCTCAAGTTGCTGCTCTTCTTCGCCAAAGTCTTCTTCACCAAGTTAAAATACACTCTTCTACATGTAGTAGCCGAATGTCCTTCCATGAGCCAAGCAAGACAACTAACGACCACGCGAGCAACACACAACACGGAAGCCTTGGGCTGGAACGTTCAGTTTGCACGCCACGAGATTCGTCACTAACAACGCATCAACTACAGGAATGTCGACGTGGCGTGAGCAGGTTGTGATGACCACCTCGGGCGTGGTACCGATTGCAGCGTGCAAGCTCCTTCTGCGCCACATAGCAAGTTGCAAAAAGCGGCACAGCACGAAGGCGTCCAGGAAGCACTTCTTCCACTTCTTCTTGTCCGGTCTGCCATATCTTCGCTTTGCGTTGGTCTTAAGCATGCAGAACTCCCGAGGTTTTCAGCGCGCAATTCTGAGGCAGCGTGTTCACCATATCGTTCTGCAACTTGAAGAGACGACGGAACACGCCCTTGCCGACAGGAACCAGAGGGTGACACCTCCCTCTGACGTACACATGACGTTCACGTAGTAGGACAAAGGTGCTGTATTGCGTCACTTCGTAGCAGACACCACCGATCCAGACGCATCCACCCGCTTCCGGAACAAACCCGAGACTTGGACAACCAAGTGGAAGTCGCTCACTCGCAGCAGACGCTGGCCACCGCGAGACTCGATAATTTTGCGGGGCCAACTGCATCACGTGCAGGTTCTCGTCCATATCCACCGCTAGCAGCGCCAGTTTCTTCTCATACACACTGAACGATGTCGCAGATACCGCCAGAGGTTCGTAGTCCTTGGCTAGCAGCACCAACTACCTCTGCATCTCCCCCAAACGCAAGAAATGTATGCTCTTGTAGACGTCTCCGTACATGACAAAGTCCTTGACCTCACTGAGCGTCACGACGTACATCTGCGCTGTCGTAGAGCACGCAGCCGATCAGCTGCTCTGACTTAAACTCGTAAACGATGAGCTTGGAGCCCACGGCGGCCAACACGAACAGGCCGAGCTGCGAGACCATGGAGATGGCTCCCTGTCTGTGCTCCTTGATGAAAACTAGTCGCAGCTTGGGCACATGTAGCGCCTCCTTCCCAGGTTCGGCATCCCTGAGTATGAGACCGACCAAATGGCGCACACGGGAGAAGACGCGTACGAGTTACGCTTGGTGCAGACGAACCAGTTCGGAGAGTGGGGACGTCGTGAAGTGTGCCGTGTCCACTTTGAGCCCTACGAGGTGGTGCTCAGTGTGAAGCTCATGTATCCATCTATACGACTCGTCTCTTATGAAGGAGGAAGTGGCATCGACGACTCCAGAGTGGAACAAGAAGAAGCGTCCATATTTGGTGGTTGGCACGGGCTGGGTGGGTCTCCATGACGAGGATGAAAGCGCCTGCTGCTGTACGATCCCTTCAATAGCGCCGTCTCCTCGGTTGTGAATCTCGGCAAGCGATCGCCCACTAGTTCCCGCATGATTGCCGGATAGTATCCAGTAACCAGAGGTGAGAGGAACCAGTACAGTTCGAACTGCATCTTCCTTCCCGCTGCAGGCGACGTCCAACGGTTTTTTCTCGTCGAGCGAATAGGCAGCATCTGAGTTCAATGTGATGCCGATACGAGCCTTTTGGTCGAGAACGGGTGGTGAGCTCGCCTTTAAGTCTCGGAACGCTTTGACAACAGCTGCATATGAACGAAGCACGTTGTGAGCCACAATGTATGCAAAAGTGTCGGACTTTTTCAGCCCTGGAGCTCCTGCACCGCTAGCGTAGCCGGCAGTAGTGAACGTCAGTGGCTCGTTGAATGTCATCCACATGTTCACTATGTCTCCCAGCTCGTGGAGCAAAAGCGTCGCGAATTCTACGTAGTGGTCGACGATGTCTGCGTGCAGCCAGCCTTAAAGAGAGAGCTCCGTGTGTAGCTCGAGCGGCAGATCCCAATGGTACAGCGTCAAGATCGGTACGATGTTGTTGGCGATGAGCTCGTCGACAAGAGCGTGGTAGAACGCAAGGCCCTGAGGGTTTAGCTGCATACGTTTGGTCTCTGGATTCCAGTTCATGGCTCTTGACCACGAGACGGAGAAGCGCGAGGACTGCAAGCCAGTGTCGACCATGAGCTTGACGTTGTCTCGGTAGCGATGGTAAAAGGCGTCAGCGACGTTGGCACACACCACTTTCGTCCTGTGGTGCGTGCGGCAGAAATCGTCCCAGATACTTGGAGTGCGACCGCCTTCGTTCCACGCGCCTTCAACTTGGTACGAGGCGGTGGCCGACCCAAACATGAAATCTGCTGGGAAGCAACGAGGGGCGTCATCGGCAAAGACTGTTGCGCGGCGCTGAACACGTGGAGAAATCGCATCCTGTCAATCCGAAGGAGAAGATCGCCCACTGAGAATCGTAGCGCTTGTCAGCGCTCTGGTCAAGCCCGCGTTCCGTCGTCTCTTCACGTTGCAGAACGTTGTGGTGAACACGCAGGCTATCATTCGATCCGACCATTCGCCAGTCTCGCACGTTTGCGCTGCGTTTGACCAGGAGGGCGTTCGGTGTGTACACTGATGACCACGCGCGGAACTATCTCGCTGTATGACGCGTCAATTATGGCAGCAATGGAGCCGTTTGGTGCCGAATATTGGTCAAAGCTGAAAATAAATAATTGGGTTACCGAACTGGCTAGACCAAAATAACCTATTGAAAATCTTCATCTCAGAAAATAAATAATTGATGCAGCAAAATTGGCACACAGCGAGGCACGAGTAATTACTTATTATGTAAAGACAGACATGTAGCAGAACTCAAATGATGTAAAATCAAACAAGAATCTACTTCAAAAACAAAGTTCACGCACACAGCCGCTATCATTCGCAGCTACTCATTAATCCTACGTTGCTCTACCGGGACAACGTTTGGCTTCAACGTCACCGCTTTTCTCTTTAGGTGGCTCACTGTAACGGGGTACGTAGCCCTAAGTGTACCCTGGTTACATGAAGTGTGACACCTCACACTTCAGGAGTATGACACGTCATACTCCGGGATATTTGGTACAAGGTACCAAGATCGTTCAAAGCCAACCATTGGCTAAATGACATTGCATTTCTATAGGTAACTAATAGTTTGTATTAAACCCAAACTTAACCTACCTATAAATATACTCAGTTTACAATCTACCTTATTTAGGTCACTTCGCTCTCTTTAATTAAAGAGGGGACCTGTGAACTGCCGTTCACTGAGAGTTTGTATACTCTCGGAAGATAACTTCCTCTAGCGCAAGGTGCTGTGTGACCCCGTCACACTTGGTAGCACTAGTAGTCAATCCACGCCACCGCGGGTAGACTACCTGAACCTCTCCGAAGTTCGTTGCCATGGATAGGAATGACTTCTCCCATATGAACGACTCTCAGTTCGAGTCGGTTCGAAGGTTGGTAGGCATCTTCGGGATGGAGGCCCTGCAGAGCCTGGTGGTGTCAACACCGGCCGAGCAGCTCGAGCGCGTCAATGCATTCGACGCGTACGAGCAGGGCCTCATCGCGCATGTGCGGGAGAACCTGCAGACTCCGGCGGCGGAAGCAAATCCGCCTCACCCGAAGCCAATATGGCTGAAGGTTAAGCCGTATGAAGGGAAGGAAGGCGAGAACCTTCACTTCTGGTTCCGAGAAGTAGAGCTCGCGATGGACGCGGCTCTGATCTCGACCGAGCAACTGCGTGTTGCTTTTACACTCTCCAACCTTAGCGGTCGTGCTAAGAGTTGGGTGTACACTCGGGAAGCAACATCCCCTGGATGTTTCACATCCTGGGCTCAGCTGTGCGAACAGCTCCGAGCCGCGTTCCTCCCGGCGAACTACGAGTACCGCCAGCGTTCGCGCTTCCTCGCGTGTAAACAAGGAAGGCGTGAACTGCACGAGTACGTGCAAGAGATACGGGAGCTCACGGCGTCCCTAGTGGGAAACCCACTCAACGAACACATCAAGATGACTGTGTTCATGGACGGTCTTCGAGTGGGCCCCGCACGCACTCAGCTGTTCCGGGTGCAGTCAAACACCCTTGAAAAAGCGATTCAAGTGGCTCTTCAAGAAGAGTACAGCCATCGCCAGGCGTGTACGCCGGCCTCAGCATGGCTTGGGAGTTCTTTGTCGGCTCCCGGCCGAACAAGCTCCAACGGACCAGTTCCCATGGAACTCGGGTCCGCCGAACAGAGTGACATCCGCTGCTTCGGCTGTGGGAAGACGGGCCACTTCAAGCGCGCCTGTCCCGCAAAAAGACTCCGCAGACGGTCCTTCCCCAAGCCCGTCCTCAAGGGTCGCTGGCAGAAGCCAGGATCCCGGGGACAGGGGAACGCAGGGAACCAGTAGGGGCGGGGCGCCCTACTGGGGAAGAACTAAGTCTTCGTGATGGGTGCGCGGGTGGCGCGTACCACGGGGACTTAGCCCCTGAGAGTCTTCGCACTCTCGAATCGGCGAAGAGCAGCGGCGGGTTGCTCGTAGTACACGGATGTGTACGGGGATACGATCATCCCTTTAGAATCTTGATTGACTCTGCGGCGTCGAAGAATTTCGCACGCCGCCAGACGGTTGCTCGTAACAGCAAAAAGTTGTCCGATGCTTTGAGAGAAAGCAAGGGCAACGGAACGGTGTCAGTACGACTGGCCGACGGGAAGGTCGTCACTGTCCCCAATGTCCAAGTGGATCTGGCCGTCAAGTTTGAAGACTTTGACAGCCTCGAACAGTTCACTGTTCTCGATATGGATCCATTTGATATGTTCTGGGCATGCCCTGGCTTGAGAAGCACGAGTCCTGGATCGACTGGCGAGGCAAGGCAATCGGTGCCAGCCGCCCTGCGCAGTCCGACAGAGCATTGGTGAGTCATGTTCCCACCTCTGTCAGGACCCGGGGCGCCCGCAAGGGTTGCCAGGGTACCAAAGCACCCGGCAGATGCTTGGGAGTCGTCGACGTATATGACGACTCCGAGGATGTTTTGATGGTGGCAGCGCCCAGAAGAGGCGCTGGCCAAGTGGGTAACTTAGGCCCACAAGCGGGTAACTTAGTTCCGCAGACCGCTGCAGCTGTCATGAACACCGAGAACAGCGTGTTCAGAGTGGGTAACAGAGTTTCACACACGGTCGCCCAGACCTTAACTGAAGAGGAAGGTGTCGAACACGCTTCCTGTGCGGGTACCACAGTACCACACGAGGCCACGAGTGCCTCGGATGTCGTAGCGCCGACATCCCTAGACGTGGGTAGCAAAGCTCCACGCCACGGTCGCCGTCGTCAACGACGCCGCCGCCGCCTCAAGTCGGATCCGAACTTCGTTCAGATCAGCGTCGCTTCAAGCGACTCGGAGTCCAGGGCCCGGGCTCCTCCGACAAGGGCGGTGGAAGAGTGAAACCACATCTTCGATGGCGAGACCGATTTACCCGTCAAGGCATCTGGTGTCCACTTGGAACCGTTGCCAGAGGTTGCAGAGATACTGAACCTCGAGGAAATAACGGTTGAGTCTTTCCTGGTCAACCTCAAGGCTGGCGAGATTGCTGAGATGGGGCTCATACGACCTGAGACCACTCAGGAGGAGCTGAACTCCTCCTCTGTCTTGGACGAGAACGTCCTGGAAGACATGAACAAGCAGCGTCAGGCGCGCTTGGGTTCTGAGATTCTCAAGAACCCCAAGGATCCGGTGTATCCTTTGGTGACGGAGTATGCGGACGTGGTGAACAAACACCCACCGACCCAACTCCCACCGGATCGAGGCGTACGGCACGAGATTGAACTCGTGCCCGGCACAAAGTATTGTGTCACGAGGCAATGGCCTCTCCCGCGCGAACAGTGCGAGGTCATTGATGCCTTCTTCGCCGCGAAAGCGAAGGCAGGCATGGTGCGGGAGTCGAAATCCCCGCACTCGACGCCGACTTTCTGCGTTCGGAAGCCGAACGGAAAGTGGCGTCTGGTTCACGCTTATAACAAGCTGAACAACGCAACGGTGCCGGCCCAAACACCAATCCCACGAAAGGATGTGTTGTTGAACAACATGGCCGGGAGCGTACTGTACAGTGCGCTGGATTTGGTAGACGGATACTACCAAATCCTGATGCGAGAGAGCGACATCCCGCTCACCGCGGTAAGCACTCCAAGCGGCATGCTTTGGGAGTGGCTCGTCATGCCGCAGGGCTTGTCTAACGCCCCGGCGACGTTCAATCGCCTGGTGACGCAATTGTTCCGCCCTTTGCGTACCTTCGTACAGCCGTATTTCGACGACATATTCGTCCATAGCCGTGCCGAGGGAGGCAAGACGGCCATGGAGGTGCACCTAGGACACCTCCGTCGAGTGTTGGACGTAATGCGAGCGAACAAGCTCTACGCCAACATCGACAAGTGCGTTTTCGCGTCACCAGAGATTAAAGTTCTCGGTTGCTTCGTAAGCAACGTGGGCGTTCGGGCTGACCCAGACAAGGTCAAGGCCATAGCAGCATGGCCGACACCCCGATCCCAGAAGGATCTTCGAAAGTGGTTGGGCTTGGCCAACTACCTTCACAAGTACAGTGCAGGGTACGCGGGCTTCGCTAAGCCCTTGTCGAGCCTCCTTCAGAAGGACGTCGACTGGCGCTGGGAGCAAGAGCACCAGGATGCTTTTGACAGCATCAAGGCCAGTCTCCAAGAGGCCCCTGTCCTGGCCCTGCCGGACGAGACGAAGCCGTTTAGCGTCGTCTGCGATGCCTCCGATTACGCCATCGGATGTGCATTGCTGCAGGCCGACACGGCTGGACAGGAACGAGTCATCTCGTTCCAGTCCAGGCAGCTCAAAGCCGCCGAGCGGAACTACCCTGTCCATGACAAGGAGCTCCTGGCAATGAAATATGCCCTTGTGAAGTTCCGTGTTCACCTTCTGGGATCTAGGCCCTTTGTGATCTACACAGACCACGCGTCCTTGAGGACGGCGACTAACTCGCCTCACCTCTCCCAAAGGATGGCGAGGTGGCTGTCCTTCTTCGCGGAATACAACTTCCGCGTCGAATACAAGCCGGGCAAGCTCAACGTGCTTGCGGACGCCCTCTCTAGGCGTCCCGACTATGAGTTGGCCCACATCACGCGGGTGACAACGGATCTACATGATCGGATACGCATGGCGTATCGAGACGATGAGGCTGTCGCGCCTATCGTCAAGTTCCTTAAGGCCGGAACGAGCGCGAAGTCCGACTGGCTCTCGTCGCGACAGCGCTCACGACTCCACCGATATGAGTTGAAGGAGGGCCTCCTCTATTATCGGGTGGAGCCCACTGATCCTCCACGGGTGGTCGTACCCAACGACGAGGATCTGAAGTTCGACATCCTCGCGGAGGCGCATGACGCGCCCTCCAGCGGCCACTTGGGCCGCGAGAAGACCTTTCTGTCGGTCTCTCAGTCCTTCTGGCGGACCCACATGTACAAGTGGGTCGCCCGGTACGTCAAGACATGTGAAACATGTCAGCGGGTCAAACCCGCAGGGCACTCTTCGGCTCCACTACAGAGCCTGCCCGTACCGGCTGATTGTTGGAAGTCGATGAGTCTTGACTTCATCTTTGGGCTTCCCGCCGACGGACACGGCAACACCGGAATTTTGGTGTTCGTGTGTCGGCTGAACAAGATGGTACATCTTGCTCCAGTTCCCGTCACTGTAACGGGCGAACAAACCGCAAGGTTGTTCGTCGATGGCGTGTTCCGCTATCACGGTCTCCCGGAGACGATTGTCTCGGCCCGAGACCCGCGGTTCACTGCCGCGTTTTGGAAAACGCTGTTCCCTTTACTGGGAACACGTCTGCAGATGTCCACTGCGGACCATCCGCAGACCGACGGCCAAACAGAGCGCGTCAATCGAGTGCTCGAGGACACTCTGCGCAGTGTGTGCGCGGCAGCACCACGTACGTGGTCGACGCAGCTCCCAGTTGTTGAGTTTGCGCTCAACAACGCGATGTACGCGTCCACGGGGTTCACGCCGTTCTACTTGAACGGCTTCCGCCACCCCAGAGTGCCTCTCACTCTTCGAGGAGACACTGACTCCTCTATTCTAAGTGTGGGAGAGGCTCAGAAAGCCCTTTCCTCCCAGGTCTCGGATGTGAGGCCAGTTTCGCTGCGGAAACAGGTGGAATCCTTTATGGATACCAAGCTGAACATTGTCAGCAGGGTCCGCGATGCCATGGCAGCGGCCCAAGATAAACAAAAAGAGTACTCAGACAAACATGGAAGAGGAAACTTAAGTATATTTGAGGTTGGGGACTTAGTGTTGCTAGACACGAGGAACCTACCTCTTGACACTGTCAGCTCTGTCGGCAGCAACAAACTGAAGCACTGCTTCATCGGACCTTTTGCAGTCCTGGTCAGACATGGTGCGCCGTACACCATCGACCTTCCAAAGTCAATGACGACGCACCCGACGTTCTATGTCGGACGTCTTAAGCGGTACTTTGACCCGCAGGGGGTTGCTGACTCACAGTCCCCCCCTGACCCAGCTCCTCGAAGCGAGGGCCAGTCACAGTCGTCGACGAGGGCGTCGGAGCAGGCACCCAAGCCTCGGTCGGGACGGCAAGGCTGCGGTCAAGACCGTACGCCGGAGGGGCTCCATACGAACGGACCCCGGCGCCATACGCCGAGTACGCCGGGTACGCACCATACGCGTACGTCTGGGAGTGTCCCGCAGGCGGCTCCGGACGTGGCAACAAAGCCTCGATCCGTCGGATCATGCGAAAGGCCTCGTCCAGATCGGACGAAGAGGCCCGGCGGTCCACCCGCAGGTGCAGGCTCGCGACCTCTCGCTCCACCAGGTCCAGGCGACCCGCAAGACGAGCGAGCTCGCCCTGATTCCCGGCCTGGGCGGCAGCATTACCGCCAGTCCCAAGGCCAAGTGCAATCTCAAGCACGAGGACACGTTGACGGAGGCGGTCAACCTCAGGGTCCTGTGTCGGACCCGCAGTCGGAGCACTCGGACGAGAGTGGCTCTCGGGAGGCGCCGAGTACTCGTACTCGTACTCGTACGAGGGCACCTCCGCCCCTGCTTGACCGGAATGGAGAAGTCCACTTCCACGTGGAGCGGATCCTCCAGGAGCAACGGTGTCGCGGCAAGCGACAGCTCCTCGTGAAGTGGAGGGGTTATGCCCACTCCGAGAACTCGTGGGAGCCAATTGAACGGCTCCTGATTGACTGCCCGAAGGCTGTCGCAATCTGGGAACAGAAGCGGCGGCAACTTCATAAGTAGTCCGGGGCTTCTTGCCCGAACGGGGTACGGACGATGAATACCTACCGTACCCGCGCTCATCGTGAGCGCTTGAAGCCGCGCGCTTCAGGATGTCCCTTGGCAGCATACGCTTGCTGATCAAGTGGGCAAACCTCACACGAAGATCACGCTGGTCCAGGATGTGGGACAGCTGCTGATCTTCATGGAGTTCCCATAACTCCGTGGGCGAGTACTTGAGAGTCTCCACCCACGCCCAGAACATGTCCTCACAAGAACTCCACGTGGGACAGTTCTCGGGCATAACCCAGGGGTATCCCCAAAGAGGATAGAGACCACCCCGGGTCTCGGGCTTCTTACGACAAGTCGTGAAATCCTTAAGAGGGATACGGTGTGGCGCGAAAAGCACACACCGAGCAGCCTCCAAGTTGTCAACGAACAACTGTTCTTTCTGAACAAGGGCACGTTCGTAGATGTCCCTAAAAGTGTGGCCGCCCACAAGGCCACGAGGAGCGACGAGAAGCTCTAAGAAGAGGTCAGCCCCAGAGCTCTCCTCGGGAGGCCAATACCCTCTTGAGTTGATGGCAGCTCCCTGGCTGACGGGTGCCACCACCGAACCCCCACGCACACACTGGGCAGCTTGGAATTCTTCCTGCTGCTGGTCGAGGTCATTCGAGACCTCCCGGGGCTCAACGATAGCACCCTCCTCCTCCTCTTCTTCCTCCTTCTCCTCCTCTTCATCCGAGGAGCCGAAGAGACTCTGATAGGAGCGTCGAGTCTCCTTCTCCTCGCGGAATGGAGACTTAGAGGCGGTACGCTTCTTTGAGGGCTTGGCGCCTTCGGCTTTAGAGGCCTTAGCGCGCGCAAGACCCTCGGCAAGCGAGAGACGTTTGCGAGGATTCTCTTCCTCATCGCCACCGGCTTTGGAAGCGCCCTTAGCCTTAACGGCCGGACTCTCAGAGCGCACAGAGGTCCTGGGACTGTGATCACCGTGATCACTAGCGGGCGACTGCACGCTGTCTTCTTTGTGCTCACTGGGCACTGTGCTGTGCCCTCCCACAGAGTCCGCAGGAGCATCATGAGTGCTCTCGGACTCGGCATCGTCTTCACTGCCCGAGTTGAACTCACGTTCTACGAACCGAGGGTTCGGACGATTGTCTGAAGACGAGGGCGACGGACTGCGGCGCCTGCTTGCGCGCTTGTCCACAGCCGCGTCACCCGAGGATCCGATCGCCTCGGAGGCCACCTGAGTAGCCTCCTTAAGTGCAGAGCCTTTGCCGTGAGGCTTAGTGCTCTTGGCTTGCGCCTTACCGGCAGCAGCCTTGGAGCGTGTCTTAGCACCGCTCTTAGCAGTGCCCCGAGGCATGATAACGGTCGAAGTGGAGACCTAGACGAAGAGCGCACAGGTTGCTGCTCGAGGCTCTAACTGTGAAGTGAGCCTCCGCCGCGCTCGCGCGGCCAAGTCGATGGTTTTCGACTTTGAGAATGAGAGTTTGTGACGAACACCTCTTCATTCTGATTGGTCGGTAAACCGAACCTAAGTGGGGGAGGATGTAACGGGGTACGTAGCCCTAAGTGTACCCTGGTTACATGAAGTGTGACACCTCACACTTCAGGAGTATGACACGTCATACTCCGGGATATTTGGTACAAGGTACCAAGATCGTTCAAAGCCAACCATTGGCTAAATGACATTGCATTTCTATAGGTAACTAATAGTTTGTATTAAACCCAAACTTAACCTACCTATAAATATACTCAGTTTACAATCTACCTTATTTAGGTCACTTCGCTCTCTATAATTAAAGAGGGGACCTGTGAACTGCCGTTCACTGAGAGTTTGTATACTCTCGGAAGATAACTTCCTCTAGCGCAAGGTGCTGTGTGACCCCGTCACACTCACGTACTTGAACGTGAGGTAGATGGCCATCTGCAGCACGGCCCAGATCACCATGAGACCAACCATGAAGTTGTATTTGCGGTTCGGTCGGAAGTCGTACGTGTCCTCGATGTACTGCGCCACCGTCATCTCCGTCGTGACACCACCGTCCGTGACGGAGATTACGTCCTGCGCCTCACCGAACTGAACGCCCACCAGCGCCGCAAACGAGTAGCTCGACGGCATCAGGTAAGTGAACCACTTGTAGCTAGCCATCATAGCCGGACGCGGCAGCAGGTAGCCCGAGAACAAGTTGAACAGACACGACAGCGCGCCGACAGCCACGTTCGCCACCTTCTCGTTGGGCATCAGAGCTGACATTCACTGACCCACGTAGGTACAAGCCGACGTGTAGAGGTAGAAGACGAACATGAAGAAGAGGAAGTCGCCTCCGTTGTAGCTCCAGCCCACCAGCCAGTACTCGATCGTCACGAACAGCACGATCACGAAGATCAGGTACGGCATCTCAGCGAACCACAGCGACAGACTGTAGGACAGCGGACCGTAGTAGTTCGACATGTGTTCGCGGTAGAACACGGCGCGCTCGGCACACGTGACTTCCAGCACCGTCATGAGGTTGATGACACCGATGAAATCCATACTGTTGTAGATGAGACCGATGTGCGAGTTGATGCGCTTGACGCTGTCCGCCTCGAGCTGGTAGAAGGTCGGACCGAAGATGACACCGAAGCGAGGGAACAGGAACATGCGCAAGAAATTGTACTGCGGGTTGTGCTAGTACGTGAGCTGCTGCTTAACGGCGAGCTCCTTCAACTGGTTCAAGAAGCCCGTGGCGATCGGCGTGTAGTTCAGAGTCGAGTGGCACACAAAGTCGCCGGACACTTCAGCCAACTGCAGCGTGCGCTCGCGGTTCGACTTGTACAGCTCGCTGTTCTTGTACTCGATCGAGTAGTCCTCGACGTCACGGCCAATACCAGCACCAATCACTTCAAGCATGTACGCGGCCGGGTTGTACTGCGGACGGATCTCCATCGTGCCAGGGAGCGACGCGAAGTACTCGAGCATCTTGACAGAGTCCACACCAAGGTCACCAAAGTACGCAGTGAAGCCACCATGCTGGAGCAGCAGCATCTCCGTCGAACAGCTCGAAGATCAAAATACTCGTCTGGTGGATGGTACACAGCACGGTACGACCCGTACGGGCGATCGACTGCACACCGCGCATGACGATCAGGGCCGAAGGCGCGTTCAGACCACTCGTGGGCTCATCCAGGAGCAAGACACTGGGGTTGGCCACCACCTCCACTTTTGCAAAGGTGGTTGAAACTACTATTTTAGTGTCTTTTCGGATTTTGTGTGCGAGTCTCTTTTTTTATTTGTACTTTGCTCCAATCTTTAGTGATCAATACCAAAAATTAAATAGAAAAGTCGGCTCTCGGAAACGACGCGAAGACGTGAGTGGCGACGTGATCCGCAGTGTGACTGAACGCGGCGGCTACGCTGTGTCATTTGGCTGGACGACTGATGCGCTCGTGGAAGCGAGTAAGGAAAAGCACCAGCGCTGATAGCCAAGCCAGAAGTTCGAACGAGCCGTTGTCCATCGAGTTCATACATAGCAGCCAGGAAAGACGTGAGTCCCCAGAAGCGTCTGTTTGTCTCCTCGGCACCTTCCAAGCTCCCAACTGCCTTCTCCGTCTTCACCGCAACACGAAGCACATGATCATCACGAGGACCGTTCCCCAATGGCTCCGCCTCGACGACAATAGGGGCGACTCCTTCCTTCTTGTCACGAGTCAGCATCTCACGCGAGAAAAGTGCCGCCCCATTAGCCGATGGGCCATTCACGTAGAATCGAAGAATACTTGAAGGGTACATGTCCACTTGGAAGGCTTCCCCCACGGCTGGATTGCTCACCACAACCGACTCGGGCAGTGAAGATTCGTGCTGGACACTCACGCAGCTGATGGAAGTATCTTCCGGATGGGGCCCACGCTGAAGCTTGAACAGGGCGTCCTGGAAGAGCTGCATGGCCTTCCGCAGCGATCTCCGTACACTGCTCCGGCGTACGCGCTCGTACCCTGAACACTCGTCCATCCGAGCGGATGACCGTGAGAATCCGTGGGAACTGATCGTTGACTTCAATGTGCAGAATATCCGACAGATGAACCGACGAGCGCACCTCTCCCAACGCCATCGCCGACATGGAAGCCGAATCCTCGTCAGGGATGGAGCCTGTGGCCTTAAAGCACAGCATCTCGGTCGTCGTGAGCATGAAAATCCGCCACTTCCACAGCGCCACGTTCGCGCTCATTCGACGACTCGCTAGGGACCGTCCACCCATCGTGAAGGTGCCCAGATACAAAATCTCGTCCATCGTGTTGTCCTGCTCCTCCAACAAACAGCTGTACAGGATACCGGGCATGGCGTGGGCGCTGCTACTCGTCAGACCGCCGCCCAGCGTGTTCAAGCTGAAGCTTCCTCGACTACTCACGTCTGGCGTCCCGATAACATCCAACACGCCGTCCACCGACGGGTTTCGGTCCTTCCCAGAGGCCGGAAGTAGCAACGGCAGCGCCATCTTCTCTCCAGCCACCGGCGACAACTCCGGGTCGCTCTCTCTTTCCGCATAGTTCGAGTTCGAGTTCTGTCTACTTCTCGAGCTCTTGGGACTGCGATATTCAATGCTTTGTGAGAGTCAACACCAACGAGTTGGTCGTGACTGCCCTTGCCGCCTTCAACTCGAGCCCACTCTCTTCTCCAGTACAAAGTCAACTCTCTGCACGCCGACATAGCCAACAGCGGCCGGTGTAGCGGAAACGACGGAGATAGTGACGTGCGAGGACGTGAGAGCCTTGGCATGCGAAGACGTGAGTGGTGACGTGACCCGCAGTGTGGCTGAACGCGGTGGCTACGCTATGTCATTTGGCTGGACGAGTGGCGCGAGCACGGGATCGAGCAAGCAGACAACCGAGACGTCCGAGGAGACGGAGACATTTTGTCGAGGGTACCACTACGGAAATGGCCACCGAGGTGACCACGACGGAGGAGACTCCTATGACGTCGGAGGACGTTTCTGGCGATAAGAAGCTGGCGAGTGGCCTGGCAACGGCTGCCATCGGTGTCGCTACGGCCGCCGTCACTGGCGGTGTGGTCGGTGCTGCTGTCCATGCCCCCCGTTCCAAGCCTATACACGGCGATGGTGGCTCAACTGATACAACGACGGAGGTAACGGAAACGACGGAGACAGTGACGAGCGAGGACGTGAGAGCCTTGGCACGCGAAGACGTGAGTGGTGACGTGACCCGCAGTGTGGCTGAACGCGGTGGCTACGCTATGTCATTTGGCTGGACGAGTGGCGCGAGCACGGGATCGAGCAAGCAGACAACCGAGACGTCCGAGGAGACGGAGACATTTTGTCGAGGGTACCACTACGGAAATGGCCACCGAGGTGACCACGACGGAGGAGACTCCTATGACGTCGGAGGATGTTTCTGGCGATAAGAAGCTGGCGAGTGGCCTGGCAACGGCTGCCATCGGTGTCGCTACGGCCGCCGTCACTGGCGGTGTGGTCGGTGCTGCTGTCCATGCCCCCCGTTCCAAGCCTATACACGGCGATGGTGGCTCAACTGATACAACGACGGAGGTAACGGAAACGACGGAGACAGTGACGAGCGAGGACGTGAGAGCCTTGGCACGCGAAGACGTGAGTGGCGACGTGACCCGCAGTGTGGCTGAACGCGGTGGCTACGCTGTGTCATTTGGCTGTACGAGTGGGGCGGGCACGGGATCGAGCAAGCAGACAACCGAGACGTCCGAGGAGACGGAGACGTTTTGTCGAGGGTACCACTACCGAAATGGCCACCGAGATGCCCACGACGGAGGAAACGAAAACGACGGAGACAGTGACGAGCGAGGACGTGAGAGCCTTGGCACGCGAAGACGTGAGTGGCGACGTGACCCGCAATGTGGCTGAACGCGGTGGCTACGCTGTGTCATTTGGCTGTACGAGTGGGGCGGGCACGGGATCGAGCAAGCAGACAACCGAGACGTCCGAGGAGACGGAGACGTTTTGGCGAGGGTACCACTACCGAAATGGCCACCGAGATGACCACGACGGAGGAGACTCCTATGACGTCGGAGGATGTTTCTGGCGATAAGAAGCTGGCGAGTGGCCTGGCAACGGCTGCCATCGGTGTCGCTACGGCCGCCGTCACTGGCGGTGTGGTCGGTGCTGCTGTCCATGCCCCCCGTTCCAAGCCTATACACGGCGATGGTGGCTCAACTGATACAACGACGGAGGTAACGGAAACGACGGAGACAGTGACGAGCGAGGACGTGAGAGCCTTGGCACGCGAAGACGTGAGTGGCGACGTGACCCGCAGTGTGGCTGAACGCGGTGGCTACGCTGTGTCATTTGGCTGTACGAGTGGGGCGGGCACGGGATCGAGCAAGCAGACAACCGAGACGTCCGAGGAGACGGAGACGTTTTGGCGAGGGTACCACTACCGAAATGGCCACCGAGATGACCACGACGGAGGAGACTCCTATGACGTCGGAGGATGTTTCTGGCGATAATAAGGTGAGTGGCTTGGCAACGGCTGCCATCGGGTGTTGTCAAGGATGTAGTTGTTTTATTATTGTTTTTAATAAAACTAGGCTACCCTCATCACTTCGTCACACACTTCGCTTTCGAAGAAGCTGTATGGTCCTGGAAACGCGGGTTCTTGGACTTAGAGGGCTCCTTGGCCTCCGACGTTTTCTTGCCCTTGCACACCTTGTAGTGCTTCCTCGCCCTCGACTTGCTGAGGCTTGGTTTTTTTTCTTACGAAAAATGTCGATCAGGCGATACTTTTTTCCGCACCCGCGGCATTGGTGGGATATCGGGCCCTTGGTGGAATCATCGATGGTGTATTCCAGCTCCACGAAGTGGTCTTGAACGGTGAAACTTTCAGCCACGGAGAATTGTCGAATGGCAGCAATATGACACGGCGCTCGAGAGCGCAATGCAAGTCCTTTTTTTGCGCCACATGCGTTTTGTAAAAAAATGATTTGCTAATCGTAGGGTCAAATCAATAATTCTATTGTTAAATTAACACCTAAAAGAATCTACATTGTACTAATATTAAATGAAAAGTTTGATTATTAAATTCACATGTCAAAGAACCGTATTTGTATATTGGACTGCCAAATTGTTTTTTCAGTCTTTTTACTCTGTGTTTCTCATTATAACCTACTTGCTTTGTCTCATATATGATTAACCCTTTTTTAAATTAGAAAGTAAAGTCATACCTCGGCTTCTGCGCCTGAAGAAGGTTTTAGCGAAAACGAGTCCCTCCGTTTCCAAAACGGAGCTCAGAGATTGATGTGCAAAATCATATTGCTTGTCCACTAACAACTCGAGAACTTCTAGTAGATGAACTAGCCCAGTTGCGTCAAGCGATCGGCATCTGACTAAAATATTGTGGAGCATAAATCTAGCAATTTGTTGAGAGAGTGACTGGGTTGTGGTGACGTGGGTTAGTGGAGATCCTGAGTCTCTGAGTGAGGGCTCGAGTCCGCCGGTTCGCGACTTTCTCATTGGTAATTACTTCTGTCGGATGAACCAATTGGCGGTAAAAAATGAGGTGAGGGTGGTGCCCGCCCAGCGCTTGTCGCGGCATGCCTATAATGTCCATCTGGATCCTCTCCGGATGGATAAAAACAGTCGGAACATCCGATCAAGATCGCCGCTGTACGAACGCAATCTCGGACAGACACCCAGTCAGACCATTCGGTCTTGCGAGAGGAGGTGTCCATCAGCTGCGGGCGGATCGGATGGTCCAAGATGAAGACGTGTGAAACGCCGACATGAAATAATAACTCGCCGGGGATCCGAAGCGGTTGACCTAAGCTGAAGCTCGAGAGCTGGGGAATGTGGCCAAATATTATGCGGTCGGCAATGGCGATATGCTGCTCTACTGTCCGCCTACACCGAGATCGGGAAATATTTTCACAGGCGATGTTTACGACGAAGAAATCTGTGTGTGCAAATTGTCGACTGCGTGAAGAGGAAACGGGGGGGGGGGGGGGGGGTCGGAAATCTACAGGCCATGTATCTGTTCCAGATCATAGCTATGAATCACATTCCTTCGCTCCTAAGTCGCGGAACGGTAATACCGAGCTGCTGGTCTGGGTTGATTTGTTCAGCGGATACGTGATTGCAAAGGCAGAGCTTCCAGAACGGGACAGACGATCACTGAATTCGAGAACGCCCGCATGGAGGCGGAAGACAGCGTGTCCCACGAGATGGGTACGACTCCTTACTCGTCGTCCTGGGTGGACGCTGTGATTAGTGCCGTGGCTCAGAGCGCTAGTGCAATGGCCGACATCATGCCCGAGCTGAACAAGGTCCTGCAGGAGGAACTTGAGGTGGACTGTGCGGACTCCGGGCTCAATGGCAAGCAAAAGGCGCCGATGCGGGTGTTGCTGGAGACCTTCCGCGATATATTTGTTAAAACCTCGTTGACTCCGGGACGCACGGATCTGATGGAGCTCTTGATTGATACGGGTACACATCCACCGATAAAGCAACGACCGTACCGGGCCTCGAAAGCAGAAGGGGATGTGATGGAGGTCGAGATCCAGAAGTACCGCGAGCTGAAGTTTATTCGTCCGTTCATGAGCCCATGGTCAAGCCCGGTTCTCATGATACGCAAGTCGAACAGGGGTATTCGGGTTTGCATTGACTATCGACGATTGAACGCATTGACTATCAAGGCCTGTTACCGATGCCTCGTATTGACGAGATCCTAGATATCCTGGGGGAACGCTAAATTGTTCTTTACGATGGATATAACCTCTGAGTATTGGAACGCGCCCATGGCGGCTGATAGTATGTGGGAAACAGCTTTTACGTGCAAATACGGCCTCTATCAGTGGCAGCCCATGTCTTTTGAACTATGCAATGCCGTTCGGACGTTCTAGCGCTTGATGGCACATGTGCTCGTCGATCTAAAGTGGCAGACCTGTTTGGTCTATCTGGACGACTGTGTGGTCTTCAGTGAAGCCTTTCCTACTCGTCTTGCTCGGTTTCGGGAAGTGCTGCAGCGCGTTCGAGAAGCAGGCTTTAAACTAAAGATGAAAACGTGTAGCTAGGGTCGCGATCAGGTGGCTTTTCTTGCGCATATCGTAGAGCCGTCGGGAATCTTGCCAAAATCCGAAAGCGTAAAAGCGGCTCTGAGCATACGGCGTCCGCAAGATAAACACGTGGTCCGAGCGTCCCAAGGAGTCATTAGCTACTTTTGGCGCTATATCCCGAGGTACGCTGCCATATCGGTACCCATTGAGCGACGCAAGATGAAGGTTGTGCCGTTACATTGGAACGAAGACTGCGAGGCTGCGTTTTTGCAGCTCCAGAGAAGGCTGGTCGAACCTCCTATTATAGCGTACCCTGGTTTTTGAAGCGGTTCCAGTTGCGCGTGGACTCATCGCTGATTGCGGCTGGAGCTGCCTGATGCAGAATATCGACAGTCGCGACCTAGGATTGGAGAGAGTCGAATAAAACAGCTCAACTAACAAGCGAGGACAGACCCCTGCCTCTGGAAGTATTTTTAAAACTTTCAGTGACCCAATCGACGGGTTGGTGGGCCAAGCAGAACCAGCCCACGGGGACCCGTGGACACCCCAACGCTAGCTTCACTGCTTGCATGACGACGCTCAAGGGAGAGGAGGTCACAAAAAATGGCAGGTGTACCAAGTCAAGGACAACGCATTCTCGGTATTATTTTTACAGCTGCGTGGTGAAAGGTTAACTTAACTTGAGTTTGTAAGCTGTAGGGCGTCGGGAGCCGCAAACTTATTGATATTTCAAGCCTAGGAATTACTACAGAGGGAGTTGTCTGTAGAATATTGTTTTGATGCCGTCATTTTGCCGGAATAAAAAACCAAATCCAGTTTTCCTACCAATAATAAAAATCATTACCACAATTTCAATGTTTTGAAACATTTTTTTTGTGATCTATTGTTAAATTTATGGAACTAATGTTACTCTTGCTACCAACTAAATCCACGTTTAAAATGGTATGCATCTGAGAAACAAGAACTGTACTTTTCATGATGCTCACCACGCCAGCACTGAATACGGCCAAGTGATGGACTCCACAGCATATTTCTGCGGGAAAATCAAAGGATCGCATCCGTGCGTACATGATGCTCTCCTGGTTGGCTACCAACAACGGCTGAAATAGTAAGTGCATTTTGCCCTGACCCTACCAGGCTCGTAATATTTATAATATCATTACATTTTTGGCACTTTTTTTTCAAAAACCGATTAAACGCATTTTGTTTGTACCTTGCAATTTTTTTTAAATCCTTTTCTTACACTCCTAACGAATTCTTCTGTATTTTGTGCTTGGGGTACAATCCAGTACTTTTGTACTGGATTATGGTAATTCCTATCAGGTAAATTTTTGGAGCTGTGCCGCAAGTTGCAGCACAGCGTTCTTTGGCACCATCCGTGTTACAAGGACGATGCAGTCTACTATCGGAAGTAAGATAGTAGTATTATTGATAGTACTAAATCGATTCTGATCAAATTAGAGGTGCTAATAATATTAGGGCATCTAATTTGATCAGAATCGATTTGGATTTTTCGGTTTTTGATTTAATTCTTCTTTGGAGGACACGATTTATATTAAAAATCATGTCCTCCAAAGAAGAATAAAATCAAAAATCCAACCAGTCAGGGCTTCGATTTTTTGGGATTTCTGATTTTATTCTTCTTTGGAGGACAAGATATATATATATTATTAAATCATGTCCTCCAAAGAAGAATAAAATCGAAACCCGAAAAATCAAAGCTGTGAACGTATTAATATATTACATGTTTTAATACCACTGGTACTATAATTCAAAGTTACCGGTATTGGATACTTTGCTAGAAAAGGCGAACTGAACCAATACGTCTCTACACGGACAGGTCTTTGCCCATCCCGCCCAGCACTCCATGATTCATGGACCATGAATCATGGCATCACACTGGCTTGACAACACGAGGAGCTGGCGGCCTACTGTTACGGTAGTACCGACGGTACTGTACCGTAGGCGCACCCCCTACGTCTCTACGCGGACCAGGTCTTTGCAAATCCCACTGGGACCGAGGAAATGCCGACCACTGGTCGACCACCACGGAGGAGACGATCGAAGTGACCGACGTCAAGCCTAAGGAGACGACGGAAGTGACGGAGGTGAGGACGACTGAGATTGTCGAGGAGACCGTGGAGGAGACCGAGGTGACGGAGGGCAAGAAGCCCAAGTCAAAGAAGAGTCGCAACCCGAAGCGCAATCCAAATGCGGGCTCGACCAAGGAGAAGACGACGGGAGGAGACGGAAGTGCCGGCCACCACGGAGGAGACGACAGAGGTGACCGAAGTGACCACGGAGACGATCGAAGTGACCGACGTCAAGCCTGAGGAGACGACGGAAGTGAGGACGACTGAGATTGTCGAGGAGACCGTGGAGGAGACCGGCAGGCTCACAGAGCTTTTATTTAGTTAGCTAAATCCTTAAATACTACCTCCGCTCAGAAAATAAAGACGTAGTTGGAACCGCCACCAAAAATATAGGACAATGCACACGAATGGTGGATCACAAAATTCAAGTGGAGTGTCCACACATATAGGAAGCTAATAAACACTCCATACCTGAATTTATCCGACCTCCGACCCTATCGGACAGGTACCACAATAGTGGTACATGAAGTGGAAAAAGGCCAGCGGACTTTATTTGACAAGTAAAGTAATTTTGTGTAATCATTATGTTTGGAGGAAGATAGGCAAGATTTGTCGTTCTGTACTGAATCTGTAGAGAGCCTGTTGTGTCTAGTTTATAGGCGGCTCAGAATCGCCTAAAACGGCCTGTGGGCTGAGAAAATCGAAAAAAGCTGAAAACAAGCAAATTACACTAGAGAAGCATGTGCTCTCTAGCAGGCAAATAAAAAAATGAAGCTGAACTTGACAATCATCCGGATAAATTGACTGTCCGGATACTTGTTGGACATCGACAACCAGTCACTACTGAACGCATTTCATTGGGCAGCCATTTTCCAATGAAATTCTGCCGTTTGGCAGGCTAGAATCTCTCTATCAGTCGGCGATACACAGCCACACGTCGTACCCGACAATAAGGTCGAGGCCTCACTCGCTCTTTTTTCGACGCTACTGCGCAGACCTCTCAAATTGCACTGCTGCATGCAGCGTGTGCACACGGCGCCACGTCAGCCCCCCCCCCCCTCCCCCCCCCCCCCTCCCCCCCCCCTCCAACCTCCCAATACGACAGTGTAGCTCAATGGATAGAGCGCAGGGTCTTTCCCTGAGAATGTTAGTTCGACTCCAACCGCTGTCATTCTGTGTTTTGTTTTATTGTTGTTTGCTTGGATTGTTAACTACCTCGAGTACGTCCTGTGTGTATCCAGGGGCGGGATCCCTAATTGCTGAGGTCTGGAGCAGGCGCTGGTGGCGCTCAATCTTGCTGTTCAGGACTCCCGCGCGATGGAGAGTGCGGAGGTGCTTGAGGACGGCGGCTGACCCGCGCGATGTGATCTTTCGCTCGGCTAAAAATGCAAGGACTGCTTCCTCCGCCCGTTTGCCCAAGTCGAGAACCTGATCGCGGTAGCCATGCGCTGCCGTGTCAAGTTCGAAGCCGTCGTCCAAGAAGAGTTTCATGAAGGCCACAAGCAGCTTGGCGTCCGACTTCTGCTGCTTTGAGATAGGTGCTTGCCACATCCTTGGCTCTTGCGCGTACCAAGCAAGCCACGTAGCATGAAGGTGAGTGACTGAAGATCTGCGTTGCTTCTTCTTGGGTTCACTGACAGCTTCTTCTGCAGTGTGTATGTGGTGGCGCTTGTGTGTAGACTTCATAGGATCGTTGTTCAGCTTGGCCTCGAGAGCGTCCATGCGCTGATCTTGGCGTTGAGTGTGCTCGATTAAATGGTTAATTACAGCGGCCTGGTGTCGAATTGTCTTCTGGTCGCTGGTGTCTTCGGTTTGCTTGCCGTCTTGCGAGGTTGGTTGTGCTTTGGTGTCGTTGCTTGATTTGTTGCAGGGTGATGCTACGGATACCAAGTGCGACGACCATCCAAGCAATTCTGCGATGGAGCAGCCACTGTGAAGGACGCATGCTTCGATGCGCTTGACGGCTGGAGCTTCAGGGCTCAGCTCCTTGAGCAAGGGGTAGTGGCGAAGCACACACGCGGTAAGAACATCAAGAACGGACTGGTTGACGTTGTGGCTTGTTGTCCCAAGGTCTTGGCAGGTAGCGAAGAGGATACGCTGAGCAGCTTCGACTTTGGTACGCGCCTGCGCGTCGAAGGACTTAAGCTTCTGGAGAAACACCGGTGCTTCAGCGTCGTGGCCGCTAAGTATCTTGCTGATCTTGTGGTCCTCTGCGCTGGTGTTGAAGATGTAGTTGAATCCTTTATTTGTTGTTGTCATGTTCCAGGCGCCGCGGTCGAAGATCCAGCGAGCCGTGAGCTGGCCACAAGCGTTCGCATGCTGAGCGCCGCCGCGACGCCGGTCGGATAAAATGAAAATATGCGTGTGATACGCCGACATCTTAATATTTGTAAAGGGATACACATATTTTTCGTGCCCCTCGGACCTAATACGTCCGATGTGGAGTTTAGATGACCAACCTAACCCTTGAGGAATTGATTGGCCAAGACTGACATATTATTTGGATATGATTGGTTATCCAAAACAAATAAATATATGATTGGCCATTAAAACTGATAATAAACTTAAGTGAGGTCCGATAAGTGATGATATTCATCCATACCTGAATTTATCCGACCTCCGACCCTATCGGACAGGTACCACAATAGTGGTACATGAAGTGGAAAAAGGCCAGCGGACTTTATTTGACAAGTAAAGTAATTTTGTGTAATCATTATGTTTGGAGGAAGATAGGCAAGATTTGTCGTTCTGTACTGAATCTGTAGAGAGCCTGTTGTGTCTAGTTTATAGGCGGCTCAGAATCGCCTAAAACGGCCTGTGGGCTGAGAAAATCGAAAAAAGCTGAAAACAAGCAAATTACACTAGAGAAGCATGTGCTCTCTAGCAGGCAAATAAAAAAATGAAGCTGAACTTGACAATCATCCGGATAAATTGACTGTCCGGATACTTGTTGGACATCGACAACCAGTCACTACTGAACGCATTTCATTGGGCAGCCATTTTCCAATGAAATTCTGCCGTTTGGCAGGCTAGAATCTCTCTATCAGTCGGCGATACACAGCCACACGTCGTACCCGACAATAAGGTCGAGGCCTCACTCGCTCTTTTTTCGACGCTACTGCGCAGACCTCTCAAATTGCACTGCTGCATGCAGCGTGTGCACACGGCGCCACGTCAGCCCCCCCCCCCCCTCCCCCCCCCCCTCCAACCTCCCAATACGACAGTGTAGCTCAATGGATAGAGCGCAGGGTCTTTCCCTGAGAATGTTAGTTCGACTCCAACCGCTGTCATTCTGTGTTTTGTTTTATTGTTGTTTGCTTGGATTGTTAACTACCTCGAGTACGTCCTGTGTGTATCCAGGGGCGGGATCCCTAATTGCTGAGGTCTGGAGCAGGCGCTGGTGGCGCTCAATCTTGCTGTTCAGGACTCCCGCGCGATGGAGAGTGCGGAGGTGCTTGAGGACGGCGGCTGACCCGCGCGATGTGATCTTTCGCTCGGCTAAAAATGCAAGGACTGCTTCCTCCGCCCGTTTGCCCAAGTCGAGAACCTGATCGCGGTAGCCATGCGCTGCCGTGTCAAGTTCGAAGCCGTCGTCCAAGAAGAGTTTCATGAAGGCCACAAGCAGCTTGGCGTCCGACTTCTGCTGCTTTGAGATAGGTGCTTGCCACATCCTTGGCTCTTGCGCGTACCAAGCAAGCCACGTAGCATGAAGGTGAGTGACTGAAGATCTGCGTTGCTTCTTCTTGGGTTCACTGACAGCTTCTTCTGCAGTGTGTATGTGGTGGCGCTTGTGTGTAGACTTCATAGGATCGTTGTTCAGCTTGGCCTCGAGAGCGTCCATGCGCTGATCTTGGCGTTGAGTGTGCTCGATTAAATGGTTAATTACAGCGGCCTGGTGTCGAATTGTCTTCTGGTCGCTGGTGTCTTCGGTTTGCTTGCCGTCTTGCGAGGTTGGTTGTGCTTTGGTGTCGTTGCTTGATTTGTTGCAGGGTGATGCTACGGATACCAAGTGCGACGACCATCCAAGCAATTCTGCGATGGAGCAGCCACTGTGAAGGACGCATGCTTCGATGCGCTTGACGGCTGGAGCTTCAGGGCTCAGCTCCTTGAGCAAGGGGTAGTGGCGAAGCACACACGCGGTAAGAACATCAAGAACGGACTGGTTGACGTTGTGGCTTGTTGTCCCAAGGTCTTGGCAGGTAGCGAAGAGGATACGCTGAGCAGCTTCGACTTTGGTACGCGCCTGCGCGTCGAAGGACTTAAGCTTCTGGAGAAACACCGGTGCTTCAGCGTCGTGGCCGCTAAGTATCTTGCTGATCTTGTGGTCCTCTGCGCTGGTGTTGAAGATGTAGTTGAATCCTTTATTTGTTGTTGTCATGTTCCAGGCGCCGCGGTCGAAGATCCAGCGAGCCGTGAGCTGGCCACAAGCGTTCGCATGCTGAGCGCCGCCGCGACGCCGGTCGGATAAAATGAAAATATGCGTGTGATACGCCGACATCTTAATATTTGTAAAGGGATACACATATTTTTCGTGCCCCTCGGACCTAATACGTCCGATGTGGAGTTTAGATGACCAACCTAACCCTTGAGGAATTGATTGGCCAAGACTGACATATTATTTGGATATGATTGGTTATCCAAAACAAATAAATATATGATTGGCCATTAAAACTGATAATAAACTTAAGTGAGGTCCGATAAGTGATGATATTCATCCATGTCAGTGCTTTTGTTCGAATCATTAGCATAGGTGAAGTGATTCGAGCACTAAGTTTAAGCGATCATGTTGTAGTTGCAGCAACAACGACGCCTCACTTTCCCTTGCAGCGTGCCATGGCACTATATTTCGGCTGGAATCCGAGCAGAGACCACACTCTACGAGGATGAGGTTGGGACGGTGGAGTCCACGTGCGCCTTAGCCATTAGCTTTGCAGTGTCATTCTCCAACTTGAGCCCAAGAGCTCCAGCACCACACCCCGTCCAGAGCAGCGGCACACAAGATCGACCACCAACGCAGCTCCAAGAAATGCACAAGTACGTTCATTTTCTTTTTTTTAATGTTATGAATAGAATGTATCTAGCATGTTGAGTCTGCGTTCATCGAACATGTTTGATGGTGCAGTGCTATGAGCTCGACATGAAGAAGTGCGTGGTTGGGTGCTTCGTACTTTCCATTGGAAAGTACGAAGCAGACGGAGATGATGGCGACTCCCAATGTGCCAGTACTTTGACTGGAAAGTTTCCATTGGCCATTCACGCCACAGCCTGGATCCTGCAGCTCATTGGCCACGGCGTATTCGAGCGTCGCAAACCGGCACTCTTCGACAGCCTGGACCAGGCTCTGATCACCGCTCCGATGTTCGTGTTGCTCGAGATTTTGTTCCTACTCGTTACCGTCCGGAACTCTACTCGCGCGTGATGAAGCAGGTTCGGATCAATGTCAAGACCTTCCAGGCTACAAAGACGCTGTAGTTGAGGCAACAAGACAGTGACTTTTGTGGCCTCATCAAAAGAAAAACGTATTGTTTTCAAAATATCTATGCGAATTTTCTCGTTAGGAGGCTACGACGATCTCTGCCATCTCTGTGAGATTCTTGGCAATACCCTCCGCCCCACAGACGAGACATTTGAGTAGTAAGAGCTCCTCCATCGACACCTTCTCGTAGCGACGTTCTTCCAGCAGCCATTCCACGTACGCAGTCTTCATCTGCGCCGCGATGTCGCTACTGGAGAATTCCTCCACATTCAGAACGTCGTGCTCGCGACACATGGCAGGAGCCGATGACGCAGCCGACGAGACTCTCTTGCTCTTGAAGCTTGGGAGGAGTTGCGATAACTCTCACGTGACGGCATCGCGGCTCGAGAATTGTTGACCTTTGCATCCGAAGGTGAAAGTTTGGACTGAATCTTGTCGCCAGAGTCCACGTTGACGAGATTCGGCTCATCATTCTCGCTCGCATCTCCCGCGTCGTCCTCGTTCTCATTAATAGCTGCCAGGACATGCTTCCGCCTGGCTACCAGAGCCGAGGCCTTGGGTTTACGTCGCGTGTACACCTCCACCTCGAGCTTGAGGCCGTTCTCCAGCGCCTCGACGAACTCTTCGAACGACACCAAGCCGCTGTTATCCTTGTCCACCACACGCATGAATTCCTCGACGTATTTGTGGATCTCGCCTTGCTTGACCGCGCCAGACTGGGCGAAGATGGTCTCCAGCATGTCTGCCACTTCGTCCGCGTCGATCTCGCCGCTACAGTCCTTGTCTGCCAAGCGGAAGGCCTCTTTCATCTGCATGAAGATGGAGGTCTGGTCCGGCTCCGAGTACAGCAACGCATCGCTAAAGAGCATCTCCAACGTCTTGAACAAATCGGTCACTACAGTCTGGAATTGGCTCGTGGCGAGCTGCCACTTTGCACTTGTGCTCTTGCTGTCAAGTGAAGCCTCAGTGTCTCGAATGTCGACACTATTAAGCTGAACTCGGTTGTGTTCGACGCGGAAAATGAACCACCGCACCAGCTTAAATAGAAGCGTGTTGTTGTTCAGTAATCTACGTGAACACTCGAGAACTTTTTCACATTTCATAGTCGAGAGCGCAGGTCTCCACATGAGCGGTTCGGTTTGAGCCTCCGCCAGTAAGGACGCTTGTTGTGCATGTTTAGCATGGATCTTGACCTGCTCCATCTAAAAGATCATCGTTCTCACTCTCCACCTTGTTTGTCTCCACGTAATTTTAAATGAGCGACAGCGAGTAAAACTATCTACATGTATTTACTTTGGCAGTGATCATGCTATTTTGGTGATCGTATATTTTAAGGTGGTGGTGGTGACCGTTTTCTGTGTGTGTGGTCCCGTCCACAGTTTGGGTGGATCTACATGTACACTTTTTTATTATAGCAGTACAGTACACATAATTTAAAGTCGCAATAACCCGGACTCCGGGGGAGATGCAGAGGTAGTTGGTGCTGCTAGCCAAGGACTATAAACCTCCGGCGGTATCTGCGACAGCGTTCAGTGTGTTTGAGAAGAAACTGGCGCTGCTAACGGTGGATATGGACGAGAACCTGCACGTGATGCAGTTGGCCCCGCAAAATTATCGAGTCTCGCGGTGGCCAGCGTCTGCTGCGAGTGAGCGACTTCCACTTGGTTGTCCAAGTCTCGGGTTTGTTCCGGAAGCGGGTGGATGCGTCTGGATCGGTGGTGTCTGCTACGAAGTGACGCAATACAGCACCTTTGTCCTACTACGTGAACGTCATGTGTACGTCGGAGGGAGGTGTCACCCTCTGGTTCCTGTCGGCAAGGGCGTGTTCCGTCGTCTCTTCAAGCTGCAGAACGATATGGTGAACACGCTGCCTCAGAATTGCGCGCTGAAAACCTCGGGAGTTCTGCATGCTTAAGACCAACGCAAAGCGAAGATATGGCAGACCGGACAAGAAGAAGTGGAAGAAGTGCTTCCTGGACGCCTTCGTGCTGTGCCGCTTTTTGCAACTTGCTATGTGGCGCAGAAGGAGCTTGCACGCTGCAATCGGTACCACGCCCGAGGTGGTCATCACAACCTGCTCACGCCACGTCGACATTCCTGTAGTTGATGCGTTGTTAGTGACGAATCTCGTGGCGTGCAAACTGAACGTTCCAGCCCAAGGCTTCCGTGTTGTGTGTTGCTCGCGTGGTCGTTAGTTGTCTTGCTTGGCTCATGGAAGGACATTCGGCTACTACATGTAGAAGAGTGTATTTTAACTTGGTGAAGAAGACTTTGGCGAAGAAGAGCAGCAACTTGAGATGTATATGTGTTCGCAAAGGCTCGCCGATTTTCAATTGATGCGTGTGTATGCTCCGACAGGTGTCCGAGCGAATTGCAGTCTCCACTATCTAGCGTCGTGGATCGGCCAGGTCAAGCAATCGCATTGGATTTCTTCAATATTTACGCCTCTCTATTGCTTAAGTGTCGAGATCGAGATTAGATTATTCAGCCTGCGTTACATACAGAGAACCAAAGTTTTGAACAGATTTCATGGTAAAGCAGCTCATACCAATAACAAATAATACGGTACAAGTCAAAACGAAATGATCCAAACCTATTTTTTTAGTTAGTGTATGTATTTGATTGCGACTTTCGATTCATGACTTCGAAGTTCGCACGACCGTTTGAAATTTTTTAAACCCAACTTTTTACTAAGTTTAATTTTTCTGCTATAGAAGTCGAAACCTGACAACCACAAACTCCCGCAGTTCTATCACTACCCGAGCGCCGCCGCTACGCGGCGGTATTAGTAGTTTAGGTTTAGTTCTACTTGTTTTGGCTTTCTCGCCGAAGCGTAGCGGAGGCGAAATAATTATTAAAAAAAAACGCTGATACATATGCGCCTAAATCAATTTCAATAACCTGGGTCAGCATCATGATTATTAATACCTGATTAAAATAATATTGTAGTTCTAATGATCTTGAATCAAGATTCTGATGCAATCTCTGTTATTGTCGGCTATTACTGAATCTTCATCTTCTACCCAAAATCACATGCACTTCAAATAACATTTATGCAAACGCTACACAATATGTTTAGTTTAGCGTCGTGCTCGATATCACGGGCCATTTCTGAGCCGCTACGAAACTTAGCTCACATCAACGCAAGAGATAGTAATGGCCTGTCCAGCTTGCACTACTTATGTAACGGGGTACGTAGCCCTAAGTGTACCCTGATTACATGAAGTGTGACACTTCACACTTCAGGTGTATGACACGTCATACTCCGGGATATTTGGTACAAGGTACCAAGGTCGTTCAAAGCCAACCATTGGTTAAATGACATTGCATTTCTATAGGTAACTTATAGTTTGTATTAAACCCAAACTTAACCTACCTATAAATATACTCAGTTTACAATCTACCTTATTTAGGTCACTTCGCTCTCTTTAATTAAAGAGGGGACCTGTGAACTGCCGTTCACTGAGAGTTTGTATACTCTCGGAAGATAACTTCCTCTAGCGCAAGGTGCTGTGTGACCCCGTCACACTTGGTAGCACTAGTAGTCAATCCACGCCACCGCGGGTAGACTACCTGAACCTCTCCGAAGTTCGTTGCCATGGATAGGAATGACTTCTCCCATATGAACGACTCTCAGTTCGAGTCGGTTCGGAAGATGGCAGGCATCTTCGGGATGGAGGCCCTGCAGAGCCTGGTGGTATCAACACCGGCTGAGCAGCTCGAGCGCGTCAATGTATTCGACGCGTACGAGCAGGGCCTCATCGCGCATGTGCGGGAGAACCTGCAGGCTCCGGCGGCGGAAGTAAATCCGCCTCACCCGAAGCCAATACGGCTGAAGGTTAAGCCGTATGAAGGGAAGGAAGGCGAGAACCTTCACTTCTGTGTCCGAGAAGTAGAGCTCGCGATGGACGCGGCTCTGATCTCGACCGAGCAACTGCGTGTTGCTTTTGCACTCTCCAACCTTAGCGGCCGGGCTAAGAGTTGGGTGTACACACGGGAAGCAACATCCCCTGGATGTTTCACATCCTGGGATCAACTGTGCGAACAGCTCCGAGCCGCGTTCCTCCCGGCGAACTACGAGTACCGCCAGCGTTCGCGCTTCCTCGCGTGTAAACAAGGAAGGCGTGAACTGCACGAGTATGTGCAAGAGATACGGGAGCTCACGGCGTCCCTAGTGGGAAACCCACTCAACGAACACATCAAGATGACTGTGTTCATGGACGGTCTTCGAGTGGGCCCCGCACGCACTCAGCTGTTCCGGGTGCAGTCAAACACCCTTGAAGAGGCGATTCAAGTGGCTCTTCAAGAAGAGTACAGCCATCGCCAGGCGTGTACGCCGGCCTCAGCATGGCTTGGGAGTTCTTTGTCGGCTCCCGGCCGAACAAGCTCCAACGGACCAGTTCCCATGGAACTCGGGTCCGCCGAACAGCGTGACATCCGCTGCTTCGGCTGGGGGAAGATGGGCCACTTCAAGCGCGACTGCCCCGCGGAAAGACTCCGCAGACGGTCCTTCCCCAAGCCCGTCCTCAAGGGTCGCTGGCAGAAGCCAGGATCCCGGGGACAGGGGAACGCAGGGAACCAGTAGGGGCGGGGCGCCCTACTGGGGAAGAACTAAGTCTTCGTGATGGGTGCGCGGGTGGCGCGTACCACGGGGACTTAGCCCCTGAGAGTCTTCGCACTCTCGAATCGGCGAAGAGCAGCGGCGGGTTGCTCGTAGTACACGGATGTGTACGGGGATACGATCATCCCTTTAGAATCTTGATTGACTCTGGGGCGTCGAAGAATTTCGCACGCCGCCAGACGGTTGCTCGTAACAGCAACAAGTTGTCCGATGCTTTGAGAGAAAGCAAGGGCAACGGGACGGTGTCAGTGCGACTGGCCGACGGGAAGGTCGTCACTGTCCCCAACGTCCAAGTGGATCTGGCCGTCAAGTTTGAAGACTTTGACAGCCTCGAACAGTTCACTGTTCTCGATATGGATCCATATGATATGATCCTGGGCATGCCCTGGCTTGAGAAGCACAAGCCCTGGATCGACTGGCGAGGCAAGGCAATCGGTACCAGCCGCCCTGCGCAGTCCGACAGAGCATTGGTGAGTCATGTTCCCACCTCTGTCAGGACCCGGGGCGCCCGCAAGGACTGCCGAGTACCAAAGCATCCGGCAGATGCTTGGGAGTCGTCGACGTATATGACGACTCCGAGGATGTTTTGATGGTGGCCGCGCCCAGAAGAGGCGCCGGCCAAGTGGGTAACTTAGGTCCACGGGCGGGTAACTTAGTTCCGCAGACCGCTGCAGCTGTCATGAACACCGAGAACAGCGTGTTCAGAGTGGGTAACAGAGTTTCACACACGGTCGCCCAGACCTTAACTGAAGAGGAAGGTGTCGAACACGCTTCCTGTGCGGGTACCACAGTACCACACGAGGCCACGAGTGCCTCGGATGTCGTAGCGCCGACATCCCTAGACGTGGGTAGCAAAGCTCCACGCCACGGTCGCCGTCGTCAACGACGCCGCCGCCGCCTCAAGTCGGATCCGAACTTCGTTCAGATCAGCGTCGCTTCAAGCGACTCGGAGTCCAGGGCCCGGGCTCCTCCGACAAGGGCGGTGGAAGAGTGAAACCACATCTTCGATGGCGAGACCGATTTACCCGTCAAGGCATCTGGTGTCCACTTGGAACCGTTGCCAGAGGTTGCAGAGATACTGAACCTCGAGGAAATAACGGTTGAGTCTTTCCTGGTCAACCTCAAGGCTGGCGAGATTGCTGAGATGGGGCTCATACGACCTGAGACCACTCAGGAGGAGCTGAACTCCTCCTCTGTCTTGGACGAGAACGTCCTGGAAGACATGAACAAGCAGCGTCAGGCGCGCTTGGGTTCTGAGATTCTCAAGAACCCCAAGGATCCGGTGTATCCTTTGGTGACGGAGTATGCGGACGTGGTGAACAAACACCCACCGACCCAACTCCCACCGGATCGAGGCGTACGGCACGAGATTGATCTCGTGCCCGGCACAAAGTATTGTGTCACGAGGCAATGGCCTCTCCCGCGCGAACAGTGCGAGGTCATTGATGCCTTCTTCGCCGCGAAAGCGAAGGCAGGCATGGTGCGGGAGTCGAAATCCCCGCACTCGACGCCGACTTTCTGCGTTCGGAAGCCGAACGGAAAGTGGCGTCTGGTTCACGCTTATAACAAGCTGAACAACGCAACGGTGCCGGCCCAAACACCAATCCCACAAAAGGATGTGCTGTTAAACAACATGGCCGGGAGCGTACTGTACAGTGCGCTGGATTTGGTAGACGGATACTACCAGATCCTGATGCGAGAGAGCGACATCCCGCTCACCGTGGTGAGCACTCCAAGCGGCATGCTTTGGGAGTGGCTCGTCATGACGCAGGGCTTGTCTAACGCCCCGGCGACGTTCAATCGCCTGGTGACGCAATTGTTCCGCCCTTTGCGTACCTTCGTACAGCCGTATTTCGACGACATATTCGTCCATAGCCGTGCCGAGGGAGGCAAGACGGCCATGGAGGTGCACCTAGGACACCTCCGTCGAGTGTTGGACGTAATGCGAGCAAACAATCTCTACGCCAACATCGACAAGTGCGTTTTCGCGTCACCAGAGATTAAAGTTCTCGGTTGCTTCGTAAGCAACGTGGGCGTTCGAGCTGACCCAGACAAGGTCAAGGCCATAGCAGCATGGCCGACGCCCCGATCCCAGAAGGATCTTCGAAAGTGGTTGGGCTTGGCCAACTACCTTCACAAGTACAGCGCAGGGTACGCGGGCTTCGCTAAGCCCTTGTCGAGCCTCCTTCAGAAGGACGTCGACTGGCGCTGGGAGCAAGAGCACCAGGATGCTTTTGACAGCATCAAGGCCAGTCTCCAAGAGGCCCATGTCCTGGCCCTGCCGGACGAGACGAAGCCGTTTAGCGTCGTCTGCGATGCCTCCGATTACGCCATCGGATGTGCATTGCTGCAGGCCGACACGGCTGGACACGAACGAGTCATCTCGTTCGTGCCGTTAGTTGGAGCCCCAGCACCAACTGAATCCGGACAGATGAGAGTATCTGGTCCGGCGACAGAGTGTGAGGAGCAGACAGAAGAAGACGATCTTGCTAAGCATCAACGACGATTTGAGGAGGACGCGCATCGCGAAGACCCTGTCGACAATGCCCGCGGTTTCCAGATTGGAGTGTCAGGGAATGCAGATGACGATAGAGCTCCGGCTAAACGTGCACGCGATGCGGAAAGGGCACGGGCCAGACGAGCCGCTATGACGAGCTCACAAAAATAACGGACACGAACGAAGGACGCGGAGAGGAAAGGAATACGTAGAGCTAACAGATCCGACTCCCAGGTTATCCGAGACCGCGGACGAGATGCCGAACTAGCGAGGGTACGACGCGATCGAATGACTCCAGAAGACCTGGCAGCTCATCAGGCGTATGATCGAGATGCGCAGGCCAACCACAGAGCCACAAGAACCGAGGAGGATAGTCAAAATGCAAGGATTCGTGATGCAGTGGGACACAACAGTCGCAGGAACGGCATGTCAGATGAGCGGCGTCAAGCTGAGCGTCATGTAAACACAGCACAGCGGAGAGACTTCAGAGGAGGCATAACGGCTGAGCAGCGCCAAGTAGATCGTGATCAGAATACAGCAGTACGAAGAGACCACTGAGCGTCTTTAGCGGATGACGTCCGTCAAGCAGAGCGCGACCGGGACGCAACCGCTCAAAGGTCGCGACAAGAAGATATGATGGAAGAACAAAAGGAGCAACGAAAGGAACAAGAGCGGTTTCGCAGGCGATCTCGGCAGTATAAGAAGAGCCTCGCGTACCACGATAGTTTTGACCCTTCCACAGTGGCAGGTGGTCGGCATTACTTCACGCATACCATCGATGACAACCAGTAGAACGAGCGAGGTTGTCAGTACTGCAACGCTTGGAAGTTTCCGCAAGAGACAGACGGATGACGTTGTCGTAACGGACTGGTGTTCGTTCCGACTTCGCGAACAGCACCTGATGAGCTTCTAACACTTTTCGAAAACCCGACTTTCATGCGGTCAACCCGGGCCTACAACAACGTATTCGCATTTACGACCATGGGAGCTTCGCGGTCTCGGCCTCTTAACGCTGACGAAAGCGTGACACGGAATGGTGTCTACAACTTCCGTGTACAAGGGTCAGTGTGCCATCGCTTGGGATCGTTACTACCTCCTACCTTCGGTCGCTTCATGTATGTCCAAGTTTACTTTAACGATCCGGACATGGATGCACGTGTGCGAAGCCGTATGAGCATGACGCAAGGCCTCGATCGCGCCGTTATGGAAACGATTGACCAGATGATGGTGGCGCACAACCCGTACACACAAGAATTTATCAACGCGCGTAGATTTTTGATAGATCGTGGTTGGGAGTATAATGCAGCAGATATCAGGGAGCACGAACGACGCCGAGCGGCAGGGGAAGACGTTGATGACCATGATCCGTCAATCAATGGGTGGTCCCGTACAATCCGTTCCTGTCGCAAAAATACAACTGCCACATCAACGTCGAGGTTTGTGCCACGAACAAGGCCATCAAGTACATCTACAAGTACGTCTATAAGGGATCGGACATGACGACAATCACGATTGAAGGCGAAGAGATTCGGGCGAACGAAATTCTTCAGTATCTCCTGGGGAGGTATATTTCGCCAGTAGAAGCTTGCATACGGCTATTCATGCATCCAACACAAGAATCAACACATTCTGTTGTGACGCTACCTATCCATTTGGAAGGAAGGAGCATGTTTGCTTATCGCGAACAAAAGACAGCCCCCCCCCAGCTTCACAACTTGATTAACCGCGGGGACGGATCAATGCTGACGGCATTTTTCAAGCTTTGCGCGCGTAATCCAGAAGCTACGGCCAATCTCCTGTACAAAGATGTACCGCGGAAGTACAGATGAACGGAACACAAGACGTGGGAACCGTACAAGAAGTACGTTGCTTCTCTGGGACGCTTGGTACACGTATCTCCGCAGGACCCGAAGCGCTTCTACTTGCGACTTCCCCTGAGTAACCGACGCTCGCCTAAGTCCTTTGCGGATCTTCGAACGGTTGATGGTACTGAGCATCCTACATATCAGCAAGCAGCATTGGCGCTTAAGTATTTGGAAAATGACGACGAGTGGATACATTGCTTACGCGAAGCCGCCGAGGTCAAGATGCCTGTGGTGTAGTGATTTCTCCGTAGTTGCGGATTATCACCCGTCGACAAAGACGTGACACCGCCCAAGTTGTTCAAGCGACGAACCCTCGGTCAGGTGATGTACGGAGACGCCAAGGTGCAAGGGACTCGACGGCGTCACCTCCGAACATTCAACGAGCATTGGATACGGGCATATGTCACTGAATCCAGGCTGTCCTTATTATTAATAATGGACTGGCCGGATTCGCATTCAGCGGACCATCTACGGTACGAACCCTCAGTGGCGGTTGGGATGAGTTCGCGGAAGACTCAGCGACCTTTGGAAGACACGTTCACCGTCTGGGACCGTTAAAGATGCTCATGCGACGGTGCAGACGACGCTTGGCATGCAAGAAGATCCATAACGGATCATTGTTCACTTGATATTTGTATACTTGATTAGGATTTCTTATTAGGAATAGACCCGAAAGGGTAAGCTTAAATACAGAACAGAATTTCCACTCAAGCACACAGAGCGACGTCCGGCTTCAAGGTAAGCGTCAGGTCAAGCTTGTTTGAGTGTGTTATGCCTGTCGGTGAACTCGAAGCTCTGTAGCGAGGGTTCATCCGGCAAGGCCAAGAGACTTTGTGTATTGGCCGATTATTATCGGGGGGGTTACGTGACGGCTTATTGTTGCCTATTTGCACGACTGGGAGTGCTTGAATTGCCTCCCTTTTATTCTTCCAACCGAGTGTTGAACGCTCGGTGATCTCGTAAAAGGCTTACCCGTGCCTGGTACCCTTCCGCTGTTGGGACCACGAGGATTCAAAACACCTGCTAGCTTTGCTCGTGCTAGTGGCGTGTTCTTATTTTTACTGGTTGGCCTATATAAGTAGTTTACAAGGTCCAGTTTGTCCCGGTGCAAGGGCAGAACTGGGGTCTTCAGGTCCGCCCGAACGATCGTTTACTATTCTAGTAGACGTATTGTTGTGGGAACATCCTAACTACATTTGTAGCTAGAGTTCACGTGGGATTTCCAACACCACAACTGGTGCCGCGACCCGGGAACAGATTGTGACCGTTGTGAACTGTTTGTATGGCCTTCCAGTTTACGAGCTACCAAGAGAAGAAGAACAAGAAAAAGACAAGAAACATGGCGAAAGGACAACCGACGGTACCAGTTACGCCTGCCAAGTCTGGCGGGGCTCGCAACGAGAGTTCAAGCCCGGCTGCGCGCTTTGCAGCCGCCACCGAGCTTTCCGTGAGCTTCGACGACGAAGCGGACATTGGTCCTGACGCCCACGATTATGAAGATTACGAAGACAAGACGCAGGCTCCAGAGCCAGGCGCAGCGACGCCGGAGACGGCCACGCTATCATCGGGGCTGAGCGGGGCGACCAGGTCCCTTTCGAGGAACCTCGCCGACGAGCTCGATGATGTTGCGGGTCCGGAACCGGCCTATGATGATTATGACGATGGAACCGAGGGTTCTAAACCTTCGGTGGCGAGTGCAAAGCATTCAGCACTGCTGAAGGCACCTCGCCCACCTATCAACGGTGATACACCAGCCGCCAAGCGCGTTTTCGACCGCGTACAAGCGCTGATGCAGAATGATGAGTGGATGCAGCTGTTCAAGCCCATCCCCAAGAAAAAAGCCGACTGGCCTGCGCTTGCGCAGGAACTTCAATACCCAGTCAACTCGGTTTCGACTAGCCAAGTTGCCGAGGATTCAGTTTCGCTATTGTTGTCGCTGGGGTTCGAGAACGAGACGTACCCATCGACGATGTCGCTCCAGGATTGGAGTCCACATGAAGCCGGAGCTGCTCTCCAGAAATGGAAGAAGAAGCTTCGGAAGGCATTTGGCGCTGTTGGCATCAATGCCGGAAAGCAGCCTGTGAGTCGACCGATGATTCAAGATGAAGACCCGTCCAAGATTCCACTGCCGCCGACACCCCAACGACTCGTTCGAACTCCTCCGACCAAGCGTGGAGCTGAGCGTGGTGCCTTTGGCACTACCGAAGCTTCACCGTACTTTCAAGACTCGCACATGGTTACACCACGTTCGGAGAGCCGTATGCAACGTATTTACGCAAGTAACGAGGGTTCGTTCGGTCGCCGAGGCGGTGCGCGAGCTTCCAAAGGTGGTGCCGGACGTCGTCAAGTCGACAGCGATGGTTCGTCCAGTGACGATGACATTTTGGTGCGTACATTCGACGAGGAAGATCCTCAACTCGAGTTGATGCGTCAGATGAATGAGCTAGCGACGCTCAATGACGTGGACCTGACACCGAGGATTGAAATGGCTTCGCACCGACCACTGGATCGCATCACGCCGTTCTCAGGCTCTCGCAACAAGAGCGAGAACTGTATGCAGTGGCTCCGTGGGTTCGTCTATGAAATGACTGGAACCCACACAGATGCCGATAAATGGTGCATTCCATTTGAGCTAAGTCTCCGGGACGGAGCCATTCATTGGTTCCGTCAACTTCCGAAGAAGACGAAGCGCAAGTGGAAGCTGCTGAGCGATGCGTTCATCCGCTACTACTGCTCGCAGTTCACGCAGACGGCACTGTCGCGTTACTACTCCGCCAAGCGGGATCGTAATGAACATCTGTGCGACTACATAAACAGGCTGAATGGCTATGCTCGGACCGCCCGTCTACACTTCGAGAAGAGTGGTCGCGACGCGAAAGAACACGTACAGCAGTTCCTGGCAACATGCGATGATGACAAGCTGGCGGAGAGTCTCTACCACGCTCGAGTCGCCGACATTCACGAGCTCGAAGAGATCATCGAAGATGTTCTCAAGGGCAAGGAGAGGATGGCCAAGCGTGACAGTGAGTACCGATACTCCAAGAGTCGCGATACGCGACGCGACGATGGGTACGCCCGCAACAACCGGCGTGATGACCGTCGCCGCGATGACAATCGAAACAAACCGAGAGTGACGCTCATTGAAGCCACGGTGGATGACCTACTAGCTGAATTGGAAGGTCGTGAAGCTGCTCAGGGAGGCAACGAGTATTCAAACGAAGATCCGAACGCTTACAACGATGTCCAAGACGAGTACAACGACTTTCAGCCCGATAATACGGATGGTGATTTCTCATTGGATGAAAACGACCGATACCTCGCCGCTGCTAACGAAAATGAGCGCCGTGCAGCTGCTGAAGGCACCTACGCACGTTCAGACAACCGTCAACCACGTGGAAACATGCCTGATCGCGATAATGGCTTCAATCAAGATCGCCGAGGTGGTGACCGTGGGTTCAATCAGGACCAACGCGGTCGACGTGACTTCAACCGCGACAACTGACGCCCACAGTACGGACCATGCGCGGTGTGCGGTGGCATGAGTCACTTTGCCCACTACTGTAACAAGCGATGCAAGTTCTGCAAGCAGCTCCACGATGCTGGACAATGCGAACTTTTCCGCAACTTCCAAGACCTTGCCAAATTCGTGCGCACTAAAGGCACGAAGGAGGAACTCCCACCAGAGCTCAAGGCCGTCGTTCAAGAACGTCATTTAAACTAGGCAGCCCGCCAACTACAACTGGGTATGTCCCTATCGGGCTGCCACAGTTAACCGAGCCTTCAATGGAAGCAGAGTGTATCTTTGCTTTCATGGGGCAGAGTGAATGGCCTGATAAATACGTAACAAGTGTGAACGCGACGGAAAATGAAAAGGAGAGGAGTAGAATCCTCGGTGGAGGTGTTGGAGAGAGAGTGGAGTGTGCTGATGCTGATGAGGGCACCAGCGAGGGTTCGTTCGGCTTGGTGTCGAGTGCAGCGCGAGACGAGCCCAAGGGTCATTCCAAGATGATGAAGTTGAACCCTGGCGAGAGACAGGGGTGGTGGTCGGCCAAGAAATTCGACCGACGGATCAGAATGAGAGCTCTGGTGCAAGGCGCTGTGAACGACCAGCGAACGAGGATTCTCCTCGACACGGGAGCGAACGTTAGTGTGATCACTGACGCCTTTGCTAAGAAGTTGCGACTCCGAGATGTACCCGATCACGGACGCCGCATTGACATTCAAGGTATTAACGAAGGCAAGGTGTCTACGACGCGGCGAGCGTGTGTCAAGATCACGCTTGGATGGGAGATGGTGTACGAGTTTGAGATGTGGGTAATGGCGCATAGTGCAGGTGTCGACGTGGTACTCTGGACCGACTTTATGATCCCAGCTGGGATCCGGTTGGACCTGTTTCACGGCGAGGCGCAATTACCGCACGAAGTCCAAATCCCGCTGATAAAGACCAAGAACATGATCGACAGCGAAGAATACGGCTCCCATGTTAACGCCGGGCCACCCGAGCGTTTGGACATTCAAGCGCACGAGTGGCGAGAATACCGACTAGCGAAGCGCCACGTCGGTCTGGAGGAACACGTACTGTGGGTTCATCGAACGAACAAGCTAATCCCGTCAGTGACGAGGTTTCGACGTGGACGGCCTCAGAGCATTCGACTGACCAACGTGTCTGATCGAACTGTGTACCTACCAGCACACGACTCGATCGCAATGTGGATTCCAGATGGGGATTTGCCACGAGGTGACGGCTATGTGCGTCTGGAGTCCAAGAAGTACCAAGACTGGCAAGTATTGGCCTACGAAGGTTGCAGAGACCGCGAGCTCTTTCAGCGTGAATGCGAAATCTACGAACAATGGCTTGCAACTCAGCCTTCGGCAGTTGATCGACCAGACTACCCAGAACCCAGTGGAGTGCTACCACGACCTCTAGAAGACTCGCTAGTGGATTCTAGTGATCGTCTGACGTGTGCAGAACGCTGGGCACTGATCCTGGAAGAATGTGAACGAGTAGAAGCCTGTCTGGCATCTGGGGTGACAGCCGGGGATTCGGCTGACGGTCAGCCTTCCGAAGAATCTGTGGACACGTACACGACAGCCCATGGCGGAAGCAATAACGTGAACGAAGCCTCGGTAGTGCGTACACACGAACTACTGAGGCCGGTAAACGTGGTACATACGCCAACGAGTGTTAGTGTCCAGCCAGGGGTGACCACGAAAGCGACAAGTAACAGCACTGGATTAAATGAAGTCGCCTGTTTTGACGAAGCTGTCCCGGCCTTGTGTGTCGCCAAATCTGCGAACGAGACATCGGTGGTTGATCCAGAGGATGCAGGCATCGCGCTGAAGGTGTTGAGTACGGCACCGAGTATTCATTGCAAGATTGGTGCGAATGCCGAACTGTCGAGACGGCGGCAGAACGAGGAGCTGAACAAAAGTCAGCAACCCAATATGTCGGCGGCCCGCGCATTCAATATTGCGAACGACGACTCGGCAGATGGCCCAGAGATGGGAAACCAGGATGGGAAGGAGATGGACCAAGTACCGACTGTTGAAATCAAAGCGGATGCCAATGCTGAGTCAAGGGAAGAATCCGTAGCGACGTTGGACGGAACATACATCTCGGTTGCTCGAGTGTTAACGACCGAAGGAAATGAAGCAACGGAGGATACGAGAAATGATTTCTACGAACACCCAGCTAACAACATTGGCTTGGACGACTACGCGAAGGAGCTGGCATTCCTGCCGGATCTGACCGAAGAGATCAACACGACAATTGACTACACTGCGCCTAATGTTGCTGATCCTGAGCTGTCGACTGAACGCCGAGAGCATCTGGTCGCGACGCTAAAGAACCACGAGCGCATCCTGATTGCTAGTGGTAACGCACTGCCGCCGCCAGCCTACGGTGCGGTATGCAATATCGACACACAGGGGCACGCCCCAATTAAACAGCGTGCCCGGCGCGTGTCGCTACGATTTCTCGGCAAACTGTACGAGCTGCTGCGCGCTTTGTTGCGAGCAGGACTGATCGTCTTTTCAGATAGTCCATGGGCATCGCCGATCGTGATTGTGATGAAAAAGAAGGGGCTGGACATCCGGCTCTGCATTGATTACAAGATGGTGAATGCTATCACCGCGATCATGGAGTATGCAATGCCGCTAGTCGACGACCTGTTAACAGATCTCGAGCGCTACCTATGGTTCTGTTCGCTGGATGCAGCAAGCGGTTTCTGGGCGGTCATGATGACCTTGCGAGCGCGTAAAGTGTCGGCGTTCGTCTGCGCACTCGGACATTTCGAGTGGTTACGCATGCCCTTCGGGTTGAAGAACGCGCCGATGATCTACCAGCGTATGATTGACAACGCACTCTGGGGGTTCGTTCAACCTAAAGGAGGTTGGTTTGAATACTCGGAGAGGATGCGTTTAGCTGAAGAACAGGCCAAGGAACGTCGTGGGCCAAGCGCCGAGGGTTCGTTTCAAACGAAGTTCGCGGCAGACCGCGAAGCATCGGTAGAGACCGACCCTGTACTACAACTCGTCAACAGCCCCGTCGCTGACATCTTTACGAACGGGGAACCAGACGAATCATCGCTGGTACCTGTATTTGGTCGACGGTCGTTTGTGGATGACATTTGCTTCGGTGGCGAGGATTTCGACAGCTGCCTGGCGACGCTGGACCGATTGCTGGCAAGATTTGCACAGTGTCGGATCAGCATTAGCTTCACCAAGAGCATCTTCTGCCAACCCAAGGTGGACTTTCTGTCGCATAAAATTTCGCCAGAAGGTATCAGAGCTGACCCCAAGAAGCTTGCGGCTATCACCGAGCTTTCGTTTCCAACGAGTAAGAAGGGCATGCAATCGTTTCTTGGAGCGGTTAATTACTACAGCCGCTTCATTCAAGACTTCGCGGTCTACGGTGCGGCGCTGTACCAGCTCAAGGATGAAGACTTTGTAGTTGAAGGTGGCCTTTCTGTGGCACGTCGTTCCTTCGAAAGATTGAAGACGAGTGTTTCACATTCACCCATCCTCAGGCACTTCGATCGGTCGAAAGAAGTTCACGTCATGCTCTTTGCGAATGAATGGGCGTTGAGCACTACGCTAATGCAAGAACATGAAGGCAAGTTACACCCCGTACGGTTCCTCGGTCGGGTGCTCAAGGAGGCCGAGATGAACTACCATCCTGCTGAGAAGGAAGTTTTGGCGTTACTTCTGCTGTTGAAGATCTGTTACGTCCAGCTGGCAGGAAAGACGCTACATGTCTATACACGGTTCTCGACGTTAGAGTGGGTGCATAAGTCGAAGTCTCTTTTCGGACGTGCAGTCCAGTTCGCAGTGCTGCTATCGCAGTGGCACCTGAAGGTGCAGCGCGTCAAGGAGAAGGATGTCGCCTTCGCACAGCTCCTCCAGTCAAGCATCACGAGCTTCGTCGACCTGGAAGACTCGCTTGCGCCGGTGGCACCTCCAAACAAGGGTTCCCCGACTATTCGAATGGACCCCGCGTTGCTGTACGCCAAGCTTTCCCGTAATTACAGCGGATTCGTCATGTCTTTTGACGGATCAGCGAAGACAGAGAAGTACGGTGGCTACGGGAGTTGTTCATGGGTGCTGTGGAGCCTTCCTGAGTGGAAGGTAGTGATTGCTGCAAACGCTTACCTCTCGGCCACCACGGTGAATGAGGCAGAGTACACAGGGATGATTAACGGTGTCAAGTCTGCTATTGCGCACGGTGCCGAGGATTTAGTCATCGTTGGTGACTCAAGGCTCGCGATTCAACAATCACTAGGGGTGATCGGATGCAGGAAGGAAACTTTGCTAGCGCTGCTGAATACTCACAAGGAACTCGCGGCCAAGCTTCGATCAGTTAAATATCTTCACGTTGTACGAGAATACAACGCTGCCGCGGATTCGTTAGCCACTGAAGCGCTGGAATCGAAGGTCAGTCGGGTAATCTTGGCTGAAACTTGCAAGTCGGAATTGGCATCGCTGAATCGCATCCAGGAAATGATCTACGAACCGGATGAAGACTCGGTAGATGTTTCGTCACGTGGAACAGAGCGTCAAGTACATGTACTGTCAGGCAGCGAGTCTTCAAAGTGGAAAACTTTTGAAAATTTCGTGGTTGATTACAGCTCACCAGAGTGGGATTATGGTAATATGGCAGTGATGACTCGGCGACAGACGAAAGCCAAGAAACGCGTCAGGTTTGCAGATGAACACTCGGAGGGGGTCTCAAAAGCTCAAGAACAGAATGAAGAACGACGAGAGACGTCCAACGAAGATTCAATCGGCGAATATTTGTCAGACCATCCTCACAAGACTGTACCAGTGGCATGTCCCGATGCGGAAGATGTGGACCCGGTAGCGATACAGCGGGAACGACGCAGACGGATAATGGTGGCACAAGACTGGGAGCAGAAGTGGGCTAACATCAAGAATGTGCTTCAGGGCCAAGTCGAAGAGCTGAGTTACAAAGAAGCTCGAGATGCCTGGAAGTACGCTGACCGGTTCGTGTTATCAGAAGACGGCGTGCTTCACTATCTTGGATTGAATCGTCGGTACGACCACGGTTGGCAAGAAGAGACCAAGCTGTGGCTTGTAGTACCAACAACGATGATTCAAGAGGTCTTGCAGAACTGTCACGACTCGCTGGAAGGAGGACATCAAGGTGTGGTGAGAACGTTCCATCGCGTTAAGTCCGATTATTATTGGATCGGCTTGTACGCTGACGTGGAGAAGCATGTGAAGTCATGTCCAGATTGCAGCTCGAGTAAAAGCCGTCCACAGCTTCGTGGATACTCACCTGGCAACGTACTAGCGGAACGACCTTTCCAGATCGTCTCGATGGACTTCGTGATCCCACTACCGAAATCTCGCAGGGGCAACACGGCGTTGCTCCTATTTCAGTGCTCGTTCACGGGATTCGTTATTGCCAAGGCTATGTCAGATACGACTGCACTGAGTGTTGCCCAAGTGTTCGAAGAATGTGTGTACCGACGGTTCGGAGCCCCATCATTAATAAGGCATGACCGCGACCCACGCTTCATGAGCGAGGTGTTCCAAGCGTTCACAGAGATGATGCAGTCAAGATCAAGAGCGACTTTGAGCTATCGGCCACAGGCTAATGGGCAGCAGGAACGCTCGGTGAAGTCAGTGATGGGGTCCGTACGGGTGTACGCGGAAGACCCTCTACAGCAAGATTGGGACGAAATCGCGGAGAAGCTAGTATTTGCTATTAATACTTCTCAAGACACTACGAGGAAGGAAACGCCGTTTTACCTCGTTCATGGTTGGGACGCGCAGTCGACGTTGCGGGCAATGTCGTCATCACTCAAACGAGGACTCGGCAAGCAGTCTGACGCACTGGCGTGGCGGCGTGAGATCAATCGACAACATGAGGTCGCCCTCACTATGGCCAAAGATTATCAGGCTGTAGAAAAAGAGCGAAGGGCTAAAAAGCATAATGATGCTCTGAGTCGACTGGAAAAAGCTGCTGTACCTCAACCAAGTGGAAACGAACACTCGGCGGACCCCCTAGAAGCTTCAGAAGAGATGGAAGATCCTGCAAGAGCTCCACCGAGATCTCTTTTTGAGATTGGGAGCCGGGCGTGGTTGTACATGGAACGTGTCAAACCGGGCTTGACAAAGAAATTAGCTCACCGATGGCATGGACCTTTTCGGATCAAACGCAAGGTGGAAGAGTTTGCGTACGAGCTGGAACTGCCTGACCGAAGTGGGTATCGCTTCTACCCAGTAGTGCATGTGTCGAGACTCAAGGCTGTCAACGAGTTCAACAGTCGACCGAACACTCGGTTGGTACTTGACACGACTAATGAAGCAAGACTCGACTTCGATGAGGAACTACTGCCTGAAGACAGCTGGGAACCAGATCAAGTTGCCGGTGAATATGAGGTCGAGGCCATCCTCGACGACAGAACACCCCTGTCGACGAGCACGGAGCGTGCTGTACGCGAGTTCAAAGTCAAGTGGGTTGGCTATGAAGATCCAACTTGGGAACCATCATCCAACTTGTCATGTGGAGGTCTGCTGTACGACTATTTGCGAGCCAAGAAGAGCGAGAATCGGCTGCAGATGGCGCAAGTGGCGGACGAAGACTAGCGTGACTGGATCACGTGTGAACTGTCCACAGGGCGATGCAGCCTGTGGTAACAGACGAAAAACGTTACTGCAACAACAAATTGTATATGCATTTGAAGAACAACATGAACATGATTACGCTGTGGAAGTGGATTAAGAATAAGAAAACATGAATGCCGACCGCGGAGCGACCACTGAAAACGAAGTCACGCGGGACACCTCAACAGTTAGCTGAGATGCTGGAGAACGTCGTAGAACGTGCAGCGAGATTCAAATCGATTCCAAGTGTCTGGCCGCGGTGGCCAAGAGGGTCAACGAAGTCGAGTCACCACTCTCCTTCTCCTCTTCATCAGGAACCTGAGCCTCGGCAGCTGGAGCTGAAGCCGGACCCTGCGAATCCTCGGTACCAGCTTCAACAGGAGCAGCAGCCAGAGCAGGACGTGGAGTACCCGGTGGCGAGTCAAACAACGAACGCCAGGACGGAATAAGTTCGGTTGAATCGAGAGACGGGTCAACGACCACGCTTCGGTACACGTTCACGAAACGCGTACCACGAGGATTGAAGAGCTCCGGATTACGCTGGCACGGGAAGTACGTAGTCTTGTACGGGTGCTGATGCGGCGCATTCATCCATCCAGTACGCCATGGCTGACGAGCGTCGAGAGCCGGAACTTCGGAAAGCCAGTCAGAGGTCCGAGGTGCGAACAACAAGTTTTCAATTGGGTACCACGGCTTCGACGGCTCCAAAAGCAACTCGGGACGAATGAATGACACGCCGGAAGTACTAGATGAAACCGAGTCACGACTCCACGCCATGTACTGCTCACGGTACTTGTTACGAAGACGATCGGCACGACGGTCGCGCTCACTGAAGAGCTTCTTTAACACAGCTCTCAGTTCCTTCAAGCGTTCCTTGTCGTGGCCAACCTTTTTAGCTTCTTCAGCGAGACCTCGTTCAATACCAGCCAACGGAAGCCAGTGGAGACGCTCCCACAATGCGAACCCGAGGTCACCTTGCTTCCCGCCGTCACCCCGAAGGTTCGCCCAGATCATCTTGAGACGGGTCTCAATCGGAGCACGTTTGGAGATGGGGACACTTGGTTTGAAGTCAACAGTGTCGAAGAGACAAGCTTGAAGAGGATAGAGCTGTCGAAGTTGCTGGTACGGGTGATCAGGATGCGAGTAATCAAAGAATGCCTGGAGACCCTCCAACGTTGTACGCACGGTCACCTCACCAGCTGGTTCGGGAAGCGTTAAGCTCAAGAGTCGCTCGAAACACTTCTTCGCGCCTGCATCGGTAAACTCCATGTCCACATACGGAAGAACCCACGGTGGCAGGGTGGACGAAGCCGGCACCGTAGGGCGAGTACCAGATAACACTCGGTGAGGCAACGGTTCAACCGACGGTGCACCACCACGACGCGGCACCGAAGTGTAAGTTGCCGTAATCATGCGTCCAGGTCCAGCATCGAGAGTCCAAATAGGCGGACGAGGAGACACTGGAACAGGAAGAGAAGATGCTGGTGCCGGAGGACTTGCTGGTGGCGAAGGAGGCGGACCGGCAACGATGATTGGGGAAGTCATCATCGGCGAAGGATTTGGCCGAGGTGGAGTCGGAGGACGAGCTGGGCCAAGATTACTCCAGTTCCTATTTGAATCTTCAACATCTTCGTCATCGAGTATGCTTGAATGATCGGTGGGGGGCGGAACATCACCGCCACCACTGGGAGCATCAGGAGAGTCATCCAACGAAGGTTCATTGTCATCCACGTCATCTCCATGGTCGTCATCAGCATTCCCATCGTCATCAATCTCCATCGAAAAGTCGGGCGAAGACACGCTTGGTACGACAGCCGTCGGAACAATCGGAGCCGGCTTTGAAGACACGGAGGCTGGTGGAGCAGCTTCAACAGGGGCAGGCCCTGCTGTAGAAACCACTCCCGAGACCTCAACTGTCTTGGACGTCGGACCAGAAGCCGAAGCAGACTTGCCTTGTGGGACAGTGTGGTCCGACTCTTCACCTTCGTCACTCGAGCCAAACATGAGCCGCATTTCCTCGGCCTCGCGCAGAGCTTCTTCAGCAGCGCGTATGTCGGCTGGAGAAGGCGAAATCGTTGAAGCTGGTGGCTTGGCCACATCGTGTGGACCCTGAGGCGGGGGCGAAGGCGCGTCAGGAGAACCGGGAACATCGTCGTGATCCCCAGGGCTCACATCCTTACCCGAAGGCTCTGTAGCAGTTTCTTGAACCGAAGGGACGCTACTTGGATCAGCAGTCCCCATGTCCACGTCACTCCGGTCGCCACTGAGGTCGACTACGGCGGGAGTAGAAGAAGACGTTGACGTAGGAGGTGGCGTCCATGAGCTTGGAGAAGACGGTACAGACTGGGACCGAGTCTTCATATGACGTCGGGGCGACTTAGCAGGAGAATGAGGACGAGATTTCTTGCGCTTCTTCTGGGCCGCCTTCTTCCACGCCTTCGGACCGAACAGCGATCGACGAGCCGACTTAGGCGTTGAAGTATCGGCAGATGGCGCATCACCGAGACCGGCAGCTGCCATCGAAGTACTGGCCTTGTCCGTTGGGATTGGAGCCTTGTCTTCGTCAGAGTCTTCCGACTCGTCGTCCGAATCCTCGCCACCTGGTCTAAGACGCTTATGGGATTTCCCATGGGCCACTTGGTGAGCAGCCTTGGCCAAAGCCGCAGGAAGGGCTTGAGGATCGTCCGAAGACGCGGTGGCAGACTGAATGCGACGCAAAGCGACTAACGTCTCCTGATCCAAGTCCAGCGCGTCCAGGTCCAGCTCACCCGCAGTTAGACCTATCACGAAGGATTGTGAACGAACGTTAGTTGCTGAACACACGGTGGAAGGAGCGACATTAAGAGCGTACCTTCAACAGCCAGACGAAGTACCTCGGGATCCATCCCTGCCAGACTCACGTGTGCACGGAGGGTACGATTCGCTTGAAGGAGGTGAGTGTTACGGGCTTGCTGGTTCTCGAGGACCTTGAGCGTGTCGTTATCAACGTACTTGCCTTGGGCAAGCTTTACCAGAAGGAGGTGAAGCTTCCGAGTCTGCTCGGTATTCGCTCCAATAGAAGACTTGTACACCTCGCGTTCGCGAGCCAGCTTCTTTTGCAAAGTGCTGATGAAGACGTCCCGAGCTTGGACCTCGCAGTGAAGACGACTCAAATCCTCTGCGTGTCGCTCCATAGTGGCTTGAACACTTGCGAGCATGGCGTCGTTCTTGGCGTTCGACTCGCGGAGAATCTTGATGTTGTGATGTAAGGCTTCAATCTCAGCGCTGGCAGCCTTGAGGAATGTCTCCGCGTTCTCACGGGCCATGATGTGGGGCGCCACCGAACGTACGGCGGCAGCAGCCTCGGACTGAGCAAACCGCAACTGACGCTCCAAGTCGGCAACTCGTTCTGGTAATGCCGACAGCGCGTCAGGAACAGGTTGTATCGCAGCGAGGACATCATCGAAACCAACGGCAGTCTCGAGGCGACGCTGAGTATGTATGTCGCCGTGGAGAGGAGGCACAACGCTGATCTGCACTTGGTGACGAGCCATTGCAGTCAAATACGGGATTATCGAGGTCATCATGTGATCGACCGATGCCTCCGTATTTTCAGCCAGCATGGCGCGCAGCGAATCTTCGGTGAGTGGTGGCGGACCACCAGCTGGGGCAGGAGGAGCAGCAGGAGCCATCTCCGCGGGTTCAGCGACGACAGGGAGTGCTACAGGAGCTACCACAGGGAGTGAAGGGTCCGGGGCAGCGGGCGCCGGAGTGTCGGTTGATGATGCTGCTGTCGAAGGAAGTGCAGCAGACTGAGGGGCGTTCGAACCCTCGGTCTTGCCCTCCTGAGAAACAAGTCGAGTGATACGAGGTGATGAGCAAGGTACCGATGATTCAGGAGAAGGATGGGCTTACGTACCTCCAGCTGCTCACGTTCGCGACGTCTACGAGGATTGAGACGCTGAAAAGCGTCGGACACGACTCGATTCAGACGCTTGGACATACGGTGGCGAGGTGGTGAATTGAAGAATGAAGAAATGTCACAACGGGCACCAGTACCGTGGCTTCCATTGCGACAGGGGCAGTTGTGGTGTAGTGATTTCTCCGTAGTTGCGGATTATCACCCGTCGACAAAGACGTGACACCGCCCAAGTTGTTCAAGCGACGAACCCTCGGTCAGGTGATGTACGGAGACGCCAAGGTGCAAGGGACTCGACGGCGTCACCTCCGAACATTCAACGAGCATTGGATACGGGCATATGTCACTGAATCCAGGCTGTCCTTATTATTAATAATATACTGGCCGGATTCGCATTCAGCGGACCATCTACGGTACGAACCCTCAGTGGCGGTTGGGATGAGTTCGCGGAAGACTCAGCGACCTTTGGAAGACACGTTCACCGTCTGGGACCGTTAAAGATGCTCATGCGACGGTGCAGACGACGCTTGGCATGCAAGAAGATCCATAACGGATCATTGTTCACTTGATATTTGTATACTTGATTAGGATTTCTTATTAGGAATAGACCCGAAAGGGTAAGCTTAAATACAGAACAGAATTTCCACTCAAGCACACAGAGCGACGTCCGGCTTCAAGGTAAGCGTCAGGTCAAGCTTGTTTGAGTGTGTTATGCCTGTCGGTGAACTCGAAGCTCTGTAGCGAGGGTTCATCCGGCAAGGCCAAGAGACTTTGTGTATTGGCCGATTATTATCGGGGGGGTTACGTGACGGCTTATTGTTGCCTATTTGCACGACTGGGAGTGCTTGAATTGCCTCCCTTTTATTATTCCAACCGAGTGTTGAACGCTCGGTGATCTCGTAAAAGGCTTACCCGTGCCTGGTACCCTTCCGCTGTTGGGACCACGAGGATTCAAAACACCTGCTAGCTTTGCTCGTGCTAGTGGCGTGTTCTTATTTTTACTGGTTGGCCTATATAAGTAGTTTACAAGGTCCAGTTTGTCCCGGTGCAAGGGCAGAACTGGGGTCTTCAGGTCCGCCCGAACGATCGTTTACTATCCTAGTAGACGTATTGTTGTGGGAACATCCTAACTACATTTATAGCTAGAGCTCACGTGGGATTTCCAACACCACATGCCGTACCAGCTGCGCCAACCCTTCGGTATCATTTTGGTTTACTCGATGCCTGGTAACGCCAAAGATCTATGGGACAGGTTCAAGAAGGATATGTCAGAGGATTACGCACGAAGCATCGGGGTAAGAGACGCAGACCTGCATACTGTACGTGAAGAGGAGGTGCGTCTTCGAATGGTGGAGTACAAGGCGTTGAAGAACTTGGCTGATTACTTGGTTTCGAGCCAAAATTCCCTCGACATGTACGGCCTCCCTCTGCTAGCCGATTACGACGATGTATCTGCTCAAGTGGACGACCCATGCAGCGTCTGTTGATGTCGTCCAGCAAGAGATTGACGCGTACCCCCAAAACGAACTGGAGCATGTTGCGGAGCAGGCAGACCACTTGAACAGCAATCAGAGGGATATTTTTGACCAAGTTATTGCTGCTGTGAGCAGACCGGTTGGAGGGGAGAAGCTTTTCTTTTTGGATGATCCGGGTGGAACAGGAAAGTCGTTTCTACTCGAGCAAATACTCGCACACGTTCGGATGCAACGTAAGGTTGCCATCGCGGCATCGAGTGGGATTGCAGCCACGTTGTTAACTGGAGATCATAACGCGCATTCGACGTTCCGGATTCCCCTCAAACTAACAGAGACGTCGACGTGCAGCCTTTCATGGCAGAGCCAGAAGGTCGAATTGATTCGTAGCGCGAGTTTGATTATTTGGGACGAAGCGCCGATGATGAACTGAGCTTGCTTTGAGGCTGTTGACAGGTCGCTTCGAGATATTATGAAGAACGAGCTGGAGCCGTTCGGCGGAAAGGTAATGGTGTTCAGCTGTGATCACCGCCAGATTCTACCTGTACTGAAGGATGCTACGCGTGAGGAGACGATTCAAACTTGCTTCAAGTGCGGCTAACCGAGAACATGCGTGTCTGCGCCGCCCCAGATGCGACCAGTGCGGCTGAGCTAGCGGAATTCTCTGGATTTTTACTCCAAATTGGAGAAGACCGTTACCCAGTCAACCATGAGATCGGTGATGGCCTCCCACGCGACATGTGTATCATTCCAGAACGACGGGTACAACAAATGGCCTCTGATGAAGAAGACGCGAAAATAGAGCCTCCCCCAAGTTTCAGGTTACTCCCTCCGGCGGACGAGGACCACGAGCGAGACGTGGACGAAGTTGAAGAAGACCAGCGAGTCCGCAACGTCAGCGCACTCATAGATGCGGTGTACCCGGGCGTTGATACTGAGAATTTACCCGATGAATACTTCGTTGAGCGAGCCATACTAGCCCCCACAAATGCAAGTGCTCGGCGTATCAACGACATGGTTGCGGAACGGCTGTCGGGTGAAACGAAGGAGTATCTCTCGGTGGACAGCCTCGAAGGGGTCGCGGATGCAAATATGATTGAGCAGGAGTTCTTGAACGCTTTTAACTTCTCCGGTATCCCTCCGCACAGGATTGTTCTGAAGGTTGGAACACCTATCATCATGATTAGAAACCGGAAGTAAAAGAGGCCTCCACCCTACAAATCCGCCCGAAACGCCAAGTACATCGAGCAAAAGAAGCAGCAGAAGAGCAAGTAATTGGAATATATGCCCTTTTAGGCCCCCAGTTTTCTACAAATCTTTATGTGTAGTATTCTGGCTGACGGAGCGAGGCTTGGAGTACATACGGTAAACTGACTATGGCGCTGCCAATAGTGTTGACGCACCTACAGAGATTAGCGCGTTTTCATATAATAATTAGCGCATGGTATCTACTGTGTACCCTTGCAAGCTAGCTGTCCCTATCTGCATACGCGTCACCGCTAATGGCAAGTACGCTCGGTCACTTGGACGCAAGCAAACACAGTACCACAAAAGCCCCACAACATTTATTCCACAAATGTGCGCTCAGAAATCGGAAATACAGAATTGAGTGAGCACTACACGCGACGAATACGTTGCTGTCTACGTAGACACGAGCACGGGAAAGGTAGTAGAGACCATACAGTTGGACGTGGCAAGTCAATGTGTCTGTATGCAGTACCGTACTTTAGTGCCCTGTTCAAATTGGTCGAGCTCAGAGCTGGGGATGGTTATACGTGTACCCGTCGCGCGCGTATATATCTGCTAGCAGACGCGCGGTCAGCTATCCTGTATCGCTGCGGTATGGCCTGTGCCGAGGTAGTGACGCGCCTGGTCATATAAACTGATACAGCAGACGCGTAAGAGCAGTAAGCCAGTACGACGACGCTAATGTACCGAGAGAGTGACAGTGGCCCTATATATAGGTTTTAACTCTCACGAGCGCGTGGTATACACACTCATTAACGACCTTGCGATATATGCACGGACATATCAAATAGCACGCCGAGTTGATAAGTAGGCAGCAAAAGTACTCCATATAATGTACATGAACTACATTTCAGATTAAGTCTAAACATCACTACAATTTGTTACTCTGCCTACAGCCATGTGGCTTTGTGTGTTTGGCATACATTTAGGAGCCAGTAAATGCCAGTCGGAAAGGGTCTACGCCATTCTGTCGGTCCGTATCTGTGCACATACGTCAGTAAGAGCGTCAGCTATGCAAGTAAGATCAATGCATGCGAAATATAGAGAAAAGGCCCTTCAGTAACATCGTAAAGAGCTCAGCGGAACCATTTCAAGGCATAATATTGATGTTTGTGGCGACCAGCGACAAAAACTACTTGTCCTAAAAGATACTTCGCGCGAGCAGATGACCAAACCTTACTCTAATAGATCGTCGCAATCGATGAGATGGTGTCGACTGCCTCACGGCGATGACGTGCAGATGGTAATATGTTTGAGTAGTCGTATTTACACCAGCTAAAACGGGTATTCCTCACCACGCTTTGCCAATTTCGCAGCATCATTGATACTGAACCGTCTTCCGCACAGCATATATTACATTTGCTACCACGCGCACCTCTTATTCGTGTCGTTTTAGGCTCCCTTGTTTGCACGAAAAGAAGCGCGAACGCTGGCGGTACTCGTAGTTTGCCGGGAGGAACGCGGCTCGGAGCTGTTCACGCAGCTGAGCCCAGAATGTGAAACATCCAGGGGATGTTGCCTCTCGTGTGTACACCCAACTCTTATCACGGCCGCTAAGGTTGGAGAGTGCAAAAGCAGCACGAAGTTACTCGGTCGAGATCAGAGCCGCGTCCATCTCGAGCTCTACCTCTCGGACCCAGAAGTCAACTTCCTTCCCTTCATACGGCTTAACCTTCAGCCGTATTGGCTTCGGGTGAGGCGGATTTGCTTCCGCCGCCGGGGCCTGCAGGTTCTCCCGCACATGCACGATGAGCCCCTGCTCGTACGCGTCAAACGCATTGACGCGCTCGAGCTGCTCGGCCGGTGTTGACACCACCAGGCTCTGCAGGGCCTTCATCCCGAAGATGCCTGCCATCTTCCGAACCGACTCGAACTGAGAGTCGTTCATATGGGAGAAGTCATTCCTATCCATGGCAACGAACTTCGGAGAGGTTCAGGTAGTCTACCCGCGGTGGCGTGGATTGACTACGAGTGCTACCAAGTGTGACGGGGTCACACAGCACCTTGCGCTAGAGGAAGTTATCTTCCGAGAGTATACAAACTCTCAGTGAACGGCAGCTCACAGGTCCCCTCTTTAGTAAAAAAGAGAGCGAAGTGACCAAATTAAGGTAGAATGTAAACTGAGTATATTTATAGGTAGATAAAGTTTGGGTTTAATACAAACTATAAGTCATCTATAGAAATGCAATGTCGTTGACCAATGGTTGGCTTTGAACGACCTTGGTACGCTGTACCAAATATCCCGGAGTATGACGTGTCATACTCCTGAAGTGTGAAGTGTCACACTTCATGTAACCAGGGTACACTTAGGGCTACGTACCCCGTTACATGTATCAAGACAATATCCGAGTAGATTTAGCTTTATATTAGATGGGTCTTGTATCAAGATCGACTAAATAATTGGGGAAATAAAAAAACTATAAATTAGCTAAGTTCGGTGTTAGGTTTACATTCGTTCTTTGGTTTTCGCTTCCTGGCACGAATGTAATCTCGATTCTTATCGTTGTAGGCTTTTTGGTGCGCTGAGCGAGTCTCGCGGGTCTTCAGGAAGTAGCGCTACTGAGCGGCTCTGGTACGCTCGTTGTGTAGCTGATACTGTTCAGGCGTGTATGTCATTATGGCTTTATATTTATTAAACCTTATATCAAAGTTGACTTTATATTACTAGCTTTGTAATTATCAGGATCAAAACAAATTAAGTTTACTTTATTTTAATACATTAAATCTGGATTCAATTCTTCCAAGGTCTTCGATCACCAAGAATGCCCGTTGGTGGACTCAGGCATAGATAAAATCCATGCTTTGTGTTCTGGGAAGCTGCAGTGGTGGGCAAAGTTCCATCGCTTCACCTTTTACCACAAGGGCATTTAACATCTATGTGAAGGCGAGACTTGAATATTTTACTCAATATCGCCTCAGCTTTATCAACATCCGATACAGCTTCAGGGAACTTTGAAATTTGGATGTGTACAGCATCGATCTTTAGTTTTGCTTTATTACAGTACACTTTCCCATTTCTCAGAATGTAGTTGAACATCGTATTTTATTAAATATATACTTATTAGTTTATGTATCAGAACCAACTTACTTTGTATCCACCTATCATTTGTCATCATCTAGTCTTTTTGAATCTATTTGGGGACGTTAAAATTGCTCCTTGAGCTTTTATTGTTAAATTTAATAATGAAGAGAGGGGGCGTTGTAAGCTGCTGGAATTTACTACTGCTGTGCTAATAAACATCGTTACTTGAGCCATAAAGATAGATAGTTTTAGATTTAAAAAAATAGCTCAGATATGTCTGTAAACCATTGTTTTCTAAGAGTTGTTTAGACAGCAAATCCGACACTACTTAACGGGCGGACGTGTCGCCGACAAGAGCGTAGGATACGATTTAATTGGAGCGGTAACGCAACAACACAATACGAGAGGTTAAAATATAGTTGGTTAAGTATACCCCATAAAGAAACGCTAATAAACTTTAAGCGTTAATGACATCTTGGAATCATCGTTACACTATCAAATAAAAAAACACCGCAGACAACAGCAACAACAGCAAGGCGTCTTGCGACGCATTATCCAGATACTTTAATCATAATTGGCACAGGTTAGAGTTCAGGTATCTATTCTCATTAGACGAAGAAATCCATATAAATTATATTTTGAGGAACCCTGATGCTGACCCAGGTTATTGAAATTAAAAATATCGAGACGCATAGGGACATAGCGTTTTTTTATGTATTTATCCCGCCGAAGGCGGGAAGGCCAAAACATGTACTAAACCTAAACTACCGTCGCGTAGCGGTGGCGCTCGGCGAGTACCAATGTAAAGTTGCAGGTGTGAGAGAGGTTCGTGACCATCCTTGTACTGTAGTATATGTGTGAGTTACAAGCATCATCACATTTCGTCATAAAATGATTGCTCTCTATTACGATACTTTTGTTGTGCGATCATTTCAAAAATCAGACCTCCACCCCAACATTAAATTCCAGAGAGCTTTGAATTCACATCATAGAAGACGGAATAGATCATGTTCACGAGTTCCATCTAGCCTAGTTGATGAGCAATGTCTCGTCATCGTCGTAGCCGAAGTCCTTCTTATACTCCGAAAAGAGTCGCTGGATCTCCGCAACGTACTGCGTGTGCACAGCGCGAATCTCTTCCTCGGAGGGATTAGCTGTCAGCTTGGTAGGAATAGGCTTGCCGTACACGACGCCAAATCGCTTGCCCTTGGGCGGCTGCTTGGGCATCCACATGAACTTTCCCCAGAAGATGATCATGGGGATCCTGAGCGTTTTGCGGAAAAAGTCGATCACACCCTGAGGAGGGTTCCACATGCTGCGAGAAACATCATAAACGCAGGTAAGTAACTGAACAGCAAAGTCAAAATGCATTGCCAACCGGTATTAATACTCACTTGTAGAGCCACTTCTCTCCGAACACGAAGCTTGGAACCAATTCCGCGCCGTGGCGCATAGCCAACTTGACGAAACCGAGACGTTTCTTCAACACAAGTTCGTTCACCTTGGAGTTGGGGTCCGTCTTGAAGATTTCCGGGACACCGCCAGGATACACGACAATGCTAGTGCCGTCGTTCAGAACCTTGTCGGCCGTGGAGCGGGAGGCGTCGACGCCGCCAAGCCACAGACAGAGTTCACGGCCCAGTGGGACGTAGAACATCGTCGAGGCGCCCAATGCTGTTGAAGAATACCAACAACACCCATAGAGTTAGTACCTACGAGTAAATCAGCTTCAGCAGCAGGTGCTGTACCTCGTGTCGGGATGCCTGGGAAGACCTTTTCCCAGTTGCCGCCATAGGTGGAGACACGTGACAGCACAATGATGCCGTGAGGGTGGAATCCGAAGATGTACTTTTTGTTGCTGTCCAGCTCCTGCTCCCGAATGACTTTGATTCCAAGAAACTTAGCGCTGAGGCCCCATATGTGACTGGAGCGGAAGGCTGGCCAGGGGTTTCCCTTTGCCGTCTTCTGGGCACCACTAAGGAAGGACGGTAGATAGAGCACTACGAGCGACACTGGCACGTAACCGTAACCAATACTGTAGAGATAGTAGAAAAGCACGACGAAGGGCACGCCCCAGACGTTGTAGTGGATGGTTACGAAGCTAAAGAGGTCCGTCGCGAGGTTCTGAGCCCACTGTGGCACGCGTGAATCTTCGGAGAAGAATCCAGGCGTCTCGTACACGAGCGGGGCGCCCTCCCTCTGGGTCGTGGATGGTGAAGTGACCCCGTTATCTTGCTCCATGGCCTTGAACTCCTGCGCCGTCATATCTGCTGGTTGCGGTGAATAGCGTATGACTGCCAGCACAAATCGGAGAGTGTGTCAGCGTCTCTGCGGCCCATGTCAGTGAGTATTATAATACCTTCAGTTTGTGTGGGGTTTACGTTTAGTCAACAGAAGGTATCTATAATACACACCTGTATACAGTATAAGGTACATTGCCGGATGGTTTTTGTTTCAAAACTTCCCTATCTCCAGCTACCTTTTATTCAACAAGCCCCGCAAGCGGTCTATTAATAATAGTTTAGGCCGAGAGCGCGGTGGGCATCTTTTCGCTTAAAAACATTCAGATTTGGAATTATAAACTAAGGTTTAAACGGAAGTATTTTGTAAATCGAGCCGCCGCCTCGCTACGCATCGCTATAAAACAATGCGTATTTTATACTACGTAACTGTGTTGCTGCAAGATCCATCGTACTTAAGCGAAATTTGGTCCTTTGTTGTTATGTCAGTTCTACTTAAGACAATTTATGTTCGAAAAGATGTCGTAAATGTTAATTTGATTGTACTACCGGTCTATTAATAGACAAAACCCGCAGGTGATTTTAAGGCATCTTCGCTGGAGATGGAGATTGTGACGGGGTCACACAGCACCTTGCGCTGGAGGAAGTTGGCTTCCGAGAGTATACAAACTCTCAGTGAGCGGCAGTTCACAGGTCCCCTTTTACCGAAAGGGAGCGAAGTGACCAATTTAATGTAGATTGTAAACGGAGTATATTTATAGGTAGATAAAGCTTGAGTTAAATACAAGCTATAAGTCACCTATAGAAAAGCAATGTCATCAGCCAATGGTTGGCCTTGGTACCTTGTACCAAATATCCCGAAGTATGACGTGTCACAGTTCATGTAACCAGGGTACACTTAGGGCTACGTACCCCGTTACATCCTCCCCCACTTAGGTTCGGTTTACCGACCAATCAGAATAAAGAGGTGCACGTCACAAACTTCATTCTCAAAGTCGAAAACCATCGACTTGGCCGCGCGAGCGTGGCGGAGGCTCACTTCACAGTTAGAGCCTCGAGCAGCAACCTGTGCGCTCTTCGTCTAGGTCTCCACTTCGACCGTTACCATGCCCCGAGGTACTGCGAAGAGCGATGCGAAGACACGCTCCAAGGCTGCTGCCGGAAAGGCGCAAGTCAAGAGTACTAAGCCTCACGGCAAATGCTCGGCACTCCAGGAGGCTACTTAGGTGGCCTCCGAGGTGATCGGCTCAACGGGTGACGCGGCTGTGGGCAAGCGAGCAAGCAAGCGCCGCAGTCCTTCGCCCTCGGCCTCAGACAATCGTCCGAACCCTCGGTTCGTGGAACGTGAGTTCAACTCTGGCAGTGAGGACGAAGCCGAGTCCGAGAGCACGCACGATGCTCCTGCGGGCTCTGTGGGAGGGCACAGCCCAGTGCCCAGTGAGAACAAGAACGACAGCGTGCAGTCGCTCGCTAGTGATCGATGTGATCACAGTCCCAGGACGTCTGTGCGCTCTGAGAGTCCGGCCGTCAAGGCTAAGGGCACTCCCAAAGCCGGTGGCGATGAGGAAGAGAATCCTCGCAAACGTCGCTCGCTTGCCGAGGGTCTTGCGCGTTCTAAGGCCTCTAAAGCCGAAGGCGCCAAGCCCTCAAAGCAGCGTACAGCCTCTAAATCTCCACTCCGCGAGGAGAAGGAGACTCAACACTCATATCAGAGTATCTTCGACTCCTCGGATGAAGAGGAGGAGAAGGAGGAAGAAGAGGAGGAGGAGGAGGGTGCTATCGTTGAGCCCCGGGAGGTCTCGAATGACCTCGACCAGCAGCAGGAAGAATTCCAAGCTGCCCAGTGTGTGCGTGGGGGTTCGGTGGTGGCACCCGTCAGCCAGGGAGCTGCCATCAACTCAAGAGGGTATTGGCCTCCCGAGGAGAGCTCTGGGGCTGACCTCTTCTTAGAGCTTCTCGTCGCTCCTCGTGGCCTTGTGGGCGGCCACACTTTTAGGGACATCTACGAACGTGCCCTTGTTCAGAAAGAACAGTTGTTCGTTGACAACTTGAAGCTGCTCGGTGTGTGCTTCTCGCGCCACACCGTATCCCTCTTAAGGACTTCACGACTTGTCGTAAGAAGCCCGAGACCCGGGGTGGTCTCTATCCTCTTTGGGGATACCCCTGGGTTATGCCCGAGAACTGTCCCACGTGGAGTTCTTGTGAGGACATGTTCTGGGCATGGGTGGAGTCTCTTAAGTACTCACCCACGGAGTTACGGGAACTCCATAAAGATCAGCTGCTGTCCCGCATCCTGGACCAGCGTGATCTTCGTGTGAGGTTTGCCCACTTGATCAGCAAGCGCATGCTGCCAAGGGACATCCTGAAGCGCGCGGCTTCTAGCGCTCACGATGAGCGCGGGTACGGAGTGTCGTCAGCATCCGTACCCCGCTCGAGCAAGAAGCCCCGGACTACTTATGAAGCTGCCGCCGCTTCTGTTTCCAGATTGCGACAGCCTTCAGGCAGTCAATCAGGAGTTGTTCAATCGGCTCCCACGAGTTCTCGGAGCGGGCATAACCCCTCCACTTCACGAGGAGCTGTCGCTTACCGCGACGCCGTTGCTCCTGAAGGATCCGCTCCATGTGGTAGTGGACTTCTCCATTCCGGTCAAGCAGGGGCGGAGATGCCCTCGTACGAGTACGAGTACTCGGCGCCTCCCGAACGCCACTCTTGTCCGAGTGCTTCTCCTGCGGGTCCGACACAGGGCACAGAGGTTGACCGCCTTCGTCAACGCTTCCTCGTGCTTGAGATTGCACTTGGCCTTGGGACTGGCGGGGATGCTGCCGCCCAGGCCGGGAATCAGGGCGAGCTCGCTCGTCTTGCTGGCCGCCTGGACCTGTTAAAGCGTGAGGTCGCGGGGAGCCTGCATCTGCGGGTGGACCGGCGGGCCGCTTCGTCCGATCTGGACGAGGCCTTCCGCATGATCCGATGGATCGAGGCTCTGCTGCCACGTCCGGAGCCGCCTCCGGCGCACTCACAGTCCTACGCGTATGGTGCGTACCTGGTGTACTCAACGTACCCAGCGTATGGCTCCGGGGTCCATTCGTACGGAGCCCTCCTGCGTATGGTCTTGACCGCAGCTTTGCCGTCCAGACCGAGGCTTGAATGCCTGCTCCGACGCTTTCGTCGACGTCTGTGGCCGGCCCTCGTTTCGAGGAGCTGGGCCATGGTGGGTCTGCAAGTTAGCAACCCCCTGTGGATCAAGTACCTCTTAAGACGACCAACATAGAACGTCGGGTGCGTCGTCATTGACTTTGGCAGGTCGATGGAGTACGGCGCACCATGTCTGGCCAGGACAAATGGTCCGATGAAGCGGTGCTTCAGCTTGTTGCTGCCGACAGAGCTGACAGTGCCAAGAGGTAGGCTCCTCGTGTCTAATAACACTAAGTCCCCCACTTTAAATACACTTAAGTTTCCTCTTCCATGTTTGTCTGATTACTCCTTTTGTCTGTCTTGGGCCGCTGGCATGGCATCGCGGACCATGCTGACAACGCTCAGCTTAGTATCCACAAAGATTTCCACTTGTTTCCGCAGTGAAACTTGTCTCACATCCGAGACCTGGGAAGAAAGAGCTTTCCGAGACTCCCCCCCCCCACTTAGAATAGAGGGGTCAGCGTCTCCTCGAAGAGTGAGGGGCACTCTGGGGGTGACGGAAGCTGTTCAAGTAGAACGGCGTGAACCCCGTGGACGCGTGCACCGCGTTGTTGAGCGCAAACTCAGCAACTGGAAGCTGCGTCGACCACGTACGTGGTGCTGCCGCGCACACACTGCACAGAGTGTCCTTGAGCACTCGATTGACGCGCTCTGTCTGGCCGTCTGTCTGTGGATGGTTCGCAGTGGACATCTGCAGACGAGTTCCCAGTAACGGAAACAGTGTTTTTAAGAGCGCAGCCGTGAACCGCGGGTCTCGGTCCGAGCCAATCGTCTCCGGGAGACCGTGATAGCGGAACACACCATTGACGAACAACCTTGCGGTTTGTTCGCCCGTAATAGTGACGGGAACTGGAGCAAGATGTACCATCTTGCTCAGCCGACACACGAACACCAAAATTCCGGTGTTGCCGTGTCCGTCGGCGGGAAGTCCAGAGATGAAGTCAAGGCTCATCGACTTCCAACAGTCAGTCGGTACGGGCAGGCTCTGTAGTGGAGCCGAAGAGTGCCCTGCGGGTTTGACCCGCTGACATGTTTCGCATGTCTTAACGTACCGGGCGACCCACTTGTACATGTGGGTCCACCAGAAGGACTGAGAGACCGACAGAAAGGTCTTCTCGCGGCCCAAGTGGCCGCTGGAGGGCGCGTCATGCGCCTCCGCGAGATTATCGAACTTCAGATCCTCGTCGTTGGGCACGACCACTCGTGGAGGTTCATTGGGCTCCACCCGGTAATAGAGGAGGCCATCCTTCAGCTCATTTCGGTGGAATCGGGAGCGCTGTCGCGACGAAAGCCAGTCGGACTTCGCGCTCGTTCCAGCCGTAAGGAACTTGACGATAGGCGCGACAGCCTCATCGTCTCGATACACCATGCGTATCCGATCATATAGATCCGTTGTCACCCGTGTGATGTGGGCCAACTCGTAGTCTGGACGCCGAGAGAGGGCGTCCGCAAGCACGTTGAGCTTGCCCGGCTTGTATTCGACGCGGAAGTTGTACTCCGCGAAGAAGGACAGCCACCTCGCCATCCGTTGGGAGAGGTGAGGCGAGTTAGTCGCCGTCCTCAAGGACGCGTGGTCTGTGTAGATCACAAAGGGCCTAGAGCCCAGAAGGTGAACACGAAACTTCACAAGGGCATACTTCATTGCCAGGAGCTCCTTGTCGTGGACAGGGTAGTCCCGTTCGGCGGCTTTGAGCTGCCTGGACTGGAACGAGATGACTCGTTCGTGTCCAGCCGTGTCGGCCTGCAGCAATGCACATCCGATGGCGTAATCGGAGGCATCGCAGACGACGCTAAACGGCTTCGTCTCGTCCGACAGGGCCAGGACAGGGGCCTCTTGGAGCTGGCCTTGATGATGTCAAAAGCATCCTGGTGCTCTTGCTCCCAGTGCCAGTCGACGTCCTTCCGAAGGAGGCCCGACAAGGGCTTAGCGAAGCCCGCGTACCCTGCACTGTACTTGTGAAGGTATTTGGCCTAGCCCAACCACTTTCGAAGATCCTCCTGGGATCGGGACGTTGGCCATGCTGCTATGGCCTTGACCTTGTCTGGGTCAGCCCGAACGCCCACGTTGCTTACGAAGCAACCAAAAACTTTAATATCTGGTGACGCGAAAACGCACTTGTCGATGTTGGCGTAGAGCTTGTTTGATCGCATTACGTCCAACACTCGATGGAGGTGTCCTAGACGCACCTCCATGGCCGTCTTGTCTCCCTCGGCACGGCTATGGACGAATATGTCGTCGAAGTACGTCTGTACGAAGGTACGCAAAGGGCGGAACAATTGCGTTACCAGGCGATTGAACGTCGCCGGGGCGTTAGACAAGCCCTGCGTCATGACGAGCCACTCCCAAAGCATGCCGCTTGGAGTGCTCACCACGGTGAGCGGGATGTCGCTCTCTCGCATCAGGATCTGGTAGTATCCGTCTACCAAATCCAGCGCACTGTACAGTACGCTCCCGGCCATGTTGTTTAACAGCACATCCTTTTGTGGGATTGGTGTTTGGGCCGGCACCGTTGCGTTGTTCAGCTTGCTATAAGCGTCAACCAGACGCCACTTTCCGTTCGGCTTCCGAACACAGAAAGTCGGCGTCGAGTGCGGGGATTTCGACTCCCGCGCCATGCCTGCCTTCGCTTTCGCGGCGAAGAAGGCATCAATGACCTCGCACTGTTCGCGCGGGAGAGGCCATTGCCTCGTGACACAGTACTTTGTGCCGTACGCCTCGATCCGGTGGGAGTTGGGTCGGTGGGTGTTTGTTCACCACGTCCGCATACTCCGTCACCAAAGGATACACCGGATCCTTGGGGTTCTTAAGGATCTCGGAACCCAAGCGCCTCTGACGCTGCTTGTCCAAGTCTTCCAGGACGTCCTCGTCCACGACAGAGGAGGCGTTTAGCTCCTCCCGAGTGGTCTCAGGTCTTATGAGCACCATCTCGGCAACCTTTCCAGCCTTGAGGTTGGCCAGGAAAGACTCGACCGTCATTTCCTCGATGTTCAGTATCTCTGCAACCTCTGGCCACGGTTCCAAGTGGACACCAGATGCCTTGACGGGTAAACCGGTCTCGCCATCAAAGATGTGATAACACTTTTCCACCGGCCTTGTCGGAGGAGCCCGGGCCCTGGACTCCGAGTCGCTTGAAGCGACGTCGATCTGAACGAAGTTCAGATCCGACTTGTGGCGGCGGCGGCGTCGTCGTCGACGGCGACCGTGGCGTGGAGCTTTGTTACCCACGTCTGGGGATGTCGGAGCGCCAACGTCCGAGGCCCTCGTGGCCTCGTGTGGTACTGTGTTACCCACACAAGAAGCGTGTCGGACGCCTTCCTCTTCAGTTAAGGTCTGGGCGACCGTGTGTGGAACTATGTTACCCACTCTGAACACGCTATTGCCAGTGTTCGTGACAGCTGCAGCTGTCTGCGGAACTATGTTACCCGCTTGTGGACCTAAGTTACCCACTTGGCCAGCGCCTCCTCTGGGCGCCGCCACCATCAAAGCATCCTCGGAGTCGTCATATACGTCGACGACCCCCAAGCACCCGCTGGATGATTTGGTACCCTGGCAACCCTTGCGGGCGCCCCGGATCCTGACAGAGGTGGGAACATGACTCACCAATGCTCTGTCGGTCTTCGCAGGACAGCTGGCACCAATTACCTTGCCTCGTGTAATGGGCCCATCCATTACATAAGTAGGTAGATTTCTTTACATAAGTAGGTGCATCAGCACACGACTAGCGTGTGCTGAAATGCTGTCATGCCATTGGCTGATATATGGGGTGCTAGACCCATTATTAGCTAATTGGACTATGACGTGTATTTGAGTGGCCAGGGCTGTGGCCTTGGTCCTAAAATAAAGTCAGAGTTGATTTTTCCTTAAACCTAAGACTCAGTCGTCCTATTGCGAGCTTCCTCAACACTATAGTGTAAGCAAGTAACGGAGTAAATACCTGGCCCGTTACACCTGGTAGCACTTTGTAGTCCTTCCAACGACCAAGTTCGACATGAGCCAAGACCTCGACCACGCTGCCTTTCTCCATCTCACTCGGATCGAGTGGGAAGCTCTCCACCGCCTCGCGGCGGTGTCCGGAGAAGCCGTCGTCACGTCGCTGCTGCGCTCAGCGACGCCCGACGAGCAGCGCGTTGCGGCACAAGAATTCATGGAACGCGAGCTCGCCGATGCGAATCGGCGAGTGTCAACTCCCTCGCGTATCTCCACGAATGACGTCGTGAAGCTAGAGACGTCCACCTACTCCGGTGCCGGAGAAGATCGACTTCCGCTGAATCGCTGGTTTCGAAAGATCGACATCGCCTCGAGGTTGATCGAGGCGCCTTCCGCGAAGGTCCATTTCCTCCTCTCGCGGTTGTCTGGGAAAGCCAAGGAATGGGCTCTCGGCAAGTTGGTTGTCGATCCCAACGTCTTCCCCACTCTGGATACCCTCCAGAGTGACCTTCGGCTCGCGTTCGAGCCGCCGCAAGATGAATCCCGAATTCGGGCAGACTTCTTCGCCCTTCGGCAAGGCACGATGACTATGCGCGACTACGTCCAGAAGACACGACACCTCGCGCCGTGCATCGTGTCTAAGCCTATCGATATGGCCTCTCAGGTTCATGTATTCGTGTTCGGTATGCGCGAAGGCACGACGCGCTACTGCCTTACAAGATCGGACCCCTCCACGCTCGAAGAGGCATTCGCCCTCGCCCTACGCGAGGACTACGTGGTCGCGGCGTCATACGCTCACGCGCTACCTGCTT